>OY660878.1:17246982-17838054 GCA_962446985.1 Xyrichtys novacula
GAGACATGTCCAAGTTGAGCTGCGCGAGAAAAAGGAGGAAAATGGGAAAAATTAAATGTCAACTTCATCATGTGTGACTGTTTACCGGTTATTTAATTTAATGTGGTTTCAGCTGTGTTGATTCGGTCAGATTGTGTGTCCAAACTCGTGCCAAACGGGCTCATCAGATCAGATATAGATGTAGCGATTTGAATTTATAATAAATGTCTGAAGATTAATAATCTCAAGTTATGACATTTATGCACTCGTTAAAAGGGGCACCACCCACCCTTAATGGTGGGAAAATAAAGAAAACTAAAGTTTAATTGAGATATCAAGCATCAAGTCAATCTTAAATTAATCAATCTCATATCTTAAGCCTAAATTCTCATTTCAGGGACTCCACTTCTGGAAGAACACTAACAGACCAGAACTTGAAAAATAATTATCTGTTTATTACAGGATAAATGATGGTACAACATACATGCAATAAATGATGATAAGATAATGAGGATAAATAATAATAGGTGAATAAATAAAGATTCTGAGTCAAGCTAGGAGCACTAAAGTTAATGATAGTGAGTGAATATGCTCTAACATATTAACCTACACTAACTTTGGTGTTGAGATAAATTTGGATGTGGATTTGGAGGAATCTAAGATTACCAGAATAGATGGATATCTGAGTTACGACCGCATGAGACAGCATCAGCCCTCTTTGGAGCTCTGGAGGTTTGCATACTTAAGTGAGACTGGTCCTTGGAGAAGATGGAGCAGGTTCCGAAGGTCCAGGGCTACCGGCGGTTCGAGCGGTTCAGCTCAGAAGACAACTGAAGTCAGCCGAAGGATGGGCCAGGAGTTGTAGCACTCAGGCCCGAAGCAAAGCCGGCGCCTGTGGATCCTGTGGATGCTCGTTTGGATGCTTCTTTGGTCTCACTCAAAAACTCTGGCACAGAGGATGACCTGGGCCTGCTGGGTTGCGTTCAGAGGTGACTTTGAAATCACGCAGATAACTCAGGAAAAAAGAGGTTCGATGACCAGTGGAAACTTTGAAAAATGGCTTCACGAAATTAAAGAAAAATCTATCAAAGGCTTAATCTTGAATTGCTATGTGCACAAAAGGTTGAAGTTTTAAAACTTGAACTAAGACGATGTTAAAGAAAAATCAACGTGACTCAATACGTGGCGTAAAACTTAGAAGACTAAGAGAAAGAGCTAAGAGAACACAAAGAAGAGGAACACAGAAGGGTGTGGACAGTGAGTGAAGAAGCGGGTGTAAGAGAATAAACGAACAAGAGAAAAAGGGTACAAGAGCAACCCCACTTTCTGGTTTTATCTTCTCACACTGGGAGTGTCTCTGGCATGTGCGTGTGAGGAGAAAGAGGAGCGGTCGTGATGTCTCCAAGCAGAGGAGACCTCGGATCTCTAATTATTTGATCAAACTTATACTTTTGGCTGGTAAAAGAGTCAGATCTGATACTCACTCACTATGATTAATATCATTGAATGCTTGGTTTCATGAAAAAGATTTGATACTAAACACATATGAATGAAATGTAGGATCACATTCAACATTCTCATTATGTTTAAGTATCACATTGAACATGCTAAATTACTCTGAAATGAAACAGATAGTAACACATAGAAACTGTGAACAACAAAAGAGTAAACACATGTGAATGAACGTCATCATGATTAATAATGGATTCTAAATACTGACATTCAGATTATTCAGTGACATTATAACCACCAAAAGGTTAAAAATACTAAATAAATGATTAAAATATAAACCAAACATTTCTAAACCATTCCTGTTACTTAAAGTAATGATTCATATTCAATAAATTTTAACTCTTAAAAGTTCATAAAACAGTCTGAAAAGCTGTTGGTCTAAAGAAACTAAAGAATTATGGATTTATTTTGTCAGAGTGATAACTTGGCTTCTGGAGCACATAGAAAAATGGGAAACATCTCATTTTAACACCAATTTCATGATAAGACAGATTATTACATTGCTGAATGCATAAGATGTCATGATCAGTCATTTGTATTCTTTCTCCAAAGGAATGCAGTTTTTATCAGTACATGGTTGAGCAGGGTTTTACGACCGAGGTCTGGAGGTCAGTGTCCTGCTCCTCAGAGCTTATCTTGGGGTCTGTATATTTAAGGTGGTAAATCTTAAATGGAAGATCTGGGTTGAGGCGTTAATGTTTATTTAGATGGTCAGCGATGGAGTCAGTTTGAAAGGTAATAAAAACTCTGTCTCTGTTCTCCGAATTGACCAATCGTGAAGAGTCAGAGGTTTGGTCAACCTCTGGTCGTGTCAGTTAGGTAACCTGAGAGTGCAAACAAGTCTGGAAAGATTTATATCCTGTGTCCTGGGACCAGATAAGAAAACTTTCCTGCGAGGAATGTGTGAGTTTCACATACAGGGTTGTCTTGATTGCTACATAGATCAGAATATATCTATAGATCTAAATTTATGTGCTGACTCAGAATATTGGTTGTTGTTATTTATTGAACTGAAATGTGCCTGACACTGTGGAAACCTACCGGTGAGGCATCGGTGACATATGCACACAACTAAAATACCACTAGACCAGCTGCGCTCTGCCTGCGCTGAAAGATTACCAGGTTTGAATCAGCAAGCTTTCAACTTACTTTCCACGCTGGCTGTGAGCACAAAAATGTCACTGCGCCAGCTGATTCTGTCGACACCTCCCCCTGCCGCGCCACCACGCCCAGCTTGGTGGACCTCGATGCGCCTCAGTCTATGAAAAATACCAAACTGGCTGTGCACCGTGCTTCGCCAGACGAAAATACCACTGCGCAGGGTCTGCCACCCTCCGCCACGCCGCCTGGCAGACACAAAAATAGACCCTTGTGTCACAGAGCTGTTATTCTTAACAAAGAAGGTAAACGTTAAATACGAAAATTACAATTAACCAGATAATCAGACCTCCTTACTCACTCTCCTCCAGAAGAGCTTCTTTTTATTCCTGTTTTTATAAAAACAACACATTGTGTCAAACAGCTCCGGGGACCCGCACACCAACACGATAAGCTTTTCCTCCACTTTCCACACCAGTGAAGATCTTCTGCTCTGTTTTCATGTGTCACCTGGAAATCTTCATGCTGATTGGTTGTCGTGACACAGATAATTTCCTAAAACTGGCATTTATGCAGTAGCATTTGGCGGGAGAACATTGTGATGACACTCTGCACAAACTGCATTCCCCCCAGATGATCCACGCAACTCTTAAAAATTAGATAAAAAATAAATTATATGACTTGAAATTAATTTCTAAAGTTTGTCCACATCTCCCTTCATTTTGCTGGAGGAGGCAGGATTTATGATCTATATTACAACAAGTCACCAGGGGATGCTATTCTCATGGCAGCTTCACCAAGCGAGGAGGCAGTCAACGTCCATTTTATTTACAGTCTGTGGTCCTACCCAGCCTTTAGTGGTGGCTGAAGCGACTGCAGCGCATTATTAAGTCCTTTTTTTGCACCTCCAGATGTTTCCTCAGCCTCAGTCTTTAGATAAGCATGAAAAGGGGCTCCTGTGGAGGAGTTTTTCAATACTGACGAACATCTCTTTAAAAAAGAACTGACAGGATAATAGATCAGCATGGATTGAAACCTGCTACGTCATGAGTTATCAGACGCAGATGGACCATCAAGCTGACAATAACGCCATAAAAAAGACTGACAGTTCTCTGCCCACTTTTTGCATTTTCATTTCTCTAATGTTTTTGCTCATTTTAGAAACAGCCTTGTCGGTGAATGAAAAGTTAAGGGCGGCATTGAGAAGGGAAAAAAAGGATGAGAGGCTGGGGAGTCAAATAAACGAGATGGGCTGAAGTTAACCTGAAGGAGACGAAGAAGAGACAGGGAAGGAGATGTTGTGTCTGGAGATGAAGGAAGAGAAACAAGGACTCAGAAAGTCAGTCATGGTCATGGAGCAGCGAGGAGTCTGTTCCTGCTGTGTGAGATTGTATTTGTGGGTTACTTTATTTGTTCAGAATCATAATCAGTAAGTGTCAACAGGAGCTCATGATTTACACTACAAAAAACAAGCCCTGCACAGACACACGTGACCAACAATGAGTCAATCATCATCAGCTCTGCTTACATGTGCAGGTCAGCTTTGACAGAAACCTCAGAGGTAAAGGGAATGAAACTGAACAAAGTGCAACTACAAACATATTTTACACCAAATAACATGTTTAAGATAATGATAAATGTACAACCTCAATTTAGTTTGGAGACTGCAGGATCATATGTAGGCCACTAAACCAAATTAATAACTCTTAACTATCAAAGATGGAGATGCAGAAGAAGGTAAGTGAACTGAGTGCTTGTCCATGGGTGTTACTTAGACTTGAGAACATTGGGGGCATGAGACCCCCTCCGCTCTAATCAAATTTCACACAAGTAAAAATGTTATGAGAGAGACATTGCAGATTTAACTCTCAGTATAGCCTTGATTCCAATTTCTCATCAATCAGCTGAATAACTTTGAAAACGGAAAACATTTTGACTCACATGTTTTGGATTTTACACAAAAACCATAAAGGACAAAAAAGACTAAATTTGGTTTTAAACTAGGAAGCAGTTTTAATTTGAAGACAAATACTAGACCTAAAATAACAGCTGAAATGATCCTGGCTTTAGTTTAGTTTTTGTATTTGTCATCTCCTCTGTAAGTGGAGCCCATCGTAGGGCTTGCTCTGTATCGCTCCCTTTCAGGCCCTCATGCTTCATGTGTTTGCCTCAGAGGACTGAGAGGATGGTGAGGACAGCCTGCAGGGCTGGTGTTCACCCAGCCATGACGGCAGGGCCAGCCTCTGTTGTTTTTGGACAAATCTAGCCGCTGCTCTCTGTCCTTTTCAACACGCTCACTCCTGTTTTGGGCATAAATAGAAAGCACTCCGGGTCTGTCCTTGGATAAAGCTCTCTCTCTCTCTCTCTCTCTCTCTCTTTCTTTCTCTCTTTCTGTTCATCTCACTTTGTCGTGTGTGTTTGATTTGGTGTTCTTGAAGACTTAAAACAGACTGTGTAGAGTTGAGAGTTCTCAACTCTACACAGTCCAGTTGCCTGTTTTAAGTCTTCAAGATAACCATGACCTGGATGAATGAGAATCTATATGGACATACTTGATTTGGTGTTCTTGTGTGTGTCTGACACCTTGGCTAAGGTGATCTGGTGAGACCCAGCTCAAGCGGAGGTAGGGGCACCTGATCTCAGCGAATGAACAGCTCTTTCTGCAGTTAATGTGTTCACTGATAGAGGGGTGAAAATATGTTAAAAAGCCATATTCCTACCTTTACTATGAGGAGATCTTATTTTTATGCAGGGAGCATTTAAAGGGGATGTTCAGGTTCCACAGTACTGCTGAAGTCTCAAACAATAATAAAAATTGAGGTATATGGGGAACACAGAGACTTTAAACTGGGACAAAGACAGTAGTCTGTACTCGCTTAATTGAGTTTTTTGAATAAAATTTGAATATTAGAACTTGAGCAAAAAAAGTTCATTTTTAACTGTGATGAGATGTAAAGATTTAAAATATACAGTCAGTTGGAGTTTCGGGCTGTATGAATTAGCTAGCTGTTTGGTCCAGCAGAGGGAGCCTTCACTGCTACCTGACCAATTTATTGATTGAATCAATCAATCAATAAATCAAACTTTTCATACAATGATAATGCAGTGCAAAGTGCTGTTCATCAAAAGAAAATACAAAATAAAAACAAATTTAAAATAAATAAATTAAATAAATTGATTTGAAAAAAATGAGCAAACTGAGGGAACATCATCACAGCTGTCTCGTAAATAAACACCGGGGGAATAATGAAAAAGTTAAATGTTAGACAGGAGGGAAAAAAGAGAAGAAGATTGAAACAGAATAAAATTAGAATAAAATCCAAGATGATATAAGTTATGGTGTAAGAATAAATTTTAATATGGTCAAAATCAAATCAAATAAATAAAATAATATCAGAAGACCTGTATTATTTGGGAAAAACAAGTGGAGGAGGAAATGGCTGGAACTAAAAACAGCGATTCCACAAAGTCCGCCTGGTTCTTTCTGCGGAAAAGATGAATTTTTTGCATATGTTCTGATTCTTATGACAATGTGATGCTGAAACGCCAAAGAATTTAGTATCTCCTTGTTTGTGAAGTCTAACTACTGGAGTTCAATTCATCTAAATGCTCCACAGCGCTCACTTAAATCACCAACAACGGGTTAGAATAGCTATTAGTTACGACTTCATTCTCGCAAGAAATTATTTTATTACGACTTTATTCTCGTAAGTAATGATTTTATCACGACTTTATTCTTGTAAGTAATTATTTTATTACGACTTTATTCTTGTAAGTAATGACTTTATTACAACTTTATTCTCGAAGGAATTACTTGATTACAACTTTATTTTTGTAAGTAATGATTTTATTACGACTTTATTCCCTTAAGTAATTACGAAATCTGATTTTTTTTTCCTTAATGCGGCCCTTATACTCCGTTGTAAATTAGCAATCTTGACCTCAGTAAACTGATGCAGTGATAGTCTTGTTTATAAATGGAGGATGTGTGCCGCCAACAAAGCTGTCCTGACACTCAAACATCTGAGAAGCAGTTGTTGAAATTTAAGTCACATTGGGCTGGTATTTTTATTTTGTGTTGCTTGGTTTGTTTTCTGAAAAGTGGTATCCCTTAAATGTACAGAATATTAGTAAACCTGCTTGTTTGCTCACTTAATCTTGGCGTTTCTTATAAAACAGTAATCTTCACAGTGATCTGAACTCTTCTGCAGGCTGAAGAGGACCAAGTTATCCTGCTGCACCCTCAGCTCTGTACTGTAAATCCTTCTGTTTCCCCGTCAGCTGCTGTGTTCGACACGTTTCACAGTCGCCGCTGCGTCTTCCTCTAAATGAAGTGTTGCCACGATCAACATGTTGGTTCTTTCCCCGTGCTGGTCAACTGTCAGAGGCCTGCTGCTCAACCACCTGCCACACCATCACCAAACCCTGCACACAGTCCACAGCGAGCCAAAACTCTTCACACACACACACACACACACACACACACACACACACACACACACACACACACACACACACACACACACACACACACATCTGATACACTGTGCATGTGGAGGAGAGTCAGATGAAGCACTCTGCAGACATGTTTGACAACGGTGGTCATTTTAACTGCGGCTTGCAGCATACTTTAGGAACCACGGCTTTAACCCAGTTCAAAATGTGCTGGCGTTCATCTTCTATTTTAAACTCATTAAAACAGTTTAAAGTATATTAGGTTGTAAGAGGATCATGCAACATATTTACAGTCTCTGGAAAAAGAAGACAAACTTGAGAAAAAAAAAAAAAACGTTTTCCTTTTTTTAAAGATATTCATTTAGACAGCTCCTGAACCTGCAGATTTGGACTTCTCATCAGCATGACTTCAACTTTACGCCTCATTTAGCTGCGACACTTTCCTCGTTCTTTAGGGAAATTGAAACGTGGGTAAAACATGAACACTGCAAATAAAATCACAGCCAGTGCTTTATCTGAGGCCGTAAACACAGACATGCTGACATCTGCTGTATGTTACAGCGAGCCCAAATGTCAGAATCTGATGCTGATCCCTGCTTTGATTTATTCCATAGCACCTTATTAAAATGTGCAGCTTTGCCTCAGAGCTAAAAAAAAAAATCTCTCATCTGAAAAGTGTCAAGTCATCACTCCTCTCTCACACCGAAGCACAGCACGCCTTTGAACTCAGAGGTCTGAATTATTGACAGTGACTGGCCCACGGTTTCCTCAGTTAACTCCACGCCGCACACTTCATCGTCGCTCTGCTCTGCTGCAGAGGGTACAGCCGCACGCGCATGAGCGTGTATGTGTGTGTGTGTGTGTGTGTGTGTGTGTGTGTGTACACTGCACCAGGATGGCTTCATAAATGATTTACCAGCTGGTTCTCCCTCGAAGCTCCAGAGGAGACACAGACAGAGCAACGCTTACCCTCTGAAGGACGCCTTTGAGGAACGCTCTCATGTTAATCAGATGCTACTTATGGCGCTCTGCAGAGGTTTTTGTATGCAAACACAGGAAGAGAAATCTATTTGGGAATTATTTGTGATTGGAACTGGGAATAGAGAAGCCCCCCACACACACACACATACACACAAGCACGCACACACAAACACGCACACACACACACACACTTGGCTGTGTGCAGAGGAAAGCCGCTCTTTAAAAAGGCTTTACAATGTAAAGCAACTGTTCATGTAATTATTAATCTAGAGATCATATTGCTCGAAATGAGGACACTTATTTTATTCTCTGTGTATCACGCAGCACAGAGGCTCTACTTTACGCCCTGATTGGGTGACAGGCTGAGAGCTGAGGGACACTTTCACAGCAGACTCCACTAACTGAGCATGTTATGGGAGCCTGCAGGATTTACAACATCTTCTGAGATTTTAATCTTTGGCACAGAAAATTTATGACCAACCAGATGAATAAACATGTCTGTAGACAAGGAATTTCACTTAAACGGGTTTCTGCCAAAAGCAGCACAGAGAACTGCATTCCATTTGTCCCGCTACCTGCTCAGTCGCAAACATGAACTGTGGTGAAAAGTCAAGTACAAACAGGCCCATTAAAGGATATTTCAATCTTTTCTGTATGCAGAAAACTCTTAAGACCTACCAAAAAAGGAGTGGTCATCTGTGGGAATCCAAATCCAGTAGCAGTTCACACAAGGCTACAGTCACCAACCAGAGTCCACTGCTGTACTGAAGACTTAACACTGTGATCTATTTTCGTGCCTCGCCGGAGACGTTGCGCAGGTGCGCCATAAGTCAGGTCTGCTGCGCCGACAAGGCCTTCCCAAGCACAATTTAGTATTTTAGTGAGCGGCGCAGCCCGGTGTAGGTATCCCCCCTCTCTAACTTAGCTCCTCGAAGTGGCGTAAGTCGTAGGGAAGGAGGAGAGAGGGCGTGCAGTGGGTTTAACACAGCCGAGACCTGTATTGACCAATAACATCAGCTCCTCTCCTCGCCTTTAAATCCGCCACCGGCGGGGCGTATTACAATTTTCATGAAGTAGTCAAAGAGATCAAGAGATGTCTGAAGACAGCAATGCCACATGATGGCGACAGAAGGCAGCCCCTCAACAAGTGTCGCTGTAAACGCTGCAGAGGGCGTCCTTCACACTCTCTCATATAAGCACAGATGGATGTTGGACCCACTGGTAAGACAAACACCCTTTTCCACAAATGAAGACACTCACATAAAGTTGCACATATTGAAACCTCATGTGACAAAGGTGGGTTGAGCGCACAGATCACAACATAAACTCCAAAAATGGCATTAAAATCGGAACCATCTGTGCGTAAATGACGCATCACGCTCCGTGGCCTGGCTCTTTCTTTCATAGATGTTGGCATATAAAATAAATTTGGCTCACAAAACTGAATATTATAATACTCGTATGTAGGCTTAACTCATCTGATCACTGAAACAATCATCTGCAGCAGCTGCAGCAGGACGGAGAGGACACGCAGACATGTCCAGGTAGAGCTGCGCGAGAAATAAGAGAAAGAAAGAAAAGGAGGGAGACGAATTACATATCTTGTTAACTTCATCATGTGTGTCTATTGACTAGATATTTAATTTTATTTGATGCGGTTTTATCTGTGTTAATTCGGTAAGGTTGTGTGTCCAAACACGTGCCAAACGCGCTCATCGGATAAGATATAGATCAGAATATATTAATATAGATCTAAATGTATGTGCTGACTCAGATTATTAGTTGCTGTTGATTATTTATTGCACTGAAATGTACCTGACACTGTGGAAACCTGCCTGTGAGGCATCGGTGACGTATGCCGATACGCTGCCGGTCTACCAAAATACCTCTTGACCAGCTGTGCTCCGCCTGCGCTGAAAGCTGACCAGGTTTGAATCGGCGAGCTTTCAGTGCACTTTATATGCCGGCGGCGAGCACGAAAATGTCACTGCGCCAGCTGATTCTGTCGACACCTCCCCCTGCCACGCC
The DNA here is from genome assembly GCA_962446985.1 of Xyrichtys novacula. Taxonomy (NCBI): domain Eukaryota; kingdom Metazoa; phylum Chordata; class Actinopteri; order Labriformes; family Labridae; genus Xyrichtys; species Xyrichtys novacula. The sequence continues at coordinate 17,257,036 of OY660878.1, forward strand.
ACCACGCCCAGCTTGGCGGACCTCGGTGCGCCTCAGTCTACGAAAATACCAAACTGGCTGTACGCCGGGCTCCACCAGACAAAAATACCACTGCCCGGGGTCCGCCAGCCTCCGCCGCGTCCCCGGCAGACACGAAAATAGAGCCCTTTGTGTTTTTTTTACAGAGTAATAACACAACACGCTAACCACAGGATCTGCTCACCTGATCAAAATGCGCAGAATTAGCGCCTGATTTGTCTGCACAAACAAATGGGCTTTCTGGTGGCAAAGTGAAGTGCTGAAAAATCACTTAAACCAATCAGTGCTTTGGTCAGAGTCTCTCTAAGTTAGCTAAAGTAGCTGGGAGATCTGCCCTTATCTGCAGAGCAGTGGCCTAGCTTGTGTGCTGGTTCTCTGTGCAGTTTCTTACAAAAGAGCCCAAGCTGACTGACAGTTATTGTGACTAAAACACTTACTACTGACATTTTACTTCTACAACTTCACCTTACAGAACCAGCAGGTGGTCTTTAAATATGTTTCATTTCTGCTCAAATTTGCACCAAATTTAAGGGAACTTAAGCCTCCTCAGAAAGCAACAGATCCACAGACGTTTAGACATGCAGATAAAGCAGATGTGCCAAAACTTAGTGCCTCTGGCCATGTCCGTCCTCAATGAGGAGCTAAATAAAACCATCTCCACATAACAACATATGGACACATTCAGCTTCCGTGAGCCTGCCTGAAATATTGCAAAGAATGATGTATAAAGCAGAGAGAGATGACAAGCAAACAAAGAGGCACAAAACTAATAAAAGAAGATCACAGGGAAATGAGGAAGTGGTACGTTGGACATTATTTTGAACCAGATTAGACCCCTACTGTACATAATCTAAGAATCCAAGTTTGTGGGGTTTTAACTCACCTGAGGCCGTAGAGCACCGTGCCGTCAGGGTGCAGTCTAATCATCCGGTTCTTCACTGTCACCCCGTGGACGAAGGACTTCTTGTCGTTGATGAAGTAGGTGTCAGGGACCCACAGCTGGTCCGCCACCCGGTTGTCCAGCGTGAGGTTGAGAGGGATGCCGGTATAGGACAGGCGCTTGTCTCTCCAGGACTGCTGGAAGTACATGGTGATGGTGTAGTCCTGCAGGTAAGACACAGGAAAGACTAAGATTAGATAAATGAGAGACTACAGATTTGTGATGTGCCCTGCAGATTTTGAGATGGAGAACCCATGTATAAAACATCATCACAGTCAATCAGGAGTAATGATAGCCAAAGAAAAACATGAAATCATTTCCAAAAGAAGTCCAGCCTTAGCTTTAACTTCTGTCTTTATTTGAAGCTCTGAATTTGTTAAAAATATTTTGTAACATAGATGATAAAATCCTCAAACTTGACATTGATGAGTATCTCTGAATGTCTTTTTTATACCCAGTCATGTTGCTAACATGCTGGAAATTAACCTCACAAGTTTTCCAGGTGGGCTTTTATGGTAACACTTTTTGTACAGGTATAAAATAACAGTCCATGTGAGCAGGTGGACTCCATCAGAGATGATGTAAATTTCTCTAAAGGGAGGCATTTAGAGAAACACAAAAACATGAAATGGCTGTTGATAAAGTAACGACATCTGTAAACAGGGTTTGATGAAATGCAGATGTTAGGAATAAACACGGAGTCAGTTTGAAGCCAATAACACGGTGGAGAGAAACACAGTAGCTGCTGTTCATCAGCTGAATGTTTTAGATCAGTGTAGGCGTGTTAAGAATATTTTGTCCATGAGGATAATTTGCACGGCTACAGAAGCACCTGAGACCGGACGTTCACAGCTAAATCGCTTCCATAAAGCATCTGAATGTGACGTAGCAGATTCAGAAAGGGATTAAAATGGTTAGACGTTCATATTTTTATTACCACACTATTTCAGAGGCTGAATGAGGAATAGGGCAAAAAACTGGATCAGAAGCTAGACGATCAACCTCTGCAGACAGGTTCGACTCCAACACTTAATTTAACTTATTGTAAAAAAGTCAGACTCAAACAGTAATGTCAGTGTAAGTGAACACTTCTCAGTACTTTTCTGTTACAAAGCTTCAAATCACCGATTGAAGTGGCTTTCTGCACAATAAAGTTAATATACGTGTGCACACAATGACCGGTTTCTTGAAATTTGCAAGAGTATGCAGCAGAGAAGACCTCCTAGTCTCTGTTTCAGTCCCTCTCCAGTTCCATGATGGTCTTGAGCTGACCAAGATCTCCTATGAGTAATATATAAACAGAAACTTTTAAATAAGGACAATAAGGTCACACAAACTGTAGTAGCAAAAGTGTCCACAAGAGGCTGACCTTAGAAGCACCAAAAACCACATACACACCCATTCAAAAAAGCTCATCTTTACAGCAAGAAAAAAAAAAACATGTTGAAAGGCTGATACAAAAACTGAATCGCTCAGTTCTCTACCTGCAGATAGGCTGAGTTTTATTAATAGTAATTCATTTAGAAATGAAGAGGATCCCATAAAACTGCCCTTTTGTTGTTCAAATCGATTTATTGAGTCACTCTGATTGAAACTGGACTTTTGAAATTCATGTACGCACATTAGTCAGCCTAAAATACCTGTTAATGTGGGGCTTTTGTCAGTATGAATTAAAAATAGCCCTGCCCCTCTGCATATGACATATAACTCAGGCATTTTCGTCACTAGCTAACATATATGTCAATTGTTTGGCACATGACATAGCAAGTTGACTGGGAGAGGCTGTGTGTGTGAGACAGAGCTGGACCAGTATTGTAGTTAAGGTACGCTCCATGATTCACGGCCTGGCCTGTCAGAGGGCAGAGAGCCACAGCTTTTGGAGCAGCGTGTCCCTTCTTCTCAGGAATAAGTGGTTGTAGCTGCAGACTGCTGAGGTGGATTATGTTGTGTTACGTCACTTCTTATTAAGCAGCAGGAACAGTCACTGACCTGCTCCCTCCACTTCTCTTCACAACTCCTTAGAGAGCCGAGCCGCCTCCTTCACCTGTCCTTCAGACCATATCAGCCTGAGCACGCTGCAGGTCTGTGGTCTACACATAAACTTGCTTTCGAACGCTACCGTGACCACCCTCTCCAACACGTCTCCACCCAATCATGGAGTCAGGAGAGCTCCTTTAAAGAGGTGTCTGTTTCTGAATGAGTGTTAGCACCACTGTACAGCCTCATGTTTTCTTCCACTTCTCTGACTGAGATTATCTGACAGCTGTCTCCTGCTCCACAGTCTCCATCACAGCACGCTCATGTTATTATTTGCACCGTGTGAACAATATCAATTCTGCAAGGTCAAAACATACACAGTTACTCTAAAAGCAGAGGCATGCCCCCTATTTCCAGGTAAACAAAGAGAAATTTGGTCATGTGATCGCTCATTTTTATCGATTTTACTGACCCTGGGATGGAGAGAGGCAATAGTGAGGACACTTAAGTTTATGAAACTGTGTTTTTTACTGTTCAGAGTGAGTTTTTCATGTTTGAGGAGTCATGCTTCTTGCACCTGAACAGATACAGGCTCAAAAATGGACCTTAGTAAAGAAAACTGTTATTTCAAGTTTCAAATTTGATATTGAATTAAATCCTTGAAATGCCCTGAATTTGTCTTTCTGTAATTCAGCAGTATAAGAGGTTGCAGTTTTGTTTTAACATAATAAAGCAGTTTATCCACTTGTGGTTAAATTTAATGTCTTCCCAAGTTCAACTTACCATACACCTCAAACGGGATGAGTTGATCCAAAACACAACTTTTGGAAGAGTTATTAACCTGATTTTAAATTGTTCTTAGGGATGTAGCACATCCTAAAATATGTTTATCAACTGTGTTTGGAGACATAAATGTCAATTCCTTACTTAAAGTAAATCTAGCACACATGGCACTTTTTTTTAAATCAAACTAGGTAAAGTTTGAACCAAATCAGCAAATCAGGTGTGACCCAGAACTGGTCTCTCTCCCCTTAGACTTCTTCAATGTCATACCTCAGATTGAACAGATCATTATATCTAATTTTAGGGATAGCAGGTCCAATCAGCTCTCAGAATCTCAGCCCAGACCTACCATGTCATACCTGTGAAGAATGGTGTTTTCAGGCAGTTTGTGGAGCTCAGTAACAAACCACCCAGAGCTGAGTCTTTAGGACACTGGGCTATTTTTTTACCCCCACCATAAGGGTTTATATTAAGCAACACAACAAATTCCATCTGATATCAGTGGGTCAAGACGCAGAGGAACGTTCAGTTAAAACAAATGGCAGAAAGCAGCAGCTCTGTCCTCGGTCTGCAGAGTGTTAGAGGGAGGTTCTCGCTCTGATTCAATCTGACAGAATAACAATCAGAGAAATGGTCATTTTAGTTTGATGATAATAACTGAAACAGAGGATACTCAGAGCACATTTTCTCCCCTCTTTAAGTGACGAGCTTTAGGAAAGAGATAATTAGTTCTGCATTTGCTTATTGTATTACAGCAGAGTTAAACTCTTCCAATCTGTGATTCCCTGTGCCCTTTATTAGCATCCGAGTCAATCTTTTCATTTGCACCTGCTCACAATGTGCCATTATCACATCCTCAAACACTGACACACTGTATCTGTGTACTGAACATTTGTAGGAAGTGTGTTAAAAACCTGCAGACATACAGAGAAAAACAGGTGCATTATAAAAGAACAGGGTTGAGTATTAGGTATGCATGCAAAAGGCTGCAGTACTTTGAAATCTTCCACTGCATCAAACAGAAAAAGGCAAACTCTAATGTAAAAGCTGAAACAAAACAGCTTTCTTACATGTATAGAATTTATAATAGCTCTTAAAAGCCTCGCAGCCATTCAAAAAAAGAACTCATCGGCATGCTTCAGTTGACTGCAGGTAACCTTTGTAGAAATCTGCAGGAGAAAGCTGCACACTGCTCCTCTAGTCGAGCTAATCTGAGGTGCAGAGCTGCTGTTAAGATTCCACTCACAGCTCTCTGGCTTTCAGCATTGGTTGCAGTTTGTAAAGATGCTTATTGTGCATTTCCCAACAAGCCAGGGGGAAACAAACTTTCTGAAAAAAAAAGGGACCATGTACTTCAGGCACATCTGAAAGCTTTTTCTCCATGGTCATAAAACAACATGAAGACAGAGGAAAGGCTTGTTTTCAGCTTCGAGACAAACACTGCTACTCTTTTTCTCAGGCAGTAAAAAAAAAAACCTCAGCTCAAAACATTTCATTTACTTCAGCTGCAAGTTTTGACTTCCCCACTTTAATCCCTTAAAAATATTTTAGAATGTATTTAAGTCAATCCTGCAAACTCAGATTTTCATCCATGTTTTTATACATACTGCATTGATAGGGCCCTGCTTCGTACTAAATCAGAACTCCAGAAAACAAGTCATGATGATAGCCTGTCACCATTGAGACCCCCATCCATCTGAAAAATTACTGATCGTGACAGTGTGCAGCTACCTGGAGCTTCACAATACGACATGTTTTTCCCAGTGCCAACCTCAGGTCAAGGTAAAAACTGCAGTAACCTGAGTGTCCACTAGGCTGTCTGCAAAAGGACCAGACACCACTTATTTCACATAAATTCACGTCTTTGGGTGCTTATGTAGACACAGTATAAGATGCAAATAGAGAACACTATTTGCCTAAGTTCAGTGAGTAAACACAAAATATTCAGGTGTTCAAACACACCTGAATTAACCAAGTATTTAATTGCATCCAGTGTGTATCGAGAAAACAGACTTCACATATTTGGATCTAAATGGTTGTGTTATTTGGCCTTTTTCTGCTGGACATTTGGCCCGATGATATCTTTTTTATCTGTTTCCCACTTCTTCTGCAGAAAATTATGAAACAGGTTTACGTTCTTCTCCCATCTATTCATAGTAAACTCACTCAGATGGTATAAAAGCCGAAACAGTTTTTCGGCCTAAATTTAGTTTTTTTGTTTCACTTCATTTAACAATTTGCAAATTTTGAATTGCTAAACAAATCAGAGACGAGCGTGATGATTCATGGGTCTGAAAATAGCTTGTTTAAGTCCTTCTCTGGCTGACTTCTTGCTGAATGCCCGCAGACATTAATGACATTAAAAAACTGTAGTGATACAGCTCTCTGAGACTTTCCAGCTTTGACTCATTGGAGTGAGTGTGTTTGGACTGTCTGCAAGTCTGTGTGTTTTATAATGATTCTAAAATGCATGATGGATGTTTGTCCAGTGCCTCGTAGCTTTAAAGTGAAAACTCAGCGCCTCATCATTTCACTGATTTAATTTTTTTTGGTTGATCTACTGTGAAAACCCAATAAAGAAACTGCTGAAGCCTCATTTGTCCACAGAGCAGTCAATCCTGTTGTCCGGCCCCTTTTGTGGGGCTTTCTGTCATCAAATAACTGATTCAACTCTGAAGTTCTCTTCACTGGGCATAAAGACTTCCACTGAGTCAGAAATGTGCAGTTTTTGTGCAGATGTGTAGCTCTGCCTAGCACAGGGGTCGGCAACCCGCGGCTCTGGAGCCGCATGCGGCTCTTTCGTCCCTAAGCTGCGGCTCCCCGTGGATTTGGAAAATAAATAATAAATACTTAATTGCATTTTATTTTATTATTATTATTTTTTTTTTTGTAATTCTAAATTCAAAGATTAAAATGCTCTTGTAACATTAAATAAACTATTAAGGCTGCAACAACGAATCGATTAAGTAGATTCGTCGTGACGAAAAAATCCGTTGCCAACAAATTCTGTAATCGATTCGTCGGGTCTTTATATATGTCCATGGACACCGGCGTGTAAACATCAGCAGGACGCACAGAAAAGAAACAGCCATGGCCGAGGCAGCGGCTGAGAAAAACAGGGACACAACCCAACCCAAATCCCGACCTAAAACATCAGTGGTGTGGGAAAACTTCGCCTACTGAACAGCCAATCAAAAAGCAGCATTGCTGTATCCGGGTAGATTTTTATATCTTGCGGTTTAACTACAGAAGAAGACAGACACTCGCCGAAATAGTTCATTTATTTCATAAATGCAACTCGCTACAGTTTTTTATATACTTTGTATAAAGGTAAAAAAAAAAGATATATGCAATATATATCTTTATCTTCATTTTAGATGTCAAAGAGGTTTTGTGGCTCCCTGTGTTTTCTTTTCTGTGGGAAACTGGTCCAAGTGGCTCTTTGAGTGTTTAAGGTTGCCGACCCCTGGCCTAGCACCATCAGAGGAGTCTTTTCAATCAAACCAGCTCCCTTCACGGTTTATTTCCCAACATTACCCTTCAAAGAGATGACTATAAACCTATGAAGGAGAAAAAAAAATCAATAATGGTGCCATCTTCTGGGTAAAATCAAGCAACACAATGAACTATCTCTTTTTGCATTTCATGCTGGTATAATAGTTTCACCTGTGTATGGATGCAGCTCACTCATACACATCAAACCTCACAGTAAGTGAATCCACCTTATTACAAACTTTCAGTCACCGCCGGTTAATCGCTGCTTTATAGAAAATGACTTGATTTCATGAAATCTTTGTCAGTGAAGGGTGATGGGTTAGATATAAGCATTGTTTTTGCTGTAGCTCTGCAGTAGATCACAGAGAGATAAAACAGATCATTAAGCCGATCAGCCTCTCCATGCAACTGCTACAGGCCTCTAATAAACTGAAGATGACACCAGCTCTGATGGAACAGGGACACAGAGAGAGGACAACCTCTGAAAGAGTGTTTGTGGGTGTTTGTTGGCGGTGGGTGGGGGTAACAGTCCCACTGGGGATGAAGACTTTCTAAGAGGCTATTATTAGAAACAGCTGATCCCCTCAGCACCCATCGGTGTGGCACGTCTGTGTTTTGGAGGCAGAGCAACCTTAACGTGAGCTGAATGCCTGATGCATATGAGCTGTGCTAAAGCGTGGTGGCAGCGCTGCAGCGCTGCTGCTGTTTTTGCACCACACTGCACCGCACTCCCAGCTGACAGCACAACACAGACTTGACTTTGTCCTCGTTTATGCCTCCTGTTTCATGTGGAAAAATCCTTTTAATGCAGCCGACACGCTCTCCTTCTCCGTCCCTGTAAACATCTCTAAACCTGCTTTTTCTGATCTCCTCTGCTCTGGTTTTAATGCAGCAAAAAAACAAGCCAAGCGTGTGCATCGATGCCAGGCTGACCCCACTGCAGTGAGCTACTGCCTGACCTAATTCTTCCATCTCTGGGTTCAGCCTGGAAGACATCATAAAGAAAGCTGAGCTGAGGTAAGAGTACAGTCCTCCTGCAGCATGCCTCAACATCTGATGGTAAAAAAAGATGAGGCTGCGGGCAGGAGAAGCTTGGACATGAGAGGGAAAACTTTGATCACTCTAGGGGCTCTATTTTCGTGCTTTGCCAGAGACGTGCCAAAGGCGCGGCATAAGTCAGGTCTGCCGCGCAGACAAGGCGTTCCCAAGCACAATTTGGTATTTTGGTGAGCGGCGCAGCCCGGCGTAAGTATCCCCCCTCCCTAGCTCAGCTCCTCCCTAGCTCAGCTCCTCCCAGCGGCGTAAGTCGTAGCGAGGGAGGAGAGAGGGCGTGGAGTGAATTTAACACAGCCGAGACCTGTATTGACCAATAACATCAGCTCCTCTCCTCGCCTTTAAATCCGCAACCGGCGAGGCGTATTACTATTTTCGTGAAGTAGTAGAGATCAAGAGATGTCTGAAGACAGTAATGCCACATGATGGCGACAGAAGGCAGCCCCTCAACAAGTGTCACTGTAAACGCTGCAGAGGGCGTCCTTTACACGCTCTCATATGAGCACAGATGGATTTGGTGTGTGTAATGTTGGACCCACTAGTAAGACAAACACCCTTTTCCACAAATAAAGACACTCACATAAAGTTGCACATATTCAAACCTCACGTGACAAAGGTGAGTTGTGCGCACAGATCAAATCATAAATTCCAATAATGGCATTAAAATCGAAACCATCTGTGCGTAAATGACGCATCACGCTCCGTGGCCGGGCTCTTTCTTTCATAGATGTTGGCATATAAAATAAATTTGGCTCACAAAACTGAATATTATAATATTCGTATGTAGGCTTAAATTAAATAACTCAATTGATCACTGAAACAAATCATCTGTTCAGCCGCCGCAGCAGCAGCTGCAGCAGGACGGGGAGAGGACACGGAGACATGTCCAGGTCGAGCTGTGCGAGAAATAAGAGGAAGAGGAAAAAAGAAAAGGAGGGAGACGAATTACATATCTTGTTCACTTTACTTCACTTCTTATGTGTCTCTATTTACTAAATATTTAATTTAATTTAATGCAGTTTCAGCTGTGTTGATTCGGTCAGGTTGTGTGTCCAAACACGCTCATCAGATCAGATATAGATCAGAATATATCTATATAGATCTAAATGTATGTGCTGACTCAGATTATTAGTTGTTGATGATTATTTATTGCACTGAAATGTATCTATCTATCTATCTATCTATCTGACACTGTGGAAACCAACCGGTGAGGCATCGGTGACGTATGCCGATACGCTGCCGGTCTACCAAAATACCTCTAGACCAGCTGTGCTCCGCCTGCACTGAAAGCTGACCAGGTTTGAATCGGCAAGCTTTCACGCACTTTATATGCCGGCGGCGAGCACAAAAATGTCACTGCGCCAGCTGACTCTGTCGACACCTCCCCCTGCCACGCCACCACGCCCAGCTTTGCGGACCTCGGTGCGCCTCAGTCTACAAAAATACCAAACTGGCTGTACGCCGGGCTCCACCAGACAAAAATACCACTGCGCGGGGTCCGCCAGCCTCCGCCAGCCTCCCCGGCAGACACGAAAATAGAGCCCCTAGATGTAAATAAGGGCAGGTAGGGGTAGGGCATGATAAATGTCTTTTTAAAACAAGAAATACTGTTTTTGTGCCATAGACATTAGGCTATAATTACACAATGAGTTCATAGTGATAGTGTTCTTTATTATGATAGCGTAAGAGTAGATATGAAAAAGACTGTACAAAACACAAAAAAACTTAAGCAAACATTATACGACCTTTAACTTATAACTTATTGAACCAATCTGGAGTTATTGGAGAAGTTATATAGCCCTAGTTTGTAACTCCCATCATGCTCCTCTGTGGAATTATTGACTCATCTTGCAGGGTGTAGTTTATAAGGATGTTGTAAGGGGCGTGGCCTGATCAGGTCTGTCACATGATTTTGTTATGTCCAATTTCACAACTTTGCATCTTTCTCTCAGGGCTTCTGGTTTGGTTTACAGCCTCTCAAAGTTTGCCAAGATTTCCAGTGTTAATATGAAACTGATATTAATAACAGTGATCATAAAAACAATGATAACACTGACAGGTGACATGATAAGCCTTAAAAGCCACAGATGCTGACTTTGTGTGACCAATCAGACCTGCAACTGTTACCAAACCAAGCAGCCTCCTCTCTCTCCCTCCTCTGTTTCCATGCCAACCACAGTAAGTTCTCACATAAAGGTAGGAAGTGACGATTCAGTAAAAGTCAAGGTTTCTCACTGCAGTGAACTCAAGGACGAGAAGAACAGCTCCCTCCACTGAGAAACAAGATCAGGCAGAGTCAGACTGATGAACAGAACCCCAATTTGGTCATCACCCGCAATTATGACTTATATGGAGGCCATTATTCTTGTGTGATTATGAAACTTTGGGGGTTTGACATATGATCATCTTCTTGTAGGACCTCAAGAAAACAAACAAACTTAAATGGACACATGAGAAACCTGAGCTACCAGGTCTGCACTGTCAAAACCCTCCAGGTTCATTTAAAGTTGTATTGAATGACCAACAATACTCAGAGCTGTGAGATCCATGGCTGTAATCTTATTAGCCGGCTGTCAGTGAAATGCAGACAGAGCTGTTGATGGTTCTGACGGCGATGTGCACATTTTCATTAACAGCTGATGGGCTGCTTATTGCTTGTGTGCTGAAGCTATTGATTGATTTTGGCAGCAGCAAGCTTCCCACAGTCTCTGGGACGGTGTCTTCTACCAGAAGACGTGTCATTAAAGCACACAGCAGACAGAAGACTGGTGTGGAGATGTGCTCAAGTCAAAACAGAGCCATCGTTCATCATAGCTGCCGATGGCATCAAAGTGCAATATACTTTCCTCACTGCCATCAAAACACAAAAACACCATCCAGAACATCAGAACAACTTCATCCAGGTTTAAAGTGCCCCATAGTCAATAAAACTGTGACTGGGTGCAAATCTACAGGAGTGTTTGACATTCACTGGGGAGAAAAGAGAAAACTAACTGTATCAATTAGACAAAGCGCCTCAGCTGCACATAGATATATCCAATGTTTCCAGCATTTGCTTAAGAGTGTATATTTCAGATGCACCATCTCACACCCACATCATGCCTGCAGATCAGAGCAAGCTGCATGTCTGAAAAACTGCAAACTCCACATCTTTTCAGAGCAAAACCAGCAAATTCACTAAAACTCAACATTAACAGGACTTCATTTCTTAAAGGCACAAGGATCTCACTGTGATTTTAAGACGTGAGTATCCAGACCTGAGCCTCAGAGTCTGATCATATTGGTGTCCACATGCACAATGTTCATATTCCTGATTTAGGCCAAAAACTAATTTTCGTCAAAAAAGGACTGAGGCCATTATTTTATTAGGGTGACGACAGAACAGTTAGAGCAATGACAGCACAGCCAGAAAGACAGCGCTGACATAAAACATGAAAAATGAAGTTAAGATCTTAACAACTAATTTAAGCCATGAAATTCATGGAGTAAGCTAAAGAGGTGAGTAGATAGTGATCAAAATGTCAAAGATGAACAAATATGTTGTAAATCTTTGTGGAAGCTAAAAAAAAAAATCCTGATTCAATAAAGCTGTAAAATTAAGTAAAGGGTATATTTGTTATCTTAAAGTGGCCTAAATAAAAGCCTCACTAGGATTTTTGGGACCAATATCACATTATATGAGTCAAACAATTCAAATCGGTAGTTTTTGATAAAACTTTCCATTAATTCCCAAATTATTGTCTTGCTAATTCAGAATAACACATAAAAAATGCATTTCCTCAAGCAAATGCAGTGTGCTTCCTTACAAACCAAGTTTTACTTTAAGGATTATTTATAACAGAGGAATTCAGTTTAACCTGTTCGTGTGTGTCAGCATCGAGTTATCCTGGATTAGTTCAGAGGTCACATAACTTGGTCAAGTCCACGTAACTTCGCATGATGGAAGGTAAATAATCCCACACAGTGCATCATGCTATAAAGTTAGTCAACCTGAGGACACAACCCTGTGTTACTGCAAGGCATGCTGGGATAGCAAACAACCGACCATCAGCTGTCAGCGTAAGACAAATATGGATGTATCTCCAGACATGGGTGCATGCTGTGCCCCTTTCTGCAGAGAGCACTATACATCACCCAGGCAGAAACAATGCCACAGCCCATCAGTGTGCACGCTGAGAAAAGGAGTCGGACCTCAGCGAGCGAGCAGCCAAACTTCACGTCGCATCACTGTCGCTTTTCCTCACCAGCTGCTCTGCTTTCTGACAGCACAGCATGTCAGATGACTAAGGCCAGTACGGGCCTGACAATGATCTGCAATCTCCTCATAATCTGTTCACTAACTGCCAAGTCCGGTCGTAAGCTTCACAGGCGCACAGGCCTGTCCGCCAGCCTGCAGTCAGTGTCATGGGCAAGGTCGCCTGACTCGCCCGAATGTGACACGACAAATGTCCGGAGGGAAATCGGTAGGAGCTGGACTCTTCAGCCGACTTTGCATCCATATGTAAACAAGTAGAAGGCAATTACTCACAGGGATAGGTCAAACTGGCCATCCATAGACCCAACGTTTTGGTCCAGAACAACAAGAGTGGACCCGAACCGAACTGAACTGTTGATGTCCACTTTTCCCTGACCTCTAGATTCTATGTAAAATTGTAGAATCCAAACACTTAGAACCAGACATTGGTTTGAGATTAGTTCTAGTTTTTCTCTGTCATCCAGGTTGTGTTTACTAACAGAAAAAGGGTTCAGAGGAAGAGCATCAGCAGTTACCTGAGGAGGATTTATTTACCACCAGCACACATGAACAGCGAACAATCAACACTCAATCAAAGATTTCAACTTGAGCCGCAGATCTGTGTGACACAAAACACAATAAGCGTTTAGATTTCCTGACTTCCCTGATAATCAGTAGATTATCATTTCAGCAGCAGCAATTCATGTTAAAGGCATGGTTGATGATTGGAGAGATTGGTAATTAGTATAAACCTCATTTATATGGCAATCATAGTCCTACAGTGCGATCTCCAAGTGAAGAGAAAAAAGAATGGAAAAATCTGTTCACCTTGGCCTGTGCAGGGCTGCAAAAACAATGGCCAATAGAAGCCATCCGTCTCGGACAGCACCTATTGGTCAATCTCCTGCTCTGCCTCTTCATCCAATCACCTCGCTGTATTTGACACATCCCTCTCCCGTAGTTCCGACTCATCCCCTCCCACTCTCCTGGCCCTCCTCAGAGCTCTGAGCGGCTAAAAGTAGCGTAGCAGCTGTGATGGAGAAGGACGGACCATAGACTGTATATACTATAGACGACTTGGTTCCGCCTCCCACCTGTATACAGATTTGAAGCCAAAAAGCTCTTGGTAATTCTGGGATTTTTCTTCATTTCCTAAAACCAGCACTGCGCAGTAGCGTTGTGCGCATTCGGAGGGGGGTTTGCCGAGAGTCGCTGTGATGACACTAGGCTCAAACAGCGTATCCCCCGGGTGAGCTACGCAATCCCTGAACGCCAATAGGCTGTATCAGGTGCCAATCAAAAAAACATTAACCCCCTAATAACTTTTAAAAACTGAGCTGTACAGACAAAAAAGGACTTGAGAACAAACCAGTCTTACTGTAACTACATGTCAACATCACAAGCTGGGGGGAGAAAAATTTATGTTCTGTGTAATAAATTTCTAAAGTTTGTCCGCAGCCCCGTAAGCTTTACTGGAGGAGGCAGGATTTACGACCTATACTGCAGCCCGTCAACAGAGGGTGCTGTTCTTGGAGTGGTTTCACCCCGCAAGGAGGCAGACTCTGTCCATATTATATACAGTCTATGGCAGAGACGAAGAGCAAATGTGACCAAGTGAGGAATCTAACTCGAATAAACATTCGAGCGGTGGAGAAAGCTCAACCAGGATTTGGGCCTGAAAACAGACAGCAGAGTTTTTGTTAAGCAGGTAATTTTTGCCTTTTATCATGGCACATGTTTCATAAACAACTCTTATTAGTTTCTGCAATGAAAACACGGTAGCTGTCTAGGCAGCTGCAGACGGTGCTCGCTAGCAGAGCTGGCGTTTACTACTGCTAGTCACTAGCAATCCGACATGGTGAATCCTATTTGAAGCTAGCGTAGGATCTTCTGCCGGCTGGCTTCTTGCTCTGCCAGAGGGGGTGTGTCATGGGGAGGGCGATGCAGGTTTGGAGGGGAGTTATCATGGAGAACAGAGGGGAGAGGTTTGTGTGTGGGGGGTGGGACGCTTTTCTTCAAATCTGCCTCAACGGCTCAGTTTTTTTCAACTGATTCTCAGATCGTCAATCATGCCTTTATATGACTAAATAAATGATTGATCTGAGTTTTCATTGTTGTTTTTTCCTCTTCTTAAAGATGGACCTATCAGGTTTATCAGTGTTAGTAACTTAAGCCCTTATAAATACAAGAAAATCACAGAAATCAGCTTCTTTGTCCATTGAACTGCTGAAGTAAAGCCTCGTGATCGCTTCTGTCTGACTTATGCCGAAGAATTGGGAGGATAGGTTTGCGTAGCTTATAAGGACTAGCTTATGAGTTTGATCCAGCTGCTCAAACATTTCCCTGCATAATCATCAGCTGACCCACAGAGGCAAATGGGGTCAAAAGTGACGAGAAAGACTATGAAGTAACTTTTGATGACATTTGTATGATCAGATGACATGTTTTTATTTGAACACATGGACTCTTCTAAAGTGGTTGACTAGATTGTAAATGCTCCAGCACATCCAAGTCTGTTTCTGACCCCTGACACCAAAAATACAGAAAAAACTATCTGTTGTTTCCAGAGGCATGCTTTATTGTCAGGTGATAGCTGATACATTTGTAGATTGGGCATGTAAGAAAGGAGGTCCTGCTGGGGTAAAATAAAACCTCACAGAGTTCACAAACCTGCTAAGACACAAACATACTGAAAAACTATACTAATTCTTGGGACCATTTGAATCCTTCCTCCACAGCAAACCACCCCAATGATACTTTTACTGAAGAATAATCTGTGTAACGTCCCATAACACATGACAAGGTTATTCCTGTTCCCTGAGGATAAACCCTCTCTTTCTAACTCCTCCTAAGTATCTACAGTGCCTCTCCATTCTTTCCAGTGACTCCACCATCTGGCAGAAGGTTTTAGCTTCATTTCAAAATCAAACAGATTCACTGAAATGAAACTCACTGAGCTGAGAACACAAGACTGGGGCAATGTTGACAAAAGCAAGGCGGAGACTCTTCTCACTTTAGACCAGATGCTGCAGGAATAAAGTGAGGACAATAATGAAGGAGTGAAATCCAAGATCTTAAATCTCTTAAATAATGTTTCCTTGCTTTAACGTCAGTAAAAATGGAAGTATTGGGGATCAGCCATGTGAAGGACTGTCTTAAAGCTCAGACTGCTGCTCAGAGGAAAGAGGAGCCAAATTAGACGACATTGAATTTCACTACAGTGGGTTGGACCTTAAAACAGATCATTAATATACTTTGGTTAGTAAAAACAATTGAACACGATTATCCCTGTAGCTGCAGTGGTAAGATAGAAATCTAAATATATCACCTGCCTTGTCAGGTGTGTTAAATGGCTCTAATATTTTGGGGTCAAACAAGATGCAAGCTGTATTTTTAAAGAATTTAGACTCTCAACTATCCAGACTAACCCAGCTTAACACTTGGTGAAAGGCTGTCCACAGGCTCACAAGATACCTTCACAAGTATTGGTGCCTTTTAACTACAGTCTAAAAACTCTGTATTAGTCATAAAGAAGAGGAGCGACCACATGCCTCACTTTCTGCCAGTGTTTCCTATGGCCAGCTGCAGCAGCCACGTTTACTTCTGGCAGCCTTCTCATACTCTAAAATTTGGCGGCTAATAGTTTGATCCTCTCCTCTGTGCAGCCTCAGGGACATCACTGAAGCTCATTCAGCAGGTTCCAGAAGCTACAATGAACTCCACAAAGCTGGAGCCAGGGCGGGCAGAAGAAGCATGTTTGTGAGTGAGCGTTCAAAGAAATACCACCAGAGAGGAGCATCTGCCCCCCCACCCCCCACCCCACCCCTGTTCCTGTGGCCTCTGATTAATACATCAAATAACCGAGTGTCCTGTTGACAGAGGGCCATATTTGTTTAGACTTTATAACTAATGCCATATATCTGTAACTATTGAAAAGAAAAACCCAAAACAATGCAGACAAATCTCAAGATTCTCTGGCTTTAAATGCTGCTGCTGAGAAACGACTAAAAAAGGTTCATCCAATGAAGCCTGGCCCTTTCAACACTTGAGTTTCCATGACTCAAGACTTCATTTCCAGGCCCAGCTGCTTGCACAAAAAAGACAGCTGCACTGGTGTGGATTTTAACTGCCATAACTTCAGAGATGTCAATGGATAAACAGTCAAATCATCAGATCAGGGTACCAAAGGAGGTGCAAAGAGGGGGAAAAGTTTTTTGTAAGTTTTGTTTCAAAGACTACTCCACTGATTTAGCACTTCACCTCTCTGTTCTCTCTCTCTCTCTCTCTCTCTCTCTCTCTCTCTCTCTCTCTCTCTCTCTCTGTTAATTTGCTCAAGAAACAACCAACCGTGGAACCAGCAGGGGAGACGCTTACTTGCTTTTCAGTCTAGCACCAGGGAGTATTTTATTTTGTGCATAAACAACCAACAGGCAGCACTGCTGGTGCAAAGATAGTCCAGAAGCACAGGGAAGTTACTGCTGAAACTAAAACATGGCAAAAAACATTAAAAATATATTTGCATGTCTTTAATTTAGAGGGAATTGCACTTTTTAACAACCTGGTGGGACTAAACCAAATACCAATGTTTTGCAGGATAGTACTCAACTACTTTTAGATTTAGATAGGACAAGAAAGGATACCTCAAAACTCAAGAAGTTGTGACTGAAGCTGAACCATGTTTGGTGGCGCTGTGTGGATGTAAGGATTACTTTAAAGCTCCTGTGGTTTCCATATAGACTCAAAATGAAAGTGATGCCTATTAATGCATGAGATTAGAGGTCAGAAAATTCTGCCATGGCTTGTTCAGGTCAACACCAGTAAAAGGTAATATGCACATCTATGACCACAGGGGGTGCCAAAATTGACAAAAACCAAAAGTCCCTGTAGCAGCCTTAACTATGACCTCCAAACTAAACCAAAATATTGTTGCAAGTATGAGATTTACACTTCCAGTGGCCAATCAAAGGAAAGCTTTTCTCTTTAAAGAGTGTTATTTTGAATGTTCACCTTTATTCCTGAATGCCTCTGAACAGCAGACCTTAACTCCCCTTTTTCTATGTGAAAACAAAAAAGTTTCATTGACAAACTAAGAGAGCATTTCTTATTTCACAGCTCTAAAAAGTGATGGTAAAAACATGATTACTGCACATACATGAGCCAGACAAATCTCTTCATAGTTGTTACGGGTGGAGATATTCTGGTTAAAACCTGCAGTAGCTACACCTTTGCACCATGTGACTGACGGCAGCCTTTAAGCCAGCTAGTGGCCAGAAACCAAGCCTACAGCAAGAGAAAGAGAAAGCTCCCTGAGTGACAGGATCAACTCTGAGTCGGTGTTACTTTGTATAATAAAGGTGCAATAAGATGCAGTGATGGTGATGGAGACACATTCTCCTCCATCAGAGGTGAGATCAATGGAGTGCAGCCCACCATGGGGGAGTGTGATGAAAGTTATTTGAGGAGCTGCAGTGTGTCCTTGCAGATGAGAGGTGACTGAGAAATGGTGGCTGGGAGCTGCAAAAGATGTGTGAGACAAAGCGGAAAAAGAGAGAGGATCAGCAGATAATGAGGGAGGAGAGGCGAGAAGAAGACGTCAGCTGATCTCTGCAGTGCACCTCACATACAAGCTCTTCATGACTGACAGAGACAGACCACTTTGGGCTTTATTTTTGTGGTTTTCTTGCAGTGATTTGCCTTAGTGAGGTAACAACTGGATGTTATTTTACTGAGTCTAACGAGTTTGTGAAATTGTCATGAATTCTTCTTGCACATGGTCTGTTATGTTTGTTTGCCCAAATGTTTTGTTTAACTGCAGGGGTTTGCAAGATTTCCTGTTTTCAGTATGGACTCCAGCTGTTGGAGAAGAATGGATTCAAGTGCTCACCCTTTATGCCTGTTGGTGCATTGGTGCATGTATAGGTGCATTTAGGTTTAAGAAATCTAAATATGAATGTTTTGAAAGTGATTCTCTGTCTTCAATTTTGGAGGTTTTTGTACTCTTCCAGGACAAATAAATAAAAAAAATGCAAGGACATTTGTAGGTTTTGATTCTGTAAATCTGGATATATTTGAGGATCCAGCCAGATCCTTCCATGGGGATCTTTTAACTGTGGAAAAGTAGAAGTGTTAGGCATCATCGCCTCTTTGAAATATGGGCACTCTGGGTTCGCACTGCTTCAATAGATTGGGATTGGTCGTAATTATCTTTAAAGAATTAAATAAAATAATTATTGTCAGTGACATTTCCATGACGTCACCCTTTGTCTCTGCAGCAGAGTTTTGAAGCAGCCTATCAGCAGAGGTCTCCATATTGGAAATGCTGACTCAAGCTTGCTTTCAGTCAACCTCCCAAAGGCAAAATAGAGGTGCAGTTTAAGGGGGGCATTTAGCCTCTTGTAGCTACTCTGTACCTGCCTGTCAGACAAATTAGCCATGCATCCAAAATGCCAGACTGGAAACCTAAACATCTTTGCAAAGATATACAGATTCAGCCTGTGATTGTCCAGGGTTGCAGTTCTGAGTCTCAAGCATGCCTTTGGATTGTTGAGTGAAGGCAGAGTACCTGGATGGATCATGCAAACTCCACACAGTCAGCCCTCACTGCTCTGATCCAAGCTGCTAAACAATTCATAACCTGAGCTCACCATGACAGCCCGTCATTAACTCCCCTAACACTGTGTGCATTTACCAGACAAAACCACTCTGTCATGTGAAGATGGCTTATGTATGTGCTGTAAATGTAAACCAGGATGCAGGTTGAGTCCTGAAACAGGCTGCAGACTTACTACTACAGTTCATGGTGCATCAGCAGATACCACAAACCACAACACAGAAGACTTGCAATTAGGAAAGGAATTCAATTTGACATCATTTGATATGAAATGGAGGATTTTCGAGGTCAAAATCAAACTTTTGGAGTTAAATAATACATTAATATGAATTTCAATCAAATTAATGAAGCTTCTCATCCTCTAAGGAGCATGAATCTGCACACAAACACTGCGAGAGGTTTTGAGAACCATTTGCTGTTTAAAGTCAAGCTGGTATTTACAGAAACCATTCTGTTACCTAAACTCCTGTAACTATCCCAGCACTGCTGCTCTGGAGCTAGAGCTAAGTCTGAGTTTGAGACCATTCTACTGGAAGGTTCAGTCTGACACTTAAAATCCAACCTCGAGTTCCAGATTGAAACAGACTCTGTAGAAGTGGAACAGAATAGTCATAACTGTTTGAATTAGTATAAAATCACCTGATTATAAAAACAACAGAGTGAGACTTTATATCTGTAGTGGAGCAGGCCTTTTTTCAAATGGCTGCCATCTTTCATTGCCATTTTTCTATGGCAGCAAAGAACAGCCAAACTTGAAACATTTGCACTTTCGTGTTTGGAGAGTAGTAGCCAAAAATGGTGTGGTTGAAGGATAAAGAAGAAGAAAAGAGAGATTGTTGTTGGGCACAGATTTTATTGATGGTAAACTTGTCAAATGGGGGATCAGATTTATCATCAGAGGAGCTTCTCATCCTTAAAGGGCACCGTAACTTCATTTTACATACAGAATCACTGGCTTTCTACATCCTCTGTGATGAATTCTGAAAACCTCTGCCCATCTTACTTTTGGCCTGGCTACGCCCAGTTTGACATTTGGTGATGAAGTTAAGTGGAAAACCATCTGATGTCAACACAGTGCATTTTTTTTTGAAAATCAATCAGCTGTTTTTGGGTTGATTTGGCATCTGACTTCTGGGTTTGTCCTGTGCTGGTTGATGCTTTAACTTTTAACTAAAGCCAGTGGATGGAGGAGAAGTTGTATGATACTGCACTACGATAGCCAATTAGGATTGAGATTGTCTTTATATCCATGATCCACTGTATCTGTTTGGATATAGTGACACGAGGCAGGACAGGATGAACTGCACCCTGAAGATGCCTGTTGAGGGTAGCCTGTTTCCACTGACTGGTTAAGCCTGAACCTGCTATTATGTCAAAAATAGGGGACAAGTCAACTCCACTCTACTTTAATGTGTAGATGAGGTTAATTCAGATACAGGCTCATGTGACAAATGCCAATTAACATAATTCAACATCAATTAGGTACAAAACTCAAAAGTAAAATGTGGTGAAAATTCAATAGTTTTCAGTCTAGAGTCAGCTATAAAGCAGAAAAAGGTCCATTTAAAATGATCTGTAACTGTGATGCATGGTGGATCTAAAGAGAGTCTAAATATAGATCAAGAAACTCTCCTTCAAAGCAGCAAAGTCTCCTAAGAAGGGGGGCTAATTAGACAGACAAACAACACCAGTGCCATGAGTGTCGATATGCTGGAACATGTCAATTAGAAGAGAATTAGATGGTTTTCAAATCATTTAGACTCTATATGGAACCAAATATAGTGCAAAAGTAATGTATCAAACAGAAAAATGTTGAAGTTTGATAAAAAATCATGGCTCGATTTAGATATGACACCAGCAACGTAATTAGAAAAAGTTCTTATTGAGGAAAAAACAAAAAGGTAAAAGTTTTTTAGTGCTAAAAAAAACATCTCCAACTGATTAGGTGAATTTCCATCAGGTTAGTAACATGGCTGGGTATAAAAAGTACATTCAGAGAGACTGAGTCTCCCAGAAGGAAAGATGGGAAGAGGTTCACCACTCTGTGAGAGACTGTGTGAGCGACCAGTTCAACAGTTTTAGAATAAAGTTCCTGAGTGTCAAATGTCAACATGTCATCATCTACAGAACATCATATCATTTAAAGATTCAAAGAATCTGGAGAAATCTCTGTACCAAAGGGACAAGGACTAAAACCAAGACCCAATGGCCCTGATCTTCAGGCCCTCAGGCAGCACTGCATTAAAAACAGACAGGACTCTGGAGTAGAAATCACTGCATGGGCTCTAAATCATCTTGACAAACCATTGTCTGTGAACACAGTTTATCACTGCATCCAAAAATGAGGTTAAAAGTGAACCACACAAAAAGGAAACCAGATAGAAACAAGCTGTCTCCAGTATGACAGATCACAATTTCACTGTTTCCTTTTTTTTTTTTTTTTTCGGAAATCTTGGACACTACATCCATCACTCATGAGAGGTACTTCCCCACATCTGTGAAGGCTCCATTAATGCTGAACAATATCTACAGGTTTAGGAGCATCATCTGCTGCCATCCAGACAAAGACTTTTTCAGTGAAGGCCTTCATAGTTCAGCAAGACCATGACAAACCACATTCCGGCAACAGGGATTACAACAGCATGGCTCTGTAGGAGAAGGGTCCTGCTGAGAAACTGGTCTGTCTGCAGTCCTGACCATTGAAAAGAAAAATACAACAATGCGCCCCCGAACTGTTGAGCAGCTGAAATCCTTTATCAGGCAAGAATGGGACGACACTCCACCTCCCAAACTCCGGAAAAATAGTCTCTTGGGTTCACTTTAAGTTTACAGAGTGTTTGTGATAGAAGAGGCATGTTAAGCATAACCCTGCAACAACCTTTAAATACATGTTTCTGACCCTAAATTTAAAAATGTTCAGTTTCAACATCTGATATGTCCTCTTTTTATTTTGATTTTATGATTTAAAAACCATGAAATTCAGCTGTTATTAACATTTCACACCATATCCAAACTCCCATGGTGTTTGGGTTTTAAGTGAAGCTCAGTTCATCAGAGTTGTCTGCATGAAAAGCTGCAGCAGAGCATGACCAGGATGAAAGTCAGCTCGCTGTGTTGCTCATGTCTGACCCAAGTTTCTCCCTCACACGCACGCACGCAAGCACACACACAGACACACACACAGCCATGACCTCACAGAGCTCCTTTCGCTAACACTGATATGTGTATATTCCCTGTGCAGCCTGCAGCAGCATTGATAGCCTGTATTAAGTGGTCAAATCATATTCTGCAGACGCTCTGCTCCACTGGGCTCCCTCCTCCTGTTGACTCACTGACAGCCGTTATGTAATTACTGCATCGAGGCCAAAATACCGACAAAACTCGCTCACATACGTCTTCTTCTTCCTCCTCCTGTCTGTCCTCTCATGTGTCCGTTCCCTGACCGCTGCTGCTGCCGCAGGCGCTTCACGCATGCTGAGCCCGCAGACGTGTGCGTGGAATCACTAAGCGCCCCCCCCCCCCCCCCCCCCCCCCACACCACACACACACACACACACACACGCCCCTTCTCTCGGTCTTGTTAATGCCCTTCCTCTGCCGGTTGTGACACCACAGGGGAAGTACTTGATGCATACGGATTGGCTTTGACACATTGCGGATCTCTCCATGGTGCTGAAAAGGGAAGCGGAGAGGGGAGGAGGAGGAGGAGGTGAGGAGGGGATCTTTTTAGCTTCCTTCAGGAGCGGCGCTGCAGCAGGCACATCGGCGAACCGGACTGACACCGATTTGAAAGCAGCCTGTTTTTATATTTCTTTTTTCGGAGGATGACGCCTCTGTCTGTCACTCTGCTCCGCATTCAGAGACAGGGGAAGGAGAGAAACTTACCATGTTGACTTCAGACACCATGTCAATACTGGCTATGTCTATGCTCATGCCAACATCCACGGGGGCGCCTGTGGGAAACATGACAGCGGAGTGTTAGCGAGTATCATAGCACATGTTAATAAGGCTGCATGAGCACAGCAGGCTAGGAGGGGGCTTTACCTCCAAAATCAGGCCTCAGACGGATGTCATAGCCCTTCAGCAGCTTGTCCACGGTGGCTTTCACGTATGACATGTTGCTGGGCTCGTTGGCACTGAGCAGGGAAACACATTTAGGTTCACAGGAGAAGAAACCACACGTTGATCATGTATGACACAGACATGACACATGATATTCTCACCTTTGCGCCCCGCACACCACAGTCGCCAGCAGGGACAAGCAGCAGACCCCCCAGCACCCGCGACCCAGAGTCCTCCACATCACTAACTCTTGATCCTGCCAGCTGCTTTCACAAAAAGATCTCAGAGATGCAACTTAGGCTGCAAAATTATTCCGAGAGCAACGCATGCGCGTCGTTTTACGAACATCCAAGCGTCAGCGGCGAGGTGAGAGAAGACAAAACCTGGTACAATTGTAGCCGCGGTGAGAGAAACAAAAACAGCCTGTAGGTGTGGAAGATTCACCTGAGGAGTGAAGGTTGGCGCATGAAGCGTCACCCAGTACTTTACATGTCAATACACAGACACCCCCCACCCACCCCCCGCGCCGGCAGCTGTACTCCAGCAGTCACAACAGGGTCCAAAGCAGATCTGCGTCAGGAGCGTCTCTCCAGCGCAGCCTCTCAGAGTGTAGACGGTAAATAATGAGCGCAGATCGGAGCTGCCCGGTCACCTTTACTGAGGCAGAGAGAGAGAGAGAGAGAGAGAGAGAGAGAGAGAGAGAGAGAGGTGTGTGAGTGTGAGTGTGTGTGTGTGTGTGTGTGTGTGTGTGGGGGGGGGGGGGGGGGGGGGGGGGGGGCTGGTATCATGCAACATAAGCACGTCTGAGGAGCTGCGTACTTTTTGGGGCAGCGCATCCCATTCTGCTAGCGTCACGGGCTGCACCAACTTAATTAATTGTTTAAAATCCCAGAAAAATGCATTAAAAACTGCAACGCACGACTAGGCGATGAGAGGGGAGATAAGATACGCTGAGTGGGAGCCGAAATGGATTCCGCTTCCACTGCAGGACGTGAAGGGAATAATGAATTTTTCTGCATCCAATCCCTCAGCAGAAGGAGGGAGAGCAAGTTCTCACTCAGATGTTCTTATTCTTTAAAGAAAAAGTCCATATATAACATGAAAACACAACCACCACCCTTTAGCTGAATTTAACTTTTAATAACAAGAAGACCGAAGGAGACTTCTGCAGAGCACGTGCACCCTATAAAAAAAAATCATTTCTGCAGGAACAAAACTTTCTCACGATTCCTGGAACTGTTGTTTGTCCAGTTTGATTTTACAACAATATAGACCACCTGGATGCACTTTAACCTGATAATTCATCAACAAAATGTCCCAGACAGCCCTCACTCCAGCCACTTCCACCAGCTCCTCCGGGGGGATTCCAAGGCGCTCCCAGGCCAGGTGAGAGATATAATCCCTCCACCTGGTCCTGGGCCGGCCACGAGGTCTCCTCCCGGTGGGACATGTCTGGAACACCTCTAACGGGAGGCGTCCAGTCCAGGGGGGATCCAACCAGATGCCACCTCAGATGACTCCTCTCGATGTGGAGGAGCAGCGGTTTTACTCTGAGCGCCTCCCGAGTGTCCGAGCTTCTTATCCTATCTCTAAGGCTGAGCCCGGCCACCCTGTGAAGGAAACCCATTTCGGCCACTTGTATCCGCGATGTTGTTCTTTCGGTCATTACCCACAGTTCATGGCCATAGGTGAGAGTCAGCACGTAGATCGACCGGTAAATCGAGAGTCTCACCTTACGAGTCTCGACTGATCGGCGCGGCGTCCGCATCACTGCTGACGCCGCTCCGATCCGCCTGTCAATCTCCCGACCCACCCTCAGTCGTGGACAAGATCCCGAGATACTTGAACTCCTCCACTTGAGGCAGGACCACCCCTCCAACCTGGAGAAAGAAATCTACCCTTTTCCAACTAAGGACCATGGCCTCGGACTTGGAGGTGCTGATTCGCATCCCAGCCACTTCACATTCGGCCGCGAACCGCCCCAGCAAGAGCTGAAGGTCACTGCTCGACGAAGCTAGAAGAACCACATCATCCGCAAAAAGGAGCGACGCAATCCTCTGCCTGCCAAACTGGAAACCCTCCAACCCCCGGCTGCGCCTAGAAATTCTGTCCATAAAGGTTATGAACAGAGCCGGTGACAAAGGGCAGCCCTGGCGGAGTCCAACCCTTATTGGAAACGAGTCCGACTTACAGCCGGCTACATGGACCAAGGTCGTGCTCCTTTGGTAAAGGGATTGGACGGCCCTCAATAAGGAACCCTCCACTCCGTACTCAGTCATAGGCCTTCTACAAGGCCACAAAGCACATGTGGACTGGTTGAGCAAACTCCCATCTCCCCTCAAGACCCGGGCGAGGGGGAAGAGCTGATCCGTCGTTCCATGACCGGGGGGAAACCCGCATTGTTCCTCCTCGAGCCGAGGTTCAACTATCAGACCCTCTTTTCCAGCACCCTTGTCAATGGCTTTCCAATCAATAAGTGCTGTCTACCCTCTGTTAACAGAATAAAAAACGTCCTCTCTAGATGACATTACAACATAAAAAGTTGGAAAAAGTGCTCAACCAACGTCCTTTCAGTAGACATGTCAATTCTGTCTTCTGGATACTCTTCCAGAAAACAGTTGAGATAGCGCCCCCTGGATGTACTTAAAGATGAAAATCATAACTTGTCAATGCATTTCCAACATGTAAGAAGTTGAAAAATTGTTCTCCTGTTGTCCTTCTTAATGATTTGGGCAAAAAAATATAGAAATGTCTCTTCTAAATGCCCCGTCAATGAATAAAACACAAAAATAATGCCTTCTTGGTGATCTTCAAGAATAAAAATGTGAAAAAAGTGTATCCAGACACCCTTCCACCTAATAAAGAGTGAAAAAGCACCCTCTGGAAGCCTTTCCAATAAACGTTAGATAAAAATATTGTTCCAGGGTACTTTTCCAGTGGACAGAATGTTAAAAAGTGCCCTCTTGATGCCCTGCAAACCTAAAATAAGTTGAAAAGGTACCCTCTCTATGCCCCTCAATATAGATTTTTTATAGAAATTTTGTCTCCTGGTTCCCCTGTAGTTTAGTAAGGTGGAATAGGGCCCCTTTGGTGCCCTTCCACTAGACATACTGCCTTCTTGACACCCTTTCAGCGATTCAAAAGTGTAGAACTGGGTCCTCTTGAGGCAGTGCCCACACAAAAATTGAAAAAAGTGCCCCTGGTCCTTTCCACTAAAATTTGGGTCAAACAATCACCCTGAATAGGTACGGTAAAAACTAAAAACTCAAAAACAGTGCTTACTATGATCCAGTAACATGCCCTATGTCACAAAGCAGGAATGCCACTGCTTTTGACAATGATGTATAAAAACCTGTGGAGCTCCTAAATGCTCCAAAAGTGGAGACAAACTTCACTTTTAAGTTTGCACAAAACACAATCCTGAACTTTATGAGGAGTTCCACCATGTGAGAGAGGACACTTCACATTAGTATGGTCATGTGATTTGAGGGGAAAAGCAGTGAAATCTCCCTTAATTGGATTTTTTAAGAAATAGAATAAAGGTTTAAATAAAGTTGAAAGCGTATTTACAATTAAATTTAGGAGTTTATCTCCTCAAATCACATCCACTTAAACTTGTGATCTATATAAGAAATAAAAAAAAAGTGATATTCTTAAGCACAAGACTTTTAAAGGAAAATCAAGAGAGGGACGATGTTTACACCAGTTAAACTATATTCTCTCAAAACCCAAAAAGAGTCACATTCTAAGTTTGAACTAAACAAACTGTTCCACGCTAAAATGCAAAGAAGCTTCTGCAGCAGGCTGTGGAAACTCAGCCTGAAAAGATGATTTCCATATACTACACTACGTGCTGCTGCCCATATGTGCGAAATGTGAACAGGGTCTCTCAGTCTGATAACACTTTAGAGGTTTTAAACCTGGTCTTCACTTGGAGTGTCTGTTGTATTTATTTCTTTTGGAGTGAAATCAAATTAAACCACAGCTCTCTGAAAACCCTGATGAGCCTTCTTAAAAGGATCGTGATCGGTCTCTGGAGCGTTTAATGTAATCAGTTTGGTGTAACCCTGCTCCCCTGAGGAAGGGAACACATGATTGTTCTGAGGTAAATATGTGTGGACTTGATTAGCTGCTGGGTTATTTGCATTAATCTGGTATTAACAGAGCCTTTTGAATAAACATCTCATCAGCTCTGTACACAGGGGGTTTGTAGGGATGTCATTAAAGCCGTGTGCACTTTGATAGGTGATTACACCTATACATATTTAATGTGTCTTTTTTCTGGTCTGTATTTTCCTTTGCGGCAGTGATCGTCCTCTGAAAACCATGACTCAAACAGATATGAGAGGCAGTCTGAAAATCCAAACAAATGTCAAAACTCTAAGATCCTACATGATGGCGAATTATGGCAGCTCAAAGTGTATTGTAGGCTACCTATGTGGAGAGACAGTGCAGGGAAACCAGTTTGATAGACTCTAAAAAAACTTAATTCAATGTAAACACAAACCAAACTCAGACTTTATATAAGTAGGAGCTTCCTCAAAATGAAACCAAAACTAATAGAGCTCCCCCTGCTGACTGGCTGTCAAACCCTGCCTCCAGTGAAGTCCATTTTATAAAGTAGTCAGCAGCAACTGAAACTTGACAAACTTGACAACTGAATAATCTGTCAAGTTTGGCAAGTCAAGTCAGGCTGGTATTAAGAATTTGGAGTTTTGCTGGAAGAAAACTTTGGAGTTTGGCTGCAGCAGGACATGGAGCTGATGTCTAAATCATCAAAAGATGAGTGAGGAGCTGCTGCTGAATTATTGGTGCATTTGCTTTGATTCAGGATTGATCTGAGTTTCCTGAGTCCAGCTCTTTGATCCAAGGAGCTGTTTTTGACTTAAAAAAATAAGATCTTAAAAGAAGATTCAATCAAATGATCTCTCTTTCTGCTAATCACGGCAGCTAATGAATAATAAAGAAAGCACTGCTTCGCATATACTGTAAACTGGGGTCAAAAAACAGTGAAGGGACTGTTAAAGGAAATCACTCTAACTTGACAAACTCAGCTGAATGATGACACATGCTTTTTCCACTAGGGGGAGCCACAATCCACACAAACTAGAGTTTCTTTAGTAGTTTTTAACTGAGCACAGAACAAAACCTCAAAGTCTTAGTTAGTGTGAGGATCCCTTACTCAGTCTGAGTTTTATGTGTAGAAACTTTAAGATAACTTAAATATCATTAAGTTTGTTTAAGTTTAAGGTGCTAGCCCAAACAGTGTTATAGTGGGAGATGTACACATACTAGATCTTAGTGTAATACATTTTTAAGAGTATTTCTCTATTCTTCTTACTTATTTACCAGTAACTTAACTAATGTGATTTTTTACAGGTGACTTTTTCTTCAATGAGAGCTCCAAGAATTTTTGTAACTGTGACTCTTTCTAAAATATCATTGTTAGTATGTACATTAGGGAAAATGTTTTCTGCTCGATAGTTTCCATCATATATGTTGAGTTATGCTGAGAGACAAAACACTGACTTATCTTCGTTTAATGTAATTTTACATGCCAGTTTATCTCCATCTTTACTAGATCCTTTTTAATGGCAGTAATCTTTTAACTTAACAGAGTACTTCTATCAGAAACATTACCCAAAAACTGGTGTGTATAATGTGGCACCATCCCGACAGTATCCATGACTGCATACACTGCTGACGAATGATGCTCGTTCTCATAGTTGGTGATACATACAAAGAGACAGTGTGCAATATTTAGCAGCATTTATCTGAGCAGACTCAGCGGAAAGGAAATATTATAACTACATGTTTACATCAGTGTGAAACCATCTGGATTGGATTATGATTTTCTTTTTGTTAACCACATCTTTGCAGGTTCCCCTGTAAGACTGTTGTGCAAAAATGTGGAAGAATGTGGCTACGTGTGCAAGAAAATTATGTTTATAGAAGCTTTTAAAGGCAGACCTTTACAAATGAAGGGTATATTTATCATGCATCACAGGAGCTTCTTGTCCCTAAAGGCCACCATCACTTCACAGCTGGAAGGGGTGAGTATGGGAGCAACTTAATCTAGAATCTGGCTGCTGTATATCAATATTCCAATTTCTGCACCCTGTAACTGAAACATACTCCTGTGTGTTTTAAGATACTGCAGCTGAAAAGATCTACCATAGTAAACAGGATCATCAGTGTCCAGATTGACGCTGTATGATCCTCTGTATGGTTATCATTAATATCTCAAAACCACTATTGAGAAGTTGGCTGTATTTCATGACCACACTGACTTTAAGTCGATCCAATCTCGCTTAGACGTTTCACTCAAAACTTTCCAGGAGAGGAGAAATCGACAGCATGAGGCTGTGGGAGTTTAAAAAACCCAAACAAACCCAACTTGTCTGTTTTTTTACTGGAGGAGAGCAGAGCTGTTTAAACACAACTGTCAACAGTAATCACAGCCTGAGCAGATGAATGTCTGACGTAATTAAGCAGCTTTGACAACTCGCCGTCTGAGAGCCCAAACTCAACTCGTGTCATTTTCTGTTCTTCGCTTTTTTAGGCTCTTTGAAATGTTACAGAAAAATCTCCACGTCCCTGAACATAACCTCAGGGTTTAATTCAACATATGTTCAGTTCTACATGTCACCAGAAAAGCCTGAGCTAGAAAGCCATGCTGCTTGACTGCAGTCTGCGCTCTGCTGCCATCAAGCGGTGGAAAGACTTCAGCACAGTTGAGACCAAACCACATGTTCTGTTTGGCTTTAGATGCATTTTTTTTTAAATGAACAATTGACCTATTTTATAGTTTGAATCAGTGGTGAGTTATAAACGGTGGGATGCTCCTACAGTTCGTATCATTAATCTGTGCACCCTTTATTATACTTCATGTCATGAGTAGTGTGTGATTAAAAACACAGGCCATGACTGCGCATGACTGTAATCAGGACTTGGAGTCAGCTGTACAGAAACCAGCCAGTTCTTCTATTCCTTCAGCAGTTTGTCATCATTCACCGTATTTAGTTTACACCGGTTTATTTTGAGCATACCCACACACAGAGATGTGCTGTTTGTCTGAAGGCTGCAAACATCTCTGACAGTTCTCTCCCTTCTCAGTGTGTTGCCCATCACCATGGCAACGACTCTGATGACATGGGGTGAAATATGGAGCACTTCATAAGAAGGGAAGAGAGTGTGATTATCCATATGTGTGTGTTTAGGACAGGTAGAGAGAGAGACAATAATTCTCAGGAAATGAAAATGAGCCTTTTTATAACTACAGTCATTTCAGAGCAGCTTTCCTTCCACTGAGGCCCCCATGCTTCTACAGGTATGTCATTGAGCTCTCATCATGCAGCTGCAGCTATTTTTAGCAGACCTCCACCTGAACTCATCTCCACAGCAACCTGACTTCATAACTTTACTCTCTTTGATTACCTGCAGAAAAACTCTTCTTTGGTTGAAACCCCCAAAGCTGCCTTCATTCAAAGCCTGATAGTCTATCCCTCGTAGCTCATCATCAGAGTCTCACTGTAGACCACGCTGATCCACTCCCCACCCTGAGGCCCTCAACTCTGCCCTCCCTCTCTGTGCTCCACACCCTCTCCTCTGTGTTGTACTCATTAATGTTTTATGCACCAAGGCCTGTACTGAATTAAACAGCATCACCAGTGCATTAGCTAAAATTTTTACACTATGTTTAATTTTGTCCCTTCTTGCACACTGTAGTCCTGCATCTTTGCTGCCACCTGCTGGGGCCCAAAATAATGACACCATTACGCTTGCACTTCGCTGGTTTGCTTCCATAAATACATTGGGCTCTATTTCCTTGCTTCGCCGGAGGCATGGTGCAGGCACGGCGTGAGTCAAGTTCGCCGCGCCTACAAGGCGTTCCCAAGCACAATTTGGTATTTTGGTGAGCGGCGCAGCCCGGCGTAAGTATCCCCCCTCCCTAACTCAGCTCCTCCCAGCGGCGTAAGTCATAGCGTCGGAGGAGAGAGGGCATGGAGTGGGTCTAACACAGCCGAGACCTGTATTGACCAAAAACATAAGCTCCTCTCCTCGCCTTTGATCCGCCACCAGCGAGGCTTATTACTATTTTCGTGAAGTAGTAGAGATCAAGAGATGTCTGAAGACAGCAATTCCACACGATGGCGACAGAAGACAGCCCCTCAACAAGTGTCACTGTAAGCGCTGCAGAGGGAGTCCTTTACACTCTTAGGGCTCTATTTTCGTGCGCGCCGGTAAGGCGACGGAGGGTGGCGGACCCCGCGCAGTTGTATTTTCGTCTGGCGGAGCCCGGCGTACGGCCAGTTTGGTATTTTCGTGGGCTGAGCCGCACGGAGGCGAGCCGAGGTCCGCCAAGCTGGAAGGGGGAGGTGTCGACAGAATCAGCGGGCGCAGTGACATTTTCGTGCTCGCCACCGGCGTGTAAAGTGCGCTGAAAGCTCGCCGATTCAAACCTGGTCAGCTTTCAGCGCATGGCGGAGCGCAGCTGGTCTAGTAGTATTTTGGTAGACCTGCGGCGTGTTGACATACGTCACTGATGCCTCACCGGCAGGTTTCCACAGTGTCAGGCACATTTCAGTGCAATAAATAATCATCAACAACTATCAATCTGAGTCAGCACATACATTTAGATCTATATCGATATATTCTGATCTATATCTGATCTGATGAGCGCGTTTGGCACGCGTTTGGACACACAACCTGACCAAATCAACACAGCTGAAACCGCATTAAATTAAATTAAATATCTAGTAAATAAACACACATGATGAAGTTAACAAGATATGTAATTCGTCTCCCTCCTTTTCTTTCTTCCTCTTCCTTTTATTTCTCGCACAGCTCGACCTGGACACGTCTCCGTGTCCTCTGTCCGTCTTGCTGCTGCTGCGGCTGAACAGATGATTTGTTTACCAGAGGGTCCAACATTACACACACCAAATCCATCTGTGCTCATATGAGAGACTGTGAAGGACGCCCAATGCAGCGCTTACAGTGACACTTGTTGAGGAGCTGCCCTCTGTCGCCATCTTGTGGCATTACTGTCTTCAGAAATCTCTTGATCTTTTTGACTACTTCATGAAAATAGTAATACGCCTCGCCTGTGGCGGATTTAAAGGCAAGGAGAGGAGCTTATGTGATTGGTGAAAACAGGTCTCGGCTGTGTTAAACCCACTCTCCGCCCTCTCTCCTCCCTCGCTACGACTTAAGCTGCTGGGAGGAGCTGAGTTAGGGAGGGGGGATACTTACGCCGGGCTGCGCGGCTCACCAAAATACCAAAATGTGCTTGGTGCTTGCAAATGCTTGCAAATGCTTGCATTCTTATGTATGAAATATAAGCTTTTAGCTAAATTTACTGTACATATTTCATTGTGCTGGGTGTAAATCACTTGAGTTGAGACATTTTCTTCAAGAAATTTGCAACTTTTCATAATCTGAATTCACTTATGCGTATACTAAGGCACCAATAACTGTTTCAGATGTTAGGTAGATGTAATTATGACATTTGATAAAGATTTTGTCTTGCCAGAATCAACATAGCAGTTTGTACAAGCCCCATATAATCATTTTAGTGTTACTCACAAAAATGTACATTTTTGGCTGGTCTTTTGTCTCACCCTGTAGAGAAAGCCACTTTCTAATACTAGCTCTGTAAGTTTCCCAACGTGTCCTTGTAAAGTCGAGAACGTCTTCACTCTGGACAGATGATTGATGCATATAGCATCGTTTCGTTCCTTTTTTTATACACTTTTAAAGGCTGTTTTCTTTTTTTCCTGTTATTTTCTTCCTCTTCGCTTGTCTCGCTGCTAGATGCGCTTGTCGCCATATTTGTGTATTTCTGATACTATGGCAATGAGACTCGGCTCCTATTGGTCCACGTGACAAAAATTGCTTCACGCCTCTGCATATTCGATTGCATGTGTACAAGTATCACTACGCCGCAGAAAGGAAATAGTTCGACACCGAAACACTGATTACTAAAAATCGACAGGATGGCATGAGTAGATATTTTTTTTTAGTACTTACTATCAATAGAGCTGTTTTATGAATCACAGTTTATGTTGCCCCACTGAAGTGGAACAAGATTCGCTTTCTAAGCACTTTTTCCTCTGTCCCAATACAGCCTATCTCTCATATGAGCACAGATGGATTTGGTGTGTGTAATGTTGGGCCCACTAGTAAGACAAACACCCTTTTCCACAAATAAAGACACTCACATAAAGTTGCACATATTCAAACCTCACGTGACAAAGGTGGGTTGTGTGCAGAGATCACATCATAAATTCCAAAAATGGCATTAAAATCGGAACCATCTGTGCATAAAGGACACATCGCACTCCGTGGCCTGGCTCTTTCTTTCATAGATGTTGGCAAATAAAATTAATTTGGCTCACAAAACTGAGTATTATAATATTCATATGTAGGCTTAAAGTAAATAACTCATCTGATCACTGAAACTAATCATCTGTTCAGCCACCGCAGCAGCAGCTGCAGCAGGACGGGGAGAGGACACGGCGACATGTCCAGGTCGAGCTGCGCGAGAAATAAGAGAAAGAGGAAGAAAGAAAAGGAGGGAGACGAATTACATATCTTTTTAACTTCATCATGTGTGTTTATTTACTATTTAATTTAATTTAATGCAGTTTCAGCTGTGTTAATTTGGTCAGGTTGTGTGTCCAAACACGTGCCAAATGCGCTCATCAGATTAGATATAGATCAGAATATATCGATATAGATCTAAATGTATGTGCTGACTCAGATTATTAGTTGTTGATGATTATTTATTGCAATGAAATGTACCTGACACTGTGGAAACCTGCCGGTGAGGCATCAGTGACGTATGCCGATACGCCGCCGGTCTACCAAAATACCTCTAGACCAGCTGCACTCCGCCTGCGCTGAAAGCTGACCAGGTTTGAATCGGCGAGCTTTCAGCGCACTTTATATGCCACTAGCGAGCACAAAAATGTCACTGCGCCAGCTGATTCTGTGGACACCTCCCTCTGCCACGCCACCACGCCCAGCTTGGCGGACCTT
This sequence comes from Xyrichtys novacula, assembly GCA_962446985.1. NCBI lineage: Eukaryota > Metazoa > Chordata > Actinopteri > Labriformes > Labridae > Xyrichtys > Xyrichtys novacula. The sequence continues at coordinate 17,291,251 of OY660878.1, forward strand.
GGTGTGCCTTAGTCCACGAAAATACCAAACTGGCTGTACGCCGGGCTCCGCCAGACAAAAATACCACTGCGCGGGGTCCGCCACCCTCTGCCGCCTCACCAGCGGACACGACAATAGCGCCCATAGGGTTTAAGGGACCACCTCAGGCTGGTGTGTGGTGACCTGCGACCTTAACTAAATGTACGTTTCTGATTTTCTGTAACAGTTCTCATATTCTTTAAATCAAATAAATGATTTGACTGATCACTCACTCTGAAGCGGTCTCCTCCCTCAAAGCTAGAGTTTTAGACCTCAGGAGTGTGGCATCTGTTACATTTAATTGTAAATCTGAAAGTTGAGATCAAAAGTGAACACATTGTGGAGAATTACTTTCAAAATATTTTTTTTAGTTTTTTAGCTGAAAGACAGTTAAAGCCTTTGTTAATGTGTTTAAACCATATGTGATAAAATGATTGTATTTTTTAAGAGATTTATTGTGTCTGTGTAATATTCCTTATTCAAAAATTGCATAATCATCAATTTCTGTTCATGTGATAAAACATGTGATTAATGATAACTAACTAATGAAAATTTACAATCAATTGAAACACTAAAATTTCATTTTTTTTTTAGGTTTTTTTTTTTTTTTTAAGTATTAAACATAAGAGGGATTTATCTCAGAAACATCAGCCATGTAAGAAATGATTCTTCAGTGACTTTGAAATCCTAAAAACAAGGATTTTGTTCAAGCAATTAGTTTAAAAATGTATTTTTATTTTGAATATTGTCTTATCACTCTGACACACCTGACCACAAGATGGTGCCCTAACTTTTCCTATATTTCCACACATCCTTCTGAAAAACCTGGAGATGATTGTTTTTCCTTAGTCTGTCCTCGTCTCTCAGAGACACACAGGATCTGGGTTCAGGTGTGTTAAAGATGTCACAGGTTTCAGAGGTGTAAATCACTGAGTGCTAGGGGACTGATGAGGAAATATTGATTATTAGTAAATCAATAGTCTGATCTTAATGAGCAGGCTGCCACTGATTGCTGCCCTGAATGTGAACGATAAGGGAAAAACGTCAGGATGGAGACTCTCAGTTTATTTCATCGTCTCCGTCTTAGTCCCTTTGATGAGATTTTATTTGAATTATAATAAATAAAAAGAGAAATGATCTGAACATCTGAGGAAGTTTGGCATCATAATGACATGATTTAGAAACAGTCCTATTGCACACACACACACACACACACACACACACACACACACACACACACACACTCCTTGAAGCAGGTGTCATTAAGACTAAGTCCTCTCCAAAAGACATCTCCTCCACCTCCACCTCCATGTGACACATACATGAGTCCGTCCTCTCATTACCATCAGTCAATGTTTGACAGCTCACGCTGAGGCTGTCTCCCTGCCATTAAACCCTCATTAGTCCTACATTTCAGGACCATTAAAACCAGTGCACATGTTTCTCTGGTCCCAGTGCAGCTGTTTATCAATAGATATAGACTGGAGGTGTGTTCCGGATCAAAAGTGGAGATTTTTATCTTAGTCTCAGTCTTTTATGGAAATGTCTAAACCTTCTCTGTCAAACCAGTCAGAAACTTGTGTCACAGTGGTACCAAGAACCCAAGTCTGAAATATTTCCCTCTCTGAATGCGTTCATTTCTCTAATAACTGGATTTCTCTCCTTATTTTGAGCGTTTAGTTTAGACTATTCCACAGTATGATGCTGCTGTGCTGTTCCTGCTGGTCTGGGCTCAGTCCCTACAACCGTTGGGTTTAAGAAACACCCCTGGATGGACATGTCAATGGATGCTTTTCAGTGCGCTCTCAGCTGGATCTTAATTATTTAGAGTGGGTCAAAACTACGAATCACCTACAAGTTAGGCTTTCTAATGTGTCTTCAGAGAAGGTTAAACTAGCAGTTTAAAGGGAGCCATAAAAGTGGAGGAAAATGGAATTACATCACTTGTATTCTGAGCGGCAGGTTAGACACACAGTCCAGAAAATATCACAGATTCTGAACGTTGACAATCCTCTGAACATTTTTATTTCTTAATTAAAAACAAAACATATAATTGCAGGAGTTTTTACCACCTCTGAACTTTTTAAGCTTGTCATTATCTCATCTTTGCCATGGAAAAAAAAAAGGTATCATCATCATTTTCACTGAAAAATAAAGAATGTTGTGGATATCTGGATAAAATTGCAAGAAACGGAAAATAAATGTTTCTGACACATGCTGTTATTGTCTAAACAAGGCCATCTCAAAAAGTCCTTGACATGCTGGGTCTGAGTTTCAACATATTTGTTTAATGTAAAAGAAAGATTGAACTAAACCACTGACATGCTCATCCAGACTTAGGTTCCAGATGGCAGGTTTTTACAGCAGAGTAGTAAGGAGCTGAGAACCTTGGTTTCTCGGTTTCGTAGTATTCATGCCTTTATACAGTTCACACAATCATATAAAATTAAAAAATTAAAGAAAGGTTTAAGAGACACGTACAGCCGAATGTCATCTGCATATAAATGAGACCAGACACCTTTAAATCTCTTTATAAGATACCCCAGCAAGAACAGGTATAAAGAAAACAACAGAGGGCCCAGGGCAGAACCCTGAGGGACTTCTCAACATAGGGCTGGAAACTGACGAGACACATATACTAGCAGCAACTGAAAAAGATTAACCAGACATAAAAAAACAATAATAATAAAAACCAGTCCAACAATACCAGCGCCAAGCGCTTTTCAGAATCAGTCTTCACCAGCATGCTTATGTTGCTCAGGCTCATCTAGAACAGATGTGAGCTTCTTAGCAACCTCCTTTTCTAAGACCTCGGGGACAAAAGGAAACTTTGACATGGGTCTGTAGTTTTCAGGGTGTAACGGGTCAAGATTGTATCTTTTTCAGGAGTGAAATAGGAAAAGATAAGCCTCTTAGTAAATGAGTTATTGATTATAGGAAGTAAAGATGGACCTTTAAGTAGACAAGTAGGAATAGTATCTAATTAGAAGGAGGATCTTTTCACACCACCAATTAGTTCAGTGAGTTTTTTAAGAAGAGATGGTGGAAACATTTCAAGGATCAGTCATCTGGAGGGACAAAGAAGTGGAGGATAAGATGAGGGAGTGATGTTAGCACGCATGCCATTGATTTCTCTAATGAAGAAGGACAGAAAACTGTTGCAATCGGTAACTAAGGAACCACAAGCAACAGGTGCAGGAGGAGAGACAATGTTACCCATAGGGCTCTATTTTCGTGTCTGCCGGTGAGGCGGCGGAGGCTGGCGGACCCCGCGCAGTGGTATTTTCGTCTGGGGGAGCCCGGCGTACAGCCAGTTGGGTATTTTCGTGGACTGAAGCGCACCAAGGTCCACCAAGCTGGGCGTGGTGGCGTGGCAGGGGAAGGTGTCAAAAGAATCAGCTGGCGCAGTGACATTTTTGTGCTCGCCGCCGGCGTATAAATAATCAACAACAACTAATAATCTGAGTCAGCACATACATTTAGATCTATATCAATATATTCTGATCTATATCTGATCTGATGAGCGCATTTGGCACGTGTTTGGACACTCAACCTGACCAAATCAACACAGCTGAAACCGCATTAAATTAAATTAAATATCTAGTAAATAAACACACATGGAGTTAAAAAGATATGTAATTCGTCTCCCTCCCTTTCTTTCTTCCTCTTCCTCTTATTTCTCACACAGCTCGACCTGGACATGTCTCCGTGTCCTCTCCCCGTCATGCTACAGCTGCTGCTGCGGCGGCTGAACAGATGATTTGTTTCAGTGATCAGATGAGTTTTTTACTTTAACCCTACATAGGAATATTATGATATTCAGTTTTGTGAGCCTAATTTATTTTATATGCCAACATCTATGAAAGAAAGAGCCGGGCCACGGAGCACGATGCATCCTTTACGCACAGATGGTTCCGATTTTAATGCCATTATTGGTATTTATGTTGTGATCTGTGTGCACAACCCACCTTTGTCACATGAGGTTAGAATATATGCAACTTTATGTGAGTGTCTTTATTTGTGGAAAAGGATGTTTGTCCTCCTAGTGGGTCCAACATTACACACACCAAATCCATCTGTGCTTATATGAGAGAGTGTGAAAGACGCCCCCTGCAGCGCTTACAGTGACACTTGTTGAGGGTCTACCTTCTGTCACCATCGTGTGGAATTGCTGTCTTCAGACATCTCTTGATCTCTTTGACTACTGCACGAAATAGTAATATGCCTCGCTGATGGCTTACGCTGCTGGGAGGAGCTGAGTTAGGAAGGGGGGATAATTAAGCCGGGCTGCACCACTCACCAAAATACCAAAATGTGCTTGGGAATGCCTTGTTGGTGCGGCGGACCTGACTTACGCCGCACCTGCGCCACGTCTACGGCGAAGCACGAAAATAGAGCCCATAGTGTCAAAAAGGAGATTTGGATACAAGATTAGGAAAATATTCAGATTTCTGCCCTTTTCCTGAAGGAAGTTCACAGCATCAGCAGCAGTCTGCCGATAATAAACTGAAGTAGGAAGGCCCCATCATTGGCCATCCTACACAAACACACACACACACACACACACACACACACATATATATATATGTATATATATATATATATATATATATATATATATATATATATAAAGCTGTTCATGGAAAGATAGTGAAGAGATGACAGCAGAGCCGATGACAGGAAAAAAAAACAGAAGTGGTCCCAGTCCTGACAGACTGAGACGGCTGACTCTGAGCAGCTGTCGAGAAATGAAGGCAGGTTATGTAGTGGAGGAACACGTGTGAGAATAGGATCATGCTATTTACTGTATCTGAACGACAACAGCAGGCCCTCTCATGCCACAAGCTCAGTGCTGCTGTCATAAACGCAACATTTCAGAGGGAGCTGTCATGACCACGTACCTTAATTTACCATGAATCCCCTCCCCCAACCACCAAGTGTACACTCAGTCACACACACATATGTATGTATGCCAGCTGTGTGTGGCTGTCAGCATCCCTCAGCATCACATTCAGCTGTACACAGAGGATGCATCCAACAGAGCTGTAAATACTCCACATAAATGTCAACAAATGCCAGCTTGAGGACGTACAGTGATGACCTGTCAAAACAAAAGAAACCTACAAGCTGCAATTTTTATATTGCAGCTTGTAAATCCACCATGGTGACATCAAGGTGAGCTATGAGGGAAATAAAAAAAAAAAGACAAAACTATATATATTCTGAATCTTAATGAGATGCAACAAAGCATGAATGTTAACTTGTGTAGTGATTTGAAATGAGCCTCATACGGTCGCACCAAAATATATGTAGCGATTTGAAATGAGCCTCACAAGGCCGCACCAAAATAATACTTGGCGATTGGAATTTATAATAAATGTCTGAAGATTAATAATCTCAAATTATGACATTTATGCACTCGTTGAAAGGGGCACCACCCACCCTTAATGGTGGGAAAATAAAGAAAACAAAAGTTTAATTCAGAAATCAAACATCAAGTCAGTTTTAATTAATCAGTCTTAATTAATCAGTCTTAATTAATCAGTCTCATATCTTAAGTCGAAATTCTAATTTCAGGGACTCCACTTCTGGAAGAACACTAACAGACAGGAACTTAGAAAAATAATGATCTGTTTATTACAGGATAAATGATGGTACAACACACATGCAATAAATGATGATAAGATAATGAGGATAAAATAATAATAGGTGAATAAATAAAGATTCTGAGTCAGGCTAGGAGCACTAAAGTTAATGATAGTGAGTGAATATGCGCTAACATATTAACCTACACTAACTTTGGTGTCGAGATAAACTCGGATGTGGATTTGGAGGAATCTAAGATCACCAGAAATAGGTGGATATCTGAGTTATGAACGCATGAGACAGCATCAGCCCTCTTTAGAGCTCTGGAGGTTTGCATACTTAAGTGAGACTGGTCCTTGGAGAAGATGGAGCAGGTTCCGAAGGTCCGGGGCTACTGGCGGTTCGAGCGGTTCAGCTCAGAAGACGACTGAAGTCAGCCGAAGGATGAGCCAGGAGTTGCAGCACTCGGGCCCGAAGCAAAAACCTGCGCCTGTGGATCCTGTGGATGCTCGTTTGGGTACTTCTTTAGTCTCACTCAAAAACTCTGGCACAGAGGATGACCTGGGCCTGTTGGATTGCGTTCGGAGGTGACTTTGAAATCACGCAGAAAACTCAGAAAAACGAGGCTCGAAGAGCAGAGAAAACTTTCAAAAATGGCTTCGCGAAATTAAAGAAAATCAATCAAAGGCTTAATCTTGAATTGCTATGTGCACAAAAAGTTGAAGTTTCAAAACTTGAACTAAGACGACGTTAAAGAAAAATCAACGTGAATCAACACGTGGCGTAAAACTTAGAAGACTAAGAAAAAGTTCTAAGAGAAAACAAAGAAACGCACCACAGAAGGGTGTGGACAGAAGAGAAGGGGCATAAGAGCCGGGGACAAGAGAGTCAGCAGAAGAGCAGAAGCATAAGAAAGATAAGAGAAATAAGAGATAAGAGAGTGAGCAACCCCACTCCACTGGTTTTATCTTCTCACACTGGGAGTGTCTGAGGAGAAAAAGGAGGGGTCATCGGGTCTCTGATTATTTGATCTAACTTATTCTTTTGGCTGGTAAAAGAGTCAGATCTGATACTCACTCACTATGATTAATATCATTGAATGCTTGGTTTCATGATAAATAATTTGATACTAAACACATATGAATGAAGTGTAGGATCACATCAAACATTCTCATTATGTTTTAAGTATCACATTGAACATGCTAAATTACTCTGAAATGAAACAGATAGTAACACATAGAAACTGTGAACAACAAAAGAGTAAACACATGTGAATGAACGTCATCATGATTAATAATGGATTCTAAATACTCACATTCAGATTATTCAGTGACATTACAACCACCTAATGGTTAAGATACTAAATAAATAACTAAAATATAAACCAAACATTTCTAAACTATTTCTGTTACTTAGAGTAAACTTAGGATTCATAGTCAATAAATTTAACTCTTAAAAGTTCATGAAACAGTCTGAAAAGCTGTTGGTCTAAAGAACTAAAGAATAAGGATTTATTCTGTCAGATAAGATAACTTGGCTTCTGAAGCACATAGAAAAACGGGAAACATCTCATTTTAACACAAATTTCATGATTAGACAGATTAGTACATTGCTGAATGCATAAGATGTCATGATCAGTCATTTGTATTCTTTCACCAAAGGAATGCAGTCTTTATCAGTGTATGGTCGAGCAGGGTTTTACGACCGAGGTCTGGAGGTCAGTGTCCCCCCTTATCCTGGGGTCCGTATGTTCACACACTTTAAGACGCTAAATCTCAAATGGGAGATCTGGGTTGAGACGTTAATGTTTATTTAGATGGTCAGTAATGGAGTCAGTTTGAAAGGTAATAAAAACTCTGTCTCTGTTCGCCGAACTGACCAATCCTGAAGAGTCAGAGGTTTAGTCAACCTATGGTTGGGTCACTTATTTAACCTGAAAGTGCAAACACGTCTGGAAAGATTTATATCCTGTTTCCTGGGACCAGATAAGGAAACTTTCCTGTAAGGAATGTGTGGGTTTCACATCCAGGGTTGTCTTGATTGCTACACTTGCATGTAGATATACAAAATGTATCATGGCAATATGAAATTAAAAGTAAGAATTTTGGTTTGCGTTAGTCAAAAGTACGGCTGTGATAGTGGAATTTATCTCTTACTTCAAAACAAAGAGGAGTTTTCGCAGCAGACTGCAGTAGAGCATTTTGGCAACATAAGAGGCACTTAGCTTCATTCATCCAATAGCTTAGCAAGAATTGGAATGAAATTAATACCAGCATCGAGATGTCTGCTTGTTGTGAGGAGCTGCCTTCTGTGGCCATCATGTGGCATTGCTGTCTTCAGACATCTCTTGATCTCTTTGACTACTTCACAAAAATTGTAATATGCCTCACTGGTGGTGGATTTAAAGGTTACTGGTCAATACAGGTCTCGGGTGTGTTAAATCCACTCCACGCCCTCTCTCCTCCCTCCCTACGATGAGGAGCTGAGTTAGGGAGGGGGGATATTTACGCCGGGCTGAGCCGCTCAACAAAATACCAAATTGTGCTTGGGAACGCCTTGTTGGCGCGGCGGACCTGACTTACGCCGCGCCTGCGGCACGTCTCCGGCAAGGCACGAAAATAGAGCCCTTAAACTCAAACACTGCAGCAGAATAAGTAAATGTTTGCTCCCTTTTTCCATGTTAGACCTACAGTTAAATCCTGTCTGCTACTGTCAGCATGTCCTGAGTTTGAATAATTAATGAAGCTACTACAATGGGCCTAGTACAACACAGCATCTTTCTTCAAATGGCTGATGGTCTTTGCAGGGTACAACAGTTTTCTTTCTGCAGACATAACAACCCCAGCTGTGACAAAACTCATGCAGTGTGTGTTTTTCCTCTGCATTTCTACTGTCCTCTCTATTGTTTAGAAACAGCCTCCAGTGTTTGAACATACTGGATAAGCTGAGGTTTGCAGATGCCATGAAGCTCATCTCTGAAGAAACGTAATTCATTGACCAAGCTCTTGCAGCATTGTATGCATTACACTTTACTCCTGACTACACTTAGCATGATGTTGCTTTAGTGTGTTTATCATGTGTTGCCACAATGCTTGCAATTTTTACAGAGGTGCTGTCAGAAAAAACAGCAAGGTATTGGGTCGTAACCCTGCTGTCGATGTGCAACAGCGTTCAGTTGATTGACCAAAATTTCAGATACACAGATATCTGACCAGTTGGGAGCAACCATAGACTGTATATACTATGGACAACTTGGTTCCGCCTCCCGCCTGTATACGGATTTGAAGCCAAATAGCTCTCGGTATTTCTGGGATTTTTCTTCATTTCCTGGAACTAGTGCTGCGCAGTAGTGGTGCGTGCATTCGGCCGCACAGTCGCTGAGAGTCGCTGTGATGACGCTTAGCTCAAACAGCGTATTCCCCGGGTGAGCTACGCAATCTCTGTGCGCCCATAGGCTGTATCAGGTGTCAATCACAGAAAAAATGAACCCCCTAATAACTTTTACAAATGGAGCTGTACAGAAAAAAGAGGACTTGAGCACGAACCAGTCTTACGGTAACTACATGTCAACATCGCAACCAGGGGGGAGAAACATTTATATTCTGTCTCATTAATTTCTATAGTTTGTCCACAGCTCCATAAGCTTTGCTGGCGGAGGCGGGATTTATGACCTATACTGCAGCCCATCAACAGAGGGTACTGTTCACGGAGTGGCTTCACCCAGCGAGGAGGCAGACGCTGTCCATTCTTTATACAGTCTATGGGAGCAACTGAGTAGCCATGATTGATCAGCTCATGTGACCCCCGCTTACTGCATGACATATGATGCACGATGTGCCTTAAATTTAGCTTCATGAGCAGATGTAAGGCTAAAAAATAGTGTCAGCATTAGTCTCAAATGGTACAGTGTTAACCCAGCTTTAGTTACACGCACTGGCTTGTGCTTGTGTGTACTATATGCAAAACCTGCTGACAGAGATTACCTGCACATAGACATGTGTGATACAGTGACTCCTAGCAGAGTCAGGCCAAAGGAGTCTGATCGGTCTCTTTCCTAAATGTCTACAATTAAAGGGACGTTCGTTTGGATTAAGAACTGATTCTTGAGTTCAAATAACTCAAAATACATTGTAATACATTCAGACTTCTGTGGTGTGTTCATTGCAAATGCTTGGACTGTGAGTAGGATATATGTGTGAATTTCAGTGCAGCTCTACCAACATGTGCAGAGGAGATACTGATGGTACGAGACTGTTGTCTTTGTGATGAACACATGATTTTAAAGATTCAGAAGGCTTTCTGACAATAACATGGTCGTCTGCACTGAGGACTGAATGTAACTGTGAGGAAATCTCCGACAGTCTTGTGCCACTAACCCAGAGGTCTCTAAGCTCACAGGGTCAGAAAGTTCCCATGGTGGAGCTCTTCAGATGGCCTCAGGTGGAATTGTTCATACTGGACTGAACCTGTCAGGATGCATGAAGATGCATATGAGCAGAACAGCACGACTGGTGTTACCCGCCAAACAGACACCCATGAGTTTCTTTTGATAGAAAAATTGTTTCAAGAAGTAACTCAGTTTCACCTTCATCTCATACACATAAAATAAAGGGAATAAGAGGGTCACATATCTTCTTCTCCATTATTTTCCCACAGTGCTTTTATTCTAAAGAATTGTCAAGGAAGGTTATCTGTGAAATGAAGTCTCCTGCACAGCTCTGTATTTTAGTTTCTGCAAAACTCCTGTATAGATAAGTTGTCCTAAACCTAACCACAATTATGTAAGAACAGCAGGTTCTTGGAAAGATTTCCTCTTGTGCAAACTCTCTTATGCATTTACTCTTCTGGCCCTCTCTCTGCTCAGTTGCTGTCTCTGTGTAAATTAAGCAGCTATTTTTTTAGTGTTTCCTGAAAAGACCAACCTCCAAAAAAACAAACACAAAAAACAGTCACTATTCACAGCCCTCTCACTCCACTCACCCCATCACTGTCCCTGTGGGAAAGAGTGATGAAGTAGGAGAAGACGGGAGGAGAGAGGAGAGGGAGAGCAGGGTGAGGAGCAGGAGGAGGCAGGTGTGTGTGTCTAAAAGTCAAGGAAATGAGCATAGAGGCAAGGACTTCATGACTTTTGCTATAACTGAGCATTCCTACTGTACAGTGTAAAACATAAGCATCTTTTTTATGACTGATCAAATGGCCAATCAACCCTTGGCTCTATCACAGCTAATCTAACATGAGGCAGAGGTGGATTGAAAGCAAGCCTCCTTTAGAGAAGTAAATGACACCAAAGCTCAGATCCTTGTGTTAGTCATGTGAACCACACAGCTTCAGTCCTAAGAGTCAAAAATGAAACCTCAACGTGACTGGTGGTGTCAGAAGCTTCAAACTTCACCAGCGCTTTAAAAACTCTTCAGTCAGCCTGACGCTAGAGAACGTCTTATATTTAAAGTGAGCAACTGGAAAAGACTTTCATTTCTTGAATAGATGTCAGAGCGTAATTTGATAATAACAATAATGCATTTTACAGTTTTTCTCAGTCCCTTTGGTACGTTTCTCACATTAACATTTGCACAACAGTTAGTGCGTTACTCAAAATAATGAGTTCAAACTGTGAAACCTAGTTGATATTCTGCAAAAGCATGTCACTTTCTCAAAATGGAGAGTTTGTTCCTTAAAAGCAAGTATTCATGTCAATGAAAGTGTCAGTGTCATCAAAATGAAAAGTCCTTTGAAGACTCCATTGTTTATGAACAAGATAGTTAAATGGCTTTGTCATGTTTTCATTATGACTGTTTACTCTTTAAGTGTTTTCAAACGCAAAAAAGTCAGATCTATGTGACACTATCTGAAAATGCTGAAGACAGCATTATACTTTATTTGTTCAGTTATTTGGAAACTACAGTAAAGTTACACATGACTGTATTTATAGAGATGTAACTCTATAACAGCACTTTGTGTCTCTCTCAACTTTATGGCATTGTTTGCAATCACTATTGCACAAATGGCTTCCTCTTGTTGTGGAGTAAAAAGGGACCCTCTTCCACCTCTAGGGGGTTTGTGGTGAGACGCCTCCTCATCTTGTTTTATTTTGGCTGGACTTCCTGTGTTTCCCTGTTAGCCTGGTCTGGCTTTACTCTTTTCCAGAGCTTCCTCCCCTCCCCCGGCGCTGAGGCTGAGTGAGACTACACACCTGCTCCACATCTCCAATCAAGGCACTTTAAGAAGCCTGCAGCCCTCAGCCTCAGGGCCTGAGTATTGTCTACCCTTCCTAGCGGTAAAGACGCGTCTCCTGGCCAACCTCGTTTGTATCATCATCAGAACTTTGCTCCTCGTGACTCTGCGCATGTTCAATAACTTCCATCTCCTCTGGTTTTTCCTGCAGTGTCTCCAGCCCACACGACAGCCAGCCAACCAGCCTACCGGACATCCTCTGTTGCATTATCTACCCTTTTGTTTGGACATTAAAATTCTCTTTAAGTTGATCTCAGTCTCAGTGTCTGCTTCTGGGTCCTCACAACGAACCACCCACACTACAGGTTTGTCCTGACAGATTTTGAGAACTTGATCAACATTTTTGTATGTAATGTCTCAAAGAATTAAAGGATGACTATTTTTATAGGACTAGTTTTATAGGAAATGACTATTCAGCATTCAAAGGTTTAGCTCATTTTGACTGACATGACATCTGCAGATGATAATAATATAAAACAGCAGAGAATTGTGTGAAAGCATCTGATGCATGTCCAAAAGCATTTGCAATTTGGTGGAAGGAATGAGAAACTGCTACTATGATGTGTACAAATGACTAAATGTTGTGATGTGAGAAATGCACCAAAGTGACTGAGAAAAACTGTATTCATAGACGCCTTTTAAAGCATTCAAGGTGGCCATACATGAGGGCTGTCATTACTTTAACCAGCCACCAGAATTCATTGTTTACTGAGTCTAAAGCTTCAAAACAGCAATCTTTTTTAGCATAGATGGAAAAAAGATATTCTAAATATGTCAGAGTGATAAATTACTCAGATATGTAAACTTTCAGCCCCATTTTTCTTTAACCAAGATGCAAACATACATAACAAATATCATAATTTAAAAAGTAAAGTTGGACTTTTCTCATGGGTGTGTATGTGGTTTCCGATGCTTCTGGAGCTGGCATCCAGTGGACACTTTAGGAACTGCAGTTTTTAGCACTCCCACTTCAGGCTTTGCTGTCTCTTACTGTCATGCATGGGGTTAGGGTTAGGGTTCAGTTTCTCACAGGTTGCATTATGTGTCAGCTTTCTTTAGGTAAATTTCATCAGCATTGGTCACGAAATACATTTAAAAAGAATCTGTCTAGAACAGGGGTCGGCAACCTTAAACACTCAAAGAGCCACTTGGACCAGTTTCCCACAGAAAAGAAAACACAGGGAGCCACAAAACCTCTTTGACATCTAAAATGAAGATAACATTGCATATATCTTTTTTTTTTACCTTTATACAAAGTATATAAAAAACTGTAGCGAGTTGCATTTATGAAATAAATGAACTATTTCGGCGAGTGTCTGTCTTCTGTAGTTAAACCGCAAGATATCAAAATCTACCCGGATACAGCAATGCTGCTTTTTGATTGGCTTGTGCGTGGCACGCAGCTTCTGAACTCTCGGGACTCAGTTGATTTCCCCCAGTTCCATAGTTGAAGAAGTGCAACTTGGTGGACATCACCGTGTTCATTTAAATGCGTGAGAAATACAATGTGTGGTGTGTGAGCGTGTGAACGAGTGGGAATGCGTGTGTCATACGCTGAATGCGTGAGACTTGAGAGCCCTGTGCTCACGCATCATCGATGTACTCCCGAGCCATGCAAAACGGTCTTTGGAAATGTTGCACTGAACGCCTTCCTTTTCAGTCTTGGTGAAGTTTTCCCACACCACTGATGTTTTAGGTCGGGATTTGGGTTGGGTTGTGTCCATGTTTTTCTCAGCCGCTGCCTCGGCCATGGCTGTTTCTTTTCTGTGCGACCTGCTGATGTTTACACGCCGGTGTCCATGGACATATACAAAGACCCGACGAATCGATTACAGAATTTGTTTGCAACGGATTTTTTCGTCACGACGAATCTACTTAATCGATTCGTTGTTGCAGCCTTAATAGTTTATTTAATGTTACAAGAGCATTATAATCTTTGAATTTAGATTTACAAAAAATAATAATAATAATAATAATAAAATAAAATAAAATGCAATTAAGTATTTATTATTTATTTTCCAAATCCATTGGGAGCCGCAGCTTAGAGAAGAAAGAGCCGTGGGTTGCTGACCCCTGGTCTAGAACATTTTTTTGTTTAGAATAAAAACTCAGTCCTACTTTTCCATCATTTGAGTCACGATTGGAATACAATTCAAAGGTTGTAAACTGCTTTGGGTCTTGGATCCTAAATGGCCAGAAAAGCCACGGTTTTAGTGTCTTTTTTATTGTAATTTGATAAAAGCTTGTGTTTATTTCTCTAAATTCTAGGATTTACTCCCCTAAAAAAAGGATTACTGCCATAGATAACAAAGAAGACAGGGACAACAGCTGGACTGGTTTGATGTTGTGAAAACTGTCTAAACCTGAGAACAAACAGCAGTGCCAGGGTATTTGTCTGTGCTGCATTCGGTGGCAGCATCAGAGTAGTCCCTCAATGAGCATCTTCACAGGTTATTTCCACTCTGCTGCAAACAGGATGTTGATAAGTGATACTTCAGACTAAAATATCCTCCAGAAGCATTCATCGGTAAAAGATGGAGGGATGGCCAATGGCACATTTCTCCAGCTGAGTCCCGTCATTTTCTTTTTTAGGAAACCTTCATTCTGCCTCCATGGTGATGTGTGCCCCTCATAGATTTCATGCTCAGTTCAGTATGACTCTGCCAATGACTAAGCTTTAACACTTGATGCCTGGGTCCACTTTACGACCCTCTGAGAGCAGCTCCGCCCTAACAAAGCTGGGAAATGTGCTGTCTGGAGTGCAAACAGTCATCAGCACTGGCAGGAGAAACCACAAGCTGCTACAAGAGACCACTTCTTCCAAAACTGGTGAAGATCTGATGAAGATGTGCTCTGCCAAACCTTTTACAACATGGAGGTTCATGTGGTGACAACATCAATCCTCAGTTCTGGTGGCCTTTAAACTTTCAGAAAAGGAAAAACTGTGCAAGCTGCCTTTGCATCCGGGCAAATTTCAGCTCCTTTGTTGAGATCAGTCACAGCTCTTCAGTTTTGGATTGGCTGTGTGACCGAAATCAAAGCTAACTAAAGTGCTGTATAAGAAGCATTAAAAAAAAGCAAATATGTAGAGATAAAATGAGAACAGAGCTCAATTACCCCTGAAAGAAGAAGTAAAAGGTTTACAACAATAACAACATGGCATTGATGAAGAGGATCTCAAGAATCAGTGAAAAAAAGGTAGCAATTGAATTTGAGTTTAGTTTTTGTAAATGGGTTAAACAAAGTGCTTATGGCTGTAACTTTTTACTGAGCAGCATAAACAACAAAAATGGGGCAGAATAAACACCAGCGAGTCCATCCCCTTTACCCGCATCCTTCCAGAGAAGGAGTCTGAGCTGATACTCTACTCTCTGCTGACATCTTGACTTTTATGTTATTGTTCGGACTTATCCAACATGCCCCTGAGAGCCTCTATCTGTTGCCTGCACCACTTTTATCAACCGCTGCTCACTACCAGGGGTGGATAAGGACCTGAAAGTCCCAGCAGGATAAAAGTACTGAAATCACACCAGAGAGCAACTCTGGGAAAAGTGAAAGTCTGCTGTCATTTAACCAAAACTCACAGATGTTTGCTGAACTTAAGCATCTAAAATATATATGTGACAGTAGGTGTTAAGATTAAAAGTATGTTCTGCTCATGAAAACAGGAAGTAGTCAGAATTAAAAAAAAAAAAAAACTATCTTTATCTTTACAGTAAACAACTGTAGAAAAGTTTAAAACGAATAAAGTCGCTAAAGGATGAAGAAGTCCACTTTGCATTACCACCTCCTCACTTCACATGATCCTGCACATTACCCATCAAACAACTTCACGTACAAACAAGTTGACAGTAAGTAATGATCTATGGATGATTTACTGTTTTAATAATACAGCTAAATGAAAACAGACCCTCAGGTTTGATGGTCTGTAGTGTTCATGACAACAGTATCTTTATAAGCGTTTTTAAGGGATTTCATGGAAGGTAAAGTCTGATCTCTGGCATGCATTTCTGTTATAAATCAAATCAAACTTTCGACTCATGTACTTTTTCTCTCTGATCACTAAAGCTGCTGTGAGGAACTTTTTGTGTTGGTTTTGGCGCCCCCTGTCTTTACAATTGTCCCAAACATAATCAGTGCTTTTAGACAAAAGCTACTGTCTTTCAGTCTGTTGTTAGTAACTCTGCATTGTTAACATTTACTTTATTCAACAAAAATTCATGTAAAAGCACTGGGGTGAAATCATGGGAACCATTCCCTCAACAGCATGACTGTGTTCAGTTCCTCATCAGCAAAAGGACATATATGGTATTGGAAGTCCTTCCTCTTCTTGAATTTAGTTTGTCAGTGATGGAGAAGTGGATTTCTAGACTTGTCCTCTTCCTCCAGACCTACCAAGATTATGTATTTTACTATGAGTTTCAAAGTTGTTTTATCTTGTTTCAAATGAGTCCACCTCTAAAATGAGAGCCTTTCAAGTTGTTCAGTTATTTGCCATCTGCTCCTCCGTGGCTCTAATGCACTTCTATGAATTAATTACTCAGTTTAAAGTGACCCCTGTGTCTTTTTCAGTCTTTTATGAGATTCATTGAGTTAGTCAAACTAATGTTGGAAACCTCTGCAGTTAGGTGGACGACCTAGAGATTTCAAGGCTACGCCGATGTGCCACATGCGATGTTCAGGTGTATTTCAATTGCCCAATTTCAGTCACAGTAATGCCATAAATCCATTTTTTGAATGACAATGAACTGACTATTTTCCCACAATCTGAAGAGACAAACTCGGGGACAAGAAGGTAAATCCTTGTGGCTGCATCCCAAGACTATACTTGGAACAAAGCTTTAGTTCCTGCTTTATAATAAATGTCAGAGTCACTAAAGTACTCCCCTGATGAGCACTGTTTTTCTAAATCCCATCAAACATGACCTTTTGCAGGTACATTGTTTGATTGCCGTGTATTGTTCTTTTTCTCAGGCGCACACTGACATATGTTAGCATTAGCATCCTAACTAGCGCCCGAACCCTGTCAGCAGGAGATAGCTCCCACCTAAAATATTATAAATCTCCCCATGAGGTTTAAACAGCTCATACTCTTCTTCTGTTATTCCTGAAGGTTGCTGCCGTCAGGGACGATTACACCAGACGTTTTCGACCTTTCAGGTCTCGATGCTACCACAGTTTCTCCTCAGCTGTTTTTCTTCCGTCTCATCCTGTGCTTACATAACATTGGACTATAGTCTTGATATGATGCAGCAGTTTGCTTCACCTGTGACTGTTGTCCTTTGGTTTACAGGTAGAAAGACACAATAATGGTTTGCCTGTAAGTTTGCCAGGAAAATATTTACAGAGATTATAAAACATGTTATACCTGATCTGTATCTGTTTTAAAAAGCCTTATACTTACACAAAACATAGCTGAACTTGCACCTCCCTAAAAAATAAACTATTAATTGATTGGTTATATTTGATAGCATCATAGTTCCTAAATTTATGACATTTTTAGTTTGACTGATTCAGCTGCTGTCCATCACACCTCCTCTAACATTTCCTCTCTTTTCTTCTTTGCAACAATTGCAGGTGGATTAGCTGCTGCTTGGATCCTATCGTGCCTCAGTGATATTTCTGAATGGATAAAGGAACTCACTTCGTCCAAAACAGAGCTTCTTGTCATTGCAGCCAGTCCCACCAGACACCCGCCCACCATGAGCCAGCTTGGATCAATTAAACTCATGCCCACTAAGTCTGCCCTGAATCTGGGTGTCATAATAGATCATCAGTTAGCCTTTAAGGTCCATGTGGCCTTGATTGCATGGTCCTGGTGATTCACCCTCCATAACATTAGTAGGATCAGACCCGACCTGACAGAGCAGTAGCATGGCTCCTAAATATCAAACATTGACTATACCGCAACTCCTTACTGGCAGGCTCCTTGCATGCACATCAGCACCTCTGCAGATAGCCGACAGCAGCCTGTCTGGTTTTCAACCAACACACAACAGCCAAACTGCCTGCAGTCCCTCATGCAGGTCTACACTCCTGATCACGTATGAATGGCGCCCGGTGCTCCCTTCACAACAGGGCCTCAATTTATTTGCCAGACTCTTTTCTTCTGTTGCCCCCTGGTGGTGGAATGAATTATCTTAGTTCCAGATTTCCATTCCCCTGAGGACTTGGCACACACCCACACACTTAAGCTGAGTTCTTCTCCTCTGCTGTCCCTAGTGGTGGATAAAGTGTCATTCAGTCCCCTTCTACTCCTGAGACTCTTTTTTGACCCAACTCAAGACTTACTTGTGGTGGTGCCTCACAAAACCAAGAGGGCACGTACACCTGTTTTGCTGGAACAAACTATGAAAGATGCTACGCTCTATCTTTAAACTTTAGCTGTATGGCTAACTCTGGAGCAGCAGTTTGTGTCTGCATGATTGCTTTCAAATGAATTAAAGCTCCTGTACGGTGTTTTTTAATATTTGTGTTACGTGCCAATCAACGAAACCAGGACCCAGTTGCAGAGTTCTAACAAAAGATTTTATTGACAAAAAGATCACCTTAGAAAGTTCACAAGAAAAAATACTCAAACAAAATAACAACTGAAAACGCTCACAAAGAGGAAAAGTATCAACAAAAGAGAAAAATAGAAAATCACCATATACCGGGAAAAACGACAATCTCAACTTGCTCAACTCGTATCAACTTGCACTAAACTCAAGGAAGACACTGAGAACTACACATGGCGAAACGCAGGAGATCACTGAGATCTAGAGCAGGGTGCAGAAGCAAAGGGAACAACAATTTAGGCAGAACAAGCTGCAGGTGTGCTGGAAGCTATGCTCCCAGAGATCAACCCGCCCCTCGACACACCCCCTGCAGAAAGAGGGAGAGAGAGATCAGAACATGCCTTCACAAAAACATGGCAGAAACAGGATTAAAACAATTTGTGAAATATGCTGAAATCCATACTGATGCCATTTTATGATATACAGAAATACACAAGACCATCTGGAACAACTTAGCAATATTTATATGATAATTTTTAATGTCTTTGATGATACATTTGACTGCCAGGATGAGATTTTTCTGTCAGAAGACACTTTTTCAGCATGTAGAGGACAAGACGAGTAAAAACTACTCTGTCTACAGGGGGCGTCATAATTGACTCAAATAAATCAGCTCTTCACAGGAGCTTTAATTAACTGAACTAAACCGATTTTTTCCAACACAAAAAAAGTGCTCTTCCCTTAGTCTGATCCTTCAGTCTTGCCTGCCTGGTCCTACATTACAGGGTTATTATATTTTAAATGGTAATTGAAAGTCAGGATTGTTGCACAAAAAGGTCGGGCTTATTCATATAACACGATGTAGAACGCTTTCTTTTTGTGCTAAGCTCATTAGTTTCTGTCTTTCAAAATGTTATAACAGGCTTCAAATTTTAAAATTTTAAAATATTTTCCCTTACAGTTTATGGAATTGGCACACTTTGTCTAATTTGTGCCCCTTGCATGTTTGATATCCATGTGCGCAACTGGACGCACGAATGCAAAGACCACACCGGGAGGAAACGTGCGCTTCTCTGCAGATGGACCACTCCGCCTCAGTGTTTCTCCATCAGTGCGTCGTGTTACAGCAGGGTGCTGCTCTCTGTACGCTCTGCTCTCAGGTTAGTGTGTTAGTCAGGGAGAGCTGAGGGGATTCTCTGCTGGAGGAGCCGACAGAATGAGCGGACACTGACCGCTGTCATCTCCCTGGGTTACTGGCATTTTCCACAGAGAGCGAGTTCTTCATTCACTGTCTTCATTTACTGCCCACTCTCTCTTGGAAACCCCGGGGACACCTGTCGCGTGTCAGGTAGGCAGCATTCATCGCTCAACAAATCTATTGGACACGTTGTTCAAAACCAAACAAAAGCTCTTTGTTTGGACCCTGTTTGGAGACGGAGCTGTTCTGGGGAGTCTTGGATCAAGTGCTCTAAACACGACCCATTATGAAGAGACCAAACCCAGTGTTTTCTGTCTTTTTGGAGACAGCTGCATTTCTGCTGGATCCGTTAAAATGCAGCCGCTGTCAGGTGCTTTGTGCCGAGCTACCGTGTAATTACGCACACTGAAAGCGTTTCCCATCTTGTTCGCAGGCTTCAGCAATGAGAGGACGATGGAGCTCAAAGTCCATGCCTGTACTGGTCTCTTTGATCGTTCTGTGGCAGACTCGGTGAGTTTTATTCCACTTATAATTATTATTATTATTATTTTTTTCTTTCCATAAACGAAGACAATATAACTGCTTCGACAGTGACAGCGCGCGCAGCAGCGGACACGGAGCTTTGTCTTACAGCAGAACAATATCAAACCTAACATGCACATAAAGAATAAGATGACGAGCAAAGACATGGATGTTGAATATTCTTGTTAGAATGAAAAAATATGTTTACTGTTTCAAACCCTCCATCATCACCGGTTGCTCTGTGCGCTCCGCTCCTCTCCACATGAACGCAGCACCAGAATTCATTAATATTGGTAACATTAACAAGAAGATTTGGTATATGAAAGACACTACGGAGAAGTCATTGCTTTAAACAGCCGCAGAATATTAGCAGAGTTATTCTGTGAAATTCGGCTGATTTCTGACGAACCGAGTTTCAGCTTCTTTGGTTAAAAATGTCAACTTTAGGAGTTAGCAGTGGCACCCGATTTTATCCACCCATTACAGCGAGGTAAAGTGACAGTGGGAAAAACATGAACCTCCTTTGTAAAATTTAAAACCCTAATCCATGTTAATCCCAAAGCAGCCCAATTAATCCTTATGGTATAAATTATGTTTTACAGGGTTAACATAATTTTTACAGAAGAGTAAAAGTAATCCATCAAGTACATTAGCCCTCAAACAGGAAATATGTTAAATGTGCCCTCTGCTTTGATTTGTTATTTATTTATTTTTTTTAATTGTAAGAATACAAAAAAATATGCCATTTGACACTAAAACTTGTAAAAAGGAAGGAGGCAGGCTACTTAACTCTTAGCTGTTCCCTCAATCTGTTGCAATCCTTTGGTTGTCTTATTTGAACCAGCCAAACCTGTGTGAGTGTCTTTTTCTAAAGTAAATTTGAGGTACATTAGCCACTCTAAGTTATTTAGACACTCTTCAAGCAAACAGCAGTCTCTCTCTGAAATCTCTCCCTGGATGCATATTAAATGGATGCAAAATGGAGAACTTCAGGGAGACATAACGGTATATTAAATCAATATGTTGTAACATTGGTGTAATGAATATAAGGGCCACATTCCACAGAGGAGATAGAGCAGAGTCAAACCCTGCCCACACAAAAGTGTGAGACAACAACCCTTGATTCTTTGGTTTCACGTGTTCTTGTTTGCTGGTTTATGACAGGACAGAGTCCAAAGAGAAATAATTGCTTTTGATGGACTCATATTTTAAATGATCAGTGACGTTGCCCCTGTTGAATGTTGGCACAAATGCAAGTTAAAGGAACTAATTCTGGCCTCATCATAAACAAAGAACCTTTAGCCTCCAGTGAGATGGAGGCCCTTCCATCATGACCACACTTAACAATGTCAGATGCTGACTACTGTGTTCATTTCAGTGCTCAAGTGCTCCAGCAATCCCATGTGCAGCATGCTTGATTTGCATTTTATCTGCACTTAAGGTTAGACAACAACAATGCAGTATTAGCCCAATGCAGCATGCTGATGTTTATTCCCACTAAATTATCATTACGATTATTGCCACATGCCACAAAATAAATTTCAATGTAAAAAAATGTTTTAAGATGCAGATGTTGAAACGATGTAATAACAATATGGTCACATGTTTGCAAGCTCCATTTAAGTGTCTGCAGTGAGCAGGTCCACAGCAATAATAATGATAATGATAATTATTAATATTTTCTATTTTATTTACATCTCCAGAAATCACTCTGAGGAAACCTGATTTGCAATGGTGCCGAGAAACAGATAACAGAGCAGATAAAAATAACTAACTGGGGAACGTTCAAAGGTAAAAGAGAAACAAAAATTAAGTATGCAGTGCATAAATTGAGCAGTGAAAGGGCAAGAGTTAAACATGAAATACACCAAAAGTAATTAAATACACAATCAAAAACAGAAGGATGTGCCAAAATTATAAGCAGAAACAGTCATCAAGATCCAAAATTAAAACACATAATTGTCTTGTTTGTCGAAGTTAAGACATCTTAAGGCCAAAACATATAGGCAAAGTATTTGGAGCGTGGCAGCAGCATTGCACGCAGCATATAGGTTGCCATTCTAATCAATGCAGCAAAGCATATAGTCTATTTTCTCTGCTTCTACGCTTCCAATGCGCGTCAATCCACACAGAGAAGATGGTTGTAGACAGGAAGTCAAGCACGAAAACCATGCATGTCATCCGGTATTTGAAAATAATAAAAACATATGATTAATCAGTAACACAGAACAATCCAATGGTCAATCCCTGATCCATGTGGACCCCGACAGGACTTTGAACTGCTAACGCTGTCTGAACCTCACAGCACAGCATAAAGGAACATGGTTTACTTTCTGCATTGCTCCTTTACATATAGTAGAGGCTCAATGGTCACTGAATTATATCCAAATTAGCAGGAAATAAACCACAGAAAGGCAAAAAAACCTGTTGTGAGCATGTTGTTTACTTTATACTGAGCCCAGCTGACCGGGGCTGCACTGTGCTGCTGCCACGCTCCAAATATGCATCCTGTATGCAATGGCCAATGCTGCTCTACGAAGCAAATATGGAACGCGCTCAATGCGGATCCTGTATGTTTCTGGCTTTAAAATGAACTTGTAGAAAGACCCATGACTCACACTGTGTATAATGACTCCCTGAGTTGATGTAGAGTAAATCTGAGCAATAAAGAGGAGTTTTTAAATAAATAAGTGTAGATATCTCCCTGTTGCTAACATGCACTTTTTTTGTTTTGTTTTGTTTTTTGCTTTTGGTATAAAAGATCACGATGTGTTTCATCTGTCTGTAATAATGAATCAAAGTGCTGTGTGGTAAACTGCAGGTTTTAAGGTTGGATTAAATTACATCCCAGTATTTCAACACAGAAAGACAAACAGCCTGGTAATGATAAGGAGAAGCCCTGCTCTTGTTTCAGTTTTGCCAAAGATTGTTGACGTGCCTTTTAAAGTAAGTTTTAGATCGAAACAGGCACTAAAAGATTCAAGATGATGAACTCTCTCCATTACTGTGTTGTATTTTAAAAATTGTATAACATTTGGAAACAATATTCACTTTTTCTTTGCACAATTTAGCACCAGTTAGAGGTTCTGTAAGTGGTTTTGGGGTTGGTTAAATGCTTGCTGCAGATATAAAGTGGCCTTATAGATGGAAGTGGCAGATGATTGAAGGACGGTGTCATCAACATAGATATGGAAATAGCAGCCGTTCAATGAATTTATAATATTATTGATATTAATATAGGTCTTAGAACTGAACCTTGAGGAACTCCCTTTGTAATGCTGAGGAAACAGAGCTGAGCATCACTAATTTTGACACACTGAAGTTTGTCTGAGAGGTCATTTTGAAGCCGTTCTTATTTAAGCCTTGTTTATGAAGTTGGTTTAAGGGCAAGAGTGATCAATCGTATCAAAAGCAAGATACTTTAGGGGCAGTTGCTCCTCTAACGTGTTTTAACATCTCCAAAGCTCTGCTGAGTGTGTAGGGTGAAAAAGCACACCAGCTCTCCTCCTGCACCTATAGGCCATGTTTAATGTCTGTATTCCTGTATGCACACGCACAGTTTCAGTGACTTAGGGGCCGAAAATAAAGAGAGGGAGGTTTTTATCTGTTCAATTATTCATCTATTTATTTATTTATCTATTGCACTAATGGTCCCCTTACAACTTCAACGTAAAACCGATGAACCAAATATAGCCAGCCAACATGTCTGAGGAGCAACACCAGGACATATATACGAGTAAATATATTCTGTTATTAAACACAACACTAATTCGTGTCCAGAGTGTGAATAAAAGTCCGTATAGAGCAGAGGCTGACTGTTATAGCAACATTATTGTAAACTTGGGCAGATAAAGTGACAACAGCAACATCAAGACAGAATATCTGCTGAAATAAACAGCAGCACGAGAAGAAAAATCTGATTAAACTGCATTTCTGACAAGTTGGAGTTGGCAAGAGTTGCTTGTTTCTCTAACTCTTGCAGAAAAGTAGATATCATATGAGGTGTTCACAGGAGTTCACTTCTTATTACCTTTTGTTGATCATTATATTCCCTTAATAAACATCTTTATAAGCTGAAAACATCCACTGGGGGCAGAGCTCATCATTCAAGACTAGCAGGCCAAGACCCCTTTCCAAAGGGCTGATGCTGAGGCCCATAATGAAACAGAGCAGGTCTGCTGATAGGGTATGTAAGGCTGATCTTACACTCTTATTGTAGTTTGTTTAGCCTGATCTGGAGCAGGCTAGGTGCACAGAATAAATCTACATGGTAATCTATGAGCCTCTGTTTCTGTGTATCTGGGTTCCATTTTAAATCAGCCAGAGTAAGCAGAAAATCCCAGTTTAATCTGTTATCCTGGGTTTATGCACCAGCCCCTAAAGACTCCTGGATGTTTGTCCAGCTATTGGGGTAATAGTAGTCCACCGATATTAGTTTTGGGATAACATATGCTGATGGTTTGTTATTTCACATTGGATGTATCATAACACTCTATAAATCAGCGTCATGAGCCTAGGTCTTGGCTGACGCTGATTGTTTCATGATGCCTATCTTTAATCTGTAACATGATAAAAAAAATTGTCATGTGTAACTCCATTACTCTGATACATATTTAAGTGGATCTTTCTCTAAGGGGGTCCAATAAAAGGGCTCTGGAATATAAGATATCTACGCCAAAGCACAGATAGCCTGCACTTTTCTGAACATCATAACCGAATAGACGTGAAACCACAGTCAATAAGTGTTTGAGATCTGATCTGCTGTCAGTAATGATAAAAACAAAAAAAACAGACAAACAAAAAAACTATCTAGTTGATGCTTGATCAGTATTTTTAGGTATTCACAGTATTTATTCAATCACAGCCGGCAGCATCCCGCCGTGTCTCTGATTCTGTTCCCTCTCCATGGTTGGGCTTTACAGTTTTTGACACACTGCCCTGCGTCTCTGCTGGAAACAGCCTGAGGTGTTCCAGGTTTGTGTGTTTCGGTCCTGTTGTTACACAGGTTGTTGCTCCAGTGCTGTCAGAGTACAGTGGTTTAAACAGGTTTTTAGTTAGGAGAGCTGGTGAATCCAGCTGAAAAAAATTATATAAATTGAAATAAAAATGGAATACATGAATCTAAAAATAAATCTAAACGAATTAAGATTAAAAACCTTAAAAGAAATTAATTTAAATTAAATAAAAATTTTAAAATGAAATAAAATTAAATGTATATTTACTTGAAGAATATAAATAAAAAATAAATAAGTCTCAATAAATTGAAATACATTAAAATTTAACTATAAAATGAACTAGAATAAATGAAAGTGATTCAAATGTTGTGGTCTCTTCAATGCCAGCTGTGGAGAGGGTTGAATGAATTCATCAGCACATCAGTTCACATTTCATCCAACTCTGATTTTTCTAAAAACTCACTTACCTGGTTTTTGATGGTTGTAAAGAAAGAAGTTCTTTTTCTTAAAATACATCAGAAAAAAAATCGGTATTTTCTTAAATATGGGGTTTTGTAATAAATGGGGTAAGGGTTGGGGTTAGGCTTTTATAAGTTGTAATGGTTGTTATATCATCTATGGAAGCAGGAAGTACAAAGAAGAAACTTATTTTATACTTTTTAGTTAAAACAGCTCTCTGTGTAAAAACAAGATTTGGTCTCTGAAGGTTTTAGTCCTGAAATGGGGTTCATCTTATATTGGGGTTTATTTTATAACCAGGTCAATACAGAATTTATTAGGTCTACTTGATTATTAAAAAAAAAAAAAAAAAGAGGATTATTTTGTTTAATATGTATATCATGATTATAAAAAATATCCATTATTTAAAATCAGTATCACAGCCATTAATGTAACTATGAGTTTTAGAAATGTAAAAACTCTTCATTCTTTGAAAACAGAATTGAAAAAAAAAAAAAAAAAAAAAACAGTTAACAGAAAAACTTTGAAACTGACCTTTTCTGTTACTCAAAACATATCTGTCGGTCTAATGAGATAATCAGTTTCTTTTTTAAGAAAATTACTGGATTTATGCTTTTCTACCGCTTACATTTAATCACAGGCTGCAGATCAAATAGATTACGTCTCTCCAATCTTGTGTATAAATGGTCTTTAAAACAAAGAGACTTGGACTCATATTTTATTATGATTTAGAACTATGTCTCTCACAGCTTTGTCCAATAGTCATAAACTTGTTCATGCTCATTAGAGTGTCCCTCTCCCGCTCTCTCTCTCTCTCTCCCCCTGCTCCTCCTCTCTCCCCTTCACCTGCTCCTCTTCCTGCTCTGCTCTCTCCTCCTCTCTCCTCTTTTCCCTGCTCTCCTCTCTCCCCCTCCTCCTCCTCCTACTGCTCCTCTCCCCTGTTCTAAATCTCCTGTTGAGGTAGGGAGGAAGAACAGATTAGGGGCAACACAAAAATATTTCTGTCTTGATTATCTTGTATATATGACTTTAGAAGCCCAGTCGTAACTTAAATTCAAAATATGATTAACAGCCCAGCTGTGTTATCCATCGATCCTTGATCAACTATTGTAGTTCTATTCAACAACCTTGTTGACGCACTGAAATGCATCTTTTCTAGCTCCATTAACAGATTTGCATTTGTTGTTTTATGATTGGTTAATTACAGAGATGTGGTATAAGACAGAAGTGCAGTATTTGACCCTTCAGAGTTAGAAACTCATGCCCAAAACTGTGGTGTTAAGGTTGAGCTCTCTGAAAGACAGGAAAACAGTCCATGAACAATGTTATTCCAGCTTTGAGAGACACAGAATTCAGTGGGAAATGACCATGTTATTGTTGCTGTTTAGAGCTGAAAAATTATCAGGAAATGAAGAAGAAGAAGAAGAAATGTTTTCCACTGTAGGGCAGGAGAAAAGCCTGGAGGTGTCAGAGACTTATAGACTGAATCAAATCTCAGTGACATCCGTCAGTTTTGCTGTTTCCCTGCTTCCAGTGTTTATGCTAAGCTAGGCTGATTCAGTGCATGCATAAAGATAGAAATACATGATACAGTATGGAGTTTGCTTCCAGCTCCTGTTAAAATTGTTGTTTGTCAAAATAAATGCACACTTATTCTTATTCCCATCAAAAGTGCTGCACAAATAAATAAATGCCATCCCATGAATATATTTGAATGTAACCTCAGTTTTCACGGTGAGCAGGTCGCCTCAGGGCTCTGCAGCTTTAAAATATATCAGCTGAGATGTATGACTTACGCCTCAGGGTTTGCATTCAAAGTTTTACATCAGTGTCATGAATTTACATGCAAAACTGTCAAGCAGTATTCACCTTCACATGGATTAGTAAGAATAAAAATCTGGGATAAACAGATTTATTACTGTAGGTGGAGATTACCAACATGTATCACCACCTACAGCTCTGAGCAGCACTTTGGTGAAGTCTATTTCTGTAGCTGACAGAGGGTGGGGGGGGGGCTCTTTTTTATGTCTGCATCTGTGACAACATATTCATATTTTTTATTTAGGTCACAGGCAGTTTCCAATACAACACGAAACTCCAAAGACATCGCAACCTTCACCAAGATCCTGGACAGTTTGCTGGACGGGTACGACAACAGGCTGAGGCCCGGCCTCGGAGGTAAGACTGTGAACGCTACAGAGAGCGACCCTAACACGACAAGTGCCATAATTTAAATAAGAGAATTTATGATTTAGTCAATTTAATTTCTTTATTTTTATTTTGTTGAAATAGGGGTTCCTGACAAAGTCAAAAAGTCTCGATACGAAAAAGGGTGCAGACCCTAACACAGGAGGAAGGTTAATGTGCTGTGATGGTGCAATACATGAACTTCATGAAACAATGACTTAACCCTTTGAATGTTGAGGAAGGTGGGTAACAAACAGCATCTAGTGTTCAGTACAGCGGTGGACTCTGATAGGCAATGGTTGCAGATCAGTGTGCTGCAGCTGCAAGAGCTCTTCTCTGTATTAAAATACACAGGTTTTCTGATGAAAGAGCCCCTAAAACTCAGTACACTTAAACAAAGATTAATCTTTGGGTAAAAGTCTCTCAAAAATGAGTGACAGAGTTGGCCCAGTCTGCAGAAAACTGTAGCCTAGCTTGCATGCAGGTTCTCTGGCAGTTTCTCATTAAAGGGGCGGTGCTGACCAATATCCACTGTGGCTAAAACACTCACTAATGTCATGTAACTCATTCAACCTTTATTCAAAAATATTTACTTACCTTTACTGTACTGTAATTTAAGGCTGCAACAACGGATCGATTAAGTCGATTCGTCGTGACGAAAAAATCCGTTGCCAACTAATTCTGTGATCGATTCGTCGGGTCTTTATATATGTCCATTGACACCAGCGTGTAAACATCAGCAGGACGCACAGAAAAGAAACAGCCATGGCCGAGGCTGCGTCCGAGGAAAACATGGACACAACCCAACCCAAATCCCGACCTAAAACATCAGTGATGCATCTGTCTCAGTTTTGTCATTTGCAGCTCATCTCCACCGTTGCGTTTGTTTCATACACGGCATGTCTTTTCTGAAGTACTGTCAATCCTCCATTTGCAGCGTGTTTCTTTTGATAAAGAACATACTGGTCGCTACATATTGTCTGCCGCTGTAAAATAACAGCCATGCTAACACAACTGTGATGCTTTAGCCAGCTGCCAGATCTGAGTGATAAGCATAACTGCAGCAGATTTCTCTTGAATCCAAGTTTCTCCTGATGAGGATTGTTTGGGCCATCGCACATCATAAGTCATTTGTTGTCCACCACAGATTGTACCCAACTTGTGAAATGTACAAGCGGAGTCTGAAAGATTGATACACAAACATGAAATAATTCAATAATTCATGGCAATAAATTAAGACCTTCATCATGTTTATATAGCAAATGTTAATAATATCAGTAAATTTGTGACTTTTTTGAACAGTGCTGCACTTAGCTCAGGTCATCAGATTTAATGGAAACAAGACAGTGAAAGGAGAAATACTGAGTGCTTTTCTTTCTCTGGATGATCACTTTCCATTGGCTGAAAAATCCCCTCCATCCGAACCATGACCTGCTGCTTCACTCATGTTCTGTTCAGATGCAGCCCACACTGCTCTGTTCATGAAGTCCAGCTTACCTGTGAGGGATTTGTCTCTTCCAACAACGTTGGATTGGTTTAGCTCCTGCTCATGTTCAATGCAGAGGTGTTAGAAACTGCTGTACCTCAAGTGACCACCAGGAGCTGGCTCCAAAAACCCCAGAAGCTACAAACTCACTAATTCAGAAGGTCATCTTTTCTTATATCATTAGTTTTGTAGATAATTCAATTGTTTCCTTCTTCTTTGTTTATTCATTTATTAATTTATCATTGGTTTGCTGTTTTCCTTTTTTTCCCAGGTACCTCCTTTTCCTATATTCTTAATTTTCCAATAACTGTCTTGAATGCTTGAATGTCAGGTTCTTGGTCTTTGTTTAAATCATAGACTGTATACTATGGACAACTTGGTTCCGCCTACCGCCTGTATACGGATGTACATTTATGGATTTACGAATATACAATTCCTGAACGCCCATAGGCTGTATCAGGTGTCAATCAAAAAACCATGAACCCCCTAATAACTTTTAAAAACGGAGCTATACAGAAAAAAAGAGGACCTGAGCACAAACCAGTCTGACAGTAACTGCATGTCAACATCACAAACAGGGGAAAGAAAAAATTGTGTTCGGTGTAATAAATTTTTAAAGTTTGTCCACAGCTCCTTAAGCTTTGCTGGCGGAGGGGGGATTTATGACCTACAGTTGTGAGTGAAAGTCAGGGCACCCCTTTAAAAAAACATAGTTTATTTATTAAAAAATAAACCTTGATATTTATAGTCTCTCTGGTAAATAGGGAAAAAAGACAGTATTATCAGAAATCATTAATGCACAGTTACTTTTTATTTTACAAAAAGTACAAAATTACAAAAATAAAAATCATCTTTTTGGCATGTGCAAATGTCAGGGCACCCTGAGAGCTTTAAAGTGTCTGGTCTTTAAAGATTCTTTTTAGAAGCTCATGCTGCGTCCGAATTGCCTGCTCGGATACTACATGCTACTGCTACATACTACTGCTAGATCCTACTCCTACATACTAAACACGTTGGCCCAATTCGGACACACTAGACGAGCGGTGGGGAAAGACGACCCCCGCAGGCAGAGAGTAGGTACTGTGCCCGTTTTAGACTGAATGGTAATTGTGCAAGTGATGGATGCTGCTGTATTATATTCCTGCACTGCTTTAGAAATTCACAAAGAAGCTTTTCCATGACTTTTAGCCTTCACTCACGTGGTGATCGTTTGTTCAATGAGATCTGCCTGATTACTGCAGCTGTGCAGTTTAATGATGGAATAAGTGAGCTTTACCTCCATGATGTCGCCACATATTTGTTCATAAAATGATTACTTGGGCAAATATGACACCATGACATGACAAAGAGATACAACCGCACATTTTTTAGGACAGTGTGTGAAGTTACATGAAACTTACATCTGTACTGCTGCGGTCCCGCCTGCTGCTGCTGCTGCTGCTCCGACATGGTGCGCGCTGCTGTGGCCCGCCAGCGTTCGCGACACATTTAAATAGACAGAGCAGCTGGTGGCGCTAGCATCACATGTGCTTCTACAACTTTTAAGAGGACGAAGAAGAAGCCTGCGGTGCATTTTGGGTCAGTAGCATGCCCGTAGGATGCACCGAGACCAACCTACAATGTGGGCGTGTCTAGTTTCTGAAGTAGTATCTGAAGTAGCATGCTACTCGCTCCGGTGGCCAATTCGGACATGCTAGATATTACTTCGACTACTACTTCGACTACTACTTGGGCAATTCGGACGCAGCTACAGACTTTCACCAGCTCGTTAGTCCTGAAGCAGGTGTCAACAATTCTCATCAGGGAGCGCCAGCTGGTGCCAATTTAAGGGGTTTCAACTCCACAAACCTTGTGCATTCATCTAGCAACCATGGGTTCCTACCCTTGTACCTTATTAAGGTTTCTGGAGGGGTAAGGCCTTGTCTTTGATGCTATAACTTTTTTTCTATTAATGCCCTTGCAAAGAAATTCCTAGAAAATGTGTATTTTGTGATGAGGCATGATATACCTGAAATTGAAGAAAAAAAACCCTATGGTTATGGTTTTTTCTTCAAATATGCTTAATCTTGCATTAGCGCCACACAAGTGCCCCATGCATTCCAATGGGAAACCACTTGTCTTTTACATATACCCATATCAGTGGGAAAAAATGAATTTCAGCAAAGACTGTTTTCCCCCTTTTCTGAAGACATTAAAGATGCACTGTGCACTTTCAGCCACAAGGTGCACCTTTTTTTTCATGAATAATAGAGGCTGATCTAGCCAGGTGGTCAAAACCCCATTATTCCTTATGGGAATTTGGCAAAAATTACAATATTCAAAAATCAAAAAATGCACATAATTTTATCACTAATAAAATTAAGCATTTTTTAATCTTATTTTTACCATTTCACTTTATTTGGGCATGAATCTGTCTCAAATTTGTTATTCTGGTGTTTTTTTATTTTTTTTACCATTTTGGTCAGTTTGACACACCCGTAAACCACAGCCTATGATAGATGCAGTCTTTTGGAAGGAAAATCTGCTACCTGTTTGTAATATACTGCCACAAGAGTTCAAATCAGATTTTTCCCCCCATTTTTTTGCATTTTATCTTGAGTCTATTTCCAATCCAACTTTTTCAAATTATGAATGCTGAAATTTCATTTGTTTTCATATCCGTTATTGACCTTCAGTGAGAGGCCATTTTTTGCAAAAAAACAAAAGTGGACTGTAGAAGTGAATAAATCAGGTGTGCATGTATTTTTTTTTATGTGTTAGTGTTTTCCGTGTGTGCATGGTCGTGTGTGTTCATGTGCAAATGTTTGTGCTCGTCACAGCCAGCGATTGCGTTCATGGCACATGCGCCCCAAGCGTCCGAGGTTGCCCCGGGTACAGCCGCCCCATTACCCGTGATCAGATAGCCTTAGGCCCGCGTCAGCAAAGGCGGGGAGCCGCTGGCTGCTCTGGAGGTGGTAACCTCACCTCACCACTCGAAAACGGGGGTGTGGGATGGTCGTCGCCGGCGAATTTTACGCGCTTCGCGGCGGGGACACACACACACACACACACACACACACACACACACAAACAAAGCTCATCCCCATCGCGGGTCAGTCCCGACCAGAGCAGTGTTTAATCCACAGTGTTTAATCCACTGCTCTGGTCCCGACCTCTCCTTCTTCTTCCGGGTAACGGGGTTTTGCATCCGGCAGTCCGAGTTACTCGTAGGCTAATTGCTGTGCCGCGCCACCTGATCTGGAGGTACCGCCCCTCAGCTCCACAGATCGTAAGCACACACACACAGACACTCGCACGCCGGCACACACTCACTCGCTCGCAGGTACACGCGCGCGCGCACGCACGCACGTAGGCATACACAAACACCCACACACGCACATACATGTTTCAAACTAAAATTAAAAGGATTAAAAGTTTGAAAATAGTTGATTTTTTCTTTTGAGTGGTTAGAGCAGAAATCAATGATGACAGCCATGATAAAAAAAGGGCAACTTTTCATTTGTAGATGACTTTATAGGCCACAAAGACAGTGGCAGTTCCGTGCCACTAATGCAAGATTAGTCGTTTTTTTTTTTATTTTAGGCTGTGACGCAAAAACTGAAACTGCAACTAAAACTAATTTCACACATACTCATACCACTCATAGGTTCTGATAATCTTGCACAAAGAAATTTGATTTTGCATTACTCTTATAATTTTTAGCCCTTTTTTAAAATTTTGGGCATTTTTTACGGTGTGTTTACACTAAAGTTAAAAAGGTTAAAAGTTTGAAAGTGGGTGATTTTTTATTTTGAGTGGTTAGAGCAGAAGTCAATGATGACAGCCATAATAAAAAAAGGGCAACTTTTCATTTGTAGATGATTTTATAGGCCACTAAGTGACAGTGGCAGTTCTGTGCCACTAATGCAAGATTAGTCGTTTTTTTTTTATTTTAGGCTGTCACGCAAAAACTGAAAGTGCAACTAAAACTAATTTTACACATACTCATACCACTCATAGGTTCTGATAATCTTGCACAAAGAAATTTGATTTTGCATTACTCTTATTATTTTTAGCCCTTTTTTTTTAAATTTGGGCATTTTTTACAATGTGTTTACACTAAAATTAAAAGGGTTAAAAGTTTGAAGCTGGGTGATTTTTTCTTATGAGTGGTTAGAGCAGAAGTCAATGATGACAGCCATGAAAAAAAAAGGGCAACTTTTCATTTATAGATGATTTTATAGGCCACTAAGTGACAGTGGCAGTTCCTTGCCACTAATGCAAGATTAGGGATTCTGTGTTAATAAGGTAGCAGGGTTAAGAAGCTGTGTAAGACAGAAAAAAATGAAAGTTATTGATGCCGACAATGCAGGGGAGGGCTACAAGAAGATAGCAAAGTGTTTCCAGCTTGCAGTTTCCACAGAGCGAGGTATAATTAAGAGATGGTAGGTGAGGGAAACTGTGGAGGTCAAGATGAGATCTGGAAGACCAAGTAAAATCTCAGAGAGAACAGCTCGTTTGCTGTCAGGAAAGTAAATCAAAACCCACATTTGACTTCAAAAGACCTGCAAGAATATTTAGCAGACACAGGAGTGGTGGTGCACCCTTCCACTGTGCGGCAAGGTTTGAACAAACAAGACCTTCATGGAAGAGTATGCAGAAGAAAAACTTTCCTGCGTCCTCATCATAAAATACAGCGACAAAAATATGCAACAGAACATCTAGAGAAGCCTGATGACTTCTGGAAACAAGTGCTGTTTTCTGATGAAGTTAAAATAGAACTCTTTGGCCACAATAAGCAAAGGTATGTTTGGAGAAAAAAAGGAACAGCTTGTCATGAAAAGAACACACTGCCAACTGTGAAATATGGGGGTGGATCTATAATGCTTTGGGGTTGTGTTGCAGCCAATGGGACAGGAAACATTACAACCATAGGCTGTATCAGGTGTCAATCATAAAGAACATGAACCCCCTAATAACTTTTAAAAATGGAGCACAAAAATGGAGGATTTGAGCACAAAACAGTCTTACTGTAACTACATGTCAACATCACAAGCAGGGGGGAGAAAAATTTATGTTCTGTGTAATAAATTTCTAAAGTTTGTCTACAGCTCCATAAGCTTTGCTGGCAGAGGCAGGATTTATGACCTATCCTGCAGCCCATCAACAGAGGGTGCTGTTCTCGGAGTGGCTTCACCCAGTGAGGAGGCAGACTTTGTCCATTCTTTATACAGTCTGTGGTTTAAATGCATGCTTTACTTGCTCTGTCTGTAAACCCCTGTTTTTAAAAGTGATATATAAACAAAGTTATTGTTACATTTATTATAATGAGGATTAACTCCGCCTTTGACGTGCAGTCAGGCTGAGTCAGCATGTCAGAAACCACAAGGTGTTTTTGCTGTTTATTGTAAACGATCCTCCTATAAAGTGTGTGTCGACGTTTGACATTTTTACAGTCCTACAGTTTATACCAGGCCTGAAGCTCCTAATTTCCCCTCACCACTCTCTCTTCACGGGTCTCTTTGTTGGCTGCACAATGGATGTCATTGGGGAGGTTTTAATTTTATGCGGGATGCAGTGCGTCCTCATTGTTCTCACTAATAAACAGTGGGGTTCATTTCACACTTGGAGGAGGTCCCTTCAGTGTTTCTCTGCTGCACAGAAATGTGCTTTCATAACCATTAATCACTCATGATTAATAACAGAGCTAAAGCTCACATTAAACTGACCTCAAGGGGATGTTAGTATCAATATTTTATTGGAGTCTGCTCTGCTTACATCTGCAGCATCAGAAATGCGTTTATCAGAGCTTTTTAGTGCTTCAGCTGTAGCTGTCTGATTTAATCTGTGATCAGACTTGAAATCAAACACACTGAACAAATACAGTAATCTGCCCTGGTTAAGTTAAAAAAGGTCAGATTTAATCTCTCATTTGAGCAAATCAAAATAATGGGATTTTTATTTTGGATGGTAAAGTTTATAAACACATCCAAAAATGTAACAAAATACTTAGACACGTATCATTATTATCATAACTATGATATACGCTCACCTATGACCAAAGTTGCTACAGTTACTTTAAAAAAATAATCTGATTACTGATTGCGTATTACTCCTTAAAAAGCCTCAACATATAAATGACAACCATTGTCTTTCCAACACTCACTTTAGTGTAATTTTAACAGGAACATCAAAAAAATGCATTTAAAAAATTAATGGTAGTCTCTCTTGACTGACAAAACATAGACAAGTTTTACAATTATTTCCAGCTTGAGAATGCGTATCTCTCTCCTCTCTTCATTGTTGTTTATGTTCGTTTTGCTGCGGCTGCTGTATGTGTGTGCACCAGTGGCGATTGCTCTAAGACTGCAAGGGAAGCTCGGCTTCCCATAAAATGTCACCCCTCAAAAAAAAGAAAAAGTGGTGAAATACGTACTGCTGTGTGTACATTTCATTAACTAAATACGCACTAGAAAGCCTTCATCTTTTGTTCAGACACTGTGATAAGAAGCTGATAATCACAGGTAACCGGCATAACTTCATTCTCATTCATCCTCGCAGCGCCTCAGCGCTTTAAACAGCCGGACGCTGGGCTTCTGCTGACTTCAATGTGGAAGCTTAAAGTGGGTTGTTCCAGCAGCGAAACTAGACGCTTATTGGATAAATGCTGGGCTTTGTCCCGCCCATCGGAAGCCCAGCTTCACTGGAGTTCTATGGCGAGAGGGCGGTCCCGACTTTCTCCCGGACTCCAAGCTTCTGCATCCATGATTGGATGAGCTGTCTGAGGCGAAATCCTTTTTTGATTGACAGCTATACAAGCGAATCAGCGATCTTGAAGAATAAAACATCTACCAGAGCATTTTCCAAGTTATTCATTCCGTTGTTCTTAACTGCTCCGGAGACCTTACCGATCCTCAGCGACTCTTGTCTTTGTTAAAAATGACTGCCGTTGTGTTTGGCGACTCTGTTCTGTTACATACTAATAAACAAATACAATTATGATGTAGGCCAGAAAAATGAGCTTCCCCTCCTTGAAAGATCAGCAGCCGCCACTGGTGTGCACATGTGTTAGATGTGCATGGTCCTCGTCCTTAAAATATGACTTGTCACCTACATGACTGACATCACTCCCCTATCTTTTTTTTTTTAAAGGAAAATGAGAAAAAGTAATGCGCACAGTTACCTGGAAATGTAACTTAAATCTAATTACTGGTTTGGAAGTAGCAATGCGTTAGATTACTTGTTTCTGAAAAAAGGGGACTTATCAGAGTAGCACGTTACTAAGTAACACGCTTCTGGCATCACTGCCAGTAACTGATTTTTCAGAATGAAGGATGATACATTCAGTGTTTTACTTTTCGTAATTGGTATTTTGAGCTGATGCAGAAAATGGCCTTAAAGGTCTTTTTTCCTTGAACGTTTAAAGTCCGTTGGCATTTTTATTCACTGAACCAGTCTTTTAACACAGCTTAAACCCATATAATCTATCATGTTGTCGTTGATTTAAGTCTGTTTTCTTCAATTTGGTTGATGTCTGCTCCATGTGTTTAAACATCCCTTACTGCAGTTTTCTTTTAACTTTCTTTATACAAGCCTCACTTTTTGTACCCACTAGATGAATAAAAAGTCAAATTAAATATATTATTTTACAACAAAATGTGGAAAACATGTTGAGAGCAAACCAAAGCCACTTCCAGACTCTGCACTTAAGTTCTTCTCAGTTCAGGAGAGTTCGTATAATGAGGGGTGTGTCTGTTAGTGTAGGGTAAGAAAAGCCTAAGCTAAGTTAAGTTTGGGTGAATTTTGAAATAACACAAATGTCAGAAAATGGTTTGTGAAACTGCTTTTAAAAGCTCCTTGTTTTCCCCGAATACTTTGATTTAGTGTCAGCACAGTTGGCAACTTCTGTATAGCCTACTCTGAGGTTTTACAAATACACTCTTCATTTCCCTCCTGCTTTCACGAGATCAAATCCAATGAAGAAAAAAAATCCAATTTTTTTTTGCATTCTTTGAAAATAAGACCAAGAGGAACAGTAACCCTTGAAGATCTACCTCACAGCTGAATTTGTGCAGAAACCTGATATGTGCTTTTCTTTAATGTGGACATTATGGGCTGCCTACATTCTATACAGCTTTAATGATGTTTTGTGACAGAATAAAAAGTCATTATCCCTGCAGAGCTCATCTTTTCTCTCTGTTGTTTTTTTTTTATTTTTTTTTTTTTGTTGAAGATGTGGAGTAAATGATGTCAGTGCCACCTTCGGCTCCTTAGGCAGTGAAAGACTGACAGATCACTGCAGCGCTCAGGCTGCATGAGGCAGAAATCACTCAAAGCTTAATGCATGTTTGGTGGCTCAACAGTCGCTCCACACAAGATGAAATGTAGCCTGTGGGTCATTTATATTATTGCAGCTTTAATTAGAAACTCTGACATGGTGTTTGAGCCATAGAAGAACAAAAACAAGGCTTTTTATCCATGTCAGTAAGGTTTTAAACTTCCCTTAGCAAACTTTGCCTGTAAAAGTTCATGTAGGTTTGTACTTGTGTTTCTGTGAAGAGAAGCACCAACTAGCTCCACTTGACAATCATTTGAGCCAAAATGACAATTTTACTGTAAGTTTGCATGACTTCAAGGTTTAGTCTTTGCACCATCATACATGCCTGCTTTAGTTTGTTGTGATGTTTTTTGTTTGTTTGTTTTTCTTTTATTATTATTATTTTCTTTTTTTTTACTATTTACAAATTTCTCCCTTTTTATTCATAATGTTGCCATGTCAACCCCCCCCCAAAAAAGTGAAGAATGCAAAGAGGAAACCCTACAAAAATCCTTTTCAGATGAACAAATATAGTAAGAATAAAAAAATTTGACATATGAGACCTTCATATTTCAGCAAGATAATAACAAACCACATTCTGACAACAGGGATTACATCAGCATGGCTCTGTAGGAGAAGAGTCCTGCAGAGAAACTAGACTGCCTGCAGTCCTGCGTTGTCCCTGATTGAAAACATTTGGAGCATCATGACACCAAAAACAGAACAAAGGAGACCCTGAACTGTTGAGCTGCTGAAATCCTCTGGGACAGCATTTTACTTCTCTCATACTCCAGAACCTGGTCTGCTGGGTTCACTAAGGTTTAAAAAGGGTTAGGAGAAGATGCAACGCAACAGAAACCTCCATCTGGACTTCCTTTAAATGTGACGCTGGCATCAAGTTTAAAGTGTGCATACACTTCTTTTAAAACAGCAAAACCTTTTCAGCTCAAATGTTGATGGGTCGTCTTTGCACCATTTTTTAATCAAACCATTGAGTTTTGTTGTTAAAATTCAACACAACATTCCGAGGACTTTAGAGGTGGGGTTGTGTTGCGCTGACATTCTTTAACTTAATTTTTTTTAAAAACTAAAAAAATCCCACTGTCTATATTTTCTTATATATATGTGTTCACTTACATACTTCATGCCATCCCTGCTTGAGTCAGTGCCCCACCTGAGCCACCCTAGTTGAAAACAACTGGAAACATCACTTTGTTTTTCACTTAATTCATGCTTTTCTCTCCCATGACTCACAAAGGTTGTGATTTTTATGTGCCCTGACTTTCTTCCAAAAAATTTCCTCCTTTGTGTTTTACAGATCGAGTAACAGAAGTGAAGACTGACATCTATGTGACCAGTTTTGGTCCAGTGTCTGACACAGATATGGTAAGTCTCACACTTCCCTTTAAAGTGCATTATTCTCTCAGGGACACACACACACATGAACGCACACACACCTACACGTACACACATGCACGAACGTGCAAACACACACACAAATTTGAAGTGAAAGTGCCTTTAGGTCCCTGAAAGCCTCCACTGCACACTTCAAGCTGTCAAAATAAATGTGCAGTTTCAAACACATATCACTTATTTTGAAAAGGCTTAAAGGGTTTTTGCTGCAGGTGTGAACAAGAAACAGCCTGACAGCCTGCAAAATGTTGGAAGCTCTGAGGAACTGACTCATAGAAGTGCTGATCTCAGTCTACTAGATCAAGCACACTCTCATTACTGTCTCCTCACAGACCAGCTTCACCTCAGTCCTGCACAGGTCACATACTCCAGACAATTAATCAATCTGTATTTTTATAGCACCAATTCAAAACAAGTGTTATCTCAAAATTCTTAACATAAAAAGCCGGTCTTGACTTTACTCCGTTTACTAAGACCCAATGTAAAGATGGGAATAGACAGAGCCCCCCTCCTGTTAGATCAGACCAACTCCCATCCAATCCTCAACCACATGAGTGAAACACTTTACAGCACCTTGAGAGTTACAGTGGAGAGGAGGAACTTCCTTTAACAGGCAGAAATCTCGAGAAGAACCAGACTGATGTTAGACAGTCATCTGCTGAGAGTGAACTGGGTTTAGAGAGGAGAGAGAGAGAGAGAGAGAGAGAGAGAGAGAGAGAGAGAGATGGAGAGGGAGAGATATACAGAGGAGGGACTAATAGAGGGAAATGGAGAAAGAGAGAGGTGGACAGAGGAGAGATTGATAGAGGGAGATTAAAAAGAAAGAGATGGACAGAGGAGAGATGATAGATCTGTTTTGGCTTTTTTAGATCCTCCCTGCTTTAATTTTTTGGGACTCATGCACATGTTGTTGAATTTGTGTCTTTTCTGACTTGTTTCTTCTGAGTTTTTCCTCCACTGTAAGCTGTATGGGTTGTTATGGTTTGTTTACCCTTGTCAGACATGAAATCACTTTCACTGAAACGGTGCCTGTTTGCACAAAAGTCAGTGTTACAGCAAACAATAAAGGAACACATCCAGGAGCATCAAACAAGCACTGGGATGAAACAGAAACACAGTAAGGCTCCTGTCATTTTCCTTCAAAAAGAGCCGTTTAAAAGCAAAACGATCTGTTTTTTTAAATGTCTGGTTTTCTCGTCGGGTTGGCTCAGATGTAATTACTCACATCCAGCAGATAAAATCTCCCAGACAGAGACCTGTCAGCTCTGCTTGTCCTGTTGCTATTGGAAACGGAGCCACTCCAACCAGAAGAGTGATGACAAGGCAGGGGTCAGACTGTGTTATTAAAAATGAGATCCCATCATCCAACGCCATGCCGCAGCTCCATGTGTTACATATTCAACACATCCAGGATCATATAGTGGCTGTGCATTGTGAACCCTATTATAATGTTTCTAATGAGGGTTTTTGATTGGATGCCACATTACCCTCTTACTTATTTGAATCTGGCTGCAGTGACGTGTCAATCACAGTCTCTAGACCAACACCATCTTTATACTCCCTACACAGGCAACAGCTGTAATCCAGATGGTAATGTTGGTAACGTAAAGATACCTTTTTACTCTCCCATATACACTGATATCCCACAATGCACCATCCATAGAAATGTATAAACATTACTCAGGCACTAAATAAGATCATGCTTAAAAAAGCACAACAACGATGCAAAGGTTATGAGTAAATGACCCAGAG
This sequence comes from Xyrichtys novacula, assembly GCA_962446985.1. Classification (NCBI taxonomy): domain Eukaryota; kingdom Metazoa; phylum Chordata; class Actinopteri; order Labriformes; family Labridae; genus Xyrichtys; species Xyrichtys novacula. Next base: position 17,331,851 of record OY660878.1, read on the forward strand.
ACTAGATGAGCTCAGCTTCATCTTACTAAGGCTTAATGAATCAGTAAAAGTCACCACAATATCTGGTTACTGTGTTTGGTCACACTGTTAATGAAGCTACTGATTATTTTATTCTAAAGCCCTGGAGTTAAAACCTGTTTCTGATGCTCCTTATTTAGAAAAGGTTCAGATCTTCAAACTGTTTTAAAACGGTAACAGTTAAGTCCAACATCCAGCCTGTTTTCTGGGGAAACCCTCTCAGACCACTAATGCTCAAATCCAAGAAATATGGCACACACACTGAGACACTCTGCGTCTTGCTCCCCTTAAAAGCTTTCCTCAGTTTTTCCATCACAATCAGAGCCACCGCCCACCCGCCCCTCACCCCGTCCTCCCTCTTCTCTCAAATATTTAAGTGGCACAGAAGCGAGGGGCAGAGGGATGGAAGTGGTCGTGATTGAGACAGCACCTTCAAAAGAAAGAAAAAAAAGAAAGACGTCCTCATGATTAATTCATGCCATGTCTCCATCAAACTTGCAACAGATAATTTCACTCCACCACAGTCTCTTTTTTCTCTGCCTTTGATAGCTCAGCTCTGATACGTGCACACACACATCCATCTCCCACGCAAGAACACACACATGCACACACAGTGTCTTTCTCTCACACATACACACACACCTCTTCTTCCCTGTGCCTGATAGATTGAACAGCCCCCCGCTGCTCCCTCTGCCTCGATGTTTGTGAAGGTTTCTCATTGCTGAATTATTATGTCCCGTCTGTGTTGCTCTGGCAAACACCACGAAGAGAAAAATAAACCTGATACACCTGATTATTTTCTGAACTCCCCTATCGAAGCAGCACATTAGAAAGTCTAAAACCCTTGAATTTTATGTGCATGGGTATTTCAAGCTCTGCAAATCTGTTGTCTTGTGATTTTCTAAAGAAAAAGTCCTGAGGAAAATTTGTATTTTATATTTTTCTTCTGTTTTTTTATTTTTATTTATTTTTTATGGTTTTCCCAAGTTTGACAGTATTTTCTTACAAGAAAATCATTGTTCTTATTCAGTGAATTAAATGTACAGTGACAGGAGTAATCCTCTCAGTCACCTGACAAACATGCCCTTGTAGATTTTGAGTCTTTGTTTTGCAATTCAGTTTTATATTAATTTGATTCAATATAGATCCAATATAGATCAATATGCTTAAATATTGGTGTGACGACATGCTGTCTGTTTTTCCCTCGAAAAGTTGTTTAAATTTGCCTTTCCATCAGCAGTGACCATCTCTGGTAAATTTTGTGACCCACCTTGGCCCTGGCGTTTAGATTTCTCTGCGGTTAAATCAAGCTTCAGCTCTAGTGGTCTATCCTGGACAACATAAAATACATTTGGCATGAATTTAACAGCCTGTGTAAGAGTTTCTGCACAACAGCATGCAAGTGTGTCATCAGCATAAAGAAGCAACGCAGCATTGGATACTTTTTGCCAAGTAGTTCATATAAAGAGTAAATAAAAGGGGAACTTATACATAGCCCTGTGGCACACCTCTAACAAATGATTACATTGATTCCTCAGTGTTCCTTTCCTACATCTCCACATCAAGCTTTTGAAAAAGCATCTGTATATTCTAGTTAGTGTAGCAAAGCCTCAAGCCCTTACTGATGAAGATCTTCACAGGCTTTTGTCTTCTGTGTGCACTCAGGGCTTCACTGAGGTTTGCAGAGACAGCTGGAAACTCCTCACATGAACTTTGAAAACCATTACAGGTGTATCTGAAAGATGTTCTATACCTGCAAATATCATTTAACTTCCAAAAAGTGGCACAACAGAGCAGAAATCTTGAGGCTTAAATCTTTAAAGAAGCTCAAAGATGAATTTCCAAAGTCAAAATTTAACAAATGTGTTTTTTTTAGGTTGACTGTAAAGTTACAATAGAGGCAGAGTGAGAGAAAGATGTTTCCACTCGGCTGGATGGATGGACTGATCACCGCTGTGATGTAAACCTTGTCTGACATTTTGCCTAAGGGAGCAGCTGGATTTGAGACTGACAGTCGGGTCTGAACTTGGCCAGGTGCAGAAATAGGCTTGGCTGCATTCAGCTAATAAAGAGTGTGTGATGCTGGAGCTAAGAGGACGAAGGGACACGGCTGATTAGGAAACACAGTGACCCCCACACACAAACACACACCTCTGAACGTCTGATTTCACAGAGTCTCTAAAGTACTAATAGACAGGATATTGTTCATGAGGGAGAGAGGTCAGACAGTTCTGTTGGAGTTGTGCTTTAAAGGATCAGTGCACTCAAATGAGGTGAAGGACTTATCAGCCCTTATGGAGGGTTGAGTTTGTGGCCACTTTGGCGCCCCCTGTGGACAAAACTGCACCTCCGATCTCTGTGTTTTTTGGGGTTTTTTTTTCCCGACCATTGATGTTTTTTAACAATTTCACTGTACAGCATGTAAAAATGAATTGAATCTAGGAGGGTGAGTTAGGGGTACAGCTGTAGCTCCTGACGCACAATGTAAATTAGGCTACTGTTTTTATGAAAGGGGTCTTTTGGCTCTAAAGAGAGTGATTTATTGCATTGGCATCCCCAAGGTGTGCTCCATAGATTCAGAAGTTTATGGGCTGCAGGGCTTGTCAAAATTACATTTTATCCATATAAAACTTCTGCTGTGGAAAGTTTGGACTATTCTCACTCAGGACACTCAGTTCTTTTATCAACAAAATTAAAACTGATGTTTTTTGTTGTTGTTTTTTTTTTATTCCAGTATTGTTTGACTTCTTTCCTGTGAGGGTCTTGGGAGGCTTTGCTTTTCTTTGGTATAGGAGGGAAGATTTCACTTTCCTCTGCAGGTATCCTTTTTGTAATGTTATCAGACACTGATAATAACAATCTGAGTCCATCTGTAACAAAGCAAGATGACGAGAATGAGGATGTTAAGACATAGAATATCTTTAAAAAAATAAATAAACAAAAAATATATATACAACACTTTGGTTTAAAATTATATTAGGAACCTGCAGGGGTTTTCTTAACTTGTCAAAAAAGGTTTCAAAAGTGTGCAAAGACAAAGTTTTATGTCCACACGTTAGAGACGGATGAAATGAATGACCTTTTTAACCCTGCCTCCTCTGTCTTCTATGTCTCTCAGGAGTACACTGTTGACGTTTTCTTCCGTCAAAGCTGGAAGGACGAGCGACTGAAGTTTCACGGGCCCATGAACACTTTGCCTCTCAACAACCTAATGGCCAGTAAGATCTGGACCCCAGACACCTTCTTTCATAATGGGAAGAAATCTGTGGCCCACAACATGACCATGCCCAACAAGCTGCTGCGGATCATGGAGGATGGGACTCTGCTCTACACCATGAGGTAGCTGCTTTATATTCATATGTATACCCAAAGTAAGATTATAAAAGACATGTGGCTGTACTGTGTCAATATTTTTCTCTTTCACAAGTGTCCTGCACAAAAAACTCAATAGATTTCTTCATTTTGAGAGAAACTGAGGCCTGCCATTAAAACTTAACTTGACTTCAAGTAGCTGCTCTATGCGCCCTAATATGTTCACTGAGTGAGCATGAAGTTTTTGGGAGAGGAACAGAACAACTGCTTGACTTCACAAGGCAGCCCAAGTGAAATTACTCTTTAAAATTTTCTCAATGTGAATAAATCTTTTTTTAATTTTTTGCACGATGCACATATAAAAGACAGCAATGTGAATTGTGAAGGTTAACAAGTTTTGTTGTGTAGGTATGAAAATAGTCCACATCAAGTTCAGTTAGAATAACTCATTAACCACAACAAACTGAGTTTTTTTGTGTTTGTTTCAGGTTAACAGTTCAGGCTGAGTGCCCCATGCACCTTGAAGACTTCCCCATGGACTCTCACTCATGTCCTCTGAAGTTTGGCAGCTGTACGTATAACTGATTTCCTGCAACCGTCCCCATGCACAAGCTTAACTTTAACTTTTCTAATCCTTTTAACCACTTAAGCAAAGTGAAGCATTCACCATGGACTGCTTTTAACTGTACATAGGGGGTATCATGATTTTCCACATTAACAACAAAACCAACCAAGTTACAAAGTCTTAGAAAGTAGATGTAAACCACCCAAAATTCTGAAAAATGCATGAAAATGCTAGACTATAATTAATGTGCGAGATTTAGTTAAGTCCTAGGACTGCACTTTTCTGGAGTGAGATATCTGATGTTTCCCCAGGAATCTGTTGAAGCCACTTCTCCAGTGTGGGGGTTACTGCCCCAAGTGCCCCGATGACCACAGGCACCATTGTTGCCTTCACCTTCCAGGCTTTCTCTAGCTCCTCTTTGAGCCCTTGGTACTTCTCTAGTTTCTCATGTACCTTCTTTCTGATGTTGTTATCGCTTGGGATGGCAACATCTATCACAATGGCCTTCCTCTGCTGTTTGTCTATGATTACAATGTCCAATTGGTTGGCCATTACCATTTTGTCGGTCTGTATCTGGAAGTCCCACAGGATCTTGGCTCAGTCATTCTCCATCACCTTGGGAGTTGCTTCCCATTTTGACCTCGGGGTGTCCAGTCCATATTCTGCATAGATGCTCCATTCATTCAAATGATGTGCTTGAACCGAGAGGTTGCTGCAAGTCTGGTCTCTCTGTATTATCTGTAATTTTTGTAATTTATGCTAGATTTTTTTCACATTTTTGTTATAATATTGTTGACTGCTGATGGATACTTCTGCTGGGCGAAGAGTTTACTCAAGAGAAGAGCTCCTTTCATTGAGGAAAAGCAAATCTGGGCAACAACATACAATTCCAGAGGACATCAGGAGGTGTTATCGTGGTTGCCGTGCTGGTGCAAAGGTGAAGGCAAAGCTGAATGCTAGGAGGTGGCGATATAAACCCTTTCTTCCATCAATTATCATGGGAAATGTCAACTCTCTGCCCAACAAAAGCGATGAGCTGGAGATCTTGGTCAAGACTGAGAAAGCATACCGTGAGTGCAGTTTCCTGTGGTTTATTGAAACCTGGTTGAATCAAAACAACTCGGACTCCAGTGTGGATCTACCTGGCTTCACTCTCATAATGTCAGACAGAGATGCTCAAGCTAGTGGCAAGAAGAAAGGAGGAGGTCTGGCTTTATTTGTCAACCAGAGATGGTGTAACCCTTCACACATATACAAGATACACCTCATGGATGCACTGGGACGCATAATCAGTGATGTATCCTGGGGGTCATTGGGTATTTCGGGTCTCGCAACATCATACACCCTCACCCAGGCAACCCAGCCGGGGGTGATCAAGCCCCGACTTGCGTCCCAGTAGCAGCCCACGGATCTGCCCTCTTCATCCAAAGCCACCTGGTGGCCTTTTCGGCAGCTTCGCTTGCGGACTTGATGGCCCTCTTCTTTGCTGCTCCTACGATGCCCAGGTGGCTGAGGACCCTGCACAGAGACCGCCCTGCAAATCCCCTGCAGCCTACCTCTATGGGCTTGTAGAACGTCTCCAGCCTCCCCCCCCTGCACTCCTCCACCAGTTCCTGGTACTTGGCCCTCTTCCTCTCATTGGCTTCCTCGATGTTTTCTTCCCAGGGAACTGTCAACCCCAGCATGATCAGCTGTTTCGAAGACTGAGAGGTCATGATCATATCTAGGCAGAGGGTTGTTTTTGTGATGTGCTGGGGGAACCTTAGCTGCTTACCCAGCTGAGGTTCCCCCAGCACATCCTGCTTACCTAGGTCGACTTGCAGCTGCCAGTCTGATGCTGGGTGGAGTAGGCCTGCTGTTGCATGTTGGTTTGCTCTGGGTTTTTCTCCAGCTTTAACAAAGGAGATTGCCTTCTTTAGAGCATCATGGTTCTTGCTGGAGCTGATGGCTGAGGCTACGCTCTCAGTGACTGCCTTAAGCACCTGGTCATGGCTCCAGCGATAGCGGCCGTCTGCCAGAGCCTTCGGGCAGCCGCTGAGGAGGTGTTCTAAAGAGCCTCTACCAGAGCACAGCGGGCAGGAAGGTGTCTCACTTTTCCCCCACACATGGAGGTTCGCTGGGCTTGGCAGGGCATCGTAGACAGCTTGCACCAGGAAGCGGACCCGCTGGAAATCTGGCTGCAAGATGTTTGTCCAGGTGATCCTGCGCTGTAGTGCACTCTCCCACCTTGTCCATGCTCCCTGTTGCCGTAGTCCTACTGCCCTGCTCACCCGCTCTTCCTCCACAATCGCTCTGACTTCCTCCTGGATCAGGTGGTGCCTTTCCTTCCCACGGGTCTGCCTGATGAGGGTCTTTGGGAAGTAACCCAGGCCTGCTCTGCCTGTTGCCACAGTGCCCACCAGTGCCTTCTGTCTTAGGCGTGACTCTGTCAGCTCCACTGCTTCCCATGCCTTCCACTTCCTTCCTGTCCTCACCACGATGCCGGCTGCTGACACTTTACAGTCCTTTGAGTCCCTGTACTGTAGAGCTTCTCTGGTGCGTGCCACCATGAACTCTTCTGTGAGACCACTGAGAGGAAGCTGCAGGATGTTACTCGTTCCATACATGGCAGCGCTGGTAAGGCTGCGAGGAAGTCCCAACCACTTTCGAAGAATGCCGCTGATCTTTCTCTCTAGGGACTCAACTGCTGTCATTGGGACTGCATAAATCAACAGGGGCCACAGGATGCGGGGCAGGATTGAATGCTGGTAGATCCAGGCTTTAAACCTACCATGCAGGCCAGAGTTGTCTGCTTTGGTGAGCCAGGTTCCAAGTTCTAAGCTGGCCGTCTGGATGGCTACTGAGTCCTTCAGGGTGGAGTCAAAGAGTTTCCCCAAGCTCTTCACGGGTTGCTCTGTGATGGTTGGGATGACAGTTGCTGAGATGGAAAAGCGGAACTTGTCAATCACCTTCCCCTTCTTCAGCACCATGGATAGTGATTTTGAGGGCTTAAAACTCATCCTTGCCCAGGTGATGAGATTTTCGAGCCCTTGCAGGATCCACCTGCACCCTGGGATCGATGTGGTTGTTACGGTGAGGTCATCCATATAGGCTCTGATGGGGGGTTGTCGCACACCTGACTTGGTCAGGGGCCCTCTGCATTCCACCTCGGCTGACTTGACTACCATGTTCATGGCTAGGGAAAAGAGGACAACAGAGATGGTGCAGCCTGTAATTATCCCTTTCCCAATGCGATGCCAGTCTGATGTCTCTGACCCTGAAGTAACTCTCATCCTGAAGTTATTGTAGTAATCCAGGATGAGGTCCTTGATCTTACTGGAAACATGGTGGAGGTGGAGAGCGAGCTCAACCAGCTAGTGTGGTATGGACCCATTGGCGTTGGCCAGGTCCAACCACAACACAGCAAGGTCGCCTTTGTTCTCATGGGCCTCTCTAATGAGTTGTGTGATGACCCCAGTGTGTTCCAAGCAGCCAGGAGCAGAGATCCCTCCTTTCTGTACTGATGGGTCAATATAGCTGTTCTTGAGGAGGAACTGGTCAGTCTTTGTGAGACGATGCTGAAAAACACCTTCCCTTCCACGCTCAGCAGTAAGATGGATTGAAACTGACTGATGTCTCGTGAGTTCTCCTCTTTGGGGATCCAAACTCCATCAGCCTGCCTCCACTGGTCAGCCACTTTTCCCCTTCTCCAAATCACCTTTAGGATCCTCCAAAGGTGCCGTAGAAGCTCCGGGCAGCGCTTGTAGACCAGATAAGGAATTCCACTGGGGCCTGGCGCTGACGCCGAGCGGGCCGCCTCGACGACCTCCTCAACCTCCTTCAGGCTTGGCTCCTTCAGGTTGAACTCCGTTGTTGGCGGATCAGGGGCCTCATGTATCAACGCTTGCAGCGCAAGAAAACCTTGCGTACGCCAAAATCGGCGCACACGTCCAGATTTATCATCGCGAAACGAGCGTCGGTTCCAGCGCTAATCAACGCAAAGTCAGGAGGTGGTGTAGAAATTGGCGTTGAGCTGATACTTGCGTTGACTGTGATTCGCACTTTGGCGACGCTGTGTGGCGGTGTTTGGTGACTCACTATGTGACAAGCGTGCACCACATCCCCGTGGCCGAGCAGCACGTCGCCCCACATGACGAACCAGCAGCAGACGGAGGGATGCGACCTGATCCCTGCCGGGCCGCCGTCCTCGCGCGGGAGAATCTCATCGCCACAGTGTGAATGGGTAAGAAGTGAATACACAGTTCAATGAGCCAAATGAATTTATTTTCTCCACCAGACGCTCGAGGACATTTACGAGCCGGTCCAGCCGCTGGTTGATCCCCGCAATCCCCTTGATGATTTCTTCCTGCGATTGCAGGACCGCCTCCGCGAGGACCCTTCCACTGCGTCCGGGTGGTCCAGCGGAAGCGCCGCGGCTGGTGGACGCTCCACCGCTTGTCGGCGCGCTGGTGCTGATGCTGGTGCTGGGGCCGGGGGCCGGGGTGGCCCGAATGCCGCTGGTCCTGGCCGACGACTCCGAGGCGGCGGACGGGCTGCCGCGGGCCGGGGTTCCGCAAGCCGGCGACACGGCCGACAAATTGATTTCTGTGACACAATAAAAATATTTGTTCATTTCAATTCCTGCTTCTGTGTATCTGTTGCGTTTACATCTCTCTCCACGGTATCATAGGTAATGTAATCCAGTATTTCGAGGTCAGTTATGCACATTACAGTTGTTTATTGCATAAAAAGTTATCGAAAAATGAAGTTAAGGGCGAAGAATAAATCACGTCTAAAAATAGACTGAATCCCGACGTTGAAATGAAGTATAAACTTAGACTAGACGTCTAATATACGTCTTTAGCTCAGTGGGATGACAAAGCATGTGGACATTTGTGTGACACGCCACTTACCCTATAATAATAATCGCCACCACCCGCTGCTCAAACGGTGTGAGGGTCTCCTCCCCCGGACCCCCACCTGTCTGGCCAGTACTCCTCCGGAGGGCAGCTGTACGCCGCTTGACCTCCACCTTGAGGTCCGACCACTTTTTTTTAATCTCCGCGGGGGTGCGTGTCTCGGACCCCACCGCATTCACCCTCTCGCAAACTTTCTCCCACTCCAAGCATTTTCGTTTTGCACTGACGCCACTGGACAGGCTGCCAAATAAAACACGCTGTCGCTCCTCCACCTCCGCCACCAGCACCTCCACCTCGCACGCCGTAAATTTCCAGATCTCTCAGAGGATCGCTCACAGTGTCCTGCAGGAAGTGATTTACTTGCTCTATAGAGCACTCTAGCCAGCCACTGCGCTTGTCCCCTAGCAGTTGTTTGGTAAAGCCAAAGGGGTTGGCGATCAAAGCTGCTTGCTTCCTTGCCCTCTCTCTCCCCCGTCTCCGGTGCCACTATGCTCTGTGAAGAGTCATCAGCTTCTTGCGCAGGATGTTTTTCAGTTCCGCTAAGGGTTGCTTCTCCTCCTCAGTTGCAGCCTTGTACTGCTTCTTGAGGGTGCGAAGCTCCTGGCGCAGATGATGTATCTGGGTGGCCCTGCGGCTCATTTTGTAGGAAGTGGGTTTTGATTTTACTTTGTCCACCTGCCCAAACCTTTCTGAGGCATAGCTGACGATGATGGTGGTCATCAATGTGAGTCGGCTGTCTGCATCTCCTTTGGCTCTGGCCTAGATGATGTTTGACACATCCTCGTCAAACTGCTGCCACTCGCTCCTCTTGCTGGCTGGGGGCCACTTAATCCGCTGCTGTGGAATTACTATGCTTGGATTAGAGGGCAGAGGTACGTGGAGGGACTGGGCTCTGTGGGTTGCCTCCTGGCCAGGCTCCTCCTGCATCTCACCAGGTACAAGACCTGGGCGTTGTACCTCCTTGTCTTTCTCCAAGCATTTCATTCTAGCCTGATGGATTTTCAGGCCACGATGGTTCTTGCACAGCTTTCCGCAAATGCATGTTACATTCGTCGTTTTTTCATTTGCCTGGGTCATCACGGTGTGGTCCGTCCGATTGGAGATCCCCCCCCCCCCTCTCGGGATCTCCTGGGGGTATCTCACCATAGGGCTTTCTGTAGCTTGATTTGGGTTCTCTCTCACGAAAGATACAGGTTGAGTTGCTAACCCAACCTGCCCCGGGTGCCGTCTTCCGTGCTGTCAACTGTCTCTCCAGTAGTCAACCAAACTGTTCTTGGTTGTCACCTAGTCTGTTCCTAGGGGTCACTGACTGTCAAGGAGAAGTTGTTCATCCAGATATTGATCTGTTCGCAGTTGCTCTTTGGCCATATTATGTTCCAAAAGAATTTAGTCATATCATAACAGTAGTTTTTTACATTCCACCCAAATCAACTGAATAATGTTGCAATGTTTTGCAAAATAGTGTTGCCAGGCTACAGACTCAACACCCAGAGGCACTAATAATAATATCAGGAGACTTCAACCATGTCACCCTCTCCTCTCACCTGACTGGATTCACACAGTTTGTGAACTGTCCTACCAGAGAAAACAAAACCCTGGATCTGCTGTATGCGAACGTCAAAGAAGTCTACAGAGCCACTGCCTTACCACCACTGGGCAAGTCAGATCATAACTTGGTCAGTCTGCAAACCTGTTACAGACCTTGTGTACTGAGGCAGCCTGTGACCAAAGTCAAAATCAGAAGATGGACACCTTAAGCCGGTGAAGCTCTAAGGGACTGTTTTAAATCAACAGACTGGAATGTGCTGCCGGAAACAGATGTGGATAGTATGAACATTGATAAACAGGTTGACTGCTTTACTGATTATGTCAACTTCTGTAGAGACACAGTTATACCCACAAAAACTGTTCACGGTTTCCCCAACAAGAGACATAAAAGGATTCCTTAACCAGAAAAAGAAAGCTTTTAAAGATGGTGACAAAGAACAACTCAAACAAGTGCAACAAGAGTTGAAGAGGAGACTGAAGATGGCAAAGCTGGAGTACAAAAAGAAGATAGAGAATAATCTACAACACAGCAACATCTGTGAAGTGTGGAGAGGAATCAGTACCATCTCTGGACTCAGCAGTCAAAAGAAAAGACGTCACGTTGCGTCGCGTTGCGCCCTGGTGTGTTCACACCGGGTCCAAAGCTGCAGTCACGGAGGTCACAGGACGCGGCTGGTCGCCGATGACGTCACTAGCTCAGTTTTCAGTGCGACAAGTGTTCAAGATGTCCGTCGGCATGTTTGGGTGCATTAAAAACCATCCGGAGGAGGACGGAGCTGGGGTAATTTCACCGCTTGCTCCAGGAACTCTGCCTGGATGATGGGCGCTTCCAGCGGTATTTCCGTGTGTCGTCGGCGCAGTTCGAGGACCTCCTCGCCCGGGTGGGAAGCAGCATCTCCCACCAGGACACGAACTACAGGTGCTCCATCTCAGCTTCGGAGCGCCTGTCTATCTGTCTGCAGTGAGTATAATCAAATGTAATTAATTTAAAATGACCAGATACACTGGGCAAAAAAGGCAAAACTGCAAAGTTTATCAGCTTTCTGTGCAGTGAGCTCTTCCTGTGAGCTGCTCTCTGCCTCTGTCCTTTAATATCCAGTCAAAATAAGACTTCTCTTGGACACACTAATGTGATTTTGAAATTCTGTGAATCTGATCAATTTACGAAAGACAAATAATATAACTCCTGTGAAAATAATCCTATCTGATCAGACTGATTAAGTGCTGCTGAAGAACAGGATTGGTCTGTTTCCTTTATTTGATCCACTCAGTAAAGTAAGAAGTTACACTGTAAAAAATGAACCCTTAACACAAACAATAAATACTGTAAAAAAATTACCTGGAGATTAATTACTTTAAAATGACCAGATACACTGGGTGCTAGCATAAATGTCCGTGTCAAAGAGGATTTATGGACACTCAAATCTTCGGTTACGTTTGTGTTTCATATGGCCTCATATTTTGAATAAAAATAGTAATGAAATTAATTTTTATGTGCTTCAGGTTCCTGGCTACTGGAGACTCCTTCAGGACCATTGCCTACAGCTTTCGAGTTGGAGTTTCCACCGTGTCAGGCATCATGGCAGACACCGTGTCCTGCATCTGGGAGTGCTTGGTGGAGGACTTCATGGCTGTGCCCACCTGTGATGAGTGGAGATCCATAGCACAGGGTTTTGAGGAGCGGTGGAACTTCCCCTTGTGTTGTGGTGCTGTGGACGGGAAGCATGTGGTTCTGAAGGCTCCTGCCAATTCAGGATCACAGTTCTATAGCTACAAGGGAACATTTTCTATTGTTCTCATGGCAGTTGTAGATGCCAATTATTTCTTCAGAGTGATCGATGTCAGAGGCTTTGGGAGGACCAGTGACGGGGGGATTCTGGCCAACTCTGCATTTGGTCAGGCCCTCCGTTCTGGCTCCCTTAAGCTGCCTCCGGATCGATCACTGCCTGAAGCTGAGCACAGGGGACTCCAACCTCATGTGTTTGTTGCAGATGAGGCCTTTCCCGCTCCGGAGGAACCTCATGAGGCCGTATCCAGGGCGCATCCTCCCCAGAGAGAAGCACATTTTTAACTGCCGGCTGTCCAGGCCGCGGCTGGTGGTTGAAAATGCCTACGGCATTCTTTCCACTCAGTGGAGGATGTACCGACGTGCCCTTGAGGTTTCTCCAGACGTTGCAGAGAAGTGTGTGAAGGCCACCTGTGTCCTTCATAACTTCCTGCGTAGGTCTCAGCCTGAAGCTGCTATGGGGTTGGGTGCCATCACGGGTGGTGAGGAGCCTCAGGCAGGGCTGGGACGTCTCGCTTCCAACAACTCGTCCCGGGAGGCCATCGCAGTCAGGCAGACCTTCACCGAGCACTTCTCAACTGAAGGAGCGGTCCCATGGCAGGATACCATCGAGTGCGCTGCACCCCCACAACGGCTCTTTTCAGAGCCACCACAAACAACTATTGAGCAAAAGTCCTACATAAAAGTACAAGAATGTCTCCATAGCTGTGTCTGTGTCCTGCTTGTCATTCTCCTCAGAGTACTGCAAGATACACACACACACACACACACACACACACACACACAGTCAGTCAATTTTTACGCACCTGCAAAAACATGCTATTTGCATATCCGACAGGAATGTGGAGGCTTCCTTTTGCCCTAGAAAATTTAAAATTTTAAACACAACTTGGCTGGTCATTTCTCCAAAAGACAACCACGAAGCACCATCTAAACCTGAAGCAGGCAGTTGCTGCATGTGTACAGTAACCTGAGGGGAGTGAGGTGACTGCTTCTGAGGAGAACATGAGCAGTGAAGATTCACCTTGGAGCCAGGACAGGGACGTGCATATGATTATACAGGGGCAGGGGCTCAAATTTTTTCCAGTCCTTTATACAATATGGAAATTATTGTAAAATTAAAAAACAAAGTACCAATAGAAAGCTAACGAGTGTCCTGTGTAGGTGAAAGTGATATGCAATTGCCATTTCTTTTGTGTCAACAAACTATTGTCAACATGACATGATCAAGATGGTAATATTTCAAACACAGATTACCTACATGCTTAAAGTACTATCTATCTATCTATCTATCTATCTATCTACAAACTTTATTTCAGACCCAATAAGTCCAAATCATAAAACAAGATCATTATTATTATATTATTATTTATTTGTTAGCCCACACGCGGGTAACAAGTGTCATTAAATTTTAAGGGGTGCACAAGGGTTAAGTAAAATTTATACATCAAAGCACTGCAACCTAGTTATGTTACTTCATGACTGCATGTTAAAGAATGAAACAAGGCAAAGTTGAGAAAACTTTTTATAACAATATTTATAACAACAAATATTTATAATATTTATAACAATAATAATAATAATAATAATACTAATAATAATAATAATATTTATAACAATAATAATAATAATAATAATAATAATAATAATAATAACAACAACAACAATAATAATAATAATAATATTAATATATATAATAAATATAATAAAATATAATATTTATAACAACAAAAAAATCAAACTACTTTTTAAAAGGCTGCAACAGCAGATATTAATAATATAATAAAATGTATTATCGGGGCAATAAAGGGGTTGAGGAAGGACATCACCGCAGAGAAACGTCACTTCTTCTGCTGGGAGGCCGCTGACCCGCTTCTCCCACCTTCCTTCCTCCTTCCTTTTCTCCCTCATGTATACATCCCGCAGCCCCTTCCAGTGCTTGCAGCACACATCCACTGCAAAGACACACACACACACACACACACACACACACACACACATTGAAACATGTAGCCTAGCAAGCAGGGGCAGTATGCTATGTTTTCAGAAAATAGTCTGCTCACTGAAATAAATAAACAAACAAACTTACCAGAAAGCCCGACATCATGGGCCACCTTCACCCATGCTTCCTCCTTGGAGGTGCGGTCCCGGTAGAACCCGCACCCCACGTCGTACAGCACCGGGTGGTAGCTAACGGCAGTGATTAGCTGCCCCTCCATTGTGTGAATCTTCTCCTCCTCCTTGCTTTGCCGGTTTGTTGACGTCAGCAGAGCCCTGATTGGCTGTCGCGGCAAATAGTCGTGGAAAGTTGCTATATATATGTATGCTCATCTTAGCCATGATCTTATCTCTTTGATCAGTTTGCTCTTTGTTCAACTCTAGAGCTTGGTACCCAATCTCAGGTGGGGATGTTAACTCCCCCCATCTGACCTAGTGTCCTGGCTCCCCCTTGCAGTAGCATTTACATGTTGTACCTCCTCGCGAAAGTTTCTCTCTGAGCAACGTGACTTGGGTGACGCAACCACGGGTGACGCGATGTCGGCGACCATGCGCGACCTGGTCGCCGAGGTCGCTGACGTCGCTTCGCCGGCGGTCGTCAAGTCATGTCAGGTCGTGGCTGTCCATAGACTTTGCATTGGGAGTTGTTGCTCACGTCCCCGAGGTCGCATTTGGTCTGAACGCGGCTTAAGAATATAGACTTTATTTACAGAAAGGGGCAGAGCCGCCTCTTTTGCCTGAGAAGACTCCAATCAATAGACATCTGTAGTAAGACGCTGCAGATGTTTTATCAGTCTGTGGTAGCAAGTGTGCTGTTCTACGCTGCAGTCTGCTGGGGAGTAAGCACCAAACAAAAAGATGCAAGACATCTTAACAAACTGGTGAAAGAGGCTGGCTCTGTGGTAGGACTCAAGCTGGACTCAGTGGAGGATGTGGTGGAGAGCTCTACACTGAGGAAGGTGGAGACTATTCTCAAGAACATGGATCACCCACTTCACAACACCTTGATGGACTAAAGGGCAAATGGTGGTGGACAGCTCCTCTCTCTTCACTGCAGGACAGAAAGATTTAGAAGATCTTTTGTTCCAACAGCCATCAGGCATTATAACTCTTATGTAAATAATAGATAACTTTTAGAGACATATTACGTGAGACAACAGACAATTGAATTTCCCTTCGAGGATCAATAAAGTTCTTATTTTTATTTTATACAATGTACTGGCTACTTGATTATGGCGTTCTATGTATGTTTTCCTGCCAGCATCTTACATCCTGCTGTTGGGTGTTTCACGGCCCTCTTTGCACAGCCTGCACCTGGGATCTTGCCTGGTATGGTAGATCTGGGCCTCTATTGCTCTGGTGCTCAAGGCCTGTTCTTGTGCCACCAAGATAAGTGCCTCTCTGCTGTCCTTCAGTCCAGCCATTGGTAGGATTTGCACTTCAGCTATCTGTCAGTGGTACATCCCACGCAGGGGTTTTTCCTCCCATGATGGTTCCTCCAGTTCCTCCTTACCGGTCAGTTTCCATTGTCTGAGACACTCACTAAGTGCTCCATCTCTGTGAGCCATCTTCCTGACATAGTCATGGAGCTTGGATGTTTCATCTTGGATAGCAGCTCTAATGCTCACTAACCCTCTGCCTCCTTCTTTGCGCTTAGTGTATAGCCTCTGGATACTGGACTTGGGGTGGAACCCCCGTGCATGGTGAGCAACTTTCAAGTTTTAACATCTGTGGCCTGAATTTCCTTGTTTGGCCAGCTTATTATTCCAGCAGGGTATCTTATCACTGGAAGGGCATAGCTGTTAATTGCCCGGATTTTGTTTTTGCCATTTAGCTGACTATTTAGGACCTGCCTTACTCACTTCAGGTACTTGGCCATTGCTGCTTTCCTTGTGGCCTCTTCGTGTTTGCCACTTGCCTGTGGTATGCCAAGGTATTTGTAGCTCTCCTCCACATCTGCTATTCTGCCCTCTGGGAGGGTAGTGCCCCCTGTATGGATCACCTTCCCTCTTTTTGTCACCATCCGGCCACACTTCTCCATATTGAATGACATATCGATGTTACTGCTGTAGATCCTGGTGGTGTAGATCAGTGAGTCAATATCTCGCTTGCTCTTAGCGTACAGCCTGATGACATCCATGTAGAGGAGGTGGCTGATGGTCATCCCATTTTGGAGACGGTATCCGAAGCCAGTCTTGCTGATTATTTAGCTGAGGGGATTCAAGCCTATGCAGAACAGCAGTGGTTACAGAGCATCTCCTTGAAATATGCCACATTTGATGGAGACTTGTGCTATTGACTTGAAGTTGGCCTCAAGGGTGGTCTTCCATTGCCTCATTGAGTTTGCAATGAAGGCCCTTAGGGTCTTGTTGACCTTACGCAGCTTCAGGCACTCCAGGATCCAGGTGTGTGGCATCAAGTCGTAGGCTTTCTTGTAATCAATCCAAGCAGTGCACAGATTGGTCTGTCGGGTTCTACAGTCTCAAGCGATTGTTCTGTCTACCAGTAGCTGGTGTTTTGCCCCTCTGGTGTTCTTACCAATGTCCTTCTGTGCCTCTGTCATGTATTGATCCATCTGCCCACTTATCTTAGCAGCAATGATGCCTGACAGGAGTTTCCATGTTGTGGAGAGGCAAGTGATCGGCCACTAGTTGGATGGGACTGTTCCTTTCTGTGGATCTTTCTGAATCAGGACTGTCCTGCCTTGGGTCAGCCATTCTGGGTGGGTCCCATCATTCGGCAGTTGGTTCATTTGTGCTGCCAGGCGGTCATGGAGTGAGGTCAGCTTCTTTAGCCAGTTGGTGTGAATCACATCCAGGCCTAGAACTGTCCAGTTCTTCATACCTGAGACTTTTCTTGGATGTCTGCTAATGTGATGGTCACACCATGTTGTTAAGGGAGATTGATGTGGTGTCCTTTTAGATCGGTTAGCCACTGTGCATTCTTGTTATGTGATGCTTCTGTCTCCCATATACCTTTCCAGTATAGTTCAGTCTCCAGCCTTGGTGGGTTTGCTCGAGTGTTATTACCCTGCCAATGAGAGTACACTTTGGCTGGTTCAGTGGAGAACAGACAGTTTATTTCCGATTTTTTTTTTGCAAATAATCATCAACTTTAGAATTTAAAGGCAGCAACACGGGACAAAGAAGTTGGGAAAGGTGGCAAAAGATACTGAGAAATTTGAGGAATGCTCATCAAATACCTTTTTGGAACATCCCACAGGTGAGCAGGGTAATTGGGAACAGGTGGGTGCCATGATTAGGTATAAAAGCAGCTTCCCCAAAACTTCTCAGTCATTCACAAGCAAGGATGGGGCGAGGTTCACCACTTTGTGAACAACTGCGTGAGCAAATAGTTGAACAGTTTAAGAACAATGTTTCTCAAAGTACAATTGCAAGGAATTTAGGGATTTCAACATCTACGGTCCGTAATATCATCAAAAGGTTCAGAGAATCTGGCGAAATCACTGCACGTAAGCGGCACCACCAGAAACCAACATTGAATGCCCTTGACCTTCGATCCCTCAGGCGGCACTGTATCAAAAACTGACATCAGTATGTAAAGAATATCACCACATGGGCTCAGGAACACTTCAGAAAACCACTGTCAGTAAATACAGTTCGTCACTACATCTGTAAGTGCAAGTTAAAACTCTACTATGCAAAGCAATAGCCATTTATCAACAACATCCAGAAACTTCTCTGGGCCTGAGCTCATCTAAGATGGACTGATGCAAAGTGGAAAAGTGGTCTGTGGTCTTACAAGTCCACAATTCATATTGTTTTTGCAAATAGTGGATGTCGTGTCCTCTGGGCAAAAGAGGAAAAGAACCATCCGGACTGATATCGGTTGCAGGGGAAGCTTAGCTTCTCCTGCAATGTAAAAAAAAAAAAAAAAAAAAAAGTGTTGAAATAAATGATGTAGACCTGGAAAAAAATTAGCTATATATATACAGTAAATAAATAAAAATAACTGAAAACGTGTTTTATATTGTAGTTTCTTTTAAAATAGCCACCCTTTGCTCTTGATGACAGAAGTAACCCTGACAAGGCACACCTGTGAAGTAAAAACCATTTCAGGTGACTACCTCATGAAGCTTATTGAGAGAACAGCAAAAGTTTGCAGCGCTAAAAAAGCAAAGGGTGGCTACTTTGAGGAATCTAAAATATAAAACATGTTTTCAGTTATTTCACACTTTTTTCTTAAGCACATGATTCCACATGTGTTCATTCATAGTTTTGATGCCTTCACTGAGAATCTAAAATTTAAATAGTAATGAGGATAAAGAAAATGCATTGAATGAGAAGGTGTGTCCAAACTTTTGGCCTGTACTGTATATATATATATATATATATATATATACACTCACCGGCCACTTTATTAGGTATACCTGTCCAACTGCTCGTTAACACTTAATTTCTAATCAGCCAATCACATGGCGGCAACTTAGTGCATTTAGGCATGTAGACATGGTCAAGACAATCTCCTGCAGTTCAAACCGAGCATCAGTATGGGGAAGAAAGGTGATTTGAGTGACTTTGAACGTGGCATGGTTGTTGGTGCCAGAAGGGCTGGTCTGAGTATTTCAGAAACTGCTGATCTACTGGGATTTTCACGCACAACCATCTCTAGGGTTTACAGAGAATGGTCCGAAAAAGAAAAAATATCCAGTGAGCGGCAGTTCTGTGGGCGGAAATGCCTTGTTGATGCCAGAGGTCAGAGGAGAATGGCCAGACTGGTTCGAGCTGATAGAAAGGCAACAGTGACTCAAATAACCACCCGTTACAACCAAGGTAGGCAGAAGAGCATCTCTGAACGCACAGTACGTCGAACTTTGAGGCAGATGGGCTACAGCAGCAGAAGACCACAACGGGTGCCACTCCTTTCAGCTAAGAACAGGAAACTGAGGCTACAATTTGCACAAGCTCATCGAAATTGGACAATAGAAGATTGGAAAAACGTTGCCTGGTCTGATGAGTCTCGATTTCTGCTGCGACATTCGGATGGTAGGGTCAGAATTTGGCGTCAACAACATGAAAGCATGGATCCATCCTGCCTTGTATCAACGGTTCAGGCTGGTGGTGGTGGTGTCATGGTGTGGGGAATATTTTCTTGGCACTCTTTGGGCCCCTTGGTACCAATTGAGCATCGTTGCAACGCCACAGCCTACCTGAGTATTGTTGCTGACCATGTCCATCCCTTTATGACCACAATGTACCCAACTTCTGATGGCTACTTTCAGCAGGATAATGCGCCATGTCATAAAGCTGGAATCATCTCAGACTGGTTTCTTGAACATGACAATGAGTTCACTGTACTCAAATGGCCTCCACAGTCACCAGATCTCAATCCAATAGAGCATCTTTGGGATGTGGTGGAACGGGAGATTCGCATCATGGATGTGCAGCCGACAAATCTGCGGCAACTGTGTGATGCCATCATGTCAATATGGACCAAGCTCTCTGAGGAATGCTTCCAGCACCTTGTTGAATCTATGCCACGAAGACTTGAGGCAGTTCTGAAGGCAAAAGGGGGTCCAACCCGTTATATATATATATATATATATATATATACTGTATATATGTATGCTCATCTTAGCCATGATCTTATCTCTTTGATCAGTTTGCTCTTTGTTCAACTCTAGAGCTTGGTACCCAATCTCAGGTGGGGATGTTAACTCCCCCCATCTGACCTAGTGTCCTGGCTCCCCCTTGCAGTAGCATTTACATGTTGTACCTCCTCAGTGGTAATAGCAGCTGATGGTGGATGTTGGGACAGTGAGCTACTAGCTGTTTCGGTGTTAGCATTGACTGTGGGTATTGAAGCAACTATTTATCCCGCAGCCTGTTCATGTAACCCCACTGGCTAGGGCTACTGGAGTAGCAGCATCCCAACAGAGCCTTATTCTCATCTTGTGTCCATTGCCTTCTCTGTATTATTCCAGTAGCCCATTTCCCAATACAATGTCCTGGTCCCAAAGCATTTGACATAGACCTTGTTCACCCTGGTGATGTCTGCACGGTTTGACTTTCGGTGGTAATGCATTCATGTTTGTAAAGTACACCATAGCGCTAAGGATCTTGTCTAAGGACCCACAATGGTTGATGTAACTCTGCAAAAACTGATTGACCACAATAAAGGGAGCGGGGCCAAAACATTGAGCTTTGCCCTCAGCTGGCTTCCAGTAAGCCACCAGAGACATGCAGCCCACCATTTGTTAAATATATATTTCCTGTTAAATATGATGATTGTATCCTGAAGAAAAGCTTGTTAGTTGTCAGATATGAACAGACTCTTGCAGATATGCAGCCTGGCAGCATTGTGAAAATATAGCAAAGTGAAGACTTAAAACAGAACACGGTTGAGTTGGAGTCAATTCACTTGTCTGCACCAGTGTACTTGCTTTCTGAGGTAAACTTAGTTTATTATATGAGGTGGAAAAAATGTGGTGGAGTCTGTCTCTGTGTGGGAGCTGGTGTCAGGAGATGCAGAGGTGGTGTTCATTTGATCTCTGTAATTTAAACCCTGAGATGCTGCTCCACTGTTAGACAGTCTCTGTGTTTATCCTCATACTCTCTGTCCACCAGATGCCTACACAAAGACAGAGGTGACTTACATCTGGACCCGAAACGCCTCTCAGTCTGTGGAAGTGGCAGCTGATGGATCCAGACTGAACCAGTACGACCTGGTGGGTCAGACAGTGGGGAAGGAGACCATCAAATCCAGCACAGGTGAGCATCTATTTTAAGTACACAAGCGATTAAGGAGTTGTAGGATTTAATATGTCTAATGTATGTGCCCTTAAACCTTGCTGTGTCTGTCTGCTCCTCAGGTGAATACACCGTCATGACGGCTCACTTCCACCTAAAGAGGAAGATCGGGTACTTTGTCATCCAGACCTACCTACCCTGCATTATGACTGTCATCCTCTCACAGGTCTCCTTTTGGCTCAACAGAGAGTCCGTCCCAGCCCGAACGGTCTTTGGTCAGTTTTTAAATTCAACATTTCAAACTTTAGTTAAGCTTCCCACACAGACAGCAAACAAATGTGTCTGCACGTCTCTGAATCTTCAGCAGAGGTTAAAAGACATGTTAGGAAATGTGAGGTAAAAAAAAAAAAAAAAAAAAAAACAATGAAGGATGAAACACAGTGGGGAAAGTGTGTGTGTGTGTGTGTGTGTGTGTGTGTGTGTGTGTGTGTGTGTGTGTGTGTGTGTGTGTGTGTGTGTGTGTGTGTACAAGGGGGGAAAGGAAACAACATCAAAATGGAAGCGCATTATCCTCTTACTGTGGGTATTGATGTGTTCACTGTGTGATAGCTAGCTATTAAATGTGACCTGCAGCACAGATACCTATTTATGTGTGTGTGTGTGTGTGTGTGTGTGTGTGTGTGTGTGTGTGTGTGTGTGTGTGTGTGTGTGTGTGTGTGTGTGTGTGTGTGTGTGTGTGTGTGTGTGTATGTGTGCCCAGGATTAGTGCCCGGGTGCACACACGTATTGCATGTACAGTACCTGTTGTGATAATTTCATTAGAGTGCCATGTGTCCGTGTGTATGTCATTCGTGTAAATCACACACACACATAGCTGATCTATCAGATGCACGTTCGCTGGTGTGTTTTCTTTTTTGTTCTTAGATTTTTCTTTCTTTTCTTAAATTAAATTCAGACAAATCTTATGTTTGTTCAAATGGAACAACACTCTGTCCTGATTCACACTGAGTTAGTGAGGAGAGTAGCTGTAAAAGTGATCATGAGGTTTTTTTCTGAATTTATCCCTCTGATTCTGACAAAAGCTTTCTCTGTTTCTTCCCTCCTTTCCCCTCAGGAGTCACCACAGTCCTCACCATGACCACTCTGAGTATCAGCGCCCGTAACTCACTTCCTAAAGTGGCCTACGCTACGGCCATGGACTGGTTCATTGCCGTCTGCTACGCCTTTGTTTTCTCTGCTCTCATTGAATTTGCCACTGTGAACTACTTCACAAAGAGAGGCTGGGCCTGGGATGGGAAGAGTGTTGTCAATGACAAGGTGGGGCTGAAATACACTTATGAAGACCATGTCTTCAACAAAAAATAATCACGAGTCAGTTACAGACAGGGACAGCTGTGTGACTTCCTTCTGTTAATCTTTAGGGTTATAGGTGAGGGCACAGTGGCAGGTAAACATGCAACACTGGCTGAAATCTACTCAACAATGACAGAAAACACCTGTTGTGATGATCACAACTTTCTCTGTTTGTTTGTTGAAATAGCCGAAGCTGAACTGTAACACCTGCCAGAAACCAGGCTGTGCAAAACAGTTTGAGCTGCTGCATCTTAAGGCAGCTGGACCAGGAGCTGTTCTCCTGCTTTATTTTCACAGTCATGTCGATTTCAAGTGCATTACATCACTTCCTTTGACACTTGCCCCACTGAAACAGGTTTAATCTGGTAAAATAAAAAAAGTAATAACTTCCATAATGATATTGTTTGTTGTTGGTGGTCATCATTCAGAGTTTTCATGAGTAAGAAACTCCTCACAGGAGCTTTAAAGCTGCACAGGTACCTATGAAAGAAAGAACACACCTATTTTATTTTGCTCTGCTGCTGGTGCTTTAAGTTTCCCTTGATTAGTATTTATCTTCTTGGGATGCTGTCTAGCTCTGGTAGATGATTGACATATACGAGTGTAACAGTCTCACTTTTTATTAAAGAATAAATCCATCAAAGAAATCTAACACCGAGTCCCTCTTCCCTGCAGAAAAAGGAAGCAGCCATCATGAAGAAGAACAACGCCTACGCTGTAGCTGTGGCGAACTACGCCCCCAACATCACCAAAGACTCCACGCTGCCGACCATCTCCAAGTGTGCCCTGAATGACTCCAACAAGAACACGTCGGAGATGAAGCCTGAGCAGAACAAGAAAACCTTCAACAGTGTCAGTAAGATCGACCGCATATCCCGCATCATGTTCCCCGTGCTGTTCGGGAGCTTCAACCTGGTCTACTGGGCCACCTATCTGAACAGAGAACCCGTCATCAAAGACCTGGATCCAGCCAAATAACTGTGACAGAGTCGCTCCAAGCTAGCAGGACTTCTTCATCTGTCCATCTCTTTTCTGTCACAGTGAAGGTTTTTTCATGTTTGAACAGTCCTTCTCTCTTTTCTTACTCAGTACAGGTTTGGAAAATCTTACTCAAGTTTTGAGTTCATGAGAGGTGAGTTCACCTGCCGCCCAAAAATCACACCCAGAGTCTTTGAATTAAGAGGAGTAACGTTTGTAAAGTCTGGATCTGCTTGGAAGTGAAGGAAAGTCAATGTTGCTCAAAAATCTCTGAGACTCTAAAAACCTTTTGACATCCTTCTTACAGCTGCATTCATGAGAGGAACCAGAGTTTTTCTGAAAGAGTTTTGACCACATTTACTTGGTTGAATGTCTCACTGCAGCAGCTCAAATATGTCCACCAAAAGTTCTTGTTTTCACGGATGATAGGTCCGGGTATTTGCTTTACATAGCTGACAAAAGATTATCTCTCTGACAAGCTGTCCCAGAGTAACAGGAAAAGACCGCTCCAATCTGTCCATTTTGATCAGACACTCTTAAGGCTCGGTTTGCATGGGCAAAAAGTGGATAAACTTCTTAGCACCTGCACACAGAGGATGGTATCTTTCAAATGTGCAAGGTAATGTCCATTATCCGTTTGGCATGTTTGCCTCAACGAATATGCAAATCATTTCAATTGGAGTGGTGCTCTTGATTTTGTCTTTGCTTCTCTGTGTTTTACCAACAGTTTTGACTTTTTTACTCGTTGCAACCATAGACTGTATTTACTATGGACAACCTGGTTCCGCCTACCACCTGTATACGGATTTGAAGCCAAATAGCTCTCGGTATTTCCGGGATTTTTCTTCATTTCCTGAAACCAGCGCTGTGCAGCAGCGTTGTGCGCATTCGGCCGCGCAGTCGCAGAGAGTCACTGTGATGACGCTCGGCTCAAACAGCGTGTCCCCCGGGAGAGCTACTCAATCCCTGAACGCCCATAGGCTATACCAGGTGTCAATCATAGCAAACACGAACCCCCTAATAACTTTTAAAAACAGAGCTTCACAGAAAAAAGAGGACTTGAGCACAAACCAGTCCTACAATAACTACATGTCAACATCGCAAGCAGGGGGAAGAAAAATGTATGTTCTGTGTAATAAATTTCTAAAGTTTGCCCACAGTCCCATAAGCTTTGCTGGCGGAGGCGGGATTTATGACCTATACTGCAGCCCATCAACAGAGGGTGCTGTTCTCGGAGTGTCTTCACCCTGTGAGGAGGCAGACGGCATCCATTCTATATACAGTCTATGGTTGCAACTCTCTCAGGTTGCCCTCCTCTTTAGTAATATATCCCGATGTCTCTGTTTTTTGCCTCTTTTGAGAGAATTATTTAAGTCTGCATTTCCTGGCTAAAATCACCACTAGAAAATCCACAAAACCCAATTCAAATACCACTGCCTCCACAGTCTTTGCACCTGATATCATCTGCATAACTCACACCAACAAAATGTGCAACTCGTTGGAAGGCACAGGCAAAAAAAAAAAAAAAAAATGTGCAAACTTTAGAGCACCTGCAAATAAACATGCAAGCTGATCTACTCACTGTGGATCGTGTCTTTCAGTTGTGCAAGATTACACAATGATTACAATTTGATAAGAAACAACCGACGTCCAAGGTCACAGATTTAGGCGGAGAAGATGAAATTTCTGGTGCAACAAGGGTTGAGCAGGGGAACGACGTGGAGGCGTGCAGCTTCAACTTTGTTTTCTTGTAATTTGTTTTGTGACACATCATGTTCAATGGCGCAATGACAGCCATGTCTGTTAGTAACAGGAACAGACAGAAAGATCATTAGATGACCAAAACATCTCTGCACGTCAGAATGATTTTCTTCAGATCGAACTCCTGGTCCAGAAACATTTATGTCACTATCTGACGAGTCCAGTCTTATGTTCCATTCTCACTCACTTATCATCAAGTAGTGAAAGATCTCTTGCTGACTGTTTTGGCCCTTTTTGCACCCTTTTGGCAATTGAGTATATCTTCAGACTTAATGTGATGTTTCATAGCACTGTGATGCAAAACACAATATTCCTGAGGAAGCTCACAATTGGGAGATGGTAAAAGACAGCATCAAACAGACTTTACAGAAAGTAGAGAGATGGTGAACATGAAGCATTAAAGGTGAAAAGCTGATGCTTCGAAAAGAAAACATTGGTGATGTAAAACAGCTTTTATCCAGCTGTTTTTATCCCAGTGAAATGCTATAGGAAATCATCAAAGGCTAAATGAAAAGCGCTTTTTGGGCTCATCGTGTACGTGGTTCTACTGCTTCTGCAGCCTCAAGTGGACACTTGGGGAACTGCAGTTTTTAGCTCCTCCTCTTCATTTCTTAACATCTAAGGTTGCCTCTTGACTTTAAATGTAGTCTGGTCCAGTGCCACCAGCCTTGAGGGACCTAATGCATGATGGTGTGTGTGCACACTGAAGAACTGGAATAAATAATGTGCATGTGCGCCATCAGTCACCAGTTGAAGTGTTAAGTAAGGGGCACCATCACAGATTTTTACATCCAAGTCATAATGAGACAGTCTATATGATGAAACTACCCATAAAGCCTTGGGTTGTGTGGTATACAGATGACTGAAGTGATTTGAAGCTTCACTTACACAACCTTAGAAAGAGGTCACATGTTGACCTCTTCAGACTGATAGTGTCAGGAAATCATCAAATAAAACTCCCTGATGAAGTAAGGAGAATAACATGATCCCATTCATGTTTATACCTATTGAAGCCTTTGCAGCCTGGTGCACTCTCAATCTCTTTCCAGGTAACATCAGTCATATCCATTTAAAGTCCCACTCCAATCGTTTTTTGTTTTTTTTAATAACTATTTAAAGGGAAAATTAAGTTGGGGTCAAACACTGTAACAGAGTTAGACACCCCGTCGAGAGATTGCTGTTGCTGACCGCTTGCTTCTCTAGTTAGTTAAAGTGTTCTCAGTGGTCTTTAAACTGTGATTATGAAGTTTTTAACCAAAATCACGCTACCTGTGTTATTTTCAAGAGCTTTTCTTCTGCAGAACTCCAGTGGCTCATTAGCAATTTGCCTCTGAGTCGTGGGCGGAAACAGTGCTGCTCTGCACACTCCTCTTCAAGCCATGTTCTCTCGGACACTCATATCTTTGGGGACATGATAAAAGTTGATATCATAATTATCTTTTTTACGAACATTGCAATCTGCTAACGCATGTACTTGTTCTGCGATTGTCCTCTCTACTTTTCTGAGAGTGGCCTGCATAACGGGGCTCCGGGGGCAGAGCTTGGATCTGTGACGTAGGAAATCTCACTGTATCTGAACCTGCTGTTTGGGTCTGCCAGAGGTTCACAGTGATTTGAAGGCAGAAATACTCAGATATGCAATTTTGCTCTTAGTTTTCTCGTGATATGTCCTCTAGCATCAGAAAAATGCCATATGAACATGTAGACAACAAGACAAGCATGATTTTCATTGGAGTGGGTCTTTAAGGACTGGGGTTTAGGGAGGACATCAAGGCTTAGCTCAGGACTACAGTGAGGCTTGATTGGGTTAAATGAAAATGGGGCTCTTGGTGGACATTATTTGACCTGCTGCGTTTGTACCCATGAATATTTTCAAACACAAAGAAGAAAAACTCATATCAGCTGCTGCATCGTTGATATGATGGGTTTTGTTACGGGCCTGTTTTGATGAACTTTCTGTTCATGATGACGTCAAATATCTGAATTTAGTGACTACAAGAGCGTTTGTGATTGCTCAGGTTTTGTGAGCATCAGTAGCAACAGATCACCTTAACATGTAGCAATAAAAGAGAAAAAAAACTACCCTGGAGAAGCTGAGGAATAACAAATGATAATGTTGGAAGTTAATTGAAAAAGAAAAAATCATTTCTAATGAGAGGAATAATCAATAATCATCATTAATAACAGTGATTACCTACAGATCTTTTTCTCATCAATTTCTGCCATCTTCTGTAGAATTGGGAGATAAAACAGTGACGGTTTACGGTTATTGGTTGGATTTGATTTTTCACTGTGCAGGACACATATGAATCTGGATAATATCGCACTTTAGGCACCACTCGGTGAGTTTTTCACTCTCTTAACAGCTTTCTCATTAATGAGCTTCGATATTGACGAGGCGTTGGGGAGCAGAAAAGCAGCGATTCAGCATTGAGTGGGAAATACAGCCCTGCTGGGTGTCATCATGTGAACACTGAAAAAGGATCAAACACCCCTCTGTTATCTGATTTCTCCTCAGTCTGTTTTATGGAGGCTGACAGAGGCACTCACACTGCTAACAGCTTCCATTTGGAGAAATATACATTAAAATTTAAAATGGTGCAAATCCAGAAACACATGAAAAAGAAGCAGAAAATGTGCAACTGAATAGAGACACTGCAAAAAGCTTTGACAGCAAACACAGTTAAAAACAATAAAAAGAATAATAAGTAAAATAAAAATAAGACAGGAAAATCCAGATGAAACAACACCAGAAAACATGGAACAACATTCTTGAATCTGGTGGCTGGACTTTCACTTTTTTCTCCTGTGTTTGTTTTCTGGTGTTGAGTTTTTGGGTGTGTTAGTTTTTGATGCATTTGCAGCACCTTCTTCTCATTGCATTTGACTTTGAAGTTTCTCAATCATCCAGGTCATTGCATTTGTTTTGCACTTTTGCACGTTTCTGTATTTGCACCTTTTCATAATGAAAATCATTTAGGTTGCTGCAGTCCAGCTGCTCCTGAAAACAAAAAAAATACATCAAATACCCTGATGTGGTTTGAATTTTATGCCATGTACTCATGTAGCCGGGTATTTTTATAAACGACCGTCCAACCCTCTCTGTTTAAAAAAAAAAAAAATCACGTACACCCGTCATCTTTTTGAAATAAAATCCCTCTCTACAAAAAACTGCATAAATGTGATCTTGACCGCTGTTATCAGCATGCCAGACCTGGAGTTGGCAAGGTTATAATAGTTTTGGATTTTTCATTATAGTTTAGTTGTATTTCATTTGAACTTTTTTTTCTTCTCTAGTTCAGTTAGTTTTAATTAGGAGGTTTGTTCATTTTTATTAGTTTTTATGTTTTTCTAAATGATTAGTTTTAGGTCAGTTTTTATTAGTTTTAGTATTAGTTTTAGGTTTTCATACTTGGCAATAAGATTATCCACTCGTGCAGCACCGGCCAACCAGAATTTTGGCTCGAAAGAAAAGCTAAACTTTTCAAAGGCCATCAACTCACAGTCTTGTAGGCAAACTAGTCTCAATAAACACATTTACAAGTGCATCTTCCCACTTGTGGTGTTCTTGCGTGTTCACGAACCAGCAGCTATTTGGTCGTCAGTGAAAAGAGTCCATTATAGTTGTCTCCTGCTTCCTGCTGCTATCTCCTGGCTGAGATGTTGCTTCTTTTTTCGGAGAAGATACTCAGAGAGGCCACTTTGTTGAGGTTTTCGTGATTAACGTTCTTGTGTGTGCTTCTCCTATGGACTTTCAGATTTGTGAGTCTTTTTCCCTTAAGAAGTATTTCACATATTTTATGCTATATTTTATTGGACAAAATACATATTTTATTGCTTTTGTCTTTTTCACTGTCATATTTAAAGAAATTTCATGTAGGACTCTGTTGCTTTCTCCTGAGTTTCATTTTGTAAACCCGTATACAGCTTCAGTTATCGTTTCTTTCTTTTAATTATAGTTTTTATTTATTCCAGTTAACGAAAATGATTTTTCAATTCTAGTTTTCGTCATTTCGTTAGTTTTAATTAACGATAATAACCCTGGTATTTGGTAGTGTTTGCCAAAAAGTTAGACCCATTCTATCCAATCAGAGCAAGCTTCCCTTTCTCGTTGTCACTTCTCCAAACATGAAACATAGCACAGTGTAGTTTGTCCATGTGGACCGACAAAGAGGTGGAATTGTTTTTTAAGCATCATCTTGGAGTATTAAGTCAACGATACACAAGACAGGTAGAGGAAAGGTTATTTGGTGTAGAATAACCGACTGCAAAGCACTCCTTCTCCTTTGCTCCTTACACAAATATATATTTTCAGTATATCTGTGCCGTCCACTGCCTAAAATAAACAAGGGCGCACAGTAAATGATGTTTATCTACTAGTTGTCGCATACACTGATGTTTGGGAATTTAAAACTCTGGTTATCTATGTCCACACGCCAACTGAAAATCAGAGTTTTCGAAAATCTTCACTTTGGCTGGAGTTTTCCAAAAGCACAGTTTCTAATGAAGTAATCCTGTGTTTTCTTGTGGATGACAGGCCAAAACATATAAAAATGTGTTTGTTTTAGCAAATACCCGGCTACGTGTGGACAAGGCCTTAATGTTGGTCTACTCCACAGCACCCTGAGCTACATGTAGCTTTTGTACAGATTTACACAATGCTTCCCCACACGGACTGTGTCACACTGTGGAAGAGGATCCTGATGAACACAGGGGCTGGGGGGATGTGTGTTTATTGTGTAAATCATATGAACTGTAGCAGAATTTTAATCAGGAAAACCATCTTTTGCCCCAATTCATTTACATTTTTTATCTCTCTCTTTTCATTCATGCATCTGGCTTCCACATCAATTAGCTGATTATCTTATAAACATGTCTCCATGAAACAATTAAATTCCTGCCCTTAAACTTTGAACTGCTTAGTCTCCACCTCCAGTTTTCAGATCACCG
Organism: Xyrichtys novacula; assembly: GCA_962446985.1. Lineage (NCBI taxonomy): Eukaryota > Metazoa > Chordata > Actinopteri > Labriformes > Labridae > Xyrichtys > Xyrichtys novacula. The sequence continues at coordinate 17,361,728 of OY660878.1, forward strand.
TCAGGTTTTGGGGGTTCTGGATGATGCGGTACTAAGTGAGAACATGAAATACATTTGCTAAAAAAAATTTTTTTAAATCAGAGTATATGGTTCATAAAGCTGCAGGTTTGAGGTTTTAAACATCATTCAGTTTACATTCAGAGTTAAATCCAGCTACCGTTATAGCCCGGTCAGGTGATTTACCGGGATGTACTGTCCTTGTCCCAGTCTGCAAGAACGGGGCAACATCCATATTCTAGCATGTCTGCCTCTCATTCCTCTCCCTGTTGACCCTTTACAAAGCAAGACAGTCAACCGAATGAATCAGCGAGCGGCTAACTGGATTCCCATTTTTTCTTCTTACTACCCAGCTTCCTAGCAACCAGTTTGTGCTGTTCAATGCAGGTGTGCAAATTCTTTTCAAAGTCCAGAACACTGAGGCCAGTTAAAGTCTGAAAGAAGAGTATGTGAAAGAGAGAAAATCGATTCACATCTGCGTTATGTTGGTATGTTACTCTGAGAAGTTTGACTGTGTGATGTTTTTGTGGGACTAACGTGTTTACAGATACTTTGAAAGCCCAGTGTCAGTTAGACTAATGCAAAAAGCAAGTTTTTGAACATCTAAACACAGAGAATGATAAGCAAAGCTTAAAGAAAAAACCCAAATAAAAATATCAAACATTACAGTGAACCCATTTGAATCTATGCTCTCGGGAATAACACTTGGATACAAAACAGTCAGATGAACATTGATTTGAGAGCTTTAGCTTGTAATAAAACCTATAATGTGACACACCCTGTTTTAAGGTCATATTCCTCCCATGTTCATTATTCTTAGGTTTTCAATGTGAGCTACATTATCAGCCAAAATGAACATCTTTCTTTAGCTCTGCGCACAGTGAAGGTGTTCGGAGAGACTGAAGGTGTAACACATTCAGTTCAGCTTGTTCCAAAATGTACTTACTATCTTTGCTACAGTGACCTGGAGGAAGTCTGGTGACAAAAACACACTGAAACAGACTACAGTGGAGTGAGACATCTTGCATTCATGCTGTCTCTGCAGCACATGTTAAACAACAACAACCAGAATACAGGTAGGCAAACAAAGTAACAAAGTAGCGACCCATGCAACAATATTCTGCTGTGAAACTGTTGTAACTTTGACTAAATCCCCTCTTTAGGTTTGTTTCTTTGTGCTGCACTGTTTCCTCTCACTAAGCTTGTTGAAGTTTAAAGCCCAGCTCCACTTCTAAGTCATCCATCTCTTCAAACCATCCCTTTTCTTCATCATCATCATCATCATCATCATTGACAACAGAGACGCCACAATCAGGCCTAATCAGACTCTTAATCCTGAACTTGATTCTGCATCCTATGGCTCTGATAGCTGGTCTCTCCTGATTGAAACATGTTGACATGTCTGTGAGTGTTTCCCGTCAGTGTTTTTGTCTGATTTCATGGGTTTTGTATCTTTTTATACTGGATGCACTTCAGCAGGAAGGAGGGACCTTCAAGAGTCTAAAACTGACATCCTAACTAAAGATGTGAACACGACTGCATTTATTGTGAAGTCTATGTGTGAAAAAAAAGGGAAAAAATGTGTTTTTTCTGCCTATTATTATATACATTTCTAATATAAACATTTGTATATAACCCCTGTGCTTTGTTTAACCTACTTTTCCACTGAGGTATCTTTTAGTCCAGATGTTCTAGACAACGATATCTGACACTGTTTGTATTTCTTTCAATGTTGGACTGGAAAAGCTCTTTGTGATTCATATGAACACTAATACAGATTTGTGATACTCACTGACAGAGACCTTCTGTTGTTTTCTCTGGGAGAAAATATCTCTCTGCTGTTTTTCCTGATTATGAATGCTGGATGATTTTTGAATCACTTCAGAGTTAAAGATTAAGATCGTTTAAAAATTAAGATCCCTGTTTTCAGTACTCTACATGTCACACTGTTGCTGAGGTGGAAATGATCAAGTATTAGAGCCATCTAACAACAAAAAGAAACAAGGTTTAGAGATCTAAGTCCTAAAATTATAATAATAAATTCATGTGGCTTTTTGGACAGACAGTAAGAGAGGAACCAGGAGAGAACAGAGAATAACATGAGGGAAAGAGGCCATGGAGTGGATTCGAACCCAGGCCGCCTGCATACATAGACCATGCCTAAACTTCTGAGGTACCCCTCAGTGTGGCCATAATCCTCCATTGAAGCTGTAGCAAAGGTAAAGCAAACACAGACCAGACTGAAGGGGTACACAGTAAGTCTTCTGGAGACTTGAGACCTGGGGCTCTATTTTCGTGTCCGCCTGCGATGCGGAGCGACCCCGTGCAGTGGTATTTTCATCTGGCGCAGCCCGGTGTACAGCCATTTTGGTATTCTCATGGTTTGAGGCACACCCATGGACTGTATCAAGAATGGACAGAGTCTGCCCCCTTGCTGGGTGAAGCCACTCCGAGAACAGCACCCTCTGTTGATGGGCTGCAGTATAGGTCATAAATCCCGCCTCCGCCAGCAAAGTTTATGGGGCTGTGGACAAACTTTAGAAATTTGTTACACAGAGTATACGTTTTTCTACCCCTTGCTTGTGATGTTGACATGTAGTTACAGCAAGACTGGTTTGTGCTCAAGTCCTCTTTTTTCTGTGAAGCTCCGTTTTTAAAAGTTATTAGGGGGTTCATGTTTTCTATGATTGACACCTGATACAGCCTATGGGTGTTCAGGGATTGCGTAGCTCACCCGAGGGATACGCTGTTTTAGCCGAGCGTTGTCACAGAGACTCTTGGCGACTGCGCTGCCGAATGTGTGCATCGCTACTGCGCAGTGCTGGTTTCAGGAAATGAAGGAAAATCAAGTGGGAGTGGGTTTCTTGCTCGCCCCAAAGCTCGCCACAGGGACGCTGGGGTTTTCTCGGCTGGACGAAAGGGTTGCTTCCCTGCGCCTTCGGGTCGGTGAACGGGTCCTGACTGTTGTCTGTGCGTATGCACCTAATAACAGTTCAGAGTACCCAGAGTACCCAGACCCCAGTTGGGACGCTTGACAGCGCCCCAACTGGGGACTCCATTGTTCTGCTGGGAGACCTTAACGCTCACGTGGGCAATGACAGCAAGACCTGGAGGGGCGTGATTGGGAGGAACGGTCTGCCCGATCTGAACTCGAGTGGTGTTCAGTTGTTGGACTTCTGTGCAAGTCGCAGTTTGTCCATAACTAACACCATTTTCGAGCATAAGGTTGTTCATCGGTGCTCCTGGCACCATGATGGCCCTAGGCCATAGGTCAATGATCGACTTTGTAGTCGTATCAGCTGACCTGCGGCCGCATGTTTTGGACACTCAGGTGAAGAGAGGTGCACAGCTGTCAACTGATCACTGCCTGGTGGTGAGTTGGGTCAGGTGGCAGGGGAAGCCACCGCGCACACCTGGCAGGCCCAAATGTATAGTGAGGGTCTGTTGGGAACACCTGGTGCAAGAACCCGTCAGGTTGGCTTTCAACTCCCACCTCAGACAAGGCTTCAACTGCGTCCTGGGGGCAGAGGGGGACATTGAGTCCGAATGGGCTTTGTTCCGCTCAGCCATTGTCGAAGCAGCTGTTGCGAGCTGCGGCCGCAAGGTCGCTGGTGCCAGTCGTGGCGGTGATCCCCGAACTCGGTGGTGGACACCAGTTTGGAGTTTGCTGAACCAGTCCACATGTGTTTTGTAGACTTGGAGAAGGCCCACGACTAGGTCCCAAGGGGAATCCTGTGGGGGGTGCTCCGGGAGTACATGGTGGAGGGTTTCTTATTAAGGGCCGTCCAATCCCTTTACCAAAGGAGCACGAGCTTGGTCCGTGTAGCCGGCTGTAAGTCGGACTCGTTTCCAGTAAGGGTTGGACTCCACCAGGGCTGCCCTTTGTCACCGGTTCTGTTCATAACCTTTATGGACAGAATTTCTAGGCGCAGCCGGGGGCTGGAGGGTGTCTGGTTCGGCAGGCAGAGGATCGCGTCGCTGCTTTTTGCGGATAATGTGGTGCTTCTAGCTTCATCAAGCAGTGACCTTCAGCTCTTGCTGGGGCGGTTTGCGGTCGAATGTGAAGCAGCTGGGATGTGAATCAGCACCTCCAAGTCCGAGGCCATGGTCCTCAGTCAGAAAAAGGTAGATTGCCCTCTCCAGGTTGGAGGGGCGGTCCTGCCTCAAGTGGAGGAGTTCAAGTATCTCGGGATCTTGTTCACGAGTGAGGGTAGAATGAAACAGGAGATTGAAAGGTGGATCGGAGCGGCGTCAGCAGTGATGCAGACACTTAACCGATCAGTCGTGGTGAAGAAAGAGCTAAGCCGCAAGGTGAACCTCTCGATTTACCGGTCAATCTACGTGCGGACTCTCACCTATGGCCATGAACTGTGGGTAATGACTGAAAGAACAAGATCGAGGATACAAGCGGCTGAAATGGGTTTCCTTCGCAGGGTGGCCAGGCTCAGCCTTAGAGATAGGGTAAGGAGCTCGGACACTCGGGAGGCGCTTAGAGTAGAACTGCTGCTCCTCTCCGTCGAGAGGAGTCAGCTGAGGTGTCTCGGGCATCTGGTTAGGATGCCTTTTGGACACCTCCCGTTAGAGGTGTTCCAGACATGTCCCACCAGGAGGAGACCTCGTGGCCGGCCCAGGACCAGGTGGAGGCATTATGTCTCTTGCCTGGCCTGGGAGCGCCTGGGAATCCCCCCGGAGGAGCTGGTGGAAGTGGCCGGGGTGAGGGCCGTCTGGGCTTCCCTCCTGAAGCTGCTGCCCCGCGACCCGGACCCGGATGAAGCGGAAGAAAAAAATGACGACAACAACAGCAAAGCTAAAAGGATGTTCGATGGCTAGTGCTATGGCTGGGACCCTATATGTACTGTTGATGAAGTTAGGTGCTGTTCTGAGCATTATTTGTGACTATAGAGTGGCTTTTTGGTTGAGGTTTGCGTGTGGAAACACAGACCACTGTGTATTGCTATCATGCGGTCATTACTAAAGTTGGTCTAACTAGAGAAGCAAGCAGATGGCAACATTCATCTCTCAAAGGGTGATTTAACTCAGTGTTAAGGTGTGTTTGACCATGGCTTAAATTTTTGAGGAAATATTCATTTAAGTTTGTACATTTGGGGGCGTGGCTGTGTTGACAGCTAGTCAGGGCCAAATGCGGTCTCATCTCCACCTCCCTGCCTGATTGTTATTCCATGAAAAACAAAAGAAAAGTTTCGGAAATATGTGCAGGTAATTTTCTGGGCATCCCTGCATTATCGAAACAATAATTCTCAAACAGCCTTCCACGTTTTCTCACACTTTCTTACATAAGCTGAAAAAATGTGCCACCACCCACACCAGAAAAAAAAGAAGAAAAAAAACAAAACACTGGATTAAATTTTCCTCCGTCGTTTATGAAATTGTGGAAACACTTCAGAAGAAAGTGAGTTGGATATAAATGAAATTAAAGATTTGGGTCAGTAGATAGAGTCGTTCCCTCATCATATTGTCATAACAGCTACATTTATTTCACTCCCCTTGATCATCACACCCCCTCTGAAGTCATTTTAAACCCTGACTCCCAGTTGGAGAATCACAGTCTTATATGCAAATGTGCAGATGAAATACAGCGTTTGATTTTCTTTATCTCTGCTCCTTAAACTCTGCTGTAACTAGAGGCAGTGAAAGAAAAACATGTGTTCCTTCCCCACAAGATAAGGCTACCATATAATTAACTGGAAGACGGTGGGGGGCGAGTATGACTTCAGTGCTTTTTACTGTAAATAGATGTTCTCCATCTGCTCCCCCAGTGAGCTGATGCAAATAACAGCAGTGAACTGTAAGAGCTGCTGAAGTGTTTCTCACTTTATCTGCAGACCTAGTGGTGTGACCTGCAGGTGGAGGTGAGGAGATCCCTCAGCATGGGGCCACCGCTGATGACACGCTCTTATAAGTCATCACTAGGAAGGAAACCACCTTGATTCCCGGCAGAGACGAGGAGGGGTCCAAAAATATCATCCCCTAAGTCCTTCTACTACCCTCTCCTTAAATCCTGACTGGATTTATTTGTAATCCTTCCTGAATATTAGAATCTCTGCTGGTTTTATCTCATTACCAGCTCATAAATAATGATGTTTTCTGTTTAAATGAATTTAAAATTTGAACAATATTTTTACAGGATTCTGGATCAAACTGGGGATTTTGAATTTAATCCCAAAATTCTGGGAAAAAGTGAGACTTCTGACAGAGAAACATTTATAATACAGAAAAAGTGATGACTCTGACTTTTATCTCAGAGTTCAGAAGAAAAATCCAAATTCTGAGAAATAAGATACCTCTCTGATAAAATTCAGAATTCTGAGGATAAAAGTCAGATTTCTGTGCAAAAAGTTATATTCTGTTCAAGAAAAAAATCAGGGAAATAGAATGTTTATGAAAAAGTCAAAATCCTCAAAAGTCACTTAAGACACTTAAATCGGAATTTTGTCTCAATCCCACAACACAGAATAAAAAAGTCACAGTTTAGAGAAAAAGTCAAAACTTTTTGCTAATTCAGAACTCTGAGCAAACATCAGGATTTTGAAATAAAAGTCCAAATCATGAGAAAAAAATAGATTTGTCAGATTTTGTCAGAATAGTTAAATTCTGCTTGTTTTTTTTTTCCCTTCTTTTTTTTAAGAGAAAAAAATCTAAATTTTTAGAGAAAAGTCAGAAACAGATTTTAATCTCTGAATTTAAAAAAGAGTTTGTTGTGAGGGAAAGAGTGTTTGGGCGTTTGTGTAGATGTGATCCAGCATGCAAATGGAGATGGTTATTTATGTCAATTCAAATATGCTTGAAATTCAAATACGCTATCAAGAAAGTTAAGGATTATACAAATCTAGTTTGGAGGTTTCCTGAGCATGCACACATAGAAGGAGACAGCTGGGAAGACCAGGAGCCTTCTTCAAAGATGTAACAAAGATGAAGGGTCGCTGCTTCAAAGATAAGCTCACTTGCTTATCCTGTTGCTGATCCAAGATCCAACAAGACCTCGAACAAATGAAAAAAAAAAACAGGGACAGAGATGTTGTCCTGATGTTGAAACGCTACAGTGTGTGAGGACTGACCTCTTTGTGACTTCTTCATGTGAATGAACTGAACTGACCAACATCACTGTCTCTGCACTTTGTTGCCACAGAGGAATAAATCTTTGACTGTGCAACTCTGAACCAGTTTAAGGTGACTTAATACGCACACACACACACACACACATGCACGCACAATTACACACACACACACACACACACACACACACACACACACACACACACACACACAAACATACAGAAGTCAGCAGGACCAAGAGGCATCCAAATCCTAGCGGTGCTTAGATCAACACAGCCGAGAGCGGCGTGCTGCTGAATGGTGGAGTGCTGCTGAAGAGGCTTTAATCAGGTAGAGCAGAGCATCAGCACATTTACCCTCCTGTTTGTCCACCTGCCTTTGATCTGCACCTGCATCACCTGATCCCCTCTGCTGGCTCGCCAGCACTCAGTGTAATCTGCCCATTCTCACCAAGGCTTAAACCCCACGGCTTTAAACACATCAGCTACAGACAGAAAAAACACTGACTCTATGATCACAAAATTTTTTCATTTTCTGTAAATAGACAAACTTTTATCTAGCAGGCAGCTTTATGAGACACTTAACCTTTTACCCACAAAAATAGAAATAGTAGGAGTGTTTCCATCATTTCAAATTAGTGAAGGTTGGCTGGTGAGCAGCTGAAGTAGGAGGAGAAAGAAATGGTGCAAAAGCTACAGTAAAGTATTTTACAGACAGATTTATGCACACAAGCTCAAAGTTTGATCATGTAAACATGCTATATCTGTTGGTATGGATTATTATACCATATACACACACACGAGTGCCCTGCACACACACACAAACACACACTCACACACATAGTCCTTAGAGGCAGGTTTGATCCCAGAGATTGAGGAGCCAACTACAGCCATAGGCCAGAGCTGTCCTCACTGATCTCCACTCTCACCCTCCACCTGGTCCTACCTTCTAAAAACCTATCTGCATCCTTAGCCTGCTGTCAGGAACAGGATCAGAGATTCATCATATTTTACTGATAATGATGCCTCTATTGGGCCTTTGCAGGTCAGCTGATTGCAGACACAGCCTCTGGCCACACAAAGCAGGGGGATTTTACAGCAAGTCAGTTTGAACCACTCTGTTAGAGCTGATTTATGACTGCAGTTTAATCCATCTAAGTTCAGTCAAGTATCATCATCATCATCATCATCATCATCATCATCATCATCATCATCACTCTATTCCTGTAAATAGAACACAAACTTGTTCCATTATCACTGTTACTAAAACCATACATCTCTCTCTCTTCCCTCTCTAAACCCAGCTGAGTTTCAGCAGATGACTGTCTAACATGAGTCTGGTTCTGTTCGAGGTGTCTTTCCTCTCTGCTGTAACTTGATAGATGCTGTAAAGTGTTTCACTCATCATAATTAATAGAGATTTGTTTGTATTTAAACTTCTGGAGGCTGAAGTTGAGCTTTCTGAGAGAAACATGGTGATATTCTCTCGCTGACTGTGTTTGCAGTATATGTGAACCGCTTAGCTTTAAGGTGGCTAACTTAGGTGTGTGCTTATTGTGTGTTATTTTTCTATATGCAGATGATATAATGTTAATAGCTAAATCCTGGTCTAATGTACTAAGTATTTTAAATATGGGTAAGTTTAGGTGAAGCAAATGGAAAAACTAAGTGTTGGTTCCATTTATTTAGAAAATGTTAATGCATATGAATATTTGGGGTTCTTGGGTGGGAATTAGATGTCTTGTTGATTTTGAGCTTTGGGTTCAATTATTAATTTAAAACTCTGTAAAGATCTTTGATTTCCTACCTAAACTCAGCTTTATGAAGTTTGCGTATCCTTGATTGTGCTGCAGAGGTGAGGGGTTTAAAAGACTCTACAGATGTGGATACTATGCAGAATAGAGCTATGCGGTGTTTCTAGGGGGTTCATAGATTTGCTCTGATCCGAGCGATTCAGGGAGACATGGGTTTTTACTGATCCCAGATATGTTTGTTGTCTTTCATAAACTTTATCCATATTTCTGTCCTGTAAAATAACTGAGTCATGTTTGCATCCAAAGTTTTCTTTTGAATTAACTCTTCAACTATTCTCTTGTTGTCTTACTTCCTTTTAAGGAGCGGACATACTGGATAAGGATAATTTTTGAACAGATTCAAGGAGACTCGAAGGTCACGCAAATCAGTACCTCAGCAATCAGAGTCTAATTAGAGATAAAAATGTCAAAAGTAATTTCGTATTCCTGATCACATCACCTGATCAGGCATTGATTAATTATCCAACTTTTGTCTGTCTTCAGCATTAATGACTCACTCTTATAACATGGTGAACCTTTGACTCAATTAGCCTCAGAGTGTAAAGTAAATGCCACCATCAGCCCTCTGATGAGCTGCACGCCCTGCAGCACCGCACTGCACCGACCACACTGCTCTGATCTGAAATACAATCTCTGCTGCTGCACCCACCCTAAAGGATGCAACTCTGTTCACAATGGTTTTATCATGTGAGGACAATCTAGCTCTCCACTTCCTGGCTCACCTCTGGGCTCTCTGCTGCTTCAGTCAGCAGGAAAGAGTCAACTCTGCTCCTGTATGCAAACACAAACAGCACTATTGCACAGTGGGATCGAACAGGAACAAAAGGGGACGCCCTGAATTTTCATACAGCATGTTAGTTTGGCTGATTTTATCCATTGAAAGGACCCCACAGTGTTTCAAAACTGCTTCTGGATTTTTGAGAAATTAGATTAAAGGTTAGAAATAAATCCATCAGAAGTCAAACACAGCTCTGTCTGCATGCACAAACCATAAAGCTTCAAGTGTCACTGGATAATGTGAAGGAGCACCAGTCAGAATTTTACCAGATACATTTATTTAAAACAACATTTCAACAACACTGTTATTATCACTTTTATTACTTGGATCTTTCAGCTTATTTCCTGTTTTCAAATCAAATCTCACCTCTCTAACAGCAGCACATGCAGAAGAAGAGACACAAGAGCACAGAGTGCAGGTGGAGTGGCACTTTGCCTCATAAACTTTAACAAGAAACGCAACTGACTCACACAAATGAAGCAGATCAAAAAGAAAAATAACATCTGGGTTGGCTTACCCTCGTGCAAAACAAACAAGTCTTTTGGTCTCGTCTACTCTGGAGAGTCTGAAAATCAAGTTCAGGACTTTTGACAGCCTACCTAAGTGAACTGCACAGCTTCACTCTTAAGCGTCGAAAATGAAATGTTACATTGTTATTTAGCAGATGCTCTTATCCAAAGTGATTTACATATGAATCATACACCAGTGGAGGACACACACTTGGAAACAAGTTAGGTTAAGTGTCTTGCCCAAGCATGGACGTAATTTTGATTTCAAAGGAAGGGGGGAAACAAATGACTAGCAAACAGCACATTTGCACACACAAAAACAAAGGAGGCAACACGGCTAGCGAGTGGATGAACCCGATACAAGGATGTAAATGAAACTTCCGATGAATGTGACGTTAGAGAGGGAACAATGTCCTCCTGCAAACTTACATCGGCGAATAGCGAATGGGTGAATAGCGTTGTTCATGTACTGACACTTATGAGCAACTTGCAAAACACTAGTCTGGTAGGCATGGAATGACTGACAGCAGGGATAGCCAATCACACACAAAAAGCGGCCCTGTGGCAGAGCCAATCAATGACCTTGTGGGCGGTCCAAACCAAGGGAAACCAGTTTTCGGCTTAAGTGGCCATTTGATCCTAGTGCCTGACGTTTATCCGTTTGCTATAGTATAAAGTAACATTGTTTTCAGACGGTTAAAACTGCAGGGGACCAAAGTGGGCTTTTGAAAAAGTGGGGGGACATGACCTTGTACTGATGTATGTACACTCCATTGACTAGAACACGTTCATGTTTTGTTTAGAATCAGCTACTTATCACAGGTAACCAACACAACTTCCTTCTCATTCATCCCTGCAGTGCCACAGTGCTTTACACAGTCGGATGCTGAGTGTCTACTGACTTCAGTGGGGAAGTGTAGAGTAAGAATAAGAACAAGCAGAATTTTATTAATCTCCGAAGGGAAATTCAATTGTTTGTTATCTCACATATGTCTCTAAAAGTTATCTACTATTTACACAAGAGTTGTAAAGCCTGATGGCTGTTGGTACAAAAGATCTTCTGAATCTTTCTGTCCTGCAGCGAAGAGAGAGGAGCTGTCCACCACCATTGGCCTCTTGGTCCATCAAGGTGTTGTGAAGTGGGTGATCCATGTTCTTTAGAATTGTCTCCACCTTCCTCAGTGTGGATCTCTCAACCACATCCTCTACTGAGTCCAGCTTGAGTCCTACCACAGAGCCAGCCTTTTTCACCAGTTTGTTAAGACGTCTTGCATCTTTGTGTTTGATGCTTCCTCCCCAGCAGACTACAGCGTAGAACAGCACACTTGCCACCACAGACTGATAAAACATCTGCAGCATCTTACTACAGATGTCTATTGATCGGAGTCTTCTCAGGCAAAAGTGGCAGCTCTGCCCCTTTCTGTAGATGTAGTCTATATTCTTAGACCATCCAGATGTACACATAGGTATTTATATAATGTCACCACTTCGATGTCCACTGAAGAGGGAGTTTGGATCTATGGAAGTCTATGACCATCTCCTTTGTCTTTGAGGTGTTGAGGAGGAGGCAGTTTTTGTCACTCCAGTCACTGAAGGCTCTTATCAGTTTGTATTCAGCTTCTTGTCCATTTCTGATACGTGCCACGATAGCAGTGTCATCTGAGTATTTCTGGATGTGGCAGGACTCAGTACTTTATTTGAAGTCTGACATGTACAGTGTGAATAGGAATGGTGCCAGCACTGTCCCTTGTGGAGCCCCTGTACTGCTCATTAATGTCCCAGAAACACAGTTTCCCAGCCTGACAAACTGTGGCCTTCCTGTCAGGTAATCTGTGATCCAGGAAACACAAGCAGGATCCGCTCCCATTTCTGTGATCTTGTCTTTGAGTATGGTGGGTTGGATGGTGTTAAGTGCACTTGAAAAGTCGAAGAACATGATCCTCACATAAACCCTAGGTTCCTCCAGATGAGACAGGGCACGGTGAAGCATGTAGAGGACAGCATCATCCACTCCAATGTGTTTATTGTATGCAAACTGCAGGGAATCCAGTTTGTTTCTGACCTCAGACCTCAGAAGGCGTAGAATCAGCTGCTCCAGGGTTTTCATTTTGTGTGAAGTGAGGGCCACTGGTTTGTAGTCATTGAGTTCAGCAGGACATTTTGATTTTGGTACTGGCACAATGCAGGATGTTTTTCACAGAGCAGGTACCCGCCCCAGCGGTAAACTCAGGTTGAAGATCTTGTGGAGGGGCTGACACAGTTCTGCAGCACAGTCTCTAAGCAGCCTTGGACACACACCATCTGGACCAGCTGCCTTCCCAGGGCAAAGTCTTCCAAGCTCCATCCTCACCCCTGTTTCGGTGACAGACAAGGACTGGTGTTCTAGGAGGGAGGCAGTTGAAGTGGTTGAGACATTTGAATGAGATGGAGGAGGAACGGGAGAAGTTGCAGTGGAGATTTGTAGCAGAGAGGAAGGTGGAGTAGCAGTGGAAGTGGGTGTGACAGCAGTGTCGAATCTGTTGAAAAACAGGTTGAGTTCATCAACTCTTTCTAGATCACCCACCACTGGCTGTCTTTTGTTTTGACTGCTGTGTCCAGAGATGGTACTGATTCCTCTCCACACTTCACGGATGTTGCTGTGTTGTAGATTCAAATTGTGCTTGGGAACGCCTTGTCGGCGCGGCGGACCTGACTGACGCCGCGCCTGCGGCACGTCTCCGGCGAGGCACGAAAATAGAGCCCTCAGTGTCTCTAGGGGTCTATGAGGCAGTGAGCTGTCCTGGACGTTCAGCTTCTGCATGATGAATGGATGATCTGTCTGAGGCGGAATACGTTTTTGATTGACAGAGAAATGAGTGAATCAGTGATCTTAAAGTATAAACATTCGTTATCAACATTTTCCCCAGCGACTTTGTCGACTAGCGTTGTGTTTGTGTCACCAGGTGTCATTGTGTTAGCTAAATCTGAAGATTCAAAGCTTTGAATGTTTTCAGCACAAAACTAGAGAATGCTCCAGAGCTTCATGAGGCTTCATTCACTCATCACCACTGTGCTGCAGATCATCAAACCTCACACTTTTAAGCGGCGGACTAAGTCCTATGAGCAGAAAACTGTAGCCTAGCTTGCATGCTGCCTTCCCTGGCAGTTTCTCATTCAAGGGGCAGAACTGACCAGGATCCACTGTTGTGAGTTAACCAACACCATATTAAACTGTATTCACTGTAGGTCACTGGTGTTGAAGAGGGGCAAAGTCGTGGACAGGTTCCGCTTCAGCATCGGAGGGGCATCAATCCCAACTGTCTCTGAGAAACCAGTGAAGAGCCTTGGCAAGGTATTTAACAGCAGCCTGAAGGATTCAGCATCAGTTCAGGAAACTTGTCAGGAGCTGGAGAGCTGGTTGAGAGCAGTGGACTGGTCTGGGCTTCCCGGGAAGTTCAAGGCTTGGATCTACCAACATGGCATCCTGCCTAGGGTACTTTGGCCTCTGCTCATCTATGAGGTTCCCATCACAATCATGGAGGGCTTAGAGAGGAAAGTCAACAGCTTCCTCAAGAGGTGGCTGGGTCTGCCTAGGAGCCTTAGCAGCATTGCTCTGTATGGACGTGACACCAAGCTCCAACTACCCCTGAGATCACTGGAAGAGGAGTTTAAGGTGACAAGGGCTAGAGAAGTAATGATGTACAAGTACTCCAGCGATCCCAAGGTGGCCCAGGCAGGGGTCAAAGTGAAAACCGGGAGGAAGTGGCAAGCCGATGAAGCTGTGTCACAGACAGAGTCTGATGTTGAGAGACCCAAAACACCCAAGGACCCCAGGTTACATCACTGATGATGTGTTCAGGAGCATCCTAGAGATGTATTCTACCAATCTATTAATATAATGTATGAATACTGGCCAAACACTGATTGTTTCTTTAGAGTTTGTGTTTGCTCTTCCTGCAGAAGTGCTGATGCTGCAGATAGAGATCTGATGAGAAAATAAAAACATAATTGGTTTCTCTCATATTGTCTTCTTCATGCTTTTTGGGCATAGACACTTAGTTGATACAGTTGCTATGCAACAGTAATAATGTTTTTTTCCCAAAGGAAGTTCACATATCTATAGTTAATTCGATTGCTTTTAATGTGTTTCTTGAAGGTGATATTAAGTTTTAAACAATGTAAGTTTGGCTGCTTGCTGTCTCTCTGAATCTGCTGCTGGTAGCTGTTTTGACATCCGACGTCAGTTTCATTCAGCCATCCATTCAACTTTTTTCGGAACTATAGAGATGATGATGGAGTTCAGTCATGGTACGGGGACAGGTGATGGAAAGGTAAGACTTATTCATAGTGGTGCACTGACATCATCCCACTGCAAAGGCTGAAACATTAAGTCCTGTAACAGTTCTGGAAGTCTGGATATTACACAGAATATTCCTGCATGTAAAAGTCAGGGAGCGTGAAACTTTTCCAGAGACTGCACCTGGTTTTAAAAATCAGCTTGTGATGTTAAATTTTCAATTTTCTGTCTTGCACTGAGGCTTATTATATCCATGATGGTCAAGCTGTGCTTTTTTTTTTTTTTCTAAATATACTCCAGAGCTGAATGACAGCAGTTGGCTGAACAGTTTGGAAGTGTAGATGTTGAACTGTATTTGGACAAACCCTTAACAAGGGTCTAACATGGCCTATAAAGCCATGGAGCTGCAGATAGTAGAGAGTCTTCATTATGGATTTAGTGATGAAAGTCTTGCCATGTGAAGGACCCTGAGGTAAACTGCTTGATGATTAAGCTTTTACCTAAACCTGACCCTGGTGGTGGTTGAGCCAGTTTCAGGGCTCAGATATCTTCAGAAAGCTGAGATGATGTCACAAACGCCATGATTACTCCTCTCACACACAGCGTGGCAGTTCCAGTTTATTCTCAGATTGGAATTGTAAATGTCCTCCTTTGAAATCCTCACAGTGAAAATCAAACCCCGCAGAGGGAGGTGCTGTGCTTCTCTTTCCCTCCTCTTTTATGTGAGAATGAAAACTACAACGAGAGAGCAGTCAAAGAGACGGTTTGATCTTTCCCTGTCAGATATTCATCTCATCAACTCATCCAAACTGCTGACAGAGAAACTGAGAGACAAAGTATCATGAAAAGACTCTCTGGAGTGAATAAAGACTCCCCTCGTTCTGTATTTATCTCAGAGAGTTTTAGGCAACGAAACAAAAGGCAGAATTAAAATGTAAGAGTGTGATTTCTACAGTTATCTAGATAAATCATGTATTCTTCAGACACATTAGAGCTAAGCTGATGGCTCAGTGAGACTATGGGTGGTGCCATGAGCTTAAAAGGTGCTTTTATTACTGGGGTAAATCCCTGACAGTAAACACTTCAAGGAAAAGCAGCTGTTTTCGTGACTCTTAAGTGTTTGAAAACATAAAAAATGTCTCAAACATCCAATAGGAGAAATGTAAAAGTTTACTTTAGGTTAAAGCTCTGGTTTAATGTGTGCATAAAGTTAAAACCACTGTTAATTTTTGGATTAATGCTTTATTGGAGTCTGTGAGTGAAATCAACATTCAACATTTAGTGAAGTAGCTATTCTTAATCTGTAAAGGGTTACTTTTATACTTCATCATTTTAAAAGTCTCATTATTCTTATGGAAGTTTAAACTTGTGGATAATACCATGGTACCTGACTTCTTTCTGTTTTTGTGGTATCGCCCCCAGAACTTGGTCAGAGGATCTGCCTTCTCTGCCCAAAATCCGGCTGAGTGCTCTGCAGCAGCAGTTTCATTTGGTGGTGTGATTCTGCTCTGAGAGCTCTTCGCCCATCCACACGTTTGCATGAATACAAAAGTCTGAGGGCCGGGAGAACAGACCCCCTCTCCCTGTCATATTGGGAAGGCGGAGCGGCAGCAAAGACCCTCAGGGTAACAGAACAGAGCAGTCACAGAGACCACACAAATGCAGGCACTAGGCTGGTTGCAAACTGGTTTTTGCACAGGATGCAGGTTGAGTATAGGTAGGCGGAGCCTATCATTGTGGCCTGCCTGAACTAACCTAGTGCTTTAAAATGCACATTAGTCACATCGCACCTGTTCCACCCAAGGACTGAAACCAGCCCAGGTGCAATTATCTGCAGTTTCTTGAATGTCCTCTAGAGGTCAGCAGGAGAAACTCTATTATAAAGTCCACTTATCATGGATTTCAACAACTGAACATAGTGCTCGTTTAGGTGGGACACGAAAGCCAAGTAAACTGTACATCAGCTGATCCTCATGCCAGCTCATATTAGCTGACACTTGGACTCCGAATCTTCCTCCCATCTGACTGGTAAACATCAGAGTGGGCGCTCTATCTAAACTACTTCAGCTTGCCACCCCTTCTCTTGTTTCTTTGCCTGTTCATACATATTGCCACTATTTGGGATCTTTGCTGCTGCTCTCCCTGCCTTGGCTTTTCATACATACACATGAATCGGGGGGGGGGGGGGGGGTTGTTCTTTCTCCATTGCAGACTTGCTATGTCCACTTAAAAATCACCATTGGTGGAAGCTTTTGTCTGGATGCTGTGCAGCTGAGAACACAAGTGAAATGTGTTCTCTCATGGGCGATTCACATTTCTTTTGAAAAGTCCTTGTGAGAGGCAGGTCAAACGTCAAAAGTACACCCATATTCATGATGTCATCTGGTCTGATGGAATTATCGGCTATCTTTGTTTAAAGGGACAGTCCGGCATAAATGTAGGTTATGGTCAAACACACCATAACACCGAGCTAGACAGATGAATGTTGCTAACTGCTTGCTTCTCTAGTTATACCAACTTTAGTAATGACTGCAGGATAGCAATACACAGCAGTCTATGTCTCCACACGCAAACCTCAACCAAAATGCCAGTCTATAGCCACAAATAGTGCTCAGAACAGCACCTAACTTCATCAATAGTACATATGGGGTCCCAGCTATAGCACTAGCCACAAAACATCTTTTTAGCTTTGCCTGGTTTCTTTAGCAAAGAGACTAAACACAACTCATCCTCTCTCCTCCAGCAGCTGCTTGTATGTTGGGGAGCCCAACCTATATTCAATAGAATACACTATAAAGATATTTAATGTTCAAACACATTAACTTTGTTTTTTTGGAAATGATAATTAACTCAGAATTTCATGGCAGCAACACATGACAAAGAAGTGGGGAAAAGTGGCAAAAGATACTGAGAAATTTGAGTAATGCTCATTAAACACCTATTTGGAACAGGTGAGAAGGCTATTTGGGAACAGGTGGGTGCCATGATTGGGTATAAAAGCAGCTTCCCCAAAAATTCTCAGTCATTCACAAGCAAGGATATGGCAAGGCTCACCACTTGGTGAACAACTGCATGAGCAAATAGTCAAACAGTTTAAGAACAACGTTTCTCAAAGTAAAATTGCAAGGAATTTAGGGATTTCAATATCTACGGTCCATAATATCGTCAAAGGGTTCAGAGAATCTGGAGAAATCACTGCACGTATGCGACACAGCCAGAAACCAACATTGAATGCCCGTGACCTTCGATCCCTCAGGCAGCACTGTAGCAAAACCGACATCAATGTGTAAATGATATCACCACATGGGCTCAGGACCACTTTAGAAAACCACTGTCAGTAAATACAGTTCGGTGCCACATCTGTAAGAGCAAGTTAAAACTCTACTATGCAAAATGAAAGCCATTTATTAACAACATCCAGAAACTTCTCTGGGCCCAAGCTCATCTGAGGCCCGAGATGGACTGATGCAAAGTGGAAAAGTGTTCTGTGGTCTGACGAGTCCACATTTCAAATTGTTTTTGGAAATAGCGGACGTCGTGTCCTCCAGGCCAAAGAGGAAAAGAACCATCCGGACTGTTATCAACGCAAAGTTCAAAAGCCAGCATCTATGATGATATAGGGATGCATTAGTGCCCAAGGCATTGGTAACTTACACGTCTGTGAAGGCAACATTAATGCTGAAAGGTACATACAGGTTTTGGAGCAACATATGCTGCCATCCAAGCAACGTCTTTTTCATGGATGCCCCTGCTTATTTCAGCAAGACAATGCCAAGCCACATTCTGCACGTGTTACAACAGCGTGGCTCCGTAGTAAAAGAGTGCGGGTACTCGACTGCCGTGCCTGCAGTCCAGACCTGTCTCCCACTGAAAATGTGTGGTGCATTATAAAGCGTAAAATACAACAACGAAGACCCTGGACTGTTAAACAACTGAAGCTGTACATCAAGCAAGAATGGGAAAGAATTACGCCTTTAAAACTTCAACAATTAGTCTCCACAGTTCCCAAACATTTATTGAGTGTTGTTAAAAGGAAAGGTGATGTAACACAGTGGTAAACATGCCCCTGTCCCAACTACTTTGGCACATGTTGCAGCCATGAAATTCTGAGTTAATTATTATTTGCAAAAAAATGAAAATAAAGTTTATGAGTTTGAACATTAAGTATCTTGTCTTTGTAGTGTATTCAGTTGAATATATGTTGAAAAGGATTTGCAAATCATTGTATTCTGTTTTTATATATGTTTATCACAATTTCCCAACTTTAATGGAATAGGGTTTTGTAATTTAAAAGAGAGCAAGTCTCTTTTGCAAATTTAAAATATTTATAAACTTCACGGCTTACTTTGTTTTAATGTTGTTTACAAGGTGAATAAAGTGAATTAAAAAAAACTGATATATAAAAATCATTTTATTTTGACACAACAATCATTTTCATCATTGATTTCCTGATAAAAATGATAAACATGTGATTGTTTATTTCTGTTATTCAGTGGATTCTGAACACTTTCGTGATTAATTGGGTATAATTTTGTCAAAAATGCAGTATAATCACAATTTCTTCTGAGATTGTTTCATCTCTGCGACTTTGTAAAGTGGATCAAGAGCCTAACAAGGTTACACTTTTGTTTGTGACACTTTTTATTTTTCTTCAAACTGTTTGAAGGGATTGACTGTTTAATGTTTTTTCTAAAATATGTATAATACTTTAAATTGTATCTATGAGTGGTAAAATTAGATGCATGGGTTCAAAGGTGTTAATTTAAAGGTTACAATTACAAGTTAGACTGACCTGGCAATATTTTATTTATGTGTCTCCAATTCAGCCCACTTAGATTTAGACTGGACACCAAGTCTTTTACATTTCAAGTAACTTTCTTTAGTGTAGTGACACTGATATGAAGGAGGATATGAATCTTCAAGCTGAGAAGGTGTAAAGATTTGGGTGAAAGAGCTACTGAATTTTTCTTGAAAAAAAAATTATAGACAGTTGCCAGTGCTTTTTCATCAGTGGATTTTCTTTTAAAAGTTTCTCTAACAAATAAATTCACCTCGAGTCTATATCAGACGTGTTTTAATCACATTTATTATTTTATTTATCTATGGCTTCCAAGACCAGTGCACTGAATTTTACATTTTTTATTATTAATAAGTCACAAATATGAACTCTGGAGTTCTTCATTAAAACAAACAGGGCAAACCGGGACCTGATGCCAGACCTGACCTGGTCTGGCATGCCTTGGAGTCACCTTGGACTCGTGCTCAGGGGTGCAGAGCTTGTGGCTCTCCTCTGTGGATTGCTTCCCCGCAGAGTGAACGGATTACACCACAGCTGAATGTGAGAGGCTACCTCTGCGCACACCGCACTGGTCCATTTTCTAATTCTTCAACACGAGCGGAGAGGGTGAGAAATCTACAGTAAGAGCATGAGTCAGTTTTTTTTTTTTTTTTTCCCGAGGCGAGAGACAGGGGCAGGTTTTTCCTCCGGTGTGTGACAGCAGCCTGTTAGCGGCACTGCAGATGGACTAAAGCAGAGTCAGCTCCGGCAGCAGCAGCCTCCCTCCCTCTGCCACATCCCCCACCACTCTCTCTCTCTCTCTCTCTCTCTCACACACACACACACACACACACACACACACACACACACACACACACACACACACACACACACACACACAGCATGGATGCAGCTCTCACATCCTTCCGTCGCTACATGTAACCCTGAGCGGCTGCGTTAAGACGCGACCTGACGACAGAAACGCTCCGTGTTCCCCCCGCTCCTCTCTCCGCTGAGGTCGTTCCTTTTTCCGGCTGAAGATCGGAGGATGAAGCGGCTCTTTGTCAGATCGGTGCGGGATGAAGCCATGAACCCCTGGCTGCTCTTCGCTCTTCTCGGGCTCTGGTAGGTGTGTGTGGATCTGTCTCCATGATGAATGCAGGTGGAGGCTTTTTTTTTTCAGGGTGAGCGGCTGCAGATGTTGCTCTGGTGTCTTTGCTGCAGGATGCTTTTTACCTGAGATCTCTGAACAGAGGGTTATTGTGGGAGCTAAGGCCTGAGAGCAAATTTGATCTCTTGTCTCTTAAGAATCTCTGGAAATGTGCCTTTTAGCAATCTGTGCGTCTTAATGTGCGCCCGGGTCTGATTTGTCTTAGTAATACAGCTGTTTACTGTCACATGGTTATTGACAGAGCAATGATGGATGAATCTGGTCTTTGGGGACACGGGTCTTCTTTACTTTAACCAAAGGAAACCTAAGTCAGTCGGTCACTGAGGTGTAAATAGAGTCCTCTGAGACAGGCCTTTCATTCATTCATGCTGAAATCAGTGGAAATGGTGAAGTGATGTGCTGTGGAGACACTGCCTTCTTTATCCAACAGTGTGATATCTGCTAATTTTTCCTTTTATTGAGGGGTCTCAAAGTCTTGATTTGAAAGCATGGTTGATGCTATTTTCTGACTTCTTTGGCTTATTGTTGACATCATCTGAAGTAACACGGAGATCGGGAAAATCAGGACAGTGACATCCAGGTAAGCTATTTGGGGAATAAAGTCACTTGCTCAGCTCTTTATTGTAATTTCTGCTGAACTTTTGTACAAAAAATAGGCACATTTAAATTACTTCTGATATAACATTGAGACCACATTGCAATAGGGCACAACAGCAAAAGCATTCTCTCCTCCGAGGCCCCGGCACATTTTCAGTAAGAAAGAGAGAACTTTTGTATACTTTGGTTGTTCGTTTACAGAGACAGAGGTTTTAGGCTGAGGTGAATCAAACCTTTGGAAACAGGTTGCTGCTGACAGGGAATTTCAGCTTTAACTTTGAAACCTCCACCTCTAAACAGGCTGCGATACAGGCCTCCATAACCAAGCACCACCACCACATGTGCACAACAGAGCAGCAACTTCCTCTCTGAAGAAAGGAAGCCAATGCTGAAATGCTAAAGACTGCAGCTCCCAGCGTGTCCACTAGAGGCTGTCTTCAGAACCAGGAACAACACATACACCGAGCCAAAGATTACACTTTTATGTCTTACTGAACTCAAGAGTATATTTCACCCATGACACACACTAGAGGATGACATTTTTCGGGAATTCCCGTGGGTCACGTGATTCCCACGGGATGGGAGTCATTTTTTAATTAATCCCATGATCGGGACGGGGCGGGGGAAAAAAGCAACGGGACCGGGCAGGAGCGGGAACAACATTAATAGGTTATCATTTTCAGCCGTGTTAAACAATCAGATGAACAGATGCGTCCATTTTTGTAGTCATCTCTCAGTGAGAGCCAACACTCTTGACCGCGCTAGTAACACAAAAGAACTACAACAGTGGTTTGACTTCTTGTCACCACCTGAAGTGAAAAGCGACTCGGAGCAACACACATTATGGCTGTGTCTCATTCCAGAGACCGCAGAAGGCAGCTGAACGCACTGCAGTTATGTGGACTTGAGTACCCTGAGTGAGATGGTCTGGTTTTTGTGAAAGGGGATGGTCTACCCTTTGGAGGACTTCCTGGTTGAGTCGCCAAATGTCCCCGCCCTCAGGCTCGCGTCACGACTGACTTGAAGAAAAGCCGCGGAGCGCAGCAGTTATTTTTTAATTGTGCGACCTTGCACAGACACAAAACAATAGATAAATACAAGCACAGATCATTCCCACAAAATTCATTCAGTGATTGCATGTTTTGTATGAAGGAGTATGAGGGCCCTATTGAGAATTTTTTTTAAAGACTTCGAGATCAAAGTCGTGAATTTACAAGAATAAAGTCATGAATTTATGAGAATAAAGTCATAAGGTTACCTGTTTTTTCAGAGGAGAGTTGTTAAAATTAGGGCCATGAAGCATTTGAAGGAACTGTGCTTCAGTATAGGTCTCACAAACAAGGAGATACTTCATCCTTTGGCTCATCGGCATTACATTGTCACAAGTATAAAGACTTAAAAAAGAATATATGAGACATACGTCTTTTCCACGGGGAAAAAGAAACAGGTGTACTTGGAGGAAATCACTGCTTTTGTGGAGGCAGAAATGGATATGCTGCGGATAAATCCGTCAATGCAGCCGTAAATATCCGTGAATGGCATTGAGCTTTCGTTCATGATATGAATCCATATGCCATAATAAGGCGTTGGTGTCTCTGCAGGTGTAGGTTACCGCCGGTGTCAGAGAGGTGGTGATCGTCGGAGTTTGACTCCCTCTGGATCACAAATGCTGATCATCAGTTTGATTGTTTCTTAAAAAACCACAAAAACTCTCTGAATGACCTGCTGATATATCCACTGATAACCCTGCAGTGGACTAGCTCCACCCATTTCTCCCTCCACAAAAGCAGCTTTATGACTTTATTTACTTTATGACTTTATTCTCCTAAGTTTACAACTTTAATCTCTAAGTCTTAAAAAAAAAAAAAAAAAACTCAACATGTCAATGATACTCTGCTGTAGTTTTGTCAGCTTTCCTATTTCTAATGTGTTTGATTGTGGTAGCAGAGTGGATCAGTTCTTTTCTAAGGAGTATAATGTTTGGTTTGCAGCTTTTCGTGAGTTAGAGCATGCGCTCATGGAGCCTGAGCTGACTGTCTGCTGTTTTTGGATTTCTTTTATTTTCTTTGAAGACGCGCTGCGTCTCCAAGCGAGTCAGAGTCCAGCCTCTCTTTGATTTAATTATTTAACATAGAATGTAGCAGAAGTCACTGTCAGCTCAGCTGCACTGCACTGGTGTCACACTCAAATCGGTCCATGTGGGACCACATACCAAACATAACAATCCTATTGTTACAGCCTTTTTCTTTTTTGTTTTTTTTGAAGTGTAAACGTAAACTCTTACTCATAGGAAAAGTGCAATAATATCACAACATTAGAAATATAAACTTGTAAAATGTAAACAGTACTGAGAATAAACTCTTCTGAGTAATAACGTGAAAAATAACAAATAGCAATTTATCTCACCACAATATTACTCAAAGGCAAATTACTTGTAGGTTTTCCAAAATACAAAATTCACTGAATCTGTCAGGTGCAATAAGTCGTGTCATAACGTTCATTGTCATTTTCTTTTCTTTTTTTTTTTTCTTTAAATCCCAGAGGACCGAAGCCCTCAGTTCCAATCAATCCCCCCCAAAGGCCATGTGCCCCCTCAAAGGCCATGTGTCACATAAGTGACCAAGATCAGTGTGCATAGTCCTGCAAGTACTTTGGATGAAGTCTTGTGCTTGAACTCCCACAGTTGACTGAAACGGCGGAACTCTTGGGCCGTATACTGTGGGCCATTGTCTGAAAACAGATGATACGGCACACCATGCCTAGAAAAGTGAGCCTTCAGCTTCCTTATTACTGTACTTGACTTTGTATCAGGTAGGTAGTCATCTTCCCAAAAGTTAGAGTAATAGTCAGCTGTGATGAGGTAGTTCTTATTGTCAAAGGTAAACAAATCTGTACCAATCTTGGCCCATGGTCTACCTTCAACCTCATGTGGATGTGAGGTCTCTTTTTGTTGTTTTGTGTCAACTGATCCGCATATGTCACATTTAGATATGAATGTCTTTATCTGTTCATTCATTCCAGGCCAGTAGACACATTCCCTCGCACGCCTGAGGCATGCCTCCACCCCCAGGTGAGAGGAGTGAATCCGGTCGGTGATGTCCCTTTGTAGGGAGTATGGGATGACAGCTCTCTCCCATCTGAAGATGATGTCATCCTGTACACTCAATTCCTCCTGGAATGAGTAGTAGTGCATAATGTCCCTCGGAGTGTCTTTCTTATGTTTAGGCCATCCCTTCTGAATGGTGTCACTCAGTGTCTGTAGCGTTTTGTCCGTTTGTGTAGCAGAGCGGATTGTGCTCATTCTCTCCTCAGAGATAGGCAAGTAGGCCACCATGTTGACCGTCTCGATCTCCGCTTCCACTGTACCTTTAGATGAGCACTCTGGTAAGTATGCTCTGCTCAGTGTATCCGCAAGCAACATGTCATGGCCTGGGACATAAATAACATCCAAATCATATCTCTGAAGCCTGAGCAGCATACGTTGGAGTCTCTTTGGTGCACTTAACAGTGGCTTCCTGACAATGTTCTCCAACGGCTTATGGTCATTCTGTACTGTCACTTTCTGGCCATAAGTGTATTGATGGAATTTTTCCATGCCATAGACAATAGCTAAGCATTCTTTTTCGATTTGGGCATAGCCCCTTTCAGTTGGTGTCAGTGCTCTGCTCCCGAATGCTACAGGTTTTCCTTCTTGTTTCAGTGCTGCTCCTAGACCTGTTTCTGAAGCATCACGCGGCAATGTCAGTTCCTCTTGATGGTTATAGTACTTTAGTACTGGTGCTTTGGCTATATTATCCTTGAGCCTGCTGAATGCTCTGTCATGCATTTCTGTGCATTCCCACATATATAGCTGTCTCAGTATCTCACAGTCATGTGAGAGGTGTTTGAAGAATTTAGAGAGATAATTCACCATGCCTATCAGTCGCTGTACACCCTTCACATCAGTTGGTCTCGGTATGTCTCTCACTGCCCTGATCTTCTTGGGGTCAATTTTCAGTTTATCTACGGTCAGCAGGTGTCCGATGTATGGCACCTCCTGCTGCCTCAACCTGAACTTTTCTGCATTCAGTTTGACATTCTTTTCTCTGCATCTGCTTTGAAACTGTCTCAATTTCTCATCATGGTCCTTGTAGGCCATCTCTTGTGTATCACCTTCTCCTGTGATCAATACGTCATCTGCGATTAGATAGATGCCTAGCAGACCCTCCAGCGCTTGAGTCAGCATCCGCTGGAAAATCTCCGGTGCAGGGCTGATTCCCATAGGCATCTTGAGCTACCTAAATCTGCCAAACGGTGTAGCAAAGGTAGTTAGATAGCTCGACTCCTCCTCTAATTTCACATGCCAAAATCCGTGTTTGACATCACAGACTGTGAAGACCTTCGCTCCACCCTCTTGTTGATCTCGATCCTGTACTCTCCTTCCAAGCAGCCATCACCTGTGGACACATCACTGTACTCCTTCTTTATTTGTTGCATGTTTAGACCACTCTGGACTGGCTTCTCTTCTGTTACAATACTGTCAATCGCCAGTATATTCTCATACTGTACTTTAATGAGTTTCATGGCTTCGCTTGCCTTTTTTCCCAACAGTGGCAATCTACAGTCCTCATTCACCACCTCAAACTCCAGGCGGTACAGTTTTTGGTTCCTCGGGTTTCTCACCTTCACCTTGCATTTTCCAAGTGAATGCAGTACTCTCCAGCTTAGTATCAGGACTCAGGAGATTAACTGGAATGACATTACAGCTGGCATCACAGTCTATCTGAAACTTCACCAGCTCCTTGCTGATGAGCATCCTGGTGAAAAGCTGGCTGTTCTTTGTTTTGTCATCACTGGCATCTCTACGAGTCACTGTGAGTATGTCCTCATACTCCTCACCGACCTGTTCAGTCACATTGTGCACTCGTTTTCCTTTGTCTTTATCCTGCTTCGTTTTAGATTTGACAGCAAAGTGATTTTCTTTACCACACTTTTTGCAGCATTTCCCAAAGGCTGGACACTTGTTCTTGTCCCTTTCATGGTTATTTCCACAGAATTTGCATGAAACTGTGTTGTTTTTATCCTGCCATGCTGTCCGTTTCATCATGTGCACTTCTTCCACTGTATGACCTCCTGCAAGGGTTCTACTATTCTCACGTGACAGTTCTGTAGCTCTGCACAACTGTAGGCAATTATCCAATGTCAGGTTGTCCTCCCTGAGCAATCTCTCTCCTAGTCCAGAATCAGTAATGCCACATACAATTCTATCACGTATGAGGGAGTCTTATTTGTCCAAAGTTGCATGTGCTAGACAACATTCTCAGATCAGTGACATGTGTATCAATGTTTTCATCCTGTCCCTGATTTCTCATGAAAAAGCGATATCTCTCAACTGTTTCATTTACAGTCCTCCTGGCAGCAGTCACATCACTCATTAGAGTTTCACACAGTTCTCTACCTTTCTCTCCAATCAGATAGTAGAACAATTTCACTTTTGTGGTTTCTTCTGCCTCTGGTATAGAAAGCTCCAAATAAAGTGTAAACTCCTCTTTCCATGATTTCCATGACTTTGCAAGATTGCCAGAGTCAAAACATAATGTTGACGGGGGTTTCAGACCATCCATTGCCGACTGACGTGACGTGCATCTTCTACACCACACTACTTGTTATTGTTAGCAACAGGCTAGCTGATTAGCTGCACAGCAAAAGTTCGTTTTTTCACTTTTCTCTTACTTTCAATTTTTTTCTGCTGCCACCATGAATCATTCTTGCCCTCCATGCATAGAATGGACGATTAAAGCAATTGTAGCTGCTTACACTTTTATTTAATTATTTAACATAGAATGTAGCAGAAGTCACTGTCAGCTCAGCTGCACTGCACTGGTGTCGCACTCAAATAGGTCTGTGTGGGACCACATACCAAACATAACAATCCTATTGTTACAGGAGCGGGATGGGAGTGGGAGTCATTCTACAGGAGTAGGACAGGACAGGATAAATTTTTTACTCTGGTCCGGGATTGGCAAGGGACGGGATTTTTTCTCTGGGGGTGGGACGGGACAGGATGAAATTCCGCTCCCATGTCATGCTCTAACACACACTACACAGGAGTGATTTATTTTGTAATACATTCACCAGAAGTTATGGGGTTAGAAGATTGGCAAATCAGAGGCACGGCTCAGTTGACTGACAGGCAGGGAAACTGTAGCCATTTGTGCGGCGGCTAAAGGCCCACCTCTAGGAGGTTGACTGGAACCACTAATGGGAATCAAAACCCTACTTCACCAACAAATGGACACCAACACTGATGCTACAACTCTTTATTATACAAAATGCATTTAGTCCTCACACAACAGTCATACTCTCCTCAACAGTGACGTAGCCACAGTGATGGTTTAAAAAGGTTGTGTAATAAAGTGATTTGTAATGCACAACAACTGGACTAAACCCTGGTCAGGGCTGGATCGATCCATCTTTATGTATATAGTACCAAATCACAACAAATGTTATGCCAAGATGCTTAAAAAAGCTGGTCTGGACCAGAATTTATTTAGTAAGACCCAGTGTAAGGACGAGGTCAGAATGAGCCCCCCATCCTGTAAAATCAGACCAACTCCTATCCCATCTTTAATCAAATGAGTGAAACACTTTACAGCATTTAGAGAGTTAGTGTGGAGAGAAAGAACTTCCTTTAACAGGCAGAAACCTCGAGCAGAACCAGACTGATGTTAGACGGTCATCTGCTGAGACTGAGCTGGGTTTAGAGAGGAAAGAGAGGGTGAAAGAGAGAGATGGACAGAGTAGAGAGGGAGATGAAAAGAGAAATAGATCGACATAGAAGAGACTGGTAGAGGGGGATGGAGAGAGAGAGAGATGGGGAGAGGTGAAGGAGTCCAAGGTGCTCCATGTGGCAGTACCACCTGCAGTCTGGACCTATAGCAGTATAACTTAAAGCTGGTCCGGTTTGTTAGGCTTATCAAAGCGCCTCAACCCCTCCCTTTGTTAAAGCCCCGCCCTCTCCTTGTCGTCAAACAAGTGTGGTAGAAGTCTTACTTTGCTTCTGGGCACATTTAGTTGAAATGGTGCTCTTATATTTGATGTTGATTATTAACAGCAGAGCTGGGATTTACATGTTTGTTAAACACATCCTCCTGATTAAATATGGGTTTTTGTACATAACTCGTTGAGCTTACTGGACTCCATCAAGACAAAATAAAAGAGGTTGACTGAAGAAAACACAGTCCAAGCAGGGAAACAGGAGAGAAATTAAACTGAAGGTCTCAGAGATTCAGTTAGAAAGTTGACTGTGCTGAGTTTTGAACACAAAGAAGTTCATAAAATCATCTTTCGTGGCTCTCAAGTACAGACAGGAGTTCAATCTCTGCATCACAAGCTGTTTTTATTGAAGAGGGACTCATAGTGAGTGTGAAAATGTTTATATTTTAAAATGCAACAGTATGAGACTGTCACCACAAAAAGCCAAAACATAAAAAAACACTGTGATACCTGAAGAAATCTGATATGGTTAAAAGTGCAATAAATGATCAGCAGCCGTCCCAGACTTCTCCCTCTGGAGATCTCTCCACTTTTTATCTGCTGATCAGCAGTTTCAGCTCTGGCCTTGTTGGTTTTAGTGCACAGCAGAGGACAGTCTCAGCAGAAGAACTTGCTGAGACAGACTGAACTGATGCAATATCAGGGACTCGTCTTTAAAAAAAAAAAAAAAAAAAAAAAGACTTTCAGGGCTCCAGTAGGGAGATTCTGTAAAACTCTGCCCCCCAGCTTTCGATGTGAGACTCTAAACTTAAGCTGAACTAGAGCTGAAACAGCTACGGCTCATTGCTGCAGGCAGCATCCCCAGAGTGTTACAGTAAGCTGAAAATGGACCTCACATGAAAAGTCTGACTGTGATGAACTGAGTGATGAAACTCGCAACATCTAACATGAAATACTGGCAGTTTTCCTGCGTTACATCATCCTGATTCACGCAGTCCCAGTAAACGCTGATTTCTTGTACTTACACCTCTCTCTGTTGGCACATTTGGTCTTGATAGACGTTTTCTTTTGGCTTCAGAGTGCATCAAGATTTCTGAGTTTCGAAAACTCCAGCACTTAATCACCTCCTCATTTAAATGCACACAGTAACATATGTGATTTCCCCTTTCTAAGACGTGGTTTACACACAACTAACTCTGCTAAAGGTGAGATTTCCAGTTTAAGTTAGAAATATATTATGGGATGGATAAAATCAAAGTAGCAACTTTTTATGTTGAAATAAAATTAAGTTACTGCCTATAAAGAGTACCAAACTACAGTTCCTGAAGTGTCCACTACCAGCAGGCCTGTTCCCATCAGAGCTCTTATTAAAACACCTGTTTTACAACCCCATTCTGTTTATTCCTGAAAACTGCACTGGGGTAAATTCCACCAATCATTTATTCTGATAGAAATGAGGAAAAGAGTTTGGCAGAATAAAAGATAAGACGTCAGAATAAAAAGAAAAATATAAAATTTCAAAGTGGGCAGATAACAGACCTATTGTTACATATTTGAGATGTTGTGAAGCAGTGAGTTGGACCTCACACCTTCATGCACGCATGTTTGGGTGTGGTAGATGTGAGGCTTGGGGTCAGCAAAGTTGCATAAGCTCAGAGAAGGACATCTCGCAGCGTGAATGTGCTGGAGGGGCTAAATTTCAGTAAAAAAAGGTGTGACTTACTGCATCATACAGACCACGCCCCCAAATATCTGGGGTGGGAACTTGGCCCCTAAATTTAGCCTCAGCAGCAGCCTTGCAGCATTGACATGAAGGGGCCATCTTAGCTTTGAGGAAAAATTCTCCTGGGTCCATCACCACCTTCCTGCAGCTGTTAAGAAACTAAGATTATACAGATAACTGCAGTTTTTTTCCTAATTCATGTGCAGCAGACTCAAATCAGCTCTGTGACATCTTGTGCAACATCCTTTCTGTTTTCCAGGTGATGGTGTATATAACCCTAGTTGGTTTCTGCAGCCTTGGTTGAGATCATGTCTTTTGTGTCAGAAGCCTGGGCTGCACGCCAAGTCCTCAGGTCTCTTTACAGTATCAGGACCATGTTCATTAACAAGGAGAAAGCAGTGAAACACCTTGGCACAGACAGACGGAGTCCAGCCATGTGGAACAGACCCCCTGTAATACACAGAGCGAGCAGGACAGCGGGAACCACAACTAAAACTGCTGCAGCTGAGTTTCACTTCGAGAATACCTTTATTTTATCAGATTCACTGAGCTCCCGCTAAACCTGCAGGGTGTCTGTGAGTCTCTTAGACCTGGATCTGAGATAGTCCCCTACCTTTACTGAGACACATTGTTTTAACCGCACAGTAGAGACTGCAGGTGATTGAAAAGCAGCTTTTTTCAAATCTGTTCCAGTGATCACAGAGAAAATAGCTCTTTGTTTGCAGAGACATCTGATTTTGTGTTGTGTTGTTTGCTGACATAAGCACAAAACAAATGTGTGCTTATGAAGCAAAATCTGCTTGATGTCCTTGGAGAGTCCTACAGCTGAGGGTCCAAGTTCATAGTACGTTTCACTGTGAGTACACACCATGTTTGCTGCAAAGCGTTAAATGCCAACGAAAACATCAAATGGGGCTATTAAATCAATTATTACCTCAGAAACAGATTACAGGCTTCATAGAAGTCTCACCATATCCAGAAAAGCTCCCAGATACCAGAAAAAAACAACAACCCAGCTTCAGTCTGTTCATTCAGACAAGCAAACACATTAACAATCAGTCTTTAAACATACTTTACATAACACATAATTACACATTATCTGATTATTTTGGATGACATCTTCAAACCAACAGCAATCATTTACTCTATTTGGAGGAATTTTGCAGACTGTTAGTGATATTTTGCATCCATCAAAAAAGTGTACAAAAATGTATTTGTCAAAGTCTTGTGTTGCTATCGTTAATGGTATATTGGATGTTGTTGATGATGTTAACAAAGTTAATGTATGTAGGATTACCAGTCCTCATACATCAACTTCAAACTGAGTCAATCAAGTAAAAACACTAAAATGACTACAACAAGTATTGAGACCGTTGGACAGTCAACAGGCTTGAAAAGATAACAAGAACTTCCATAAATTCCAAAACAGCTTTATAAAACTCATATAGTTTGCCAGATTTTTAAAGCACCGATTTGTATCTGGGTTCCTCTGAAAAATCCCCAAACCGAATACTGTACATGAGCACCAATTCCATCAATTCTGTTTGGCTAATCCCTCATTGGGTTTAGGTACCAGTGCAGATGCTTTTTTTCCACCTAAACATGAGTTGGCATGAGAAGTCATCACATGCGATTATGTGGTATAATAACCTCAATGACAGTCTGTCCTGCTCGTTTTAACCGTGTTCAATGGAACTGAACATATGTGTGTGTGTGTGTGTGTGTGTGTGTTTATATATATATATATATATATATATATATATATATATATACAGTACAGGCCAAAAGTTTGGACACACCTTCTCATTCAATGCATTTTCTTTGTTTTCATTACTATTTAAATAGTAGATTCTCAAAACTATGAATGAACACATGTGGAATCATGTGCTTAAGAAAAAAGTGTGAAATAACTGAAAACATGTTTTATATTTTAGATTTCTCAAAGTAGCCACCCTTTGCTTTTTTGATAGCGCTGCAAACTTAAGCTGTTCTCTCAATGAGCTTCATGAGGTAGTCACCTGAAATGGTTTTTACTTCACAGGAGTGCCTGAAGTAACCCTGACAAGGTACTTCTGTCATCAAGACCAAAGGATGGCTATTTTAAAGAAACTAGAATATAAAACATGTTTTCGGTTATTTCACACTTTTTTTATAAGTACAAAATTCTACATGTGTAAATTCATAGTTTTGATGCCTTCAGTGATAATCTACAATGTAAATATTCATATAAAAAAATAAAGAAAAGACACTGAATGAGAAGGTGTGTCCAAACTTTTGGCCTGTACTGTATATATATATATATATATATATATATATATATATGTATATACATATACACTCACCGGCCACTTTATTAGGTACACCTGTCCAACTGCTCGTTAACACTTAATTTCTAATCAGCCAATCACATGGTGGCAACTTAGTGCATTTAGGCATGTAGACATGGTCAAGACAATCTCCTGCAGTTCAAACCGAGCATCAGTATGGGGAAGAAAGGTGATTTGAGTGACTTTGAACGTGGCATGGTTGTTGGTGCCAGAAGGGCTGGTCTGAGTATTTCAGAAACTGCTGATCTACTGGGATTTTCACGCACAACCATCTCTAGGGTTTACAGAGAATGGTCCAAAAAAGAAAAAATATCCAGTGAGCGGCAGTTCTGTGGGCGGAAATGCCTTGTTGATGCCAGAGGTCAGAGGAGAATGGCCGGACTGGTTCGAGCTGATAGAAAGGCAACAGTGACTCAAATAACCACCCGTTACAACCAAGGTAGGCAGAAGAGCATCTCTGAACGCACAGTACGTCGAACTTTGAGGCAGATGGGCTACAGCAGCAGAAGACCACGCCAGGTGCCACTCCTTTCAGCTAAGAACAGGAAACTGAGGCTACAATTTGCACAAGCTCATCGAAATTGGACAATAGAAGATTGGAAAAACGTTGCCTGGTCTGATGAGTCTCGATTTCTGCTGCGACATTCGGATGGTAGGGTCAGAATTTGGCGTCAACAACATGAAAGCATGGATCCATCCTGCCTTGTATCAACGGTTCAGGCTGGTGGTGGTGGTGTCATGGTGTGGGGAATATTTTCTTGGCACTCTTTGGGCCCCTTGGTACCAATTGAGCGTCGTTGCAACGCCACAGCCTACCTGAGTATTGTTGCTGACCATGTCCATCCCTTTATGACCACAATGTACCCAACTTCTGATGGCTACTTTCAGCAGGATAATGCGCCATGTCATAAAGCTGGAATGATCCCAGACTGGTTTCTTGAACATGACAATGAGTTCACTGTACTCAAATGGCCTCCACAGTCACCAGATCTCAATCCAATAGAGCATCTTTGGGATGTGGTGGAACGGGAGATTCGCATCATGGATGTGCAGCCGACAAATCTGCGGCAACTGTGTGATGCCATCATGTCAATATGAACCAAGCTCTCTGAGGAATGCTTCCAGCACCTTGTTGAATCTATGCCACGAAGAATTGAGGCAGTTCTGAAGGCAAAAGGGGGTCCAACCCGTTACTAGCATGGTGTACCTAATAAAGTGGCCGGTGAGTGTATATATATATCCTGCAGGCATATATATACTATATACCTCAAGCAGTGCAGTTAACAAAAACATGCAACTGTGCATATTTTTGTCATGTAAGTACGCTGAAAAGGATCACTCGTCATTTTTATCTTGTTGTGATGAAGAGCGACATGAGAAAGAAGTGCTGCTTGTATTTACACACAGGTTGAGGTGTCTTTGTGGTTGTATGTGAAAAGGGTAAATGGCATAAAAGCACTCAGTGATAACAGGAATAAAGGGGGTGGTGTAAGTCTGCTTCAGGCTCTGTGCAGCATTTAGATTAGATCAACGGAGCTGAAAGTTTGCAGGAACACTCAAGTCTTTTTATAGAACTTATTAATGCAAAATGATGAAAAACTGGAAATTATGCTGAGTTATACACTTTGAAACAAAGATTTAAAAAATGATCTGGGATGTAATGTCACCCTACAATCTACTACAGTATTTTTAAATAGGCCAGAGAATGCTTCAGAGTACAGCGGTGTTCCTACAGTAAACTTTAGGAGCAGGTTTCTGTACATTGACTCTCAATCTGTCTGTGCACACTGTAATGTTTTCTAGTTAAAAAAACACACACACACAAAAGCACTGCAGACAGTTTTTTTTTCTCCCCAAAATAAAACAAAACCATCCCTGACAAATCGTTAAAGAGCTACTACACATCTGACCGATGGCTGCATCCACACTGATAGTGTTTATATGGTGTTTCTTGGAACTGCTGCACACAAAAACAAACAAACAAACAAAAAAAAAAACACACAGATACTGTTTGTTTGTCTCTCACGGTGTGTCTTTGATTATCCCCCACAGCGCAGCCATTGGGCCTAGTAAACAGGAAGAGGAGGACTATGAAGACGTGCCCATAAATAAGACCTGGGTGTTATCACCAAAGGTCTATGAAAGCGATGTGACTTTGATCCTGAACAAACTGCTGCTGGGATATGACAACAAACTGCGGCCCGACATCGGAGGCAAGTAGAGTTCAACCTCAGGATATGTTCTTTGTTTAAGCTGTGTTTCCACAAAACCTCAGCTCACAGAGAGAACTGGGGTTGAAAAAGAAGTTTATTTGGTGGATTTTGTTACTGTTTGTGTGGAGTGTGCTTATATTGTCTGAGAGAAACTTTGTACAATTAATATTCAATTTGATATTACAATGGAGTTAAAAAAAAAAAAAAGGTTACAAAACACCCCTATGCAAAGCATGTTAAGATTTCAACAAAGGAGGCAAACTAGTATTTGGTCTGTTGCTCTTATTTTGGATATTTTTTACAGACATTGAAACAGTATATTTGAGAGCATTGAAGACAGCAAACCTGACAAAGCTTGGCTGTATAGAAACAAAGTTGTGTAGTCGTAAGGTCTGCTTGATTATAGAAGAAAAAAAAAAGTGTAATCATGATAACTTTTGTGAATATTAATGTCACAATGATTAAAACAGTTACCCAATATTTGACATAGGCATCACACTCATTTACTCAACTTAAAACCTCATGAAAATGCTTAATTCTTTGAAAAGCACAACAAAGTAAGAAAAACACTCAAGCTTTCCCTTTTGTTTACTAAACCATATCTATCTGTCTTTAAATGATATACATTTTTAAAAAGTCAGATGTACCGGATGAAATAACTTTAGCTTAGATTTGGTGGTGATACTGATGATAAAACCTGGCAGTCACTGGCTTGTTGGTGCCCGTGTGCATTAATGACTGCTGCAGCCTCTATCTCATTCTGTACCTCAGCATATCAGACACACACAAATAAACAGTCCTGCCTCCTCTAGGTCCTCTCCCTGTTCTTCTCTCTTTTCCTTCTCTTGCCCCTCTCCCTGCTCTCCTCTCTCCTGTTCCTTTCCCTGCTCTCCTCTCTCCCATACCTTCTCCTCTCCCTGCTCTCTTCTTCTTACTCCTCTCCCTGCTCTCCTCCTCCTTCTGCTCCTCTCCTTTCTCTCCCCTCTCCTCCTCTTGCTCCTCTCCCTGCTCTCCTCTCTTCTCCTCCTTCTGCTGCTCTCCCTGCTATCCTCTTTCCACCTGTAGCTGCCTGATAGTTTTAACTGCTGTGGCACATCATGTTGAAGATACAGCGGTCCGACATTAATCTTAGCTAAAACTGTAACTTACTCTTGCTCCCAAGTTTTTTTCTGTTTCTCCGAGATGCTAATGATGCTTAATTCTTTATCCTCTAACTTTTGAATCATGTAAATGAGAGGCTTGATGACCAATCCCTCTCCTCCCTGCTTTCTGTGTAGAAATGCTTAAGCCACGACACAGAGGAACAAAAGACAAGTCCAGAAAATGAATGATTAACACTTACCACAGCTCCCATTGGCCTTGTGTCAATCCAGCCTTGTTCTTTAGCTGTTCTCCCACCAATGTTAGCTAATTTTGCTTTTCTAATTACAGCCCATTACAGTTAAAATAAATTTGTAAAAGTACATTTGTAAAGTATCAGGGCCATTATTAATCAAGCAGAATGGCTGCAATGAGGTTGTTTTTTATTTCCAAGTAATGGCTGGATAAATCGAAAGGTTATGTACATATCTGAGAGGGCTTTGAGTGACATTTACATTATAGTGTATGACTTTAATGTCACTCTGGAGACAGTTAACTGTCAACACATATAAAGGGCTGTTCACATCAGTGATATTAAAGTGAATATTCATACCCTTTTTAGAATTGAAACTCCCAGCAGGCAAAAAGCGGCATATTAAAAAAATCTGACAAAGCACACTGAAAGAATCTTGACAACACCAACATGACTACCCACTTTAAGTTGTCAAGAAAAAATACATTTTCCAGAGAAGTCCGGCCTGAGGGTTGAGTTGACTGTCTTGACCTTTAGTCTGACTAAAGAAGGTGCTGCAGTGATAACAGGTGGACAGGATGCAGTTCTCTGTCAAGTCTGACTTTGTGATTAAAGTTGATAAGGTATTAACTCATAAACAGGTACAAACATGTTGATTCAGTCACTGTCAACACAGTGTGTCTTCTTTTGTGTTCCAGTGAGGCCCACAGTCATTGAAACAGCCGTGTACGTCAACAGCATCGGACCGGTTGACCCCATTAACATGGTGAGACTACCTCTTCTGATTGCCTGTCCTTGCCTGTTCACAAAAAAACACCAATAGTAGCATGAGTGTCTTACAGAACTACAACCCTGATTTTAGAAAAGTTTGGTTGCTGTGTCAAATGTAGGTCAAATTTGCATCATGCAACAAGGACACCATTTATTAAGTTGACCCAGAAATGCCAGAAACTTCTCTGGGTCTGTGCCCCTCAAAGATGGACTGAGGTGAAGTGGGAAACTGTTCTGTGGTCGGGCTTTTTAGAAATCATGGACACTGCACCCCTGATGGTATGGGGATCATCAAAGTCCATGTCATTGGTAGCTTCCACATATGTGAAGGCTCCATCAATGCTGAACAATATTTACAGGTTTAGGAGGAATATCTGCTGACATCCAGACAAAGACTTTTTCAGGGAAGGCCTTCATATTTCAGCAAAACTATGACAAACCACATTTTGACAACAGGGATTACAACAGCATGGCTCTGTAGGAGAAGAGTCCTGCTGATAAAATGGTCTGTCTGCAGTCCTGACTTGAAAAAAGGTACATTCAAGAGGAAGACAAAAAATACAGGTCAGGAAGTCAACAAAGATGTGAGGATTTATTGTCTGGAAGTCACAATTCCTCTTTATGGCAAGTTTCTCAGGAGAACTGAAATCAGTCAGGATCTGTCCTGTGTGAAGTAGTGGTGTGTCGGTCTTGAACGAACGGATCAAAAGAACTAGTTCTTTTTGGTGAACGAATTGAACGAGGTCACCCCCCCTAAATGATCAGTTCAGCCCGTTCAGTTCTTTTGATTGGCTGAAGAGTCAGTTCACCGTTCCTTAGGGCGGGACTATCTCTGTGCTTGCCTGTCTTATCCTATCGTCGCGCCTCGCTCTGTGTGTGGGTGGGGCTTAGAGAAACAGCAGCAGTACTGAGCTTACTGAAAGACCGGGATGACCGAGTTGACTGAAAGACCGAGTTGAACGAAAGACCCGGACCGATGAACGACTCAGTCTCTGTCTTTTCAGTCAGCTCGGTCTGACCGAGAGATTGACCAACTCTCAGACTGACTGAGTACAAGCTTTCACTCTCTGCGAGGTGCTGTCAGCCTGTCACTAGCCGGCCGACTTGTGAACGCAACGTGATGTACTGAATAAAATAAACTATAAGGCAGTCTCTTGCGGGGGTATCTGTACTCACGAGTCCAACAAACAGTGCCGTGGCCGCCGCACGAGCCGAGCCCGAGCGAGCAGGACAGTCACACACACACAAAAGCACACAGCTGCTGCTGCAGACAGAGGCAGAGAGACAACTATTAAACAATAAAATGAAATAAGAACGAATAGAATTGTGTGTGTGTGTGTATATATATATATATATATATATATATATATATATATATATATACATGAACGAACAAACTGACTAACGACCGATTGACCGAAATGAACGGGTCTTTTTACTGAACGACCCGGAATGATCCGGTTCACTGAAATGAACGGTTTTGCCCACCACTAGTGTGAAGCTAATACATACATCTGACTGTTCAAATATACAAGACTCTAACTCCACAAAGTCAGACAGTCTCCTTTGTCATGTTGTCCACAACAGCCCTCTCTCACACTCACATTCAAAGTAGTGTCAGAAACAGAGCTGAGCTTTCAGCTGATGCTGATCACACCGAAGCACCATGAACCAGAATGGGCTCTTTTTTTGTTCCTCGCCGGCAACGTGGTGTACGCGGTCAGGTCAGGTCCGCCACGCCGATAAGGTGTGCCCAAACACATTTTGGTATTTTGGTGAGCGGTGCAGCCCTGCGTAAGTATCCCCCCTCCCTTACTCAGCTCCTCCCGGTAGTAGTCAAAGAGATCAAGAGATGTCTGAAGACAGCAATGCCACACGATGGCGACAGAAAGCAGCACCTCAACAAGTGTTGCTGTAAGCGCTGCAGAGGGCATCCTGCGCACTGTCTCATATAAGCACAGATGGGTTTGGTGTGTGTAATGTTGGACCCACTAGTAAGACAAACATCCTTTCCACAAATAAAGACACTCGTATAAAGTTGCACATATTCAAACCTCACGTGACAAAGTGGGTTGTACGCACAGATCACAACATACATTCAAATAATGGCATTAAAATCGGAACCATCCGTGCATAAAGGACACATCACGCTCCGTGGCCTGGCTCTTTCTTTCATAGATGTTGGCATATAAAATAAATTTGGCTCACAAAACTGAATATTGTAATATTCGTATGTAGGCTGAAAGTAAATAACTCATCTGATCACTGAAACAAATCATCATTTCAGCCGGTGCAGCAGCAGCTGCAGCAGGATGGGGAGAGGACACGGAGACATGTCCAGGTCCGGCTGCGTGAGAAATAAGAGGAAGAGGAAGAAAGAAAAGGAGGGAGACGAATTACATATCTTGTTAACTTCATCATGTGTGTTTATTTACTAGATATTTCATTGAATTTAATGCGGTTTCAGCTGTGTTAATTCAGTCAGGTTTAGTGTCCAAACGCGTGCCAAATGCGCTCTTCAGATATATCTATACAGATCTAAATGTTTGTGCTGACTCAGATTATTAGTTGTTGATGATCATTTATTTTACTGAAATGTGCCTGACACTGTGGAAACCTGCTGGTGAGGCATTGATGACTTATGCCGATACGCCGCCGGTCTACCAAAATACCACTAGACCAGCTGCACTCCGCCTGCGCTGAAAGCTGACCAGGTTTAAATCGGCGAGCTTTCAGCGCACTTTTCTCGCCAGCGGCGAGCATGAAAGTGCCACTGCAGCTGATTTTGTCGACACCTCCCCCTGCCGCGCCACCGCGCCCAGCTTGGCAGACCTTGTGCGCCTCAGTTCATGAAAATGCCAAACACCGGACTCCGCCAGATGAAAATACCACTGCGAGAGGTCTGGGCATGAAAATAGAGCCCAATATCTGTTTGTCCTTCTCTACATATAAGTCAACTGATTTAGCTTCAAACTAAATTTGATATGGCTAGGGAAAGAAAGAATGATTTTCTTCATTACAGGATCTTGAAACAAGTCATGTCCCCCCCCCCCCCCCCGTTCCAATCAATACTCAATTGTCCGTCTAAGTACTGATACATTCATGTATCATTTGGAGTTTTAAAACTTAGTTGCACTCAGATGTTTTTTTTTTCCATCTCCGTCACAGGAATACACCATTGACATCTTCTTCGCTCAAACATGGTACGACAGCCGGCTGAAGTTCAACAGCACTATGAAGCTGCTCATGCTCAACAGTAACATGGTAGGCAAAATCTGGATCCCTGACACGTTCTTCAGGAATTCCCGCAAATCAGACGCCCACTGGATCACCACGCCCAACCGCCTGCTGCGGCTGTGGAGTAATGGCAGAGTCATGTATACACTGAGGTAGGGCAGTCATGCTCCTGGTTTTTTAACATCAGGTAGTCTTTAAACATGAAACTATCAACTGTTGTTTGTGCAGCTTTAGTGTGTACATCTGTATTCTTATCACTTAGTGTTCTTTTAGATGAGCCTAATTTGTCAAAGTGTGATCAAATTGTCATTGTTTCTCCTGCATGTGTTGGTGTAATTATAGAGAGAACGTAAAGTACTTCTATTCTGTTCATCTACACTTGGGAGGGAAAAACAAGCCTGAGTTTTGCTCTTTTTCTGTCACAATTCTGTTTCTGTCAGGTTGACTATTAATGCGGAGTGTTACCTTAAGCTGCATAACTTTCCAATGGATGAGCACTCGTGTCCCCTGGAGTTTTCGAGCTGTAGGTGGTCGAACGTTTCCCCCTCTCATTTTTTAACTGCCATCTTGAGCTCAACTTTAGTAACTCGCCCAGTGAGAGGGGCTTCTCTGTGGGCCAGCATAGTGGCTAAGCCCTTGTGTCTTCTCCTTGCCAAATGGCCCATCTGCTTGAGGCTGCCCTCTCTCGGCCTGTACCAATCTATCATCTGCTCCACCAGCAGAGAGAGGAGGTCACCCAGTCCCATTTTCTCTGACAGTCCTAATGAATTATGCACCCTCTTCCAGTCTGATTCATGCTGTCTGTGTCATCCTTCATTTGTCTTCTTGCATTTTGCTTTAGCCTCTCATGTTCTGTCATGATCTTAATCTTCCACACGCTGGTGAAAAATGCAAAGACCATTTTACAGAGTTGAGAATAAATCTCAGAGCCAGCACGGTTACACGAAATGTCATCAAATGAGCTCAACCAAAAACTGCAGAACAGCTACAGGGATCTTGGCTGACATGGCTTTTGTGTGCAGCTCACCTGCTGCTTTGAAAATGTAAGCCTAAGCCCACCAGTGCAGAGCAAAAAGGAAAAACTTAAAAGTTCCATGGCTGAGATTTATTTGCACGCCATGAAGCAACAGCATGTTATCATGGTGGCACTTTAAATATCAGGCACATTGGTGACATTTTCCTGCAAGAGTTTTAGTGGGCCACCTGACTGGTTGTAAAGCAGGTTATTTAGGAACTCACTGAAAGCTAAAAATCTGGATATGAAAACTTTGGGGGCAGAAAAACTCAGTCCATATAAGTTTGAAGTTCTTTCAAAATGTGCAGAGTAATGTGAGCTTCTTCCAAGACAATGATATAACTTTAAAGCAGGAGGATCAAATATTGTGTCATCAACAAAGAAATATGTAAAAGGAACTGTATTGCAAATTTAACTTTGAAGTGATGTTACTCATTTGATGATATTTCTTCAGGCTGGGCTGGCTCATCCATCTCCCCATCCGTGCTCCCCTTTGCCGTGCCATGGTGCAATGTTCCCTGTTGATGTTCATAATAATGAGAGACAGATGTAAGTAACATGTTTTACATTCAAGATATGGTTCTTTATTCTGCAGATGGTTATCCCAAGAATGAGATCATGTACAGGTGGCAGAGACGGGCGGTGGAGGTGGCAGACCAGCGATACTGGAGACTCTACCAGTTTGCCTTTGTAGGATTAAGAAACACATCTGATGTGGCACACACCCAATCAGGTACGGGGTAACAGGCAGGTGAGTTCATACTGTGTTTGCTTTTGTGAGAACAGTTTGGGCTTTGGATTGGAAATCCAGCGGGATTTCTCTGCAGGGGTATGATTCCTGACCAAGATGCCAAAATGTTAGTTGGAGGTTCTGACCAGTCTAAATCCTGCTCATGAGATTGCCAGATTTATAGCAGGAGATGTTTTATCATTACCATTACCAAACTGGTTTTAGTTACAACACCAAGGGGCAGCAGGAACTAACTGACGGTTTATACAAGTCTGAATCAAATCCAATCAAATGTCAGTTATCCAGTCTTCTGGTCAGTGTATTTATCTCTGACACAAAGTGAGAGAATAGTTCAAATACCAAGTCGCCATAGCTAAAGAAAGCCTGTCAATTATGATCTACAACGGGTGCCATAAACTTGCCTTTTTTTACCCATTCCTGCCAGAGTTCTGTGAATATCTGACTTTTCTCTGTGCTTGTTCACATTTAACTCTAACTCTTATTCACTCTCTTAATTTTTTTTTCAGGCGAATATGTAATAATGACGATCTTCTTTGACCTGAGTCGGAGAATGGGCTACTTCACCATCCAGACCTACATTCCCTGCAGTATGATTGTGGTCTTGTCCTGGGTGTCATTTTGGATCAATAAGGATGCCGTCCCAGCCCGCACATCTCTAGGTTTGACACGTCATTTCATACTGATTGAATCTGAGGTCACCTTTTCCTTCACATCATTGTGTAAGTGATGGATTTTTACAATGTTCACTATAACGGGTAAATATGACTGTGTAGGTGAGAAAATAGCCAACTTCTAAATCCTCAGTCTCGATGAATTAATATTTGTTTTGATGGTGCCAATAAAGGTCCTAGTCTTTGTTGTATTATCAACAAAGACCCCGAATGAATCCATCATGAGCAACAGTAGCGAAAAGCACTTCAACTGACAGAAACCTTGAACAAGACCAGACTCGTGTTGAACAGCCACCTGCTGTGACAGTGTTGGGTTTAGGAGTGGGATAATTATGAAGATATTTAGGATATAGCAAGAGATGCTAGACCCCCCCATACAGTCTGAAGCCTAGGTAAGTCCTGATGACAGCAATGGTAACAATGCAGCTATGGCAGAGTCAACACAGAAGTACAAAGCAGACTTAAGCATACAGCAGCATATCTGGAAGCTGGTCCAAGCCTGAGTCAGCCCAAACAAAGGCTGGACGATTATGGTAAAAATAATAATCAGGATTATTTTGACTGATATTGAAATCACGATTAATAAACACGATTATTCATTTATTTTTAAACTTTTATCAAATCAAAAAAACTTTAAATATAAGTTATAAGAACAACCAGAAATAAATTATTAACAAGAAAACATGTTAAAAAAAAGATATCTATTGTAAATTAAAATAATAGCAATAAAAATAATAAATAAAAATAATTACCCAATCTCTGTGCACTCCTGCAAAACTTGCATCATGCAAAAAAAACCCACTAATAACGCAGCCAAAAATTAGAAGCCTCTTTTAAGCTTTGATCAGCTGTGTGATCGCCAACAATAACTTGCTAACACTAATACTGGGCATGCACCCTCTGCGGTGCAGCACCCAAGTGCGTGCCCACGTACTGATACAAGTACTGATACACATGAGTCTGAGTTACAGCCACATCAATTTAAAAATAAAAAACTCATTTTTAAGGTGTGACAGCTTTTATTTAGCTGTGGTGGCATGCCACAATCAATTGCATATAGGGGAAACCCTGAAGTTGGTCCCGTTGCCTTGGGGAGCAGACACAACAACGTGACAAACTTTGCAAACAATTCTTTTTGCTTGACGTCCGTCGACTTGAAACCAAAATGTTTCCAGAGAACTGAAGTTGTCCTACCTTTCTTCTCAACCAAAGGCTGCCTTTCTACCATGTTTTCAGTCGCTCACTACTCATATTATTGATCCACACACATCACATGCTTGCTGCAGCTGCACGTAACAGGAGCGCATTCCCAGCACAGGTAGTTACATACACACCACACCATGTGGCGCATTAATGATTTTTCTTTGATTATAATGATTTTATGATCGTGAGAAGCCAAAATCTTAGTCATGATTAAAATTTGATTAATCGTTCAGCTCTAGCCCAAACTATAAACTTTATTGTAAAAGACCGTTTCAGGATTGCTCCTCAAAGTAGAGAGGGTGTCTGCCTCCAGGATCCTGACTGATTTCTAAGGAAAGGGGCCTGCTATCTGAAGGCCCTACTTCCCTATACTATTTATGAAGACTTTTTGAAGGATCTGCATGCATGGGAGTGAAATGTTCTCAATAAGAGATTATGGTGCTTGATGATTAAAAATTTTGTGGGTCAGAAGAGGGATTTTAAATTCTATCCTAGATTGTTTAAGAAACCAGTATAGAGAGGCTAATACGGGGAGATGTTCCAAGTTTAAGACAATGCTGGACCACCTGAATCTTATCCAGACTTATTAGGGGATTGCATATATCCAGTCGAGATGAAACAAATGCATGAACTATCATTCAGCTGATGAAGTGGTCTCTGTGAAAATCCACTCAGGTATTACCACTGTACTCACCATGACGACACTAAGCACCATCTCCAGGAAGTCCCTGCCGAAGGTGTCCTACGTCACAGCCATGGACCTCTTTGTTTCTGTCTGCTTCATCTTCACCTTCGCTGCCCTCATGGAGTACGGCACTCTGCACTACTTCACAAGTAACAGACAGACCAAAAAATCAAAAGCCAACAATAATACGCAGGTAGACAACAGTTTTCTTCTTTATTTTCTCTGATCATTCAGGTTTTGATCTGC
This sequence comes from Xyrichtys novacula, assembly GCA_962446985.1. Lineage (NCBI taxonomy): Eukaryota > Metazoa > Chordata > Actinopteri > Labriformes > Labridae > Xyrichtys > Xyrichtys novacula. Next base: position 17,405,870 of record OY660878.1, read on the forward strand.
TGAATTCAACTGTACCAATCTTAACTGTCTGTTTTCATCACAACAGAAATCATCCAGCATGGTGAACATCAGGCCCGGCACATCCCTGCTGCAGATGAACAACATCGTGCCCTATCACGAGGAGGCCGACTATGCTTACGAGTGTTTGGATGGAAAAGACTGTGCCAGCTTCTTCTGCTGTTTCGACGACTGCCGCTCAGGTGCCTGGCGAGAAAACAGGATGCATGTGCGGGTTTCAAAGATAGATTCATACTCACGAATATTCTTTCCCACTGCTTTTGGCCTTTTCAACCTCGTTTATTGGATAGGTTACCTTTATCTATAAGACCACCGCCTCAAAAACAGGACAACTGGAGTTTGAGATCAGCAAGCATTTCTCAGATGTTAAGCTGCTCTTACAGCAGAGAAATTTGTGTTTAGCAAATATGTTCACCAAAAAAGGAAACCAAGATCTACTGACAAATTATTAAACTGCAGTGCCTTGTTTTTTTTCCCAGCGCTCCCTGTGGGGCTTAGCATCTGAGTGTTTGTAAGTCAGTCTGTCCAACATGACGTTTGTTGTTCCGAGTTGATAATTCCTAAAACTTAGCAGTGACCCTTGTATCTTTGTATAGCATCAAACTAAATATTCCTGAAGGAATATTATGAAAGGTATGTCATGAGTCGTCATGGCTGCCAGGGGACTAATTAAGTTTTTTAAAACTTGTACTCTAAAAATATCATGACCTTAATGGCTAGTCAAATATTACAATTAGCAGGATAACTTCATAAATTAGCAGAAATGTGTAATGAAACTTTTCTATTTTGGACACAGACTCTTCTAGGGGAATTTCCCTGTAGATTTTAAATAAATTAATTAATGATCTAGCACCACCCTCAGGACAAATACTTTGGGCTCCACCAATGATAAGGTTCGAGCATTGTTGGTTTCCTCCAATTTTTTTTACACACAATTCAAAGTGGGTGGGAATGAATGACTTTTTCAGATGGGTTGGGCTGATTCATGGGTTACCTGTGCTCCCTCATGGTGACATGGTGATTTGAATATGCTTTTTTCCCCCTCAAGGAAAAAAAAACAACTAATTTTTTGAAACTCTTATTACCTTCAGTGTCCTCATGTTTGAAAAATTACTGCAGAGAAAGTTTGTTTCTGGATCCCCAATGACATACAATGATAGAGGGACCCTTCTGCAGTTATCTGGTTGTGTTTAAGTGACAATTATGGGGACCAATTTGGTATAGAAAGAAGAGTCAGAGCTGTTTAGAGTTGTCCCCCATTTTACAATACAGGAAATGAATTCCATGGCCTCTAATGATGCACTTAAAAATGTGGCAACTTCAGGGTGCTCTTCCACTGGGTTAAGCATGGCACAGTGCCACTAAAAGAGGAGAAAACATGAGCTCCAAGCTTCCTCAGTCAACGGAGAAGTCATGGCAAGCTAATAATAACATGAGGGCACATTAGGGTGGCCTCCCAGGGGGGGAAACAGGATGCTTGACCGTTAAGATTGCTCCTCTACTGAAGAAAACTTGATTTACGTACGGACTCCCAGGGTGTCATGCTACATTACAAAATAAGCTTCACAGCATTAAAGGTTGTGGTAAAGTGGGAAATGTAGCTGTAAATTGTGTAACAGTGAATCGTATGCTTGTTGTTTTAAGATGATGGACAAAGTTGCAGCATTTAGAGCCATTTGACCATTGATGCACAGTGACTTTTTTAGTAATGCAGCTGGTGTTGCTCAGATACCCAGAGTCCACCCTCCTCCAGCTCCTCCCATGAGATCCATGAGATACTCACATCTGGAACTGAGAACTCCAGCTGTGTCTCAGTACATCCACAGGGAGACAATTCAAAGGCAATGTGAAAGGGCAGATGCTCCTCCCCAAGTTCTCTGCAGCTCCCCTCTGAATCTCTGAGGACTATCTCCAACACCTGCAAAGAAACAGATCCACAGTCCAGCTCCTTACCCTGAAGTTAAGCTCATAGGTGAAGTTGAATAAAGAAGACCTTAAGGCGCAGGAGTTGCACTGCACAGTTTCCTTGCCTGTATCAGACACAGGAGATTACAACAGATAAACTCAATCTTCTTTTACCTCATGCCCTTCAAATGTTTTTTATCATCCTAATGTTAACATAAGGGTCCACAATGTTTCAGTCATTTAAACTGGTGGCCTCTGTGGTACAACTAGTGACTTGAAGTATAAACTCAACACAAGCTTGATTATTTCTGCTATTTAGACTTCTACTCTGTTGTACTACAATTTTGTTATTTTGCTTTTAGCTTAATGTAAAATGTTGGGTTTTGGTCATCTGGGCTAAATATTGGTCCCACTCTACCATTATGATTAACCAAACACATGTTAAGTCAGGATAGTTTGAAAATAAACCTCACAAAAAACACGAATTTGATTTATTTTGTGATAAATGAACAGATCTGATCATAGATTCAGATGTTTTATGTATGAAGTGAATCCTTGTTGCAGGAGCTCTGATTCTAGAAATGTTTGCTTTAGTCAAACTCCAGTCCATATAGAGGAGATATTGCCATTGAACTTTAAAAATAAGCCCAAAAGTGAGTTTACTCTCTGCCACCGTGCTGTTGATATTGTTGAGAAAGCAGGAAAGAGGACATGCATTTTACTTTGTCGCCTAAACCTGCAATGATAAGATATTGTTCCTTCTCATGAAGCTATATTCCCTGATTTTCCTCCAGAGGCCTAAACTCTTGATTGAATTTTGAAGTGATGTTTTTGGACACCCGAAGGGTCACTGTAAAAACAGGGAATATATCTTTGTAAAATTAAACATTGCTCTATGGGCTCTATTTTTCTAGATAATAACTCACAGCAGTGTGATCAGTGAGACCAGGCTGGGCTAGCCTTTGCTCAGAAGCTACCGCATGGATTAGATTTGTAACTTCTTGTGAATTATTAAGAACAATAAGGGTTGTTTTTGTGGCAGCCATTTTTTATATTTGTTGTATTTTAAGTTCAAAAGGTAACAGTGTTTTCACTGATGCTCTGTTCAGGCAGATGTTCACCCAGTTTAAAGCTTTTCTGATTTTAGATTTCCAACTTTGGACTGAAGGAGGAACGTGTTCTGTACAACCCCAACCCCCAAAAAGTCAGGTGCTGCTTAAGATGCTGACAAAAATTGATTTTTGGGGTGTGCAATTAAGATAAACTCTGCATTTAACTTTTAAAAAGTGCAAAACATCCTATCCTATCAAATGTTAACACTAAAAAAAATTTAATATTCATTTTAAAGTTGATGCCAAACAGGTAAAAGGTCTGTTTGTTGATGCATCCACAGATGAGATGAGTTGTTAATTGACATTCTTTTTGGAAACCATAGATATCACATCCTTGAAAAAGTAGAGGGCCTACCAGGGAAATTTGTGAACCAGCATCCTAACTTTTTTGGATTTGGCGTTGTACCATACAGCTCATAAATCCTTGAATTCACTTTGACAGTTTAATTGCATGTTGAAGACCATGTGGAGCATTAATGTTGCAACCCCAAGAACAGTTTCAAACACAGGGAATGCACACTTTAATATTTACACCAATGTCTTTCCAGCACAGTATTCGCAGTTCATCATCCTGACAGCAGCTTTCAACAGAATTAATGATGATAGCCTTAAAAAATGTCTTTCATCACTTCACTTTTCAGCCATGAGCTATCACATAAATACAGTCCAGTGAAGATACTCACAAATGACACAGACTCATTAAGTCCTCATGTAGTTCAAAATCCTCCCAGTAACCTATGATTTACAGTGGGTTGTACATGTACATTTACAATTGGTTGGAACCATCGGGTTTTTTTAAGGTTGCTGATGTACTGAGAATTCCTTTTGGACATTAAGAGAGTTGGACTAATTAACTGATGATTTAATATGTAAATCTGAACATTATGAGTGTAAATAGTCAGATTAAACCCACAGAGTATGATGTTTTCATTATGAGCCTTTCTGAACATAGCAGCCATTTGTTTGAATTAACTGTTTTTCATGTACAAAAGTATGTAGAAAACCACCTTTTATCTATCCTTAAAGCGATCAAGTATCTGGGCGGCCTATTTTATACTACTCATGACCAACATGACTTAACTGTCACATATACACACGGAAACCAACTAAAGAAAAGTGCCACACCAACATCACTCGTTTATTATCTGCAGAAAAACTGTTCCTGAACTATCCACAAACACCAAAGAACAAAATCATTTAGTACCCTGTCCTGTAAATGTCATGTTGCACGCAAGTTCAGATTGCATCCAGCTCCAGATGCGTATACATGTAAAAAAATGGAACAGAAAGGATTCAAATTAAGGCCATGCTCCTGACATGTCAGAGGTAACATAAGTATCCAGATAAAGAGTTTTCAACTGTGCAAACATCAAACATGAATGTACTGAGAGCCACGTGAATCTATGCAAACATGAACATTGTTGCAGTCTTTCTGAGGGTATGTGATGAGTCCTGTTTGACTTTTGTCTGATTTTCACTTATTAATGACTTTAAAGAAGCAACAAGGAAATATTAAGAAAATGTCTAAATTCTGCTAAAACAGAAGCAGACTTCAGTAACATAATATTTCTGTATAAATTAAATCCAATCGTATGGCTTCACCAGGACTGAACACTCAGATCTCTCAGTTTCTTTACTCTCTGGTTAAGAAATGCTGTTCAGTTTGTTTTATTTAATCTTTTTTTATTTATTTATTACAAAACTAAGGTGTTGAAGTTCATCTGACTGGATTTGTAACATCAAAGATGCACAAAGTGTGGAGTTAAACAGCCAAACATCACTATGGGTGGCGACTAATGTGAGTGTGCACATTATTTCCTCTGTCACAAAACTAAAGACACAGACACATGAAATAAATCCAAGATTTGACATGGGGACACAGTGTTAAACTATAACAAACAGGAAACTGAATCAGACACTAACAATGTTAGTGTCAGACTGAAAGTCAGGTTCAAACTGAAAGTTTGAACCTGACTGTTTCTAACAGCACAGTCTTGCTCCCTATTTTAGCTTTTTTTAAATATGGCACCTGGGTCAGCGGTCGAAATAAGACATCAAAGGGTTTTAAGATTCAAATGGATGCTTTGGTGTTGCTTTTACTTTTGTTGTTACATTAAAATCAAGTAATATAGTATACAATTGAAATGTCCTGTTTATAAGAAATGACTGTGTTATTTCCCCCCTCAGTTTTCTATGAATATTGCATAAATACGTTTAGCATAAGTTTTGTCAGTTACATTTTCAGAATTTTTATACCTGTATTATACAGGATTGGATTGAGGACAGAGCAGGACAGAGAGACAGGGTAAAAGACAGCAGGCCGGAATCAAATCCAGGCCAACAGCAAGGTATATGGGGCACACACTTAGACTGCTCTCTCAATGGCGCCCTAATTGAAACCATGGGAGACAGAAAGCTTTAAAGATTTATTGAGATTTTTTTAGTTTGTTCCATTTGTTATAGTAGAGGAGGCAGGCTTGAGTACCTGTACTGCAACTGGTCAGCAGGGGGAGCTCTAAAAGTTCTGGCATCACTGTGATCTCCACCGTCTTATTGAGCTTATGGTTTGTATTTATTAGCATAACTGCATGGCGTGAGGCCACTGACAAAGCTGCCATATTTTACCTGACTGGAGAGAGAACATAGTGGGGTTTTATCTGATGAATGACATATGATACAACTGAAATGTATGGTTTTAATATTAACTTTATTCACCTTACACACTTATCTGGATGACCTTTTGTCAGCATTTTATTTCAGACTTTAAAGTTGGTCAAATTGAGTTATTTAAACTCTGTCCATTAATTGCATGACCACTGAAAAACTCAAAAGTCAACAAACACTCAACATGTCACCTTTGAGTCATTACACCAGAACCCACCTAAGCAGCAAAAAAAGCCTTCATTATGTTCCTAATCCTCTGTCCTCCTAACCATTTTTTCATAGCAAAGACTAATTCAGATCCAGAAGCATGAAAGTGTGATCGATATTCTCATGATGTAGCATTTAAAGCAGGCTTGATAAATCCTGCTGATACTGTGCCCAAAGGAAAATTCTGTAGATACATCAGCTGCAACCCTTATCCTGATCAACGTCACAAAAGTGTTTCTTCATTTTAGCATGTTACAATTTGATACAGTGCTGGTCTAATAAAGGTACTTATTTAAAAATGTATTTGTTCGTATTTGGAGACTACAAATTACAGTATAATCTGGATTTGCCTAATGTTTATGATGGCAGAAGCCATTACAGCATAACTAATGTAAGCTCTTTTTGTCATCCAGAGCTTCTTTATCCAAATATCATAGCTATATAGCCAACTATATTTCATAAGGAGTATAATTTCAAGACTTTTGCACGTTTTGACAATGCTGTGTCTTAGGGCTAGCACTGATAGCTTCCTCCTACACATGGGAGGACTGTCCATTACACTCTCCATGTAACATGTATAGGGCCCTTAGTTAGCCCAGCTTCAACACCCCTCTGTCTTGGCTTCGTTAAACGATTGTTTTCATGATCTATGTTTTAAAAGGAGCAAGTTTGTATGGCTTTTCAAGCTTTGTAAGATGTAACTTAATTATTAATTTCATATGTATTCACATGTTGCACTGTTTCCATTTTTTGTTGCATTAGCTCCCTTGAATGGAGCTCAAAACATCAAAATCGTATGCTGTATTTTTCAGCCAAACAACCTCAGAAAACATGTTTAATGATCTTGTGAAAATGAGAGCAAGATTGTTTGCTGTACTAGTTTTAGTGATAGGCATAATGCTGTGTATTGCATTCAATTAAGCCATATAAAGACATTTATCATCTGCGTACAAAGTCATTCTCTATAAGTGTTGCTCATACTGTATTGTGACTACTGATTCAACACACTGTGAGAAAATAAAGCAGTGCCTGGAAAAATTCAAGTGGTGTCAATGATTTTCTGTTATAGCAAGAGGTTATCTTTACAGTCAGAACTGAGAAAAGCAAACAAAGATTTGTACTAAGCTTTGTAAGTACATCAATTCATATTGTTTAAATGAGCAGTTTTACTGAGTATGTCCTTGAAATACATATGAAACAGGGGCTTTTATTACAACTTTGGTTTTAATTATCCAAAGTAATTCAACAGGCAATCTAGATTGACATATTAACATATTAACCTTAAACTGGCTTTAACCATTGAAGCCAACTGGAGGCATTACATAAAAAGTAAACTGACCTCCCCTTGAAAAGTTATTTTCTTCTCATCCGAGGTACAACCCAGAAAAAAAAAACTTAAACTTTGGCTTCTTATGGATCTTCATAATATTATTCTCCAGACCTATGAATTTTCAAAGAGGTTTTACTGCTGGAGCAAGCCAGAGTGACGCTTGTGTATGACCATGACCAGAGACCTATTAAAATCAGAAGGATGGGCTCTACTCCAGGGTATGTCATGGACCAACAAAAATCCCAAAAATCAAAGCCTTGAAGTCATTTATTGCTATCTGCTAGTTATACTAGACTTCCTGTAAAGTTAGCATCCTCTACTGGAGGTTAACATGGTCATCATATGACTATAGTTGCACTTGGGTTCTGACTTTGGTAATAGCCAAATTTCCCCAACCAAAACCCAATGTTTTGGTGCCCAGTGTGAGGCATTCAAATATCAGCTATATCTCTGGACTTGTGCTCTCTTTATTTCCTTTTCTTTTTTTTTTTTTTTTGTATAATTTTGTCTCTCCAACTTTGTTTTCATAATTGATAGGCACCATATTAACCAGAAATTAACCATTATCTACTGTCTCCATTTTTAAAGTTCCATCAGCTGGCTAGTTAAGAACAGTTTGAGAGGCTTGAAGCACCCCAAAGGAGTGCCAGAGACACACAGAGTTTATTCTGAAATTGCTTTATTCAGTGTTTCCTCCAGTTTGGATTCCTGAAATTGATGAGTTGGAGAACACTTTGGATCATTAGGCTGGTGGCACACTGTGAGAGTGATAAACAGTGAGTCTTTAAAACACCAGGAAAAAACGTATCAACTGCTCAACTTTTAGCCCTTTCAGAGATACTTATTGGCCAACACGTTTTTGAGACTCATGTTTTTATGTGATATTCGCAGTTCTGTTTGTTTAATAGAAAAGGAGACAACTGTGTTGGATTTGACTTATGCAAAGTCCTTGTGAGGGTTGACTTTATGCAAAATGTACTCTGAATTTTACGTTAGAATTTCATCTGTGTAAAACTCTTGTATTTCAGCCTGGAGCTGTCAGACACAATGTGCTGTTGTTTTTAAAAATCTGCTGTTGTACACAGTATATTCAGAATGAAGTTTGTATCACTCACACTTAGAAGAAGCAGGGAGTCTTTTTCGCTGAGTTAATATTTCAGCGATTTGCATCACACCATGAACTCATCCTGTCAGCAAATGTTAACACCTAGAGCTGTGTAGTGTTTTGGAAACAGCATGAGAGACTAGAAACAAAACTGACCTTCAGCGTTCTTTATCTTTGTCTAGAAAAACCTCTAGCAACCAAAAAACTGCTGTGTGCTCTTAAAATCACTGTCACTGTCAATTGTCTGAAATTAAAACTGAAACCTCTTTCTTTGTAAATTTCTGTGTAAATGTTTAATGGTAGGTACACATGACTTTGGTTTTGGATTTTGACTCCTCGATTCCTTTACAAACATGAGATTAAAATTGTGGTCTGATCTAAATCAGGCATGTACAACTTATCTTGAAAAAGCAAACTTCTCATGCTCCTCATCATATGAATTAGCAGCTCCTAGCATCCTCTGTCATCTTGCTTTTCCTCTTGGTTATCTAACGTGCAGCATACGCTCATAGTGCCTGGGGTTTTTAGATGACGCAGGATTGTACCTTCTATGTCTGGCATGTAAAGGTGCAGATTTTAACCAGATTTATCCCCTTTACCCCCCCCCCCCCCCCAAAAAAAAAAAAAAAAAAAAAAAAAAAAAAACAGGTCTGAAAGAATTGACACATTAGTATGCACAAGTATTAGGCAAGTATATTCCGGAAAATGAGAGAAATAATGCAGCCGACCAGAATGACAGAATAAAACAAACATATTGACAGAGCTTGCCGCAGGATGGGATTGTATCTGTGTGTGTTTTGTTTCTACCTGTTTATGAATTCATGAGCAGACTGTGGGGCTTGAATGTGATTGTGTGCTGCATTTGTGATTGGTTTTCTTTTGTTTTGTGTGTGCCTTAACTGCAAATTAGCTAAAAAAAAAAAAAACATGATCAACATGATGAAATCAGTGGATACTGAAAACACAGGCCTGGATTTCATTTCTGCATTTAAGTTCATAACCACTGGTTACACATTTTTACTGTTAATAAATGTGGAATAATGTAGTAAGCAGGTGGTTGTATGGGTACAGTCTCTGACATGAAGTAGAGGGGTCCCATTTCCCTTTAAACCTGACAACAAGCGGTGAAAATTTGGTAATAGGGAGATGTGAAATATCCAATAAAAGCACTTCTTTAAATGGGTCAGCTGCACATCTCTGGTGGGGACAATAAAAACTGTAAACCCCTGATTAGTTTCTGAATATTACCCTTTCAGCCTGTTAATATTTTCAGAGCTCTGCACAAACACTGTATGCCAAACTATTTAGAATTTCATCCTCCTTCAGTTGTCCCTGATTCTTTTTTAATTGAAATGTAATGATGAAACATGGGGTTCAAGGGAAATTAAACATTTTTTGCATGCAGGCAATCTCAGCTGCTGGGTGCAATATTACAGAAGGCTGTATGGAGGCTGCGACTTATCCAAAGACACTCTGAGGTTTCTTTTGTTGTTGAGGTCCCACGTGTGCCAAGTCGTGCCTCTTTCTCTCTTCACTGCAAGGTACTAATTACTCTGAATGCTGAGCAGGAGAGTGCAGCAGCGCCTGAATGAGGGGATGAAAATAAAGCCAACTGTCATCTCCTGGTGGGACATGATTACCGGGTATGGAGACGTGTGAACTTGAAAAGCTTCCACCTCCTGGTTAATGAGAGCGCGGTGTGAAGCATGTGGATTAGAAACAGGAAACAATAAACCCTTATGTGAGCGGAGAATGGTTGTAGGGGTTTGGACAGTCAAATGACTGTTGTTTTTCAGGCTGATCAATCTCTGTGTTTCAATATTTCATCACAGTTAAAAGCATTTTCTGTAACATGTTTACAGTTCCATTATTCTGACACTTTTAAGTCCTTAATAATGATGTAAAGCAGTTCTTACCAGTGTCTTGATTTGGGAATCAAATGTACAACAACATGCACCTCATGATGTTCAGTTAAATGCTGCACCAGTATGAAACCACAACTTCAAGAGAGAAGACAACCTCAAAGTGCTCATACTGTCGAACTAAGAAATTTTCACTTTTTTAAAGGATAATGCTGTTGTGAATTCAAAATGTAATAATGTTATTTAAATGTGCATAATTGTGTTTTTTCAGTTTAGTCCCATGCTCAGGTCTGTGAGGATTTTCTCTCTCTGCTGTCTTTTTCGATGCAGTTGCATCTTGAATTATCTGCACCTGTATGCTTAATTTAGGGTGGAAGCCTGTAAAGGCCTGGTACCTGAGGCAGTATAAACAAATAAAAGATTATCCTATATTTGAGGATTTACTGTACATGGTATTTGAATTCTATCTGACAAACTGATAAATGCCATTCAAAAGCACAGCAGTGTTGTTTCCACCAAGACTGCAGCAAGAAGCAGGGAGACACTGTGGAAACTCAAGTACTGTCTGCAAAAAGAGTCAACCCGCATGTGATTTATAAAAACAGTCAATTTTAAACCCTAATCACATCCTCAGTGATGTGTCATTTCTGGCAGCCCTGATGTAAAGGTTTGACAGAGAGTATTCACACTCACACTCATGATCATGAATCCATATGGAATGGATGAATGATTTCACTGCCTTAATTATTTTACATAAAGTTAGTATGGTAGGTTCATTTATAAAGTGTTATTCACAGGCAAAAGTCACAAGTCAAACTAAAATAAAATAAATTAATTGATTTGTGAGTGTTGGATTTTATTTTATCACTTAACTCCCTTTTTCTGTCAGTACAAGAGTCACATTTTTACTGGCTTTCCTCACATTTTTGAAAAGGGAGTTTTTTTTTTCTCCTGCTTTTGATGAACAGATTCGACATGATTCAGTTTTTGCTGTTTCTTCTGTACATTTTTGTTGATGTGACCAAAAATTCAGCTTTACTGTGCTGTGTTTTTGTGTGTGCATGCAGCTCCTGTACCCTGTCCAAATTCCAGCTGTGTCAAGGCCAAGGAAGTGTACTGATCTATTAATTCCCCTCTTAGGGGTCTCAAGCTTTTTCAGTGTGTTGAACCATTCCTCTGAGAAAATCCAGTCATCCAACAATCAGACTAAGATTTCCAGGAGAATCCTCAAGAGTCAGTCTCTGTGGACAACAGCTAACCTCATTTCTTCATAATATGGTGGTATTTTAAAAGAGACAGAGCTGTTGCTGTGGGGCAAAGTGTGAATAACTGATAGGATAACCCCAGTGGATTTGTAAATTGACTCTAAAGAGAAGCTGCAATGTTTAAAAAAAAAGAAAAAAAAAAAAAACATACACAAAGATATTCTTCCATCACTTGAAGACACACTTCACAGAAGTAGCAGAAAGCTAAGCTGCACTTCCTGTCCTGATCCCAGCTAAAGCTGGTGATTTTACCTGCTTTTACATCCACAACACTTCCATTCCTCCTGTGTTAAGTTTCCTCTGTCCCAGCCCACCTCCACCTGCTCCTTCCTGAAGTCTGACTGCTGCATTAGACTGGTGGAAGAGGAGGGTGAGCTCTGTGACCCGTAGCTAAAGGTACCCCACATGGCTTCTAGCTTTGTTAAACACACCTAGCTTTTGAGGTTCTGCAGGAATATGGATTTCTTTTTGCTCCATAAATCTGCTATTGTCATGTCCATGAATTGAGGTGAGATCAGATTAATTTAACGTACAAACAGTTTGTGCAGGAGGAAAACTACAGCAGACTGCAAAGCTGAGCAAACTTAATAAATCTCAAAAGAACCCGCCTAGTCTCAGGTGAACAAGGCTGTTTAGAGGGTTTGTTCTGGATTCATTGATCTGGGTCTAAAAATCCATGATGTTACTCAGGGTTGAATCCAGCTTACAGATTTCCTGATTTACTAATGCTTAGGTCAGATAACAAGCGTAGCCTGATCCAGTCGATGTCGTCTGCTGGGACCAGTTTGATGGTGTTTAATGAATTGATTGCTTTGACTCATACGTTCAGTCTATTCTATTTATTTACTGTAGATGTGGTGCTCACTGTGAAACCGTATGACATCCTGATGGGCTCTGAAGTTCTTCAGAGGTGTCATTAAAAAACAGTTTGTTTTGAAGCAGCCTTCAGCTTGCTTGTCTCACAGGTCAGGTTTCTCATTTTCCTCTTGATAAATATCCCACAGTCTCCCCACAGGTTCAGGTCAGGTGAATCAGCTGGTCAATCATGAACAGTAGTATTATGGTCAGCATCAACTTTTACAGCTTTGCAGATGACACACAGATTTATACAACCATGTGTCCTGATCATAGACTGTATGTACTATGGACAACTTGGTTCCGCCTCCCGCCTGTGTACGGATTTGAAGCCAAAAAGCTCTCGATATTTCCGGGATTTTTCTTCATTTCCTGAAACCAGCGCTGCGCAGTAGCGTTGTGCGCATTCGGCCGGAGAGTCGCCAAGAGTCGCTGTGATAATACTCGGCTCAAACAGCGTATCATCTGGGTGAGCTGCACAATCCCTGAACGCCAATAGGCTGTATCAGGTGTAAATCAAAGAAAACATGATCCCCCTAATACCTTTTAAAAACGGTGCTTCACAGAAAAAAAAGGACTTGAGCACAAACCAGTCTTACTGTACCTACATGTCAACATCACAAGCAGGGAGAAGAAAAAATTATATTCTGTGTAATAAATTTCTAAAGCCCATAAGCTTTGCTGGCGGAGGTGGGATTTATGACCTATTCTACAGCCCATCAACAGAGGGTGCTGTTCTCGGAGTGGCTTCACCCAGCAAGGGGGCAGACTGTCCATTCTATATACAGTCTATGGTCCTAATTGATTCCCTTTTTGACCATATTTTATGAACGGTTTAAATAGTGTCCTTTAACCCATGTCAGCAGCTCAAGAATCGAGGAGTGATCAAAATCTCCGTTATGAGCTCCGTATAGGTAAAATTAATCATAATAATGGTCTAGTCTCCCTGAAAAGAGCATGTTGACAAAGAGTACACATTTGTATATCCAAACAAACAGCAGCTATCAGTGATAGACTGACGGAGTATTAGCGTCTCTTCAGTCTCCATTCTTACTGTGCATGAGGAGGCTTCACTCTGTTTCTTTTCTTCTTGGTTTGTCAGCCCCTCGCGGGATGATTTCTGCAGATCTGGGGTCTGATGAACACCTCTCAGCATTTACACAGGTCACTTCCAGCTTAAGGCATGCTGGATCAGTTAATCCAGCCTGATTTATTTTTAGGACTCCCTTGAATTGATTTGTTAGAGTGAATAACAGGGAGCTCTCTCGCTGTCAGTCACTTTGAAGTCAGACACGACTTATCTGCAGGAGGTCAGAGGTCACTGTGGCTCTGTCGGCCTCTGGAGAGTTTCTCTTCACACCTGGCTGATTGAGATGAAGTCAGTGTGTGTGTGTGTGTGTGTGTGTGTGTGTGTGTGTGTGTGTGTGTGTGTGTGTGTGTGTGTGTGTGTGTGTGTGTGTGTGTGTGTGTGTGTCTGCCCTGTAAGAATGGCTCTTCTGGGTGACATACTGTGTGATTGGCTGTAAAAATGAGACATGAAAAGAGATGTGCTGCTTTGCAACAGGATATTATTCATGCACTCTTTAATCTTTGGTGTTTTTAGTCATGCATAAAGATCGGAATGTGAAGTCTTTCCTCAGTGAGCTTAAGAAATGCCCCTGAATTGGTTTATTTCTGACCCAGGTATGAGCTGCACTCGGCTGATGGAGCACAACTGGTTGTATAATCTCCTGCTTTTCCTCCCTGATGTGTGCAGAAACACTGGAGGAGCTCGGTGAGGCTGACAGACTGCACAGCGTGACTAAGGCCACTTTTAGACGGAAACGGTCTCCATAGAAAGCGGAAAAGTGCAGATTTGTTTTCAGTATTTATGCTGTGTTTACACAAAAACGCAATGTGGTTGAAAGCGCTGTAATGTGCATGCCAGGTCGCTAGGTGGCGCGTGTTGGTGTGACCGCGCTCCCATATAGACAAACAACGCATATGTAGAACAACTTCCAAAGACGTCCCCTTGTTCCCCTCCGCCGACCAATTGGCACATTAATTATTTGATGCAAATAATTCAGACGCCTCCTCTGCTGAGCAGTATGATCTGTGAGGATTCTGTACAGGTCAAAATTGAGCTCCTGTCCGTTCAATAATAACGACAGCGCGACTTGAATGTCCAGCATGGTTGTTGTTGTTATTTTCAAGGAAGCTGCGCATGGCTATGATGTCATAAGTGTGAGCCGACGTGAGCCAGGATGTCACAGGTTTGACTGTTTTCAGCGTTTTTGTACTTTAGATGAAAGTGGGACTAGCAGAGCGTTTACAACATTTCCACTCTGGAGGGGGGTTTCACTTTGTTAAGTTTTCATCTCCTTAAAACGCAGTTGCCGTCTAAACGGACCCCCCTAAACGAAACTAGATTTTTCCGTTTTCTATGGAGAACGTTTCTGTCTAAAAAATGCTTAGCATGTATCATACAACCACGTGTTCCTCCATATAATCAATATAATTACAGTTGGTAGCCCTGGAGCTTCATGTCGAGTTTTTTTTTCTTTCTGTCAGTATTTCACATACTTTATCTTCCCACTCATTATAGTTTAGTCGTTACTTACATCAGCAAAGCAAACACCAATGCACAATGTAAAACGTTCATGAATGTACATTTTTAAATGATGATAAAAAGTCTCATGTAAGTCTCTGTGTTGAACTCTATCTAGCTGAAACAAACAGGATTATTAACAGCGAGGAAACACATTATTCCTCAAAGTTTACAAACCTGGCAGTGTGACTCTGGGTTGGTTTGGGTGTGAATAATTCATTGTGCTGACAGTTTCACGCTAAAATGAACACGGGGGAAGAAATTCAAAGGCGCACTCACTCACAGCTTCTTCTTTTAAAGGGAGAAATCAGAGGAAAAGCCTCAATCTGTGTGAATAATAGATAAAAGGCCATTTTCCACATATGAAAGCTACGAATCATCCACGTTTCTAACCTGACTATAAGTAAGGAGAGTGTCTGCTGCCATGCTGACACTTTCTTCTTTAACCGCCTGTAACCTGAGAAATCTGCCCCAGCTGCAACTTTTACTCTCTGTTGTGCCCTAACTAATGAACAGTAAGTGAATTATCATAGAAATGAGATTCGTTCGTTCGTTCATTACATTTGAGAGGGAAGGTAAAGGTGCTTTAGTCCCTCAGGGTTCATGTCTGCATGTTTTACTTCGGACTGAAGATAGCACTCCTCATATTCATTTAAACGTTACAGAAAATCATTCCTACCAGTGTGAAACCTTTATTTCTGCAAACTTCAGGCACAAACATCCACTTTCACCCCTGCAGCACAGAGCATTCAAACAAGCTGAGTCAAATCCACAAATCTGACTGAAAATGTGTAATTGTCCTTTTTTTAATTTTAAGCACAACCTTTGCATGATTTATTATCAGCTGCTGTTGATCCAGGTGAGAGAAATGCATCCAAAACTTAAACCATCATCAGCTGTTACATGTCAGCAGAAGTTTTGATTCCTTGCTGAGGTTTAGTTTTAATTTTGGGCAGACTGTCTGCAGCAGGAGAAACATGCAACAGAAAACCTCAACAACTGTGTGAACAGTACGACTTTCTAGGTGCTAAAACCTGCAGTATTCTGAGTGTCCACTTGAGGTTGTCTCCTGAAGCACTGAAAGTCACATACACACTGATTCAAAATAGTCTGTTTACAGCATGGTCAATTAAAAAAAAAAACCACTCAGGCTCCCACAGGACCTACTACATGGGGAGGGAATTTTAAATAACACATCTGTTTCAAAGATCTCAAGGTTAGGAGACTGACACCTCAGAGGCACAGCTGACTTGACTGACAGATGGGCACACTGTAGCTATTAGTGAGGAGGCTGAAGGTCCGCCTCTGGTAGATCGATTGATTAGGTTGAGACTTTACCCCTGATGAATAAGGCACAGCAGGGATGGGGGGCCTGTCAGGTTCACTTCTCTCCCACTCACTGGAGAACAGAGTGTTTGTAAAGAAGCTTCTCCAAGATTCTTGACAGGAGTCAAACCCTGAAAAAGTTCCTCTGAACTTTTTTTTCAGCCACAGACCCCAGTTAGCCATGCAGCTAGTGTGAGTGAGCGTGTGGCATCAAGTCCTGAACAACAGTTTTTCCAGGTGGGAGTTGGGGGGGTGGGGTTGTCTGATCACACAGCTGATGACCACCCCTGACTCCTCAGAAATAGAGGGCCCAAAATCGAATCCCCCCCAAAAGAAGAGATGATATACTTTACAGGGTAAACCTTTCCAATCTTGTCAAGAACAAAAACAAGGTGGAAATGCTGCATATTAAGGCAGTGAAGGAAATGAAGCAACAATTTGCAGTCACATTCAATTCTGTTTTACCATTAAAGCCCCAAACTTAATATTTGAGCAGGATTAGGTTTCTTACATGTCTTTTCTATAGGAACTACTTGCATTAGCAGCATTATTACCCGACAAATTAATTTTCAGGGTAATACCTTTCACAGTGTGTGTTGTGCTTTCAGACACAACAGGCTCAGTTTTCTGATGTAAGAGGAAAAATGAAGCACTAATTGAGCCTATTAGGCTGATAGCAGTAGGTAATGACTTGTATGATAAGAAAGTAAATGAAGCTGAACAGAAGTAGCCTATGTCTGTTCCTCATGTTCAGCCACACCTCACCTTTTCCTCACATCCAGTTCAAACCCCAAGAAAACACCCCTTTCAGTATGAGCCATCCGATCTCTGCTGTTTTTCCTGCAGCCCACTGTGTGGTCATGTGACCCACAGGGCTGGTACCTGGAGATGAAGATCATGAGCTGGTGAGAATCTGTTGTGATGACGGGCTCATTAGCCTCCAGTGTGGTCTGTTGGCTTTATGATCACGTCTCTCCTGATTGAATTTGATTTGCATTCAAACTGTCACAGTATGATTCTCACAGTGATCTGGAGTCAGATCTTCTGCACAGCTGCTCATCAAAGTGATTTCTACCAGTTTTATCATTTTTATCAACATTTGAGAACTAAGCACAAACCTTCAGGGCTGTAAACATGTAAGCTGCAGTTCTTCAAGCGGCCACTTGGAGCTGCTTCATTTTTGAATATCCAACTTTAATTAGACAAATTACATTATAGGTTTCCATACCTCAGTTCCTTATCCATGTTAGTTTTTAAACATCTTCAACCTGGAATCCAAAAACCTGTGTAAGCAGAATTAGAAAGCATCACCTCTGTCTTTGACAATACTGTATAAACATCAGGAAATATGAAATGTTGTCTATTCTCCCAATAAGGACTTTTCAATGGAGGGGCAAGTCAGGACTGCAGGCAGACCACTTTATCAGCAGGACTCTTCTCCTACAGAGCCATTCTGTTGCAATCCCTATTGTCAGAATGTAGTTTGTCACGATTTTGCTGAAATACAAAGGTCTAGACAAAGTCTTTGTCTGGATGGCAGCAGATGTTGCTCCTAAAGCTGTAGATATTGTGCAGCATTAATGGAGCCCATGCAGTAGCTCAGGAGGTACAGCGGTTGTCCAATAACTGGAAGGTTGGCGGTTTGATTCCCCCCTATCCCTAATTTGTCCATTGTGTCCTTGGGCAAAACACTTAACCCACCTTGCTTCCAGTGTGTGTCCTCCACTGGTGTATGATTGTGGGTGTTGAGTGGGGGTGGTCAGAGAGGCCGTAGGCGCAAACTGGCAGCCATGTTTCCATCAGTCTGCGCTAGGGCAGCTGTAACTATTAGGGCAGTTTACCACCACCAGGGTGTGACTGTGTGAATGAATGAATGATGTATTCAATATAAAGTTCTTTGAAGGTCTCTGATAAAGCGCTATATGACATGTGGTGCATTATTATTATTATTAATTTTTAAATTATTATTTTATTTTTATTTTTTTAATTGTCATTATTATTATCATTATAATTATTATTATTATTGCTATGATTTCCACTTCAGATTCCTGTCTGTTTTTAATGCAGTGCTGCCTGAGGGCCTGAAGATCAGGACTATCCAGTCTTAGTTTTAGTACTTGTCCCTTCAGTCCATAGATTTCTCCAGATTCTCTGAATCTTTGAATGAATGTATCTTTTGTAGATGATGAAATCCACTCATTCTTTCACATTAGACACTCAGGAACATTATTCTGAAACTGTTCAACTATTAGCTCACACAGTTTCTCACAGTGTGAACTTCCTCCTTCTGAGAGACTCAGCCTCTCTGAATGTCCTTTTTATACCCACTCATGTTAGTGAATTAACCTTGAAGGTTGGAAGATGCTCTTCCAGGAGTTTGCTGTGATCCTCAGCATAAATCTGTCTCCATGGTCAGTCATTAGAACCAAAAGCCTCCTTGTGAGCTGAACTGTTGCTGCTCTTTTACCCTCCCCTGTCCTAAGCTCCTGTGTGGTCATTTATGTGACACTGTAAACACCTTCAGATATGTGTTGACCTATTAAAATATCAGCCGCCTCAAACCGCTTTGATTGATACATTAGTTTTCTTTAACATTAAATTGCCTGGGTGTAATATGAAACATCTCATTGGTTGTATGAACCTAGCAGGAATCATGACCACATTTTCTGTTCTCCAAGCTCTACACTTGCCACCGTTTAACCTCTGTGGTCTGAGGCCCTAACTTGGCTATAAAACGGGGTATCAGTCGCTCTCCACTGAGACTGGGTAGCTGCTCCAAGCAAAGGAGTTCAAGTATCTTGGGATCTTGTTTATAAGCAAGGGGAAAATGGACGGGCACATTGGTGCAGTGTCAGCAGTAATAGTGAGGAGAAAGCTGGGGGGCAAAGCTTTCAATTTACCCCTCAGCATACGATTTACCTTTTACTTTCCACAACCAGACTGAATCAGCTTCTACTGGGAGTTTCCAGAGAGCAGCTGCTGCTGCTTTGCATTGAAAGGAGCCAGCTGATGGGGTTTGGGGACATCCAACTGGGGGGTGACCCTGCAGCAGACTCTGAGATGCATAATTACATATCTAATCTGGTCTGAGGCTGATTTAGGATCCCGGGAGCTGCTGGAAATAGTTGCTGGAAGGAGGGTCTTCTGGAATACATCACCAAGTGTGCTGCCACTGAGATAGGCAGATGAGTAAAGGTGGTCATTTTACCACTGATTTATGGGCAGCCATGTAGACTCTGGACGGTGAAACTCCAGACAATCATTTAGAAAATTATTAATGTGTGTGCAAGTGGATTTTTTTGAGCCATCACTTTGTTAGTTAGTTTATGGAAATAGAAGTGGTGGTCCTGCTGAAGTAAAATGTGTCTTTGGTAGAAAGCGTAGTTGCCTCTGCCATCAGCACCCTACAGGATAATAACGGTCATCAGCCTTAGGACAAGGTGACCCTGCAACACAGCAAAAACTTTGCAGAGCCAACAGAATGTGTTCACCATCTGCCACACTGAGTCAACACTGCAGGGCTGACAGGATTCAGCTTTTTATACAACATGTAGTTCAAAAAGAACATCCTGACCCCATGGTGCTTCCTCACATCATCACAGAGAGACTTAAACACCACAGCAAGCTCAGGGTCCAGACACCGAGAGGAGCCTTCTGAATACTAATGTCAATTTAAAACTGTGATGGAGCATTACAATATTCAAACAAATTTACTTGAAAGAGACTGTTTGTTTTTTTGGGGGGGTGCTGTTTGCAGGTGTGGAGACCTGCATGTTTTCTGTATAGCATACAGGCATTAGTATATAAGTGATATTGTGTGTAGGAGAAAAGATATGTGTCCTGAGGTGGTCACATCACACAAATTTAAATGATTAAAGAAAAATTGCTAAGTAAAAAAAGTTACATCAGTTATGAGTTTGTCTTTTTTTTTGTTCTTTTTTTCCCCTTTTTGCTCCAGAAATAGGCCTTTTGAATCAGTGTGTATGTGGTATTAAGTGCTTTTGCAGATACCCCCTAGTGGACACTCAAAAACTGCAGGTTTGCATAATTTACAGCTACTTCCTGTCTTAGTGCATGCTCTCTTCGTGTCAATTGTGTATTAGCAACACTTTTTTGATACATGCAGTTGTTTTGACCTCTGCAGCTTTGAAAAGTTTCACTGGCAACATGTTTCTACAGAGGTGCTTGTTTGGGGCTTTCACAGCACCTTTCTTCTTCTGAAGATTGTTCTGGCTGTTGCAAATATTTTGCTCTTGTTCAACACCAAAATCCAAAACCTAAATGCAATAAGGAGTAAAAACTTATGTTAACATGTCACAGCTGATGATGGTTTAAGTTTTGGATGAATTTCTCTCACCTGGATCAACAGCAGCTGATAATAAATCATGCAAAGGTTGTCCTTAAAAAAACAAAAAGACAATTTTCAGTCAAATTTGTGGATTTCAAGTACCAATACTATGTTTCGATCAGAAAGAAAACCTTGACTGCCGATGCCGCATTAAGTTTGATCAGCATGAAGTGGTGGATGATGAGCAGCAATGAGACCGCCACTCAGTTCTGGACTCGTTGGTCCTGCTCTACATGTTTTATCACTACCTACAAATACTGAGCTGCCACCGATACACACAGATTACACTTAGTTTTCTACTGTGAGCTCTCTAAGAACATTGGTAGGCGCAAAAACAGCGTTTCTATTTCATCATTTTTGTGTAATCTTCCATTTATTCTAAATCCATCTTAACAGAGTGAAATATTTCAAGACTTTGTTTTGTTTGGATCTTGATGATCATGGCTCAAGAGGAACCAAAACCCACAATCTCAAAAACCATCAGAATATTGTAGCAATCAAGACAACCCTCTAACAGACGACTCTAACGGATTGACCCCAGATACCCTGAGCATCTACCTGGCTACAACGGTTACAACGATCGACCAATACACAAACAGATCAAATAAAATACCCCCGGTCACATCGATCACGGCTGGAACGCCGAAAGAGAGACTTACCTGAGATTTCCACCATCAGCGGGCCCTCTTCCGGGGCCCTCGCCGGTAAGTCTCCTACCGTGTTGTCTGATCTGCTTCCTCACCGCTGCGGGCTCCAGGACGGAGCCCTGGCGTGTAAGTGTCCTTCTTGGCACAGTCCAATCCCCGATCCAGACTGTCCTCTATTAGATCCTGCCTGGTGTCGTTGGCTGTCTGCTGGCTGTTGTTTTCTCCATTTCAGCCATGGCTCCACACTCCTCTCCACCCGGCTGTGCCAGCTGCGCCTGTCTGGCGGAAAAGATCCAGGAGCTGGAACAAAGGATCTCCACACTCTACCAGATCCAGGAAGCCGAGAAACTCATGGACACCATCGTCTTCAGAACATCACATCCCGACTCCACCGGCTCGTCGGATCCGGACCCCGCCGCTCCCAACACCTCTCCCCCGGCTGCTGCGACCACCTCTCCTCCGCCTGCTCATCCATCCTTCTTCCCCGAGGTCTCCTCGACAAGGCTGGGAGCAAAACCCAAGGCTAATCCAGAGCCTCCAGCTAGCTCCACTCCATCCCTGCAGGAGCACTGGTCCCACATCACCGCCCGCACCGGGAAAACAAAGCTCCCACCTCAGGCTCCCCTCTTCCAACTCCACCTGGAGAACAGGTTTGACACCCTGGACCTCCATGACTCCCCCCGCTGCCCGCGGGATCCCAGCCGATGTCCACCCGGCTATCTCATGGGTCCTCCGGTCCTCCGCCTCCCGTGCCCGACCATCCGCACGCCGGGTCCCTCCGGCGGCGCTCGATGCCGTGCTTCACACCGGCACCACGGCTGGCCCGTGTCCCTTCCCTCTCGCCTCAGTTGTCCTCCCCGGCGAGTTCCCCCCCTCCCCATTCCTCTCTGGTCACGCAGTCTCCACGTCCACTTTTCCCTCCAACGACTTTAATTGTGGGCGACTCTATCGTGAGAAACAGCCGCTTTTTTAACGCTCTCACGCGGTGTTTCCCCGGTGCGAGGGTCCTTGACATTTAAACACTCATCCCCACTCTGTTAAAATCTCTGCCAACTTCCATCCAGAGAATTATAATTCATGTTGGCACCAATGACACGTCCCTCCACCAGACCGAGCTCACGAAGGACCATTTTACCCAACTTTTTAACTTTCTGAAGAACTGTGAACTGTCTGTTTTTATCAGCGGCCCCATTCCCACTTCTGGTCGTGGGTGCGGGAGCTTCAGCAGAGTGCTCAGCCTGCACACCTGGCTCCAATCTGCCTCCCAAGCCCATAGCTTTGCCTTCGTGGACAATTTTAATCTTTTTTGGAAACGTTCGTCCCTTCTTAAATCGGATGGTATCCACCCGAACACCGCAGGTAGCCGCATGTTAGCGGCTAACCTGCAGCACACTGTTCACTGTTTCCCACGTGATTGACTATTTACTTCCCCCCCACACACACACCCCTCTCCCTCTGTGGTGCACCCACTGCTGACAGGTCCTCCCCAGAGCTCCCCCTGCTGGCAAATTCTGTCACCGACTCCCTCTGCCACAGGTTTTCATGACATTTTTTCCCCACTCCCTAATAATTACAGTAGTATCCAACTTCTCACTATTCCTGTCCATATCACCAACAGACACCACTCTAATAGATACACCACCCGGACTGTCAATCACTCTGTTTTAACAAGCCCATCCATACTGGCTCCCATCCTCACCAAACATGACAATACCTCTGTCAGCTTCGGACTCCTCAACATCCACTCACTCACCAACAAGGGACACATCATCCACGATCTCCTCACTGACCGCAAGCTGGACTTCCTCTGCATCACTGAAACATGGCAACAACCAAATGACTTCTCATCACTCAACGACTCCACCCCCCGGACTACACCTACCTCTCCCACCCCCAAAGCCACGGCCGTGGTGGAGGTATCGCCGTCATCCACCACAAAAAGTGGAAAGTTCTACCGCTGTCCTTGCCTCTTTTCTCCTCACACGAACTTCTGGCAATTACACTCCCTGGACCCACTCCCACCTTCATCGCCACCATCTACCGCCCCCCCAAGCCTCACTCTGACTTCTTAAATGACTTTTCGGTTCTACTCACCCATCTATGCACACTCTCACCAAACATAATAATACTGGGGGACTTCAATATCCATATTGACAACACCAACCTCCCCCTCACCAGAGACTTCTCATCCTGCCTGGACAGTTTTGGACTCCATCAATTCATCAACTTCCCGACACACACTAAAGGACACACTCTGGATTTACTCTGCTGCTCTGGCCTCATCCCATCCAACTGCACAGCTGATGATCTCCACGTAAGTGACCACCTCCTCATCTCCTTCAGTATTCCTCTCTCCCTCTCTAGAGTTTATTCACCACGCCTCATTACATTCCGCAACCTTAAGAACATAAACATTGACACTCTGCGCTCTAAGATTATGAATATTGTGATCCCGGACTGTTACACTACCCCTGATGACATAACATCTCATTACAACACCTGTTTAAATAGCATCCTCAATTCCCTCGCTCCACTCAAAACACGCTCTGTTTCCTTCTCCACAACTGCACCCTGGTACACCCCCCACCTCCGCTCCATGAAAACCAAAGGCCGCCAACTGGAAAGACTTTACAAGAAAACTGGACTCTCCATTCACAAAGAAATGTACATTAACCACATACGCTGCTACAAGGACTCAATTTCTCACGCAAAAACAGACCACTACTCCGCCCAGATCATCTCCAACAAAGGAAACACCAGATCACTATTCACTCTCCTCAACAAATCTCTCCAGCCACCGGACTCCCTCCCTCCCCACCTGTAGTCAACCGACACCTGCAACACCCTAATGCAGTTTTTTAATGACAAAATCTCCAACATCCATAAACAACTACACTCAGGTTCTCTCCCCCCTGGACCCCCTCCAAACTCACCAACTCCCCTGCCACACCACCAGCTCTTCTCCAGTTTTCTTCTCCCCAATGACTCTGAAATCTATGATCTCATCCAGAAATCCAAACCCTCAACCTGTCAGCTGGATCCCCTTCCCACCACACCGCTCAAATCATGCCTCCCATCTGTGCTCCCTCTCATATCTGCCATCATTCACTCCTCACTCACCACTGGAACTGTTCCCGCATCCCTCAAGACAGCAGCCATCATCCCTATCCTTAAAAAACCTGGCTCTGACCCCAATAACTTCAACAACCTCCGCCCCATCTCAAATCTACCGTTTATAGCCAAAATAATGGAAAAGGTCGTCGCCAGCCAACTTCACACCCACCTAACCCAGAACTCCCTCTATGACCCCTTCCAATCTGGTTTCCGCCCCCGCCACAGCACCGAAACCGCACTGCTAAAAATTACTAACGACCTTCTCACTGCATCTGACTCCGGTTCACTTTCCATCCTCATCCTCCTCGACCTTAGTGCAGCCTTCGACACTATCTCCCATCCCATCCTCCTTCGTAGACTCTCCTCCATCGGCATCACCCACACTCCCCTCCGCTGGTTCCACTCTTACCTCTCAGACCGCACACAGTTCATCCAGCTCAAATCATTCAAGTCCGACCCCTCCCCAGTCAGTTCAGGTGTGCCCCAGGGCTCTGTCCTGGGGCCCCTGCCGTTCATCATCTACCTCCTCCCCCTTGGTTCCATCTTCCATAAATTCAACATTCAATAGCACTGCTACGCTGACGACACCCAGCTCTACCTCTCCAGCTCACCAAACTCCACCCTCCCATCCACCTCCCTCATCACCTGCCTATCTGAAATTAAATCCTGGTTCACCTCCAACTTTCTCCAATTAAACAGTCAGAAAACAGAAATTCTTCTTGTAGGTTCCAAATCCACCCTATCCAAAGTTGACAGTCTCTCCCTTCCCATCGACAGTTCCTCAGTTTCCCCCTCACCTCAGGTCAAGAGTCTGGGTGTCGTCCTTGACAGTTCTCTTTCTTTTAAATCCCACATCAGCCTTACCACTCGCACTGCCTATTTCCACCTCCGCCACATCAATCGTCTCCGCCCCTCCCTCTCCCCCAACACCACCTCCATCCTCGTCCACAGTCTCGTCACCTCCCGTCTGGACTACTGCAACTCCCTCCTCTTCGGTCTCCCTTACACGTCTCTCCATAAACTTCAACTGGTCCACAACTCCGCTGCCCGTATCATCACCAAAACCCCTTCGTCCCACCACATCACCCCCATCCTTCAGCAGCTTCACTGGCTCCCGGTCCCTCTACGAATCCAGTTCAAAATCCTCCTGTATACCTTCAAAGCCATCCACAACCTCGCCCCTCCTTACCTATCTGACCTCCTCCACATCGCCACTCCAACATGCCACCTCCGTTCCTCTTCCTCTCTCCACCTCTCTGTGCCCCCTGTTCACCTCAGCACTATGGGGGGCAGAGCTTTCAGTCACTCTGCCCCCCGACTCTGGAACTCTTTACCATCACACATCCGCAACATAGACTCCCTCCCCCTCTTCAAGTCCAAACTCAAAACACACCTGTTTAAACTGGCCTATCCCTCCCACCACCCCTAACCCACTTTTTTAAATTAAATTTCAATTGGTATTATTAATTTCTTTATTTATTCCTTTGCTGTTGTTCATGTTTAATGTTGCTTTGTTGATTTTAACTGTTTGATGATTAATGATTTTAATTGTTAATAGTGTTTTATTATTGTTTTTATATGTTCTGTAAAGTGTCCTTGAGTGACGTGAAAGGCGCTTCAAATAAAATGTATTATTATTATTATTATAACCCTGTACGTGAAACTCACACATTCCTCACAGGAAAGTTTTCTTATCTGTTCCCAGGACACAGGATATAAATCTTTTCCAAACTTGTTTGCACTTTCAGGTTACCTAACTGACCCGACCGGAGGTTGACCAAAACCTCTGACTCTTCACGATTGGTCAATTCGGAGAACAGAGACAGAGTTTTTATTACCTTTCAAACTGACTCCATCGCTGACCATCTAAATAAACATTAACGCCTCAACCCAGATCTCCAATTTGAGATTTACCGTCTTAAAGTGTGTGAACATACGGACCCCAAGATAAGCTCTGAGGAGCAGGACACTGACCTCCAGACCTTGGTCGTAAAACCCTGCTCAACCATGTTCTGATAAAAAACTGCATTCCTTTGGTGAAAGAATACAAATGACTGATCATGACATCTTATGCATTCAGCATGTACTAATCTGTCTAATCATGAAATTTGTGTTAAAATGAGATGTTTCTCATTTTTCTATGTGCTCCAGAAGCCAAGTTATCACTCTGACAGAATGAATCCTTATTCTTTAGTTTCTTTAGACCAACAGCTTTTCAGACTGTTTCATGAACTTTTAAGAGTTAAATTTATTGACTATGAATCATAACTTTACTCTAAGTAACAGAAATGGTTTAGAAATGTTTGGTTTATATTTTAGTTGTTTATTTAGTATTTTTAACCATTAGGTGGTTATAATGTAATTGAATAATCTGAATGTAAGTATTTAGAATCCATTATTAATCATGATGACGTTCATTCACGTGTTTACTTTTTTGTTGTTCACAGTTTCTATGTGTTACTATCTGTTTCATTTCAGAGTAATTTAGCATGTTTAGGGTGATACTTAAAACATAATGAAAAATTTTGATGTGATCCTACATTTCTTTATATGTGTTTAGTATCAAATTATTTATCATGAAACCAAGCATTCAATGATATTAATCATAGTGAGTGGGTATCAGATCTGACTCTTTTACCAAGTTTGATCAAATAATCAGAGATCCGAGGTCTCCTCTGCAGCTGGAGACCCCACGACCCCTCCTCTTTCTCCTCACACACACACGCCAAAGACACTCCCAGTGTGAGAAGATAAAACCAGTGGAGTGGGGTTGCTCACATGCCCTTACTTCTCTTATTGCTCTTCTACTCTTCAGTTCAACTTTTCATTTTCTCTTAGCTCTTACTACTTAGTCTTACTTTTTCTTAGTCTTCTAAGTTTTACGCCACGTGTTGATTCACGTTGATTTTTCTTTAACATCGTCTTAGTTCAAGTTTTGAAACTTCAACTTTTTGTGCACATAGCAGTTCAGTTGGCTGACTTCAGTCGTCTCCTGAGCTGAACCGCTAGAACCACCGGTAGCCCCGGACCTTCGGAACCTGCTCCATCTTCTCCAAGGACCAGTCTCACTTAAGTATGCAAACCTCCAGAGCTCCAAACAGGGCTGATGCTGTCTCATGCGGTCATGACTCAGATATCCACTTATTCTGGTAATCTTAGATTCCTCCGAATCCACATCCGAGTTTATCTCGACACCCAAGTTAGTGTAGGTTAATATGTTAGAGCACATTCACTCACTATCATTAACTTTAGTGCTCCTAGCCTGACTCAGAATCTTTATTTATTCACCTATTATTATTTATCCTCATTATCTTATCATCATTTATTGCATGTATGTTGTACCATCATTTATCTTGTAATAAACAGATCATTATTTTTCTAAATTCTTGTCTGTTAGTGTTCTTCCAGAAGTGGAGTCCCTGAAATGAGAATTTCGGCTTAAGATATGAGATTGATTAATTAAAGATTGACTTGATGTTTGATTTCTCAATTAAACTTTAGTTTTCTTTATTTTCCCACCATTAAGGGTGGGTGGTGCCCCTTTCAAGGAGTGCATAAATGTCATAATTTGAGATTATTAATCTTCAGACATTTATTATAAATTCAAATCGCTACAGTATTGTAGAAAGGTCCAGTTTCCTGTCAGTTCTTTCAGTCCTGACAAGATCTCTAATCAGCTAATGAACTCTGAACACATGCGCAGGTTTACCACAGAGACACAGACTGATCACCTCCAGGACCTTTTTTAAAATGGGGGTTTCTAATCAAAGCTGTTCAAGATGGACTTTCAAAAGGGTGTGTGGCCAATTTAACAAGCAGAAACAGATGTTTGACTGCTCTCACCCATGAAAGAGTTCAGGCCGTAGAAAAGAATCATCAAACATGTAATAGGAACACAAACCTAAAATACTAACTCTATGATCCAACAAGGTGAAGTGAAATATTTCAGTGATTGATTCATCCATTTAACCACGAATAAGGTAATGCACTGAAGGACATCCTACTGCACTGAGAGGAGAGAGGGAAGTGTCTGATCATGGACTCCTGTTTAGGGCCATGATAAACTATGTCAAGACTCTAAATGTTCTCACACTATAAACATCAATCTAATTCTTTGAGCTTCTTTCCCTGTTCATGTGCCAGAGGAGAGAAAACATCTTGAGGAAGTGGGTGCATGCTGAGAATTAAATCCAACAAATTGTAAAATGATAAATTTAGTATGAGAATAATGAAAGATTCAGTCATAAGTTTGCATGAGAGGAACAGACTCCTCTGGAGAGATCTAAATCTTCTCCTCACGCCGCCTCACACACACACTGATAAAGATAGATTCAGAGCATTTTTAAGATGTCCAGAATCTATCAGCTTTAATAAATAATAACGCTAATCTTAGCAGCCCATCTAACAGCCATCCAAGGATCTCAACAGAAATCTCACCCCTCCAGTCCCGGCCAATGTGCAGGGGAAGTGTGGATGCCTTTCTTTCGTGAGATGTCTCATAAACTATTTATGGCACATACATGTCAGTGGAGTGCTCGCCCTGATGACCCGCACTTTATGAAAGCATGAAGCAGAAATGTCCTGTCTAAGCCGTGCACTCTGAAGACCCCACAGGAAAAAGTACAGAGTATACCATGGAGGAGCAGAAACACACTTCAGCAGCCTGACAGAATAAAGACTCCAGTCTCTCGGACCACAACACTAATGCAGATATACATCAGTGTCTTTAAATCATTGACTAAAAGTGAAGAACTGTGAAATCTGATGATCCACCTCCACTCCTGTTGCAATGGTAAGAGCCATCACAATCCAAGTCCAGATTTAATCCAAACATATATCCATAAAGATCCATGAATTACCTCAGATCTGCAAATGAACAAGTTGTTTGTGATCCTTCAGAACTCCATCAGATCTTCATACTGAGATCTCACCCCTGAGCTCTGCTGCAGGTTGACCCCTCAAGCTGAAATCAATGCAAACGTTTCAGTCAGGTGAGCTTGATGGCTACTTGTTTTAAGGCAGGTTCATGAGGACAATTATTTAAACATAGCCGCTCCAGAGATACTCTTAGATTTATTTTACAGCTGAACAAACAGCTGATTTATGGTTCTATTGATCAATTAATACATTGTCCTGCAGCTGCACACTCCCCTGAGCTCACAGGCAGCTGCTGCATGACTTATGCATCAAGACATATGGGTTCATTAATTAAGAGCACAATGTGCAGGACTCCCCTCTTACTCCGCATGTAATGGAAGCTGAGCATTATAAATAACCTCTAGGAATGTTGTTGCACTGCATCATGGGATAAATGAGGGATGGATGTGTCTTCGGGGAGACACACACACTTTACTAAACCCTCTGCAGATTCCCAAGAGACTGATCTTTGCAGCAAACAGAGAAATGACTCCTAAAGCTGAAGAAATGCTGCAGGGCCAACTGGTGTCCAATGACTGTCTTCATGGAGGCGAGCATGAGCAAAATTTGGAACATAGACATAATAATAGCAGAAGAAAACGGAAAAAAAAATAAAAGGATGGGTCATTTACGGAAGGTAGTGACAGTGGAATGGAATATCCGATAAAAGAGAAACAGCGAGAGGAAAATAGGGTGATCATCAAACTTATGCCGGAGGGTGCGTCTCTCGGTGAGTGGAACCCAATTCAACTAACAAAGTCCCTTAACAAACTGTTAGGAAGCATTTAAAATGATAAAATTTTGCAGAACAGATCCTTGTTAGTTAAAGCAGTAAAGCTGAATCGATGGTAGGAAAGTACAGTGTTCACTGTTGGAGGAAAAAAGGATGATTCATTTTTGACATTCCAACTATAGTAATAGGTGACCAAATAAAAGAAAATCTGACTGAGGCTAAAGTCATTGAAGCAAAACGTCTGAAAACGATCAGAAACGGAGAACGATGTGATAGTCTTTCTGTCCTGAAAAAGTTTGATGAAAGGCAGCTACTAGAAAAGAATGTGTTGGATTTTTACAGTATGATGTCAAGATATACGTTCCTCCACCACTGAGATGTTTCAAATGTCAAAAGTATGGACATGTGGCAGCCATCTGTAAGGGAAAGCAGAGGTGTGGGAGATGTGCGGGAGAGCATAGATACGGCAAATGCGAGACGGGAGCTAAGTTGAAATGCTGTTACTGTGGTGGTGAACACAGCTCAGCTTATCGAGGTTATGAAGCCAGTAGTGTTGTGTCGTTCGCAAACGATTCGTTCAAGAGAACAGAATCTTTTAAGTGAACGTACTGAACCGAATCACTTCCTCAAGTGATTCGTTCGTTTCTCACTTCAGTTGAGCTGTCAGAAGTGCAGCTGCTATAGCACGCAGCATTGCCAGGTGAGCAGCCACAACAATATGCATACAATAGGACACAGCATGTAACAAGGTAGCGCGTAAAACCCACAGAATCCAGAACCCTCAGTTGCACATTATGAGAAATACTTTTCAGCCATCAAAGTCTCAAACAACAACTGATGTTTCAAAAACAGAACTCTAAATCCTGACCGCTCTGTTTTCTACTGTGGTGAGAAAAACGATCTCCTATGCTCTCAGAACGGTGATTTTCCTCTTTAACCTGCCAACCTGGATAAAGGGCTGGTAAAGAAAAAAATCACTGAGCACAGATTTACTAATTATTCCTAATGTTGATAAAAATGAAGGACACATAAAACAGCATTTGAAAAGGATTCTGACCTCTGTATTTTCTGATTTGGTTCCTGTGTTTGGGACGTTTTGATCCTTTAAGTCTTTGGACTATGGTCTATAGACCCCAGAAAACAGTCTGTGGGTCCCAAAATACCAGAACGCCAATGAAGAAATGTCACAACGCGGTGAGGGGTGTCTTGTCCTGGTTTTTCTGTCTTGTCATTTTCATGTTTTATTTTGAAAAATAACTCCCCTCTCGTTTCAGGTCACTTGCCCTTCCTCTTGAGTTTCCGGTCTGACGTCTCCCCTGATTCCTAATTGTTTCCACCTGTTCCCCATTAACCTCATGTGTCTTATAGTCGGCGTCTCCCTTTGTCCTGTGCCAGAGTGTCTCGTTTAGTCGTGTTCCTCCAGCCTTCATGTCCACAGCCTTGCTTGATAACCACATTGGTATTTTTGATAATCCTTGTTTCCTCTGTAGAAGAGTGATTTTCTGTTGTAGTTTTTTCCCTGTTTAGTTTCTAGATCTAGCTTCTGTTTTATAGCCTTGTTGCTTTTTTTCCTCCCTTTTGGAATGACTTTAATTTCTTACAGTTTTTTCTAGCTTAAGAGTGCAGTGTAGATAAGTTTGTAGCCTCTTTTTGTTTCCCTCCTTTTGGAGCGTTTTTTTGTTCATAAATTTTCATAGTTATTCCTCTAAAGATTAGAGAAGATCAGCTTACTAATTTGTCCTCCCTTTTGGAGTGAATTTTTGTTCAGTCTTGGTTTGTTTTGTATTTTTGTTTTGTCTGTTTACCATTACAATAGATATAGAAGGTTTTCATAGCCTATTTATTTATCACTCAATCTACTGAGTAAAGAAGACGATTTTTCAAAATAAAGCGTTTGTTGATCTTGGAACCTCTGCGTCTGAGTCCTCCCTTAAACCCAGGCCTGACAAGAAATAGATCCTGAAAAATTAAAACTCATTCAAAGCATATGTCTCTAATTAGACCTTAAGATCTGATTGGTCAAAAAATGTTTTAAAGTGTCAGAAAAAATCTCTCTACCTTCAAAAATCACAGTTTAGTTTTTCCTCCTGTCACCACACTTTCAGGCAGCAGCAGCAGCTGAATAATTTACAGGAGATTGTTTTATGTTAGAGAAAAGAGTGAGGTCATAAACTCAGGTTTAATAAATGCTTCTTATTCTGTATCTTTCAAACATGAAATGATAATGATAAAGAAAATAAATCTGTGGAGTGACTCTGTGGAGAAGCAGATGTCCAGCTGTTCTTTATGTCAGGACAAGATGGCGCAATGGTGTTCGGCTGGCCGTCTGTCGCTCTGCTCTGTGTTTGCTGTGTGTTTTGTGTTCTACCTTCTCTGTCATGAGGTGTCGTCTCTCCTCACCTATGACCGACATACTCTGCTTGAGATTGGAGGTTTCTCCAGTAAAGATCCTTTGGTGAACTTTTCTCCATGCCTCGAGGGAATCCCGGCGTTTCTGAGGCGTCCTCCACCCCATCTTGCCTGGCGGAGACGCCGGAAAAGACGGGGTAAACGCGGTGGCTACCGGGTCAGGCTGGATGCTCACCTGAGGTCTGTTTGTGTGTATAACTGTGGCATTGGTCTGCGCTTTCTGGACTATCTTCCCGCCCTGCGATCGAGGAGGATTGGGGCCGGATGCATCCAGCCGGTGCTCCCGGATGCTAGCTGCGGCACCTGCCCGGCGGACTCCGATCAGCTGTTGCTACTGGTTAGCTGCTGGCGTGTTCGGACCGGGAGTCGTGGTGTGGACCGTCGGAACCTCCGCACGCTGAGGCGTGCCTCACCATCGGACACCGTTGATCTCCACCTGGCTTTGCTGAATGTGAGATCGGTCGCCAACAAGACGTTTCTTCTCAATGACTTCTTTACCTCACGCTAACTGGATTTTATGTTCTTGACTGAAACCTGGCTCCGGAAAGATGATGTTGCTCCTTTTTCTGAGCTCCTTCCCCCTGGATGCAGTTTCCTCAGCTCCCCTCGCACCACCGGCAGAGGTGGAGGACTGGCATCGGTATTCAAGTCCACCTTTCACGTCCAGCAGTCTCCAGCTGTCAACAGCTCCAGCTTTGAGCTCCAACTCTTCCAGGTAAAAATCCCCACGACTGTTCTCTTTGCTGTGGTCTATCGACCACCAGCATTTAACAAAGACTTCATGCGGGACTTTGCAAACTTTGTGTCGGGTATTATACTAGAGTATGATCACTTCTTAATTGTTGGTGATTTTAAAGTGCACATCTGCTGTGAGACCAAACCGCTGGCCAGAGACTTTCTGAATCTCATAGATTCTCATCTCACGCAGTCTGTTACCGAGCCGACGCATGAGAAAGGACATACTCTGGATCTTGTACTGTCTTATGGTCTGAATGTTCAAATAACCAAAATCTGCCACACACCTCTTTCCGACCATCTACCTGTTTTATTCTCCCTCTCACTGACTGCACCCCTGCACCACGGAGTCCGCGCCGGCTCGCTGCCTCCGCGCTTTTAACTCTTCGACTCATCTGCAGTTAGCTGTAGCCTGGAAAGACTTGTATTCTCCTGGTGACTTTGGCGATCTCAGTGTGGATGCCTGTATGAAAAAGTTTGATTCTCTTTGCACTGAGATTTTAGACTCCATTGCGCCGATGACTTTGAAGCATGTTAAGCCACAGATCGAGCCGTGGCTAAATGAGTACACTTGTGCGCTCAGACGCGCATGTCGACAGGCGGAGAGAAAGTGGAAGAAAGACAGTCTCCAGATTTCTCGGGATCTCCTTCGGGATT
This sequence comes from Xyrichtys novacula, assembly GCA_962446985.1. NCBI lineage: Eukaryota > Metazoa > Chordata > Actinopteri > Labriformes > Labridae > Xyrichtys > Xyrichtys novacula. The sequence goes on from OY660878.1 coordinate 17,439,666, forward strand.
GTCTCGTTAATGATCAGCAGGCCGTTAAAGCTGCAAAAGCGGAATATGTCTCCACTCTTGTCTCCAAAAATACTCATAAACCTCAGGTTCTTTTCAATGTCTTTGATTCACTTGTGAACCCCTGTGACGCTGTCTCTGTGGAACTATCTGCTTCTCTGTGCGAGGAGTTTTTGGAATTTTTTGTCAATAAGATGTCTGCTCTGAGATGTCCACTCCCTCAGCCTGCTCTGGACCCCTCAGCTTCTGCAGCAAGCTCAGCTGTTTTCCACCAGTTTGAGCCTGTTTCTTTTTCTGCACTGGCTGAGACAGTAGAGCACTTGCGCCCTGCCACCTGCCCATCTGACAGCATCCCTTCCCGCCTGCTTAAAGAGGTTTTTAGCTCAGTTGGGTCTTTTATCTTGTTTCTTATAAATCTGTCTCTTATTTCTGGATGCGTCCCATCCTCTTTTAAACATGCCACAGTGCAGCCTCTACTAAAAAAGAAAACCCTGGATCCCCTGTCGCTTTCTAACTTTAGGCCAATTTCTAAGCTCCCATTTATTTCCAAGGTTTTAGAAAAAGTTGTTCTTGGCCAAATACAACATTTTTTAGATCAAGCCAATATTGGTGAGCTGTTCCAGTCAGGTTTCAAGCCTCTTCATAGCACTGAAACTGCTCTTTCAAAAGTTTTTAACGATCTTCTTTTAAATCTTGACTCGGGTGATTGTGCCTTCTTAATGCTTCTGGACCTTACAGCAGCATTTGATACGGTGAACCACTCCATCCTCTTATCACGCCTTGAGCACACTGTAGGAATTAAAGGCCCCGCTCTACAATGGTTTAAATCCTACCTTGCCGACAGATCCTTCAGTGTACAACTGGGGCAGTACTCCTCCTCAGTGGCCCCTCTAACCTGCGGAGTCCCTCAGGGGTCAGTTCTAGGCCCTCTGCTGTTCTCCCTTTACATGCTTCCCCTGGGGTCGATATTTAGGAAGCACGACATCCACTTCCATTGCTTTGCTGATGATGTGCAGGTGTACCTGCCGCTAAGAGCCCCCTCCAAGGAATCCCTTCAGGCTGTGTTCAACTGTCTGAGGGATATTAAAACATGGATGGACCTGAACTTTTTAAAATTGAACGAAAACAAAACTGAGATTGTCCTCTTTGGCAACCCTGACACCGTCCAGGTCCTTGCCAGCTCCCTCGGCCCCTTAGTACCCTATATAGGTTCCCAAGCCAGAAACCTAGGTGTTATTGTTGATGGGGCTCTTAAGCTGGACAAGCAGATCAGCTCCGTTGTGAAGGCTAGTTTTCTTCAGCTTCGGCTACTGGCAAAAATCAAGCTTTATCTTAGGAGGCCAGATCTGGAAAAGGTTATCCATGCTTTTATCTCGTCTTGACTACTGTAACTCCCTGTATTTTGGCATCAGCCAAACTGAAATTAACCGCCTACAGCTTGTACAAAATGCTGCTGCTCGTCTCCTGACCGGAGCCAAGAAACGGGAGCACATCTCGCCGGTGCTCTCCTCACTTCACTGGCTCCCGGTCAAGTACAGGATTGATTTTAAAATTCTTTTATTTGCTTTTAAGTCTTTGCACAGGCTGGCCCCAGAATATTTATCTGACCTTGTCAAGGTGCACTGACCCGCCAGATCCCTGAGGTCTGCTGACCGGATGGTCTTAGATGTGCCGAGAACCCAGCTTAAAAGCAGAGGGGATTGGGCATTCGCAGTTGCTGCTCCCACTCTGTGGAATGCCCTGCCTCAGTCTGTGCGTTCTGCAACCAGCCTCACCTCCTTCAAAACGCACCTTAAAACCTACCTGTTTACCCTAGCTTTTGGTTGAGTTGTCACCTGCTTCTACTCGCGTACGCTTTTCTTTAGGGCCCGAGCGTAGCTGCTAAGCAGCTGCGAGAGCCCTCTTGTTCCTGATGGATTCTTCTTTCGTTATTAGGGCCCGAGCCAGCTGCACAGCAGCCGGGCGTAGAGCCCTATTATTCCTGTATAGGTTTTTCTTTCTTCTTTCTTTCTTTCTTTCTTTCTTTAGGGCCCGAGCGTAGCTGCTAAGCAGCTGCGAGAGCCCTCTTGTTTTTCGATGGGTTTTTCTTTCTTCTTTCTTTCTTTCTTCTTCTTCTTAGGGCCCGAGCGTAGCTGCTAAGCAGCTGCGAGGCCCTGTTGTTCCTGTAGTGGTTTTTCTTTGTTTCTTAGGGCCCGAGCCAGCTGCAGAGCAGCCGGGCGTAGGCCCTATTATTCCCCAAGTGGTTTTTCTTTGTTTCTTTCTTTAGGGCCCGAGCCAGCTGCAGAGCAGCCGGGCGTAGGCCCTATTATTCCCCAAGTGGTTTTTCTTTGTTTCTTTCTTTCTTTCTTTCTTTCTTTCTTCTTTTTCCTCCCCTTTGAACTGGAAAATGGCCCACTTCCCACTGGCGAAAACTCATGAAATTTGGCAGGACGACCGGGCCTGGTGAAAAATTCGATATTCTGAAGTCGCCCAAACAATAAAATGCAAAATGGCTCCATAGCGCCCCCTAAGGTGGAAATTCACACTATTGACTGTCACGCCTGTACGCTTTGTCATATTGACACAAAAATTGACACACATATGTATCTCAATAAGATCTACAAAAAAGTCAGTGCGGCCGTATCTGTCAAAATTACGGTTAAAGGGTTATTTCGCATTTTTTGCCGATCCGCACACATTGGAATTTCGCTAACTCCTCCGAAGGCTTTCGTTCCACCGGCACCACATTTGCTCAGGCCAATCTACACCCCGTGGCCATTAAAAGTTATCAAAATCATGACGCTGCACTCCAAGGTTTAGGTTCTAGGGGGCGCCAAAGATAACACTAAAATCCACATATTTAAAAGTCTTATAACTTTTTATTTTTGTCCTCACTGGCCTCCAAGTTTTCTAGGATGATGCAATGTCCAGCCATCAACACATTTGTGAAGGAATTTTTACTCCCCAAAAGAGCGCCCCCCCATGGCAGGAGAAAAAAGTCCATTTTTTCTTGTCCCCTAAGGTGAAAATACACATTGTTTAGTGTCACGCCTATACGCTTTGTCAAAATGACACAAAAATTGACACACACATGTAACTCAATAAGATCTACAAAAAAGTCCATGCGCGCGTATCTGTCAAATGTACAGTTAAAGGGTTATTCCGCATTTTTTGCCGATACGCACACATTGGAATTTCGCTAACTCCTCCGAAGGCTTTCGTTCCACCGGCACCACATTTGCTCAGGCCAATCTACACCCCATGGCCATTAAAAGTTATTCAAATCATGATGCTGCACCCCATGGTTTAGGTTCTAGGGGGCGCCAAAAATAACCCAAAAATCCACATTCTTAAATGTTTTATAACTTTTTATTTTTGTCCTCACTGGCCTCCAAGTTTTCTAGGATGATGCAATGTCCAGCCATCAACACATTTGTGAAGGAATTTTTACTCCCCAAAAGAGCGCCCCCCCATGGTAGGAGAAAAAAGTCAATTTTTTCTTGTCCCCTTACATAAAAATACACATTGTTGAGTGTCACGCCTGAACGCTTTGTCATATTGACACAAAAATTGACACACATATGTATCTCAATAAGATCTACAAAAAAGTCAATTCGCGCGTATCTGTCAAATGTACGGTTAAAGGGCTATTTTGCATTTTTTGCCGATTCGCACACATTGGAATGTGGCTAACTCCTCCTAAGGCTTTCGTCCCACTGACACCAAATTTGCTCAGGCCAATCTACACCCCATGGCCATTCAAAGTTGTAAAAATCATGACGCTGCACCCCACGGTTTACGTTCTAGGGGGCGCCAAAGATGACCCAAAAATCCACATTCTTAAAAGAATCCACATCCCCCCCCCTATGGCAGGAGAAAAAGTCAAGTTTTTCCTGCCCATCGCTCAATGGCTCAATCGCATCGCTCTCCAGGCAACACCGTAAGGAGGAGCAACCTGGCATTTCGATATATCATAGCTGTGTTTGTGCCCTCACTCATGGTCCAGACTTTTTTCAAATAGGACATGAAGTTTGTCTGCAGCGAGTGTTTTGGTAGAAACTGCGCCTCCCATTCATTATAATGGGAAATGACCACAGACAAGTGCGCACACCATCTTTGGTTCTTGAGTGTGACTCGATCGGGACGGGGAGGCGGTCGCACTGGGGGCGGCGCGACGCGGCTCGGGCCCGACAGTGCCCCACCGGGGCCCTAGTTCTTTCTTTCTTTCTTTCTTCTTTTTCCTCCCCTTTGAACTGGAAAATGGCCCACTTCCCACTGGCGAAAACTCATGAAATTTGGCAGGACGACCGGGCCTGGTGAAAAATTCGATATTCTGAAGTCGCCCAAACAATAAAATGCAAAATGGCTCCATAGCGCCCCCTAAGGTGGAAATTCACACTATTGACTGTCACGCCTGTACGCTTTGTCATATTGACACAAAAATTGACACACATATGTATCTCAATAAGATCTACAAAAAAGTCAGTGCGGCCGTATCTGTCAAAATTACGGTTAAAGGGTTATTTCGCATTTTTTGCCGATCCGCACACATTGGAATTTCGCTAACTCCTCCGAAGGCTTTCGTTCCACCGGCACCACATTTGCTCAGGCCAATCTACACCCCGTGGCCATTAAAAGTTATCAAAATCATGACGCTGCACCCCAAGGTTTAGGTTCTAGGGGGCGCCAAAGATAACACTAAAATCCACATATTTAAAAGTCTTATAACTTTTTATTTTTGTCCTCACTGGCCTCCAAGTTTTCTAGGATGATGCAATGTCCAGCCATCAACACATTTGTGAAGGAATTTTTACTCCCCAAAAGAGCGCCCCCCCATGGCAGGAGAAAAAAGTCCATTTTTTCTTGTCCCTTAAGGTGAAAATACACATTGTTGAGTGTCACGCCTATACGCTTTGTCAAAATGACACAAAAATTGACACACACATGTAACTCAATAAGATCTACGAAAAAGTCAATGCGCGCGTATCTGTCAAATGTACGGTTAAAGGGTTATTCCGCATTTTTTGCCGATCCGCACACATTGGAATGTGGCTAACTCCTCCTAAGGCTTTCGTTCCACCGGCACCACATTTGCTCAGGCCAATCTACACCCCATGGCCATTAAAAGTTATTCAAATCATGACGCTGCACCCCACGGTTTAGGTTCTAGGGGGCGCCAAAGATAACCCTAAAATCCACATATTTAAGTCTTATAACTTTTTATTTTTGTCCTCACTGGCCTCCAAGTTTTCTAGGATGATGCAATGTCCAGCCATCAACACATTTGTGAAGGAATTTTTACTCCCCAAAAGAGCGCCCCCCCATGGCAGGAGAAAAAAGTCCATTTTTTCTTGTCCCCTAAGGTGAAAATACATATTGTTGAGATTCACGCCTATACGCTTTGTCATATTGACACAAAATTTGACAATCACGTGCCTTGCCTGGTATCATTTTTTTCAGCACAACCTCACCTGTGCGAATTTACAGTTATTTTATCATGTTGACATACTGAATTTACACAATGGACCCAAATTCACACACAAAACATAAAATCTGAGTGGAAAAAAGTAACATTTTTACTGTGAAAACCACAAATATGTGTGATGAACTGTTTTTAAAACTTAAACTTCAAATAAAAATTGTAAACTTCAAAACATATGCAAATTTTTAACAAAGAACATAGTGATTTACCTCTATTTACATCAAAATGCAGGCAATGGCCCAGGCGTTCTTTGTAAAATTATTTACAAAACACTGTATAGTCTCACAAATGTCACTTTTTATTTATGCCACTACAAAAAAACATGATGTAAATGATGCATGATGTAAAACATGATGTAAAAAACTTGTGTAGATCCTCCTCTATGTCAGTCCATGTGTAATTTTTCCATAATTCTTTGTTTTTTGCAGCATTTTTGTTAGTGTAACTGCAGATTGTGCTGACAGTGTCTATGGCACAAAAAAAAAAAAAAATTTAAAATGCCTCAACATGAACCCCTGGTGGTCTCTGAGGGTGAAACCTGCTAACTGCTGCAGCTCTGTCAGCTTCAGTCTCCCATGCAGAGCTCTGAGCGCATGTGTGGCTCTGCACCCTTAGCAGCGTTGCTAACTCCTCAGTAAGGAAAGCCTGCTTCATGTCAGAGTCTCTAAACTCCAGAAGAAGTCGATAAAAGTCCCTTTCTTTCTAAAAAAAAGTCGTTAGGGGGTCTGAAAAGTCATTGAATCTAACAACAAAGTCGCTAGGTTTGCAACTACGTGTCCCAGACTGCATCCCTGCTGAGAGTCCCTCCCTCGCTTCTCATGTTGCAGGAAGAACGTAAGCGCCCGCCCCTTGTCAATCAGTCACCATATAATTTTGGATTGGTTGTTGTGGTGAAGTTTTCCACCAATAGGAGAGATGTTGTGGTGTGTTTTTTTTTTCTTTTGGCAAGCCTTTTCCGCCTGTAAGACCTGTCGCTAATGTCTGCATGCTATGTTTTCCTGTCTCATACAGCGCGATCGAGCGCCGAACGTGATCAAAATAAGCAGAAAAAAAGTATCGCGGACATAATTTATCATAACTCTGGTTTTATTTGGCCTATCAACACAATTTAAAAACTGGTATATAGGTTGAGGTCCTCACTTTTGAGATAAGTTGAAACGGAGAGTCAACGAGGCTCCGTCTTGCAGCTACATCCGGTTAAATATGTCATGTGACTTGAACGCACACACAGACACACACACACGCACACACACACACACACACACACACACACACACACACACACACACACACACTCAGAGTCTGGTTTTTAGCACCTGCAAAAACATGCTATTTACATATTTGACAAGAATGCAGAGGCTCCTTTTACCCCTGAAAAAAATCAAATTTCAAACACAACTTGACTGGTCATTTCTCCAAAAGACAACCATGAAGCTCCATCCAAACCTGAAGCAGGCAGTTGGTGCATGTGTACAGTAACCTGAGGGGAGTGAGGTGACTGCTTCTGAGGAGAACATGAGCAGTGAAGATTCACCTTGGAGCTAGAACAGAGACATGCACATGATTATACAGGGGCAGGGGCTCAAGTTTTTTCCAGTCGTTCATACAATATGGAAATTAATGTGAAATTAAAACACAAAGTATTAATAGAAAGGTAATGACTGTCCTGTGTAGGTGACAGTGATATCCAATAGGCTAGGCACTCACGAGGCTGGCTGTGGCAAGTGTAAGTGAAAGCAACACGCACTGGCAGGAAGAACAGCAAACGCCGATGAAGGAAAAGGGTCTTTGCAGTGATGGGCGTTACCAGAGAGGGCGATGGCCAGAGGACACAAATGGGACGGGGAGGCAGCACGTTGCGGGGGGGACGCGACACGGCTCGGGCCCGCCAGTGCCCCAACGGGGTCCTAGTTTTTTCTTTTTCCTCCCCTTTGAACTGGAAAATGGCCCACTTCCCACTGGCGAAAACTCATGAAATTTGGCAGGACGACCGGGCCTGGTGAAAAATTTGATATTCTGAAGTCGCCCAAACAATAAAATGCAAAATGGCTCCATAGCGCCCCCTAAGATGAAAATTCACACTATTGACTGTCACGGCTGTACGCTTTGTCATATTGACACAAAAATTGACACACACATGTATCTCAATAAGATCTACAAAAAAGTCAGTGCAGGCGTATCTGTCAAATTTACGGTTAAAGGGTTATTTCGCATTTTTTGGCGATCCACACACATCGGAATTTCGCTAACTCCTCTAAAGACTTTCGTTCCATCGGCACAACATTTGCTCAGGTCAATCTACACCCCATGGCCATTAAAAGTTATTCAAATCATGACGCTGCACCCCACGGTTTAGGTTCTAGGGGGCGCCAAAGATAACCCTAAAATCCACATATTTAAAAGTCTTATAACTTTTTATTTTTGTCCCCACTGGCCTCCAAGTTTTCTAGGATGATGCAATGTCCAGCCATCAACACATTTGTGAAGGAATTTTTACTCCCCAAAAGAGCGCCCCCCCCATGGCAGGAGAAAAAAGTCCATTTTTTCTTGTCCACTAAGGTGAAAAAACACATTGTTGAGTGCTACGCCTGTATGTTTTGTCAAAATGACACAAAATTCGACACACACGTGTATCTCAATAAGTTTTACAAAAAAGTCAATGCGGGCGTATCTGTCAAATGTAAGGTTAAAGGGCTATTTCGCATTTTTTGCCGATCCGCACACATTGGAATTTCGCTAACTCCTCCTAAGGCTTTAGTTCCACCGCCACCAAATTTGCTCAGGCCAATCTACACCCCATGGCCATTAAAAGTTATTCAAATCATGACGCTGCCCCCCACGGTTTAGGTTCTAGGGGGCGCCAAAGATAACCCAAAAATCCACATTCTTAAAAGTCTTATAACTTTTTATTTTTGTCCTCACTGGCCTCCAAGTTTTGTAGGATGATGCAATGTCCAGCCATCAACACATTTGTGTAGGAATTTTTACTCCCCAAAAGAGCGCCCCCCCACGGCAGGAGAAAAAAGTCAATTTTTTCTTGTCCCCTAAGGTGAAAATACACATTGTTGAGTGTCACGCCTGTACGCTTTGTCATATTGACACAAAATTTGACAATCTCGTGTATCTCAATAAGATCTACGAAAAAGTCAATGTGTGCGTATCTGTAAAATGTACGGTTAAAGGGCAATTTTGCATTTTTTGCCGATTCGCACACATTGGAATGTGGCTAACTCCTCCTAAGGCTTTCGTCCCACTGACACCAAATTTGCTCAGGCCAATCTACACCCCATGGCTATTCAAAGTTGTAAAAATCATGACGCTGCACCCCACGGTTTACGTTCTAGGGGGCGCCTAGAGCACAACCTCACCTGTGTGAATTTACAGTTATTTTATCATTTTGACATACTGTATTTACACAATGGACCCAAATTCACACACAAAACATAAAATCCGAGTGGAAAAAAGTAACATTTTTACTGTGAAAACCACAAATATGTGTGATGAACTGTTTTTAAAACTTAAACTTCAAATAAAAATTGTAAACTTCAAAACATATGCAAATTTTTAACAAAGAACATAGTAATTTACCCCTATTTACATCAAAATGCAGGCAATGGCCCAGGCGTTCTTTGTAAAATTATTTACAAAACACTGTATAGTCTCACAAATGTCACTTTTTATTTATGCCACTACAAAAAAACATGATGTAAATGATGCATGATGTAAAACATGATGTAAAAAACTTGTGTAGATCCTCCTCTATGTCAGTCCATATGTAATTTTTCCATAATTCTTTGTTTTTTGCAGCATTTTTGTTAGTGTAACTGCAGATTGTGCTGACAGTGTCTATGGCAAAAAAAAAAAAAAACTGAAAATGCCTCAACATGAACCCCTGGTGGTCTCTGAGGGTGAAACCTGCTAACTGCTGCAGCTCTGTCAGCTTCAGTCTCCCATGCAGAGCTCGGAGCGCATGTGTGGCTCTGCACCCTTAGCAGCGTTGCCAACTCCTCAGTAAGGAAAGCCTGCTTCATGTCAGAGTCTCTAAACTCCAGAAGAAGTCGATAAAATTCCCTTTCTTTCTAAAAAAAAAGTCGTTAGGGGGTCTGAAAAGTCATTGAATCTAACAACAAAGTCGCTAGGTTTGCAACTACGTGTCCCAGACTGCATCCCTGCTGAGAGTCCCTCCCTCCCTTCTCATATTGCAGGAAGAACGTAAGCGCCCGCCCCTTGTCAATCAGTCACCATATAATTTTGGATTGGTTGTTGTGGTGAAGTTTTCCACCAATAGGAGAGATGTTGTGGTGTGTTTTTTTTTTTTCTTTTGGCAAGCCTTTTCCGCCTGTAAGAGCTGTCGCTAATGTCTGCATGCTATGTTTTCCTGTCTCATACAGCGCGATCGAGCGCCGAACGTGATCAAAATAAGCAGAAAAAAAGTATCACGGACATAATTTATCATAACTCTGGTTTTATTTGGCCTATCAACACAATTTAAAAACTGGTATATAGTTTGAGGTCCTCACTTTAGAGATAAGTTGAAACGGAGGGTGAACGAGGCTCCGTCTTGCAGCTACATCCGGTTAAATATGTCATGTGACTTGAACGCTGGGGAGCGTCAATCGACTGCAGAGCCAGCAGACAAAGTAGTTATGGCCACTGAGAGGCACACATTTGTCATATGCTATAATCCTAACATATTTTAATGCTTTTTCTATTTAAACCTAATGGATCTAAGGTTTGACCTTCAAAATTTAGGAAGAATATGTTTTTGCAGTAATGACCCCCTTAAACAACCAGAGGTCCTTTCCTAAAGTTTATGGAAATTTTAGTGAAGGGCTTGGTTTCTTTCCTTGAAAATGTATAGAAATAATAAAGCTAAATACCATAAAATGGTCTTGGCGTATTAGCAGTGATATAAAATAGTGGTTTGAATATGAATGAACAACAAAAAAAGACATCTAAAGGGTAAGGGAATGATCAGCCCTCCTAACTCTCAGATGAATCTTCAAAATTCACCTCAGAAATATGCTTATTATTCTTCTCAGAGTACTGCAAGATATACACACACACACACACACACACAGACACACACACGCACACACACACACACACACACACATACACACACACACACAGACACACACACTCAGAGTCTCAAGAATACAGAGGCTCCTTTTGCCCCTGAAAAAAATCAAATTTCAAACACAACTTGACTGCTCATTTCTCCAAAAGACAACCATGAAGCTCCATCCAAACCTGAGGCTGGCAGTTGGTGCATGTGTACAGTAACCTGAGGGGAGTGAGGTGACTGCTTCTGAGGAGAACATGAGCAGTGAAGATTCACCTTGGAGCTAGAACAGGGACGTGCACATGATTATACAGGGGCAGGGGCTCAAGTTTTTTCCAGTCATTTATACAATATGGAAATTAATGTGAAATTAAAAACAAAGTATTAATAGAAAGGTAATGACTGTCCTGTGTAGGTGACAGTGATATCCAATAGGCTAGGCACTCACGAGGCTGGCTGTGGCAAGTGTAAGTGAAAGCAACACGCACTGGCAGGAAGAACAGCAAACACCGATGAAGGAAAAGGGTCTTTGCAGTGATGGGCGTTACCAGAGAGGGCGACAGCCAGAGGACGCGAATGGGACGGGGAGGCGGTCTCGCTGGGGGCGGCGCGACACGGCTCGGGCCCGCCAGTGCCCCAACGGGGCCCTAGTTTGTGCTTATTTTTTCAATGTTTAAACTGATGGGGGGAGTTTTTTTTTCAACTTTTCAGTCAAACATACACACATATGCAAATATAAACATATGTGTGTGTGTGTGTGTGTGTGTGTGTGTGTGTGTGTGTGTGTGTGTGTGTGTGTGACTTAGTTGTGGGAAGAAACCTGAGCATCCAGGAGAAAACCCAGAGAATAATGTTATGAGCTGGACTTGGGGTCTAGCACAGCTGCTGCTGCACTGCTGTGGAAGTCTAAAGTTCTGAGGGTGGGCCGTGGTTTTACGCTTGTGCTTATTTTTTCAATGTTTAAACTGATGGGGGGAGTTTTTTTCAACTTTTCAGTCAAACATACACACATATGCAAATATAAACATATGTGTGTGTGTGTGTGTGACTTGGTTGTCGGGAGAAACCTGAGCATCCAGGAGAAAACCGCACAGAATAATGCTATTAATTGGAGGTGTTTGAATATGTTAGTGGTCTGGGGATGAGGAGTGTATCAGCCAATGGTTATATTCATTGTGGATGGATGTACCTCCTTTGTCTGAATACTTTTGTTTTTTTTTTGGGCTGGGGTGGGGGACTGGGCTTCAGGTCTTTGGCCAACTGCATTTTCCTGATGATGCAGGTTTTTGGAGCATCATATTTCGTAAAGCCCCCCCTGTATGGGGCAGAGCTTATGGAGACATCTTCGGGTAAAGCAAAGCTATCCTGTTTTTGTCTGATTTGACGGGTTTCCCGCGTACTATACCTCGGTAAGGGTTCCCTTGTATTAGCAGCTGTAGGTCCAACCACGTGTCTGAAAGGAGGTGACGATGAGTCGACAGGTGGGAGAACTGGCTGCCTACGATACCTCAGTAAGGGCTCCCCTTTACCAGCAACTGCAGGTCTGTCAATGTGTCTGAAAGGAGGTTCTGAAGAGATGATAGGTGGGAGAACTGGATTTGCACGACCCCTCAGTAAGAAGGGTTCCTCTGTATCAGCAGCTGTAGGTCCGTCCATGTGTCTGAAAGGAGGTTCTGATGAGTCGACAGGTGGGAGAACTGGCGGCAAAGCTTCTCTGCACTTTGCTCCAGCAGATTCGCAGTGTATGTATGCAGGAGGTGGCGATGAGTTGATAGGTGGGAGAAAGCTCTGTGGCCGATCATCCTTACATTTGTTCTCCAGCCTTGAAGGCGCTTTATTTGTGTTGAGAACAATTCGTCCAGAGGCTCGGGCCTTTTGTAATTCACGCTCAGCATACTCTTTGAACTCTTTCTCCTCAGCAGCTAAAGCTTTTGCTTGCCTTTTTTCAGCTTCCTTGGCCTCCTTTCTCTGCTGTTCCTGAATGGCACGTCTCTGTGCGTGTAATTTGACATTACCATCAGAAAATTGGATGTTTCTTGCCCTCGCAGATTTAGCTTTCTGGCTTTCCCTTTCAAAGTACAACCTGTTGTCCTCTTTCTGGGCCTCAATCAGCTCAAGATCTCTCGGCTTCTCCTCCAGCTGCTTCTGCACCTTTTCACGCATCTGCGCTTCATTGTGAGCTGAAACAGCTTGCAGCATTTGGTCTCTCTTCTCCCCCTGTATTTGTTCCTGTATTTGTTCCACCGCTGCTTGTTTTTTGGCCTCTTCACATACTTTCTCTTCATCCCTGGCCCGACTTTCCTCCTTCTTTTTCTCTTCCTTTTCCAACATACATCTGACCTTATCCATGCAAAACTCCCTCTGCACAAACCGGGGATCTATGTACTCTTTTCTTTGCCAGCATTGCTCTTCTATTTCAGACCGGTCACGTTCTATCTTCCTATCCTTCAAAATGGATTGTTGCTCCCTTTGTTGTTTATAAAAGTTTTTCTCAGCTATATCATCGAGACGACGTTTACGGTTGGCTGCCTTTAACTGAGCTTCTTTTTCAGCTTGATCTTTCTGCTCCTGTGCATACAACTCATCCAGGGCTCGAAGTTCAGCTCTCTCCTCTTTCTCAGCCTGAATCTTCTTCTCTCGCAACAGTCTCTTCTCCTTCACCATCTCCTCATTCTCTTCATCCACTCTGCGCCAGAGTTCCTTTCTCCGAAGAGATTGCTCCTGCTGTTCTCTCAGAACTTGCTTATCATCAAGCACCATCTTCTCTTTGAACTGCCTTTCTTCTTCTTTAGCAATTTTTTGTCTTTCTTGCCGAAGTTTCGATAGTTCCTCATTTTCCTTTCTAATATTTATGGCATCCAGTTGACTGTGAAATCTCCTAACACAGTCTCTTTCTTTGTCGAGAGTTTCATGCTTTTTTCTCTCCTTCTCCTCTGCAATTTGAGTATCCAATGTGGCTTCCCACTCTCGGATCTGTTCTTGGGCCCATGCAATCTGCGACATTTTGACGTTATTTTGATGTTACGGTAAAATAAAGTCAATGTTTGTACTGAGGCTGTGTACTTCTGCTAATTTCTGAACGACTTATTTCTAAAAACCTTTGTCTTCTCTTCAAATCCCTTTAGAATCCGTGACATCATCACATCAAAGCCGTGACGTCATCAAAGCCGTGACATCATCACATTTGAAAGTGATGTCACTAGGGCTGCAGCTATCGATTATTTTAGTAATCGAGTACTCTATCGATTAATCTGTCTATTAATCGAGTAATCGGATAAGAAATGTTTTGCTCTCACTGTAATACTTTGCATTGAATCACGTTTGCCTCATTAAAAACCATCAGTAACACACAAAACTGAAATAGGCCAGGTCTTTCAAATGAATATTTTTACTGCATAAATCAGGAACCAAAAGTTTTACATTTTACACATCGCACTGATGCCCATCCATGCTTTTCGGTCAAAATCTTAACCGCTGCGACAATGTTGGCACCGTTGTCATGGACAACAGCTTTGATCTTGAGGATTCCTATGACATCATCATATTCCATTTACTATGAGGATTCCGATGACATCACAATTACCTTTGGGCTTGCCATCTATCGTGACCAATCAGAATTAAGCAGGGGCGGGACTTCTAGAATCAACCACGTAAATGATTGACATGTGATTGTTGTGTACAAAACCTGTCAGAACTACTGTATGTGTGCAGCTGTAAGAATTTATAGTTGTGCAAAAATACATTTGTTGTACACAAATGTATGTTTTTATATATATGAATCATTAAGTTCTGAGTTTTTTTAAATTTTATTTTTATGAAAGCTTTGCCCTTATCCTTGAATTGTGAATTGTGATACCCTCAGTCAGGATTTTTTTACTCAGTTTTTTTATTCATCAAATTTTTTCTCAGTTGTTGCTTTTTTGTTTCTCCTAAAATTCACTAGGAGAAATAGTTGAGAATATAGCAGCAGGGTTCTTGTTTTAGACCTAAAGCAGAGAGCTTATTAATGGTTAATTTTATCCCTAAACAAAATGATAATGAGACACAGAGGAAGTGAGGAAACCACCAAAATTAAACAGCAATCCCATGCCAACAATACTACAATATTTGACAAATCACAAAGTCTCCCAAAGTAAGATTTTAATTCTGTTTGATTCAGGCGCCTGCTATCCATCAAAAAAGAAAGGAAAAAAAGATCATTTTAATAACAATAACTTTATTTATATAGCACCTTTAAAAACAGACATTTAATTCATGTTTTTTTTTTTAAATCTTTTTAATCACACATACACATAAAAACATACGAGTGTATATGTGAGTTGATTGTGGGAAGAAACCTGAGCACCAGGAGAAAACTCGGAGAATAATGTTATGAGCTGGACTTGGGGTCTAGCACAGCTGCTGCTGCACTGCTGTGGAAGTCTAAAGTTCTGAGGGTGGGCCGTGGTTTTACGCTTGTGCTTTTTTGTGCTTATTTTTTCAATGTTTAAACTGATGGGGGGAGTTTTTTTTTCAACTTTTCAGTCAAACATACACACATATGCAAATATAAACATATGTGTGTGTGTGTGTGTGTGTGTGACTTGGTTGTCGGGAGAAACCTGAGCATCCAGGAGAAAACCGCACAGAATAATGCTATTAATTGGAGGTGTTTGAATATGTTAGTGGTCTGGGGATGAGGAGTGTATCAGCCAATGGTTATATTCATTGTGGATGGATGTACCTCCTTTGTCTGAATACTTTTGTTTTTTTTTTGGGCTGGGGTGGGGGACTGGGCTTCAGGTCTTTGGCCAACTGCAGTTTCTGGGTGGTGTAGGTTTTTGGAGTATCATATTTCGTAAAGCCCCCCCTGTAAGGGGCAGAGCTTATGGGGAAATCTTTGAGTAAAGCACAGCTATCCTGTTTTCGTCTGATTCGACGGGTTTCCCGTGTACTATACCTCAGTAAGGGTTCCCTTGTATCAGCAGCTGTAGGTCCGTCCATGTGTCTGAATGCTTCCGTTTTTTGTCTGGGCTGGGGTGGGGGACTGGGCTTCAGGTCATTGGTCAACTCCAGTTTGTTACATGTCAGCCTTGCTGGTACTCCATTTGCCTTGGGAGTACCTAAGGTAAGGTTGACAATATGTGGAGTGCCTTTGGCCTCAGTTTTAGGCAAAGCTTCTGTGCACTTTGCTCCAGCAGATTCGCAGTGTATGTATGCAGGAGGTGGCGATGAGTTGATAGGTGGGAGAAAGCTCTGTGGCCGATCATCCTTACATTTGTTCTCCAGCCTTGAAGGCGCTTTATTTGTGTTGAGAACAATTCGTCCAGAGGCCCGGGCCTTTTGTAATTCACGCTCAGCATACTCTTTGAACTCTTTCTCCTCAGCAGCTAAAGCTTTTGCTTGCCTTTTTTCAGCTTCCTTGGCCTCCTTTCTCTGCTGTTCCTGAATGGCACGTCTCTGTGCGTGTAATTTGACATTACCATCAGAAAATTGGATGTTTCTTGCCCTCGCAGATTTAGCTTTCTGGCTTTCCCTTTCAAAGTACAACCTGTTGTCCTCTTTCTGGGCCTCAATCAGCTCAAGATCTCTCGGCTTCTCCTCCAGCTGCTTCTGCACCTTTTCACGCATCTGCGCTTCATTGTGAGCTGAAACAGCTTGCAGCATTTGGTCTCTCTTCTCCCCCTGTATTTGTTCCTGTATTTGTTCCACCGCTGCTTGTTTTTTGGCCTCTTCACATACTTTCTCTTCATCCCTGGCCCGACTTTCCTCCTTCTTTTTCTCTTCCTTTTCCAACATACATCTGACCTTATCCATGCAAAACTCCCTCTGCACAAACCGGGGATCTATGTACTCTTTTCTTTGCCAGCATTGCTCTTCTATTTCAGACCGGTCACGTTCTATCTTCCTATCCTTCAAAATGGATTGTTGCTCCCTTTGTTGTTTATAAAAGTTTTTCTCAGCTATATCATCGAGACGACGTTTACGGTTGGCTGCCTTTAACTGAGCTTCTTTTTCAGCTTGATCTTTCTGCTCCTGTGCATACAACTCATCCAGGGCTCGAAGTTCAGCTCTCTCCTCTTTCTCAGCCTGAATCTTCTTCTCTCGCAACAGTCTCTTCTCCTTCACCATCTCCTCATTCTCTTCATCCACTCTGCGCCAGAGTTCCTTTCTCCGAAGAGATTGCTCCTGCTGTTCTCTCAGAACTTGCTTATCATCAAGCACCATCTTCTCTTTGAACTGCCTTTCTTCTTCTTTAGCAATTTTTTGTCTTTCTTGCCGAAGTTTCGATAGTTCCTCATTTTCCTTTCTAATATTTATGGCATCCAGTTGACTGTGAAATCTCCTAACACAGTCTCTTTCTTTGTCGAGAGTTTCATGCTTTTTTCTCTCCTTCTCCTCTGCAATTTGAGTATCCAATGTGGCTTCCCACTCTCGGATCTGTTCTTGGGCCCATGCAATCTGCGACATTTTGACGTTATTTTGATGTTACGGTAAAATAAAGTCAATGTTTGTACTGAGGCTGTGTACTTCTGCTAATTTCTGAACGACTTATTTCTAAAAACCTTTGTCTTCTCTTCAAATCCCTTTAGAATCCGTGACATCATCACATCAAAGCCGTGACGTCATCAAAGCCGTGACATCATCACATTTGAAAGTGATGTCACTAGGGCTGCAGCTATCGATTATTTTAGTAATCGAGTACTCTATCGATTAATCTGTCTATTAATCGAGTAATCGGATAAGAAATGTTTTGCTCTCACTGTAATACTTTGCATTGAATCACGTTTGCCTCATTAAAAACCATCAGTAACACACAAAACTGAAATAGGCCAGGTCTTTCAAATGAATATTTTTACTGCATAAATCAGGAACCAAAAGTTTTACATTTTACACATCGCACTGATGCCCATCCATGCTTTTCGGTCAAAATCTTAACCGCTGCGACAATGTTGGAACCGTTGTCATGGACAACAGCTTTGATCTTGAGGATTCCTATGACATCATCATATTCCATTTACTATGAGGATTCCGATGACATCACAATTACCTTTGGGCTTGCCATCTATCGTGACCAATCAGAATTAAGCAGGGACGGGACTTCTAGAATCAACCACGTAAATGATTGACATGTGATTGTTGTGTACAAAACCTGTCAGAACTACTGTATGTGTGCAGCTGTAAGAATTTATAGTTGTGCAAAAATACATTTGTTGTACACAAATGTATGTTTTTATATATATGAATCATTAACTTCTGAGTTTTTTTTAAATTTTATTTTTATGAAAGCTTTGCCCTTATCCTTGAATTGTGAATTGTGATACCCTCAGTCAGGATTTTTTTACTCAGTTTTTTTATTCATCAAATTTTTTCTCAGTTGTTGCTTTTTTGTTTCTCCTAAAATTCACTAGGAGAAATAGTTGAGAATATAACAGCAGGGTTCTTGTTTGAGACCTAAAGCAGAGAGCTTATTAATGGTTAATTTTATCCCTAAACAAAATGATAATGAGACACAGAGGAAGTGAAGAAACCACCAAAATTAAACAGCAATCCCATGCCAACAATACTACAATATTTGACAAATCACAGTCTCCCAAAGTAAAATTTTAATTCTGTTTGATTCAGGCGCCTGCTATCCATCAAAAAAAAAAGGAAAAAAAAGATCATTTTAATAACAATAACTTTATTTATATAGCACCTTTAAAAACAGACATTTAATTCATGTTTTTTTTTTTTAAATCTTTTTAATCACACATACACATAAAAACATACGAGTGTATATGTGAGTTGATTGTGGGAAGAAACCTGAGCACCAGGAGAAAACTCGGAGAATAATGTTATGAGCTGGACTTGGGGTCTAGCACAGCTGCTGCTGCACTGCTGTGGAAGTCTAAAGTTCTGAGGGTGGGCCGTGGTTTTACGTTTGTGCTTTTTAGGGCCCGAGCGTAGCTGCTAAGCAGCTGCGAGGCCCTGTTGTTCCTGTAGTGGTTTTTCTTTGTTTCTTTAGGGCCCGAGCGTAGCTGCTAAGCAGCTGCGAGAGCCCTCTTGTTCCTGCATGTTTCCTTCTTTAGGGCCCGAGCCAGCTGCAGAGCAGCCGGGCGTAGTCCCTGTTGTTCCTCAAGTGGTTTTTCTTTGTTTCTTTCTTTAGGGCCCGAGCGTAGCTGCTAAGCAGCTGCGAGAGCCCTCTTGTTCCTGCATGTTTCCTTCTTTCGTTATTAGGGCCCGAGCCAGCTGCAGAGCAGCCGGGCGTAGAGCCCTATTATTCCTGTATAGGTTTTTCTTTCTTCTTTCTTTCTTTCTTTCTTTCTTTCTTTCTTCTTATTTTTCCTCCCCTTTGAAGGGGAAAATGGCCCACTTCCCACTGGCGAAAACTCATGAAATTTGGCAGGACGAATGGGCCTGGTGAAAAATTCGATATTCTGAAGTCGCCCAAACAATAAAATGCAAAATGGCTCCATAGCGCCCCCTAAGGTGAAAATTCACACTATTGACTGTCACACCTTTACGCTTTGTCATATTGACACAAAAATTGACACACACATGTATCTCAATAAGATCTACAAAAAAGTCAGTGCGGGCGTATCTGTCAAATGTACGGTTAGAGGGTTATTTCGCATTTTTTGCCGATCCGCACACATTGGAATTTCGCTAACTCCTCCGAAGGCTTTCGTTCCACCGGCAACACATTTGCTCAGGCCAATCTACACCCCATGGCAATTAAAAGTTGTACAAATCATGACGCTGCACCCCACGGTTTACGTTCTAGGGGGCGCCAAAGATAACCCAAAATCCACAGTCTTAAAAGTCTTATAACTTTTTATTTTTGTCCTCACTGGCCTCCAAGTTCTCTAGGATGATGCAATGTCCAGCCATCAACACATTTGTGAAGGAATTTTTACTCGCCAAAAGAGCGCCCCCCATGGCAGGAGAAAAAAGTCCATTTTTTCTTGTCTCCTAAGGCGAAAATTCACACTATTGACTGTCACGCCTTTACGCTTTGTCATATTGACACAAAAATTGACACACACATGTATCTCAATAAGATCTACAAAAAAGTCAGTGCGGGCGTATCTGTCAAATGTACGGTTAAAGGGCTATTTCGCATTTTTTGCCGATCCGCACACATTGGAATTTCGCTAACTCCTCCGAAGGCTTTCGTTCCAAAGGCACCACATTTGCTCAGGCCAATCTACACCCCATGGCCATTAAAAGTTGTACAAATCATGACGCTGCACCCCACGGTTTACGTTCTAGGGGGCGCCAAAGATAACCCAAAAATCCACAGTCTTAAAAGTCTTATAACTTTTTATTTTTGTCCTCACTGGCCTCCAAGTTCTCTAGGATGATGCAATGTCCAGCCATCAACACATTTGTGAAGGAATTTTTACTCGCCAAAAGAGCGCCCCCCATGGCAGGAGAAAAAAGTCCATTTTTTCTTGTCTCCTAAGGCGAAAATTCACACTATTGACTGTCACGCCTTTACGCTTTGTCATATTGACACAAAAATTGACACACACATGTATCTCAATAAGATCTACAAAAAAGTCAGTGCGGGCGTATCTGTCAAATGTACGGTTAAAGGGCTATTTCGCATTTTTTGCCGATCCGCACACATTGGAATTTCGCTAACTCCTCCGAAGGCTTTCGTTCCAAAGGCACCACATTTGCTCAGGCCAATCTACACCCCATGGCCATTAAAAGTTGTACAAATCATGACGCTGCACCCCACGGTTTACGTTCTAGGGGGCGCCAAAGATAACCCAAAAATCCACAGTCTTAAAAGTCTTATAACTTTTTATTTTTGTCCTCACTGGCCTCCAAGTTCTCTAGGATGATGCAATGTCCAGCAATTAACACATTTGTGAAGGAATTTTTACTCGCCAAAAGAGCGCCCCCCATGGCAGGAGAAAAAAGTCAATTTTTTCTTGTCTCCTAAGGCGAAAATACACATTGTTGACTGTCACGCCTTTACGCTTTGTCAAAATGACACAAAATTTGACACACACATGTATCTCAATAAGATCTACGAAAAAGTCAGTGCGGGCGTATCTGTCAAATGTACGGTTAAAGGGCTATTTCGCATTTTTTGCCGATCCGCACACATTGGAATTTCGCTAACTCCTCCGAAGGCTTTCGTTCCAAAGGCACCACATTTGCTCAGGCCAATCTACACCCCATGGCCATTAAAAGTTGTACAAATCATGACGCTGCACCCCACAGTTTACGTTCTAGGGGGCGCCAAAGATAACCCAAAAATCCACAGTCTTAAAAGTCTTATAACTTTTTATTTTTGTCCTCACTGGCCTCCAAGTTCTCTAGGATGATGCAATGTCCAGCCATCAACACATTTGTGAAGGAATTTTTACTCGCCAAAAGAGCGCCCCCCCATGGCAGGAGAAAAAAGTCCATTTTTTCTTGTCTCCTAAGGCGAAAATACACATTGTTGACTGTCACGCCTTTACGCTTTGTCAAAATGACACAAAATTTGACACACACATGTATCTCAATAAGATCTACGAAAAAGTCAATGCGAGCGTATCTGTTCAATGTACGGTTAAAGGGCTATTTCGCATTTTTTGCCGATTCGCACACATTGGAATGTGGCTAACTCCTCCTAAATCTTTTGTCCCATCGGCTTCAAATTTGCTCAGGTCAATCTACACCCCATGGCCATTCAAAGTTGTACAAATCATGACGCTGCACCCCACAGTTTACGTTCTAGGGGGCGCCAAAGAGGACCCAAATATCCACATTTTTAAAAGTCTTATAACTTTTTATTTTTGTCCTCACTGGCCTCCAAGTTTTCTAGGATGATGCAATGTCCAGCCATCAACACATTTGTGAAGGAATTTTTTCTCCCCAAAAGAGCGCCCCCCCATGGCAGGAGAAAAAGTCAAGTTTTTCCTGCCCATCGCTCAATGGCTCAAACGCATCGCTCTCTCGGCAAAACCGAAAGGAGGAGCAACTTGCCATTTGGATATATACTAGCTGTGTTTGTGCCCTCACTCATGGTCCAGACTTTTTTCAAAAAGGACATGGAGTTTGTCTGCA
The DNA here is from genome assembly GCA_962446985.1 of Xyrichtys novacula. Taxonomy (NCBI): domain Eukaryota; kingdom Metazoa; phylum Chordata; class Actinopteri; order Labriformes; family Labridae; genus Xyrichtys; species Xyrichtys novacula. The sequence goes on from OY660878.1 coordinate 17,461,220, forward strand.
GCGAGCGTTTTGGTAGAAACTGCGCCTCCCATTCATTATAATGGTAAATGACCACAGACAAGTGCGCACACCATCTTTGGACCTTGAGTGTGACGCGATCGGGAGGGGTAGGCGGTCGCGCTGGGGGCAGCGCGACACGGCTCGGGCCCGCCAGTGCCCCAACGGGGCCCTAGTTATTTTTCCTCCGCTTCAAACTGGAAAATGGCCCACTTCCCACTGGCGAAAACTCAGGAAATTTGGCAGGACGTCCGGGCCTGGTGAAAAATTCGATATTTTGAAGTCGCCCAAACAATAAAATGCAAAATGACTCCATTGCGCCCCCTAAGGTGAAAATTCACATGACGGCTGTACGCTTTGTCATATTGACACAAAAATTGACACACACATGTATCTCAATAAGATCTACAAAAAAGTCAGTGCGGGCGTATCTGTCAAATGTACGGTTAATGGGTTATTTTGCATTTTTTGCAGATCTGCACACATTGGAATTTCGCTAACTCCTCCGAAGGCTTTCGTTCGACCGGCACCACATTTGCGCAGGCCAATCTACCCCCCATGGCCATTAAAAGTTGTACAAATCATGACGCTGCACCCCACGGTTTACGTTCTAGGGGGCGCCAAAGATAACCCAAAAATCCACATTCTTAAAAGTCTTATAACTTTTTACTTTTGTCCTCACTGGCCTCCAAGTTTTCTAGGATGATGCAATGTCCAGCCATCAACACATTTGTGAAGGAATTTTTACTCGCCAAAAGAGCGCCCCCATGGCAGGAGAAAAAAGTCCATTTTTTCTTGTCCCATGAGGTGAAAATACACATTGTTGACTGTCATACCTGTACGCTTTGTCATATTGACACAAAATTTGACACACACATGTATCTCAATAAGATCTAAGAAAAAGTCAATGCGCGCGTATCTGTAAAATGTACGGTTAAAGGGCTATTTTGCATTTTTTGCCGATTAGCACACATTGGAATGTGGCTAACTCCTCCTAAGGCTTTCGTTCCACTGATACCAAATTTGCTCAGGCCAATCTGCACCCCATGGCCATTCAAAGTTGTAAAAATCATGACGCTGCACCCCACGGTTTACGTTCTAGGGGGCGCCAAAGATGACCCAAATATCCACATTCTTAAAAGAATCCACATCCCCCCCCATCCCCCATCCCCCATCCCCCATGGCACAAGAAACAGTCAAGTTTTTCCTGCCCATCACTCAATGGCTCAATCGCATCGCTCTCCCGGCAACACCGTAATGAGGAGCAACTTGCCATTTGGATATATCCTAGCTGTGTTTGTGCCCTCACTTATGGTCCAGACTTTTTTCAAATAGGACATGTAGTTTGTCTGCAGCGAGTGTTTTGGTAGAAACTGCGCCTCCCATTCATTTTAATGGGAAATGACCACAGACAAGTGGGCACACCATCTTTGGACCTTGAGTGTGACGCGATCGGGAGGGGGAGGCGGTCGCGCTGGGGGCGGCACAACGCGGCTCGGGCCCGACAGTGCCCCACCGGGGCCCTAGTTAGGGCCCGAGCGTAGCTGCTAAGCAGCTGCGAGAGCCCTATTATTCCCCAAGTGGTTTTTCTTTGTTTCTTTTTTCTTTTTCCTCCCCTTTGAACTGGAAAATGGCCCACTTCCCACTGGCGAAAACTCAGGAAATTTGGCAGGACGACCGGGCCTGGTGAAAAATTTGATATTCCGAAGTCGCCCAAACAAGAAAATGCAAAATGGCTCCATAGCGCCCCCTAAGGTGAAAATCCACACTATTGACTGTCACGCCTGTACGCTTTGTCAAAATGACACAAAAATTGACACACACATGTATCTCAATAAGATCTACAAAAAAGTCAGTGCGGGCGTATCTGTCAAATGTACGGTTAAAGGGCTATTTCGCATTTTTTGCCGATCCGCACACATTGGAATTTCGCTAACTCCTCCGAAGGCTTTCGTTCCACCGGCACCACATTTGCTCAGGCCAATCTACACCCCATGGCCATTAAAAGTTATTCAAATCATGACGCTGCACCCCACGGTTTAGGTTCTAGGGGGCGCCAAAGATAACCCTAAAATCCACATATTTAAAAGTCTTATAACTTTTTATTTTTGCCCTCACTGGCCTCCAAGTTTTCTAGGATGATGCAATGTCCAGCCATCAACACATTTGTGAAGGAATTTTTACTCCCCAAAAGAGCGCCCCCCCATGGCAGGAGAAAAAAGTCCATTTTTTCTTGTCCCCTAAGGTGAAAATACACATTGTTGAGTGTCACGCCTGTACGCTTTGTCAAAATGACACAAAAATTGACACACACATGTATCTCAATAAGATCTACAGAAAAGTCCATGCGCGCGTATCTGTCAAATGTACGGTTAAAGGGTTATTCCGCATTTTTTGCCGATTCGCACACATTGGAATTTCGCTAACTCCTCCGAAGGCTTTCGTTCCACCGGCACCACATTTGCTCAGGCCAATCTGCACCCCATGGCCATTAAAATTTATTCAAATCATGACGCTGCACCCCACGGTTTACGTTCTAGGGGGCGCCAAAGATAACCCAAAAATCCACATTTTTAAAAGTCTTATAACTTTTTATTTTTGTCCTCACTGGCCTCCAAGTTTTCTAGGATGATGCAATGTCCAGCCATCAACACATTTGTGAAGGAATTTTTACTCCCCAAAAGAGCGCCCCCCCATGGCAGGAGAAAAAAGTCCATTTTTTCTTGTCCCCTAAGGTGGAAATTCACACTATTGACTGTCACGCCTGTACGCTTTATCATATTGACACAAAAATTGACACACCTATGTATCTCAATAAGATCTACAAAAAAGTCAATTCGCGCGTATCTGTCAAATGTACGGTTTAAGGGCTATTTTGCATTTTTTGCCGATTCGCACACATTGGAATGTGGCTAACTCCTCCTAAGGCTTTCGTCCCTCTGACACCAAATTTGCTCAGGCCAATCTACACTCCATGGCCATTCAAAGTTGTAAAAATCATGACGCTGCACCCCACGGTTTACGTTTTAGGGGGCGCCAAAAATGACCCAAAAATCCACATTCTTAAAAGAATCCACATCCCCCCCCCTATGGCAGGAGAAAAAGTCAAGTTTTTCCTGCCCATCGCTCAATGGCTCAATCGCATCGCTCTCCAGGCAACACCGTAAGGAGGAGCAACCTGGCATTTCAATATATCATAGCTGTGTTTGTGCCCTCACTCATGGTCCAGACTTTTTTCAAATAGGACATTTAGTTTGTCTGCAGCGAGTGTTTTGGTAGAAACTGCGCCTCCCATTCATTATAATGGGAAATGACCACAGACAAGTGCGCACACCATCTTTGGTTCTTGAGTGTGACTCGATCGGGACGGGGAGGCGGTCGCACTGGGGGCGGCGCGACGCGGCTCGGGCCCGACAGTGCCCCACCGGGGCCCTAGTTCTTTCTTTCTTTCTTCTTTTTCCTCCCCTTTGAACTGGAAAATGGCCCACTTCCCACTGGCGAAAACTCATGAAATTTGGCAGGACGACCGGGCCTGGTGAAAAATTCGATATTCTGAAGTCGCCCAAACAATAAAATGCAAAATGGCTCCATAGCGCCCCCTAAGGTGGAAATTCACACTATTGACTGTCACGCCTGTACGCTTTGTCATATTGACACAAAAATTGACACACATATGTATCTCAATAAGATCTACAAAAAAGTCAGTGCGGCCGTATCTGTCAAAATTACGGTTAAAGGGTTATTTCGCATTTTTTGCCGATCCGCACACATTGGAATTTCGCTAACTCCTCCGAAGGCTTTCGTTCCACCGGCACCACATTTGCTCAGGCCAATCTACACCCCGTGGCCATTAAAAGTTATTAAAATCATGACGCTGCACCCCAAGGTTTAGGTTCTAGGGGGCGCCAAAGATAACACTAAAATCCACATATTTAAAAGTCTTATAACTTTTTATTTTTGTCCTCACTGGCCTCCAAGTTTTCTAGGATGATGCAATGTCCAGCCATCAACACATTTGTGAAGGAATTTTTACTCCCCAAAAGAGCGCCCCCCATGGCAGGAGAAAAAAGTCCATTTTTTCTTGTCCCCTAAGGTGAAAATACACATTGTTGAGTGTCACGCCTATACGCTTTGTCAAAATGACACAAAAATTGACACACACATGTAACTCAATAAGATCTACGAAAAAGTCAATGCGCGCGTATCTGTCAAATGTACAGTTAAAGGGTTATTCCGCATTTTTTGCCGATCCGCACACATTGGAATTTCGCTAACTCCTCCGAAGGCTTTCGTTCCACCAGCACCACATTTGCTCAGGCCAATCTACACCCCATGGCCATTAAAAGTTATTAAAATCATGATGCTGCACCCCATGGTTTAGGTTCTAGGGGGCGCCAAAAATAACCCAAAAATCCACATTCTTAAATGTTTTATAACTTTTTATTTTTGTCCTCACTGGCCTCCAAGTTTTCTAGGATGATGCAATGTCCAGCCATCAACACATTTGTGAAGGAATTTTTACTCCCCAAAAGAGCGCCCCCCCATGGTAGGAGAAAAAAGTCAATTTTTTCTTGTCCCCTTACATAAAAATACACATTGTTGAGTGTCACACCTGAACGCTTTGTCATATTGACACAAAAATTGACAATCATGTGTATCTCAATTAGATTTACGAAAAAGTCAAAGAGCGCGTATCTGTATAATGTACGGTTAAAGGGCTATTTTGCATTTTTTGCCGATTCGCACACATTGGAATGTGGCTATCTCCTCCTAAGGCTTTCGTCCCACCGATACCAAATTTGCTCAGGGCAATCTACACCCCATGCCCATTCAAAGTTGTAAAAATCATGACGCTGCACCCCACGGTTTACGTTCTAGGGGGCGCCAAAGATGACCCAAAAATCCACATATTTAAAAGTCTTATAACTTTTTATTTTTGCCCTCACTGGCCTCCAAGTTTTCTAGGATGATGCAATGTCCAGCCATCAACACATTTGTGAAGGAATTTTTACTCCCCAAAAGAGCGCCCCCCCATGGCAGGAGAAAAAAGTCAATTCTTTCTTGTCCCCTAAGGTGAAAATACACATTGTTGAGTGTAACATCTGTACGCTTTGGCAAAATGACACAAAAATTGACACACACATGTATCTCAATAAGATCTACGAAAAAGTCAATGCGCGCGTATCTGTCAAATGTACGGTTAAAGGGTTATTCTGCATTTTTTGCCGATCCGCACACATTGGAATTTCGCTAACTCCTCCGAAGGCTTTCGTTCCACCGGCACCACATTTGCTCAGGCCAATCTACACCCCATGGCCATTAAAAGTTATTCAAATCATGACGCTGCATCCCACGGTTTAGGTTCTAGGGGGCGCCAAAGATAACCCTAAAATCCACATATTTAAAAGTCTTATAACTTTTTATTTTTGTCCTCACTGGCCTCCAAGTTTTCTAGGATGATGCAATGTCCAGCCATCAACACATTTGTGAAGGAATTTTTACTCCCCAAAAGAGCGCCCCCCCATGGCAGGAGAAAAAAGTCAATTTTTTCTTGTCCCCTAAGGTGGAAATTCACACTATTGACTGTCACGCCTGTACGCTTTATCATATTGACACAAAAATTGACACACCTATGTATCTCAATAAGATCTACAAAAAAGTCAATTCGCGCGTATCTGTCAAATGTACGGTTTAAGGGCTATTTTGCATTTTTTGCCGATTCGCACACATTGGAATGTGGCTAACTCCTCCTAAGGCTTTCGTCCCTCTGACACCAAATTTGCTCAGGCCAATCTACACCCCATGGCCATTCAAAGTTGTAAAAATCATGACGCTGCACCCCACGGTTTACGTTCTAGGGGGCGCCAAAAATGACCCAAAAATCCACATTCTTAAAAGAATCCACATCCCCCCCCCTATGGCAGGAGAAAAAGTCAAGTTTTTCCTGCCCATCGCTCAATGGCTCAATCGCATCGCTCTCCAGGCAACACCGTAAGGAGGAGCAACCTGGCATTTCAATATATCATAGCTGTGTTTGTGCCCTCACTCATGGTCCAGACTTTTTTCAAATAGGACATGAAGTTTGTCTGCAGCGAGTGTTTTGGTAGAAACTGCGCCTCCCATTCATTATAATGGGAAATGACCACAGACAAGTGCGCACACCATCTTTGGTTCTTGAGTGTGACTCGATCGGGACGGGGAGGCGGTCGCACTGGGGGCGGCGCGACGCGGCTCGGGCCCGACAGTGCCCCACCGGGGCCCTAGTTAGGGCTCGAGCCAGCTGCAGAGCAGCCGGGCGTAGGCCCTATTATTCCCCAAGTGGTTTTTCTTTGTTTCTTTCTTTCTTTCTTTCTTTCTTAGGGCCCGAGCGTAGCTGCTAAGCAGCTGCGAGAGCCCTATTATTCCTGATGGATTCTTCTTAGGGCCCGAGCGTAGCTGCTAAGCAGCTGCGAGAGCCCTCTTGTTCCTGCATGTTTCCTTCTTTCGTTATTATTTTTCCTCCGCTTTAAACTGGAAAATGGCCCACTTCCCACTGGCGAAAACTCAGGAAATTTGGCAGGACGACCGGGCCTGGTGAAAAATTCGATATTCTGAAGTCGCCCAAACAATAAAATGCAAAATGGCTCCATAGCGCCCCCTAAGGTGAAAATTCACATGACGGCTGTACGCTTTGTCATATTGACACAAAAATTGACACACACATGTATCTCAATAAGATCTACAAAAAAGTCAGTGCGGGCGTATCTGTCAAATGTACGGTTAATGGGTTATTTTGCATTTTTTGCCGATCCGCACACATTGGAATTTCGCTAACTCCTCCGAAGGCTTTCGTTCGACCGGCACCACATTTGCGCAGGCCAATCTACCCCCCATGGCCATTAAAAGTTGTACAAATCATGACGCTGCACCCCACGGTTTACGTTCTAGGGGGCGTCAAAGATAACCCAAAATCCACATTCTTAAAAGTCTTATAACTTTTTATTTTTGTCCTCACTGCCCTCCAAGTTTTCTAGGATAATGCAATGTCCAGCCATCAACACATTTGTGAAGGAATTTTTACTCCCCAAAAGAGCGCCCCCCCATGGCAGGAGAAAAAAGTCAATTTTTTCTTGTCCCCTTACATGAAAATACACATTGTTGAGTGTCACGCCTGAACGCTTTGTCATATTGACACAAAAATTGACAATCATGTGTATCTCAATTAGATCTACGAAAAAGTCAGAAAGCGCGTATCTGTATAATGTACGGTTAAAGGGCTATTTCGCATTTTTTGCCGATTCGCACACATTGGAATGTGGCTATCTCCTCCTAAGGCTTTCGTCCCACCGATACCAAATTTGCTCAGGGCAATCTACACCCCATGCCCATTCAAAGTTGTAAAAATCATGACGCTGCACCCCACGGTTTACGTTCTAGGGGGCGCCAAAGATGACCCAAAAATCCACATTCTTAAAAGTCATTTTGGCCACTGCAGGAGTACAGAGTACTGCAGTTCTAGGGGGCGCAAAGATGACCCAAAAATCCACATTCTTAAAAGTCTTTTTGGCCACTGCAGGAGTACAGAGTACTGCAGGATACACACACATATACACACACACACACACACACACACACACACACACACACACACACACACACACACACACACACACACACACACACACACACTCAGAGTCTGTTTTTTAGCACCTGCAAAAACATGCTGTTTACATATTTGACAAGAATGCAGAGGCTTCCTTTTGCCCCTGAAAAAAATCAGATTTCAATCACAACTTGACTGTTCATTTCTCCAAAAGACAACCATGAAGCTCCATCCAAACCTGAAGCAGATAGTTGGTGCATGTGTACAGTAACCTGAGGGGAGTGAGGTGACTATTTCTGAGGAGAACATGAGCAGTGAAGATTCACCTTGGAGCTAGAACAGGGACGTGCACATGATTATACAGGGGCAGGGGCTCAAGTTTTTTCCAGTCATTTATACAATATGGAAATTAATGTGAAATTAAACCACAAATATGTGTGATAAACTGTTTTTAAAACTTAAACTTCAAATAAAAATTGTAAACTTCAAAACATATGCAAATTTTTAACAAAGAACATAGTAATTTACCTCTATTTACATCAAAATGCAGGCAATGGCCCAGGCGTTCTTTGTAAAATTATTTACAAAACACTGTATAGTCTCACAAATGTCACTTTTTATTTATGCCACTACAAAAAAACATGATGTAAATGATGCATGATGTAAAACATGATGTAAAAAACTTGTGTAGATCCTCCTCTATGTCAGTCCATGTGTAATTTTTCCATAATTCTTTGTTTTTTGCAGCATTTTTGTTAGTGTAACTGCAGATTGTGCTGACAGTCTATGGCAAAAAAAACAAAAACTGAAAATGCCTCAACATGAACCCCTGGTGGTCTCTGAGGGTGAAACCTGCTAACTGCTGCAGCTCTGTCAGCTTCAGTCTCCCATGCAGAGCTCGGAGCGCATGTGTGGCTCTGCACCCTTAGCAGCGTTGCTAACTCCTCAGTAAGGAAAGCCTGCTTCATGTCAGAGTCTCTAAACTCCAGAAGAAGTCGATAAAAGTCCCTTTCTTTCTAAAAAAGTCGTTAGGGGGTCTGAAAAGTAATTGAATCTAACAACAAAGTCGCTAGGTTTGCAACTACGTGTCCCAGACTGCATCCCTGCTGAGAGTCCCTCCCTCCCTTCTCATGTTGCAGGAAGAACGTAAGCGCCCGCCCCTTGTCATTCAGTCACCATATAATTTTGGATTGGTTGTTGTGGTGAAGTTTTCCACCAATAGGAGAGATGTTGTGGTGTGTTTTTTTTTTCTTTTGGCAAGCCTTTTCCGCCTGTAAGACCTGTCGCTAATGTCTGCATGCTATGTTTTCCTGTCTCATACAGCGCGATCGAGCGCCGAACGTGATCAAAATAAGCAGAAAAAAAGTATCGCGGACATAATTTATCATAACTCTGGTTTTATTTGGCCTATCAACACAATTTAAAAACTGGTATATAGGTTGAGGTCCTCACTTTTGAGATAAGTTGAAACGGAGAGTTAACGAGGCTCCGTCTTGCAGCTACATCCGGTTAAATATGTCATGTGACTTGAACGCTGGGGAGCGTCAATCGAATCGAATCAAACCTAACTCTCAGATGAATCTTCAAAATTCACCTCAGAAATATGCTTATTATTCTTCTCAGAGTACTGCAGGATACACACACACACACACACAGACACACACACACACACACGCACACACACACACACACACACACACACACACACTCAGAGTCTGTTTTTTAGCACCTGCAAAAACATGCTATTTACATATTTGACAAGAATGCAGAGGCTTCCTTTTGCCCCTGAAAAAAATCAAATTTCAAACACAACTTGACTGCTCATTTCTCCAAAAGACAACCATGAAGCTCCATCCAAACCTGAAGCAGGCAGTTGGTGCATGTGTACAGTAACCTGAGGGGAGTGAGGTGACTGCTTCTGAGGAGAACATGAGCAGTGAAGATTCACCTTGGAGCTAGAACAGGGACGTGCACATGATAATACAGGGGCAGGGGCTCAAGTTTTTTCCAGTCGTTTATACAATATGGAAATTAATGTGAAATTAAAAAACAAAGTATGACTGTCCTGTGTAGGTGACAGTGATATCCAATAGGCTAGGCACTCACGAGGCTGGCTGTGGCAAGTGTAAGTGAAAGCAACACGCACTGGCAGGGAGAACAGCAAACGCCGATGAAGGAAAAGGGTCTTTGCTGTGATGGGCGTTACCAGAGAGGGCGATGGCCAGAGGACACGAATGGGACGGGGAGGCAGCGCGTTGGGGGGGGGGGGGGGGTGCGACACGGCTCGGGCCCGCCAGTGCCCCAACGGTGCCCTAGTTAGGGCCCGAGCGTAGCTGCTAAGCAGCTGCGAGAGCCCTATTATTCCTGATGGATTCTTCTTTCTTCTTCTTCTTCTTATTATTTTTCTGCCCCTTTGAACTGGAAAATGGCCCACTTCCCACTGGTGAAAAGTCATGAAATTTGGCAGGACGACCGGGCCTGGTGAAAAATTCGATATTCTGAAGTCGCCCAAAAAATCAAATGCAAAATGGCTCCATAGCGCCCCCTAAGGTGAAAAATTCACATGATTGAGTGTCACGCCTGTACGCTTTGTCAAAATGACACAAAATTTGACACACACGTGTATCTCAATAAGATCTACAAAAAAGTCAGTGCGGGCGTATCTGTCAAATGTACGGTTAAAGGGCTATTTCGCATTTTTTGCCGATCCGCACACATTGGAATTTCGCTAACTCCTCCGAAGGCTTTCGTTCCACCGGCACCAAATTTGCTCAGGCCAATCTACACCCCATGGCCATTAAAAGTTGTACAAATCATGACGCTGCACCCCACGGTTTACGTTCTAGGGGGCGCCAAAGATAACCCAGAAATCCACATTCTTAAAAGTCGTATAACTTTTTATTTTTGTCCTCACTGGCCTCCAAGTTTTCTAGGATGATGCAATGTCCAGCCATCAACACATTTGTGAAGGAATTTTTACTCCCCAAAAGAGCGCCCCCCATGGCAGGAGAAAAAAGTCCATTTTTTCTTGTCTCCTAAGGCGAAAATTCACACTATTGACTGTCACGCCTTTACGCTTTGTCATATTGACACAAAAATTGACACACACATGTATCTCAATAAGATCTACAAAAAAGTCAGTGCGGGCGTATCTGTCAAATGTACGGTGAAAGGGCTATTTCGCATTTTTTGCCGATCCGCACACATTGGAATTTCGCTAACTCCTCCGAAGGCTTTCGTTCCAAAGGCACCACATTTGCTGAGGCCAATCTACACCCCATGGCCATTAAAAGTTGTACAAATCATGACGCTGCACCCCACGGTTTACGTTCTAGGGGGCGCCAAAGATAACCCAAAAATCCACATTCTTAAAAGTCTTATAACTTTTTATTTTTGTCCTCACTGGCCTCCAAGTTCTCTAGGATGATGCAATGTCCAGCCATCAACACATTTGTGAAGGAATTTTTACTCGCCAAAAGAGCGCCCCCCCATGGCAGGAGAAAAAAGTCCATTTTTTCTTGTCTCCTAAGGCGAAAATACACATTGTTGACTGTCACGCCTTTACGCTTTGTCAAAATGACACAAAATTTGACACACACATGTATCTCAATAAGATCTACAAAAAAGTCAGTGCGGGCGTATCTGTCAAATGTACGGTTAAAGGGTTATTTCGCATTTTTTGCCGATCCGCACACATTGGAATTTCGCTAACTCCTCCTAAATCTTTTGTCCCATCGGCTTCAAATTTGCTCAGGTCAATCTACACCCCATGGCCATTCAAAGTTGTACAAATCATGACGCTGCACCCCACAGTTTACGTTCTAGGGGGCGCCAAAGAGGACCCAAATATCCACATTTTTAAAAGTCTTATAACTTTTTATTTTTTTCCTCACTGGCCTCCAAGTTTTCTAGGATGATGCAATGTCCAGCCATCAACACATTTGTGAAGGAATTTTTTCTCCCCAAAAGAGCGCCCCCCATGGCAGGAGAAAAAGTCAAGTTTTTCCTGCCCATCGCTCAATGGCTCAAACGCATCGCTCTCTCTGCAAAACCGAAAGGAGGAGCAACTTGCCATTTGGATATATACTAGCTGTGTTTGTGCCCTCACTCATGGTCCAGACTTTTTTCAAATAGGACATGTAGTTTGTCTGCAGCGAGCGTTTTGGTAGAAACTGCGCCTCCCATTCATTATAATGGGAAATGACCACAGACAAGTGCGCACACCATCTTTGGACCTTGAGTGTGACGTGATCGGGAGGGGGAGGCGGTCGCGCTGGGGGCGGCGCGACGCGGCTCGGGCCCGACAGTGCCCCACCGGGGCCCTAGTTATTTTTCCTCCGCTTTAAACTGGAAAATGGCCCACTTCCCACTGGCGAAAACTCAGGAAATTTGGCAGGACGACCGGGCCTGGTGAAAAATTCGATATTCTGAAGTCGCCCAAACAATCAAATGCAAAATGGCTCCATAGCGCCCCCTAAGGTGAAAATTCACATGACGGCTGTACGCTTTGTCATATTGACACAAAAATTGACACACACATGTATCTCAATAAGATCTACAAAAAAGTCAGTGCGGGCGTATCTGTCAAATGTACGGTTAATGGGTTATTTTGCATTTTTTGCAGATCTGCACACATTGGAATTTCGCTAACTCCTCCGAAGGCTTTCGTTCGACCGGCACCACATTTGCGCAGGCCAATCTACCCCCCATGGCCATTAAAAGTTGTACAAATCATGACGCTGCACCCCACGGTTTACGTTCTAGGGGGCGCCAAAGATAACCCAAAATCCACATTCTTAAAAGTCTTATAACTTTTTATTTTTGTCCTCACTGCCCTCCAAGTTTTCTAGGATGATGCAATGTCCAGCCATCAACACATTTGTGAAGGAATTTTTACTCCCCAAAAGAGCGCCCCCCCATGGCAGGAGAAAAAAGTCAATTTTTTCTTGTCCCCTTACATGAAAATACACATTGTTGAGTGTCACGCCTGAACGCTTTGTCATATTGACACAAAAATTGACAATCATGTGTATCTCAATTAGATCTACGAAAAAGTCAAAAAGCGCGTATCTGTATAATGTACGGTTAAAGGGCTATTTCGCATTTTTTGCCGATTCGCACACATTGGAATGTGGCTATCTCCTCCTAAGGCTTTCGTCCCACCGATACCAAATTTGCTCAGGGCAATCTACACCCCATGCCCATTCAAAGTTGTAAAAATCATGACGCTGCACCCCACGGTTTACGTTCTAGGGGGCGCCAAAGATGACACAAAAATCCACATTCTTAAAAGTCATTTTGGCCACTGCAGGAGTACAGAGTACTGCAGTTCTAGGGGGCGCCAAAGATGACCCAAAAATCCACATTCTTAAAAGTCTTTTTGGCCACTGCAGGAGTACAGAGTACTGCAGGATACACACACACACACACACACACACACACACACACACACACACACACACACACACACACACACACTCAGAGTCTGTTTTTTAGCACCTGCAAAAACATGCTGTTTACATATTTGACAAGAATGCAGAGGCTTCCTTTTGCCCCTGAAAAAAATCAGATTTCAAACACAACTTGACTGTTCATTTCTCCAAAAGACAACCATGAAGCTCCATCCAAACCTGAAGCAGATAGTTGGTGCATGTGTACAGTAACCTGAGGGGAGTGAGGTGACTATTTCTGAGGAGAACATGAGCAGTGAAGATTCACCTTGGAGCTAGAACAGGGACGTGCACATGATTATACAGGGGCAGGGGCTCAAGTTTTTTCCAGTCATTTATACAATATGGAAATTAATGTGAAATTAAACCACAAATATGTGTGATGAACTGTTTTTAAAACTTAAACTTCAAATAAAAATTGTAAACTTCAAAACATATGCAAATTTTTAACAAAGAACATAGTAATTTACCTCTATTTACATCAAAATGCAGGCAATGGCCCAGGCGTTCTTTGTAAAATTATTTACAAAACACTGTATAGTCTCACAAATGTCACTTTTTATTTATGCCACTACAAAAAAACATGATGTAAATGATGCATGATGTAAAACATGATGTAAAAAACTTGTGTAGATCCTCCTCTATGTTAGTCCATGTGTAATTTTTCCATAATTCATTGTTTTTTGCAGCATTTTTGTTAGTGTAACTGCAGATTGTGCTGACAGTGTCTATGGCAAAAAAAAAAAAAAAAACTGAAAATGCCTCAACATGAACCCCTGGTGGTCTCTGAGGGTGAAACCTGCTAACTGCTGCAGCTCTGTCAGCTTCAGTCTCCCATGCAGAGCTCGGAGCGCATGTGTGGCTCTGCACCCTTAGCAGCGTTGCTAACTCCTCAGTAAGGAAAGCCTGCTTCATGTCAGAGTCTCTAAACTCCAGAACTCCAGAAGAAGTCGATAAAAGTCCCTTTCTTTCAAAAAAAAAGTCATTAGGGGGTCTGAAAAGTCATTGAATCTAACAACAAAGTCGCTAGGTTTGCAACTACGTGTCCCAGACTGCATCCCTGCTGAGAGTCCCTCCCTCCCTTCTCAAGTTGCAGGAAGAACACGAGCGCCCGTCCCGTGTCAATCAGTCACCATATAATTTTGGATTGGTTGTTGTGGTGAAGTTTTCCACCAATAGGAGAGATGTTGTGGTGTGTTTTTTTCTTTTCTTTTGGCAAGTCTTTTCCGCCTGTAAGAGCTGTCGCTAATGTCTGCATGCTATGTTTTCCTGTCTCATACAGCGCGATCGAGCGCCGAACGTGATCAAAATAAGCAGAAAAAAAGTATCGCGGACATAATTTATCATAACTCTGGTTTTATTTGGCCTATCAACACAATTTAAAAACTGGTATATAGTTTGAGGTCCTCACTTTTAAGATAGGAGAATCAACGAGGCTCCGTCTTGCAGCTACATCCGGTTAAATATGTCATGTGACTTGAACGCTGGGGAACGGCAATCGACTGCAGAGCCAGCAGACAAAGTAGTTATGGCCACTGAGAGGCACACATTTGTCATATGCTATAATCCTAACATATTTAAATGCTTTTTCTATTTAAACCTAATGGATCTAAGCTTTTACCTTCAAAATTTAGGAAGAATATGTTTTTGCAGTAACGACCCCCTTAAACAACCAGAGGTCCTTTCCTAAAGTTTATGGAAATTTTAGTGAAGGCCTTGGTTTCTTTCCTTGCAAAATGTATAGAAATAATAAAGCTAAATACCATAAAATGGTCTTGGCGTATTAGCAGTGATATAAAATAGTGGTTTGAATATGAATAAACAACAAAAAAAGATCAACAGAGCCTTTTTGAGTTGGGATTCTTTCATTATCACACAAAAACAGACATAGACAGACATCTAAAGGGTAAGGGAATGATCAGCCCTCCTAACTCTCAGATGAATCTTCAAAATTCACCTCAGAAATATGCTTATTATTCTTCTCAGAGTACTGCAGGACACACACACACACACACACACACACACACACACACACACACACACACACACACACACACACACACACACACACACACTCAGAGTCTTTTTTTAGCACCTGCAAAAACATGTTATTAACATATTTGACAAGAATGCAGAGGCTCCTTTTGCCCCTGAAAAAAATCAGATTTCAAACACAACTTGACTGGTCATTTCTCCAAAAGACAACCATGAAGCTCCATCCAAACCTGAAGCAGGCAGTTGGTGCATGTGTACAGTAACCTGAGGGGAGTGAGGTGACTGCTTCTGAGGAGAACATGAGCAGTGAAGATTCACCTTGGAGCTACAACAGGGACGTGCACATGATAATACAGGGGCAGGGGCTCAAGTTTTTTCCAGTCATTTATACAATATGGAAATTAATGTGGAATTAAAAACAAAGTATTAATAGAAAGGTAATGACTGTCCTGTGTAGGTGACAGTGATATCCAATAGGCTAGGCACTCACGAGGCTGGCTGTTGCAAGTGTTAGTGAAAGCAACACGCACTGGCAGGAAGAACAGCAAACACCGATGAAGGAAAAGGGTCTTTGCAGTGATGGGCGTTACCAGAGAGGGCGATGGCCAGAGGACCCGAATGGGACGGGGAGGCAGCGCGTTGGGGGGGGGGGGGGGGGGGGGCGCGACACAGCTCGGGCCCGCCAGTGCCCCAACGGGGCCCTAGTTAGGGCCCGAGCGTAGCTGCTAAGCAGCTGCGAGAGCCCTCTTGTTCCTGATGGATTCTTCTTTCGTTATTTTTCCTCCGCTTTAAACTGGAAAATGGCCCACTTCCCACTGGCGAAAACTCAGGAAATTTGGCAGGACGACCGGGCCTGGTGAAAAATTTGATATTCTGAAGTCGTCCAAACAAAAAAATGAAAAATGGCTCCATAGCGCCCCCTATGGTGAAAACTCACCTGATGCCTGTACGCTTTGTCAAAATGACACAAAATTTGACACACATGTGTATCTCAATAAGATCTACGAAAAAGTCAGTGCGGGCGTATCTGCCAAATGTACGGTTAAAGGGCTATTTCGCTTTTTTTGCCGATCCGCACACATTGGAATTTCGCTAACTCCTCCGAAGGCTTTCGTTCCACCGGCACCAAATTTGCTCAGGCCAATCTACACCCCATGGCCATTAAAAGTTGTACAAATCATGATGCTGCACCCCACGGTTTACTTTCTAGGGGGCGCCAAAGATAACACAAAAATCCACATTCTTAAAAGTCTTATAACTTTTTATTTTTGTCCTCACTGGCCTCCAAGTTTTCTAGGATGATGCAATGTCCAGCCATCAACACATTTGTGAAGGAATTTTTACTCCCCCAAAGAGCGCCCCCCCATGGCAGGAGAAAAAAGTCCATTTTTTCTTGTCTCCTAAGGTAAAAATACACATTGTTGAGTGTCACGCCTATACACTTTGTCATATTGACACACAATTTGACAATCACGTGTATCTCAATAAGATCTACAAAAAAGTCAATAGGCACGTATCTGTCAAATGTATGGTTAAAGGGCTATTTCGCAGTTTTTGCAGATTCGCACACATTGGAATGTGGCTATCTCCTCCTAAGGCTTTCGTCCCACCGATACCAAATTTGCTCAGGGCAATCTACACCCCATGGCCATTCAAAGTTGTAAAAATCATGACGCTGCACCCCACGGTTTACGTTCTAGGGGGCGCCAAAGATGACCCAAAAATCCACATTCTTAAAAGTCATTTTGGCCACTGCAGGAGTACAGAGTACTGCAGTTCTAGGGGGCGCCAAAGATGACCCAAAAATCCACATTCTTAAAAGTCTTTTTGGCCACTGCAGGAGTACAGAGTACTGCCGGACACACACACATATACACACACGCCAACACACACACACACACACACACACACACTCAGAGTCTGTTTTTTAGCACCTGCAAAAACATGCTATTTACATATTTGACAAGAATGCAGAGGCTTCCTTTTGCCCCTGAAAAAAATCAAATTTCAAACACAACTTGACTGTTCATTTCTCCAAAAGACAACCATGAAGCTCCATCTAAACCTGAAGCAGATAGTTGGTGCATGTGTACAGTAACCTGAGGAGAGTGAGGTGACTACTTCTGAGGAGAACATGAGCAGTGAAGATTCACCTTGGAGCTAGAACAGGGACATGCACATGATTATACAGGGGCAGGGGCTCAAGTTTTTTCCAGTCATTTATACAATATGGAAATTAATGTGAAATTAAACCACAAATATGTGTGATGAACTGTTTTTAAAACTTAAACTTCAAATAAAAATTGTAAACTTCAAAACATATGCAAATTTTTAACAAAGAACATAGTAATTTACCTCTATTTACATCAAAATGCAGGCAATGGCCCAGGCGTTCTTTGTAAAATTATTTACAAAACACTGTATAGTCTCACAAATGTCACTTTTTATTTATGCCACTACAAAAAAACATGATGTAAATGATGCATGATGTAAAACATGATGTAAAAAACTTGTGTAGATCCTCCTCTATGTTAGTCCATGTGTAATTTTTCCATAATTCTTTGTTTTTTGCAGCATTTTTGTTAGTGTAACTGCAGATTGTGCTGACAGTGTCTATGGCAAAAAAAAAAAAAAAAACTGAAAATGCCTCAACATGAACCCCTGGTGGTCTCTGAGGGTGAAACCTGCTAACTGCTGCAGCTCTGTCAGCTTCAGTCTCCCATGCAGAGCTCGGAGCGCATGTGTGGCTCTGCACCCTTAGCAGCGTTGCTAACTCCTCAGTAAGGAAAGCCTGCTTCATGTCAGAGTCTCTAAACTCCAGGAGAAGTCGATAAAAGTCACTTTCTTTCTAAAAAAAAAGTCGTTAGGGGGTCTGAAAAGTCATTGAATCTAACAACAAAGTCGCTAGGTTTGCAACTACGTGTCCCAGACTGCATCCCTGCTGAGAGTCCCTCCCTCCCTTCTCATATTGCAGGAAGAACATAAGCGCCCGCCCCTTGTCAATCAGTCACCATATAATTTTGGATTGGTTGTTGTGGTGAAGTTTTCCACCAATAGGAGAGATGTTGTGGTGTGTTTTTTTTTCCTTTGGCAAGCCTTTTCCGCCTGTAAGACCTGTCGCTAATGTCTGCATGCTATGTTTTCCTGTCTCATACAGCGCGATCGAGCGCCGAACATGATCAAAATAAGCAGAAAACAAGTATCGCGGACATAATTTATCATAACTCTGGTTTTATTTGGCCTATCAACACAATTTAAAAACTGGTATATAGGTTGAGGTCCTCACTTTTGAGATAAGTTGAAACGGAGTCAACGAGGCTCCGTCTTGCAGCTACATCCGGTTAAATATGTCATGTGACTTGAACGCACACACAGACACACACACACGCACACACACACACACACACACACACACACACTCAGAGTCTGGTTTTTAGCACCTGCAAAAACATGCTATTTACATATTTGACAAGAATGCAGAGGCTCCTTTTGCCCCTGAAAAAAATCAAATTTCAAACACAACTTGACTGGTCATTTCTCCAAAAGACAACCATGAAGCTCCATCCAAACCTGAAGCAGGCAGTTGGTGCATGTGTACAGTAACCTGAGGGGAGTGAGGTGACTGCTTCTGAGGAGAACATGAGCAGTGAAGATTCACCTTAGAGCTAGAACAGAGACGTGCACATGATTATACAGGGGCAGGGGCTCAAGTTTTTTCCAGTTGTTTATACAATATGGAAATTAATGTGAAATTAAAAAACAAAGTATTAATAGAAAGGTAATGGCTGTCCTGAGTAGGTGACAGTGATATCCAATAGGCTAGGCACTCAAGAGGCTGGCTGTGGCAAGTGTAAGTGAAAGCAACACGCACTGGCAGGAAGAACAGCAAACGTCGATGAAGGAAAAGGGTCTTTGCAGTGATGGGCGTTACCAGAGAGGACGATGGCCAGAGGACACAAATGGGACGGGGAGGCAGCGCGTTGGGGGGGGGACGCGACACAGCTCGGGCCCGCCAGTGCCCCAACGGGGTCCTAGTTAGGGCCCGAGCGTAGCTGCTAAGCAGCTGCGAGAGCCCTCTTGTTCCTGATGGATTCTTCTTTCGTTATTTTTCCTCCGCTTTAAACTGGAAAATGGCCCACTTCCCACTGGCGAAAACTCAGGAAATTTGGCAGGACGACCGGGCCTGGTGAAAAATTTGATATTCTGAAGTCGTCCAAACAAAAAAATGAAAAATGGCTCCATAGCGCCCCCTATGGTGAAAACTCACCTGATGCCTGTACGCTTTGTCAAAATGACACAAAATTTGACACACATGTGTATCTCAATAAGATCTACGAAAAAGTCAGTGCGGGCGTATCTGCCAAATGTACGGTTAAAGGGCTATTTCGCTTTTTTTGCCGATCCGCACACATTGGAATTTCGCTAACTCCTCCGAAGGCTTTCGTTCCACCGGCACCAAATTTGCTCAGGCCAATCTACACCCCATGGCCATTAAAAGTTGTACAAATCATGATGCTGCACCCCACGGTTTACTTTCTAGGGGGCGCCAAAGATAACACAAAAATCCACATTCTTAAAAGTCTTATAACTTTTTATTTTTGTCCTCACTGGCCTCCAAGTTTTCTAGGATGATGCAATGTCCAGCCATCAACACATTTGTGAAGGAATTTTTACTCCCCAAAAGAGCGCCCCCCCATGGCAGGAGAAAAAGTCAAGTTTTTCCTGCCCATCGCTCAATGGCTCAAACGCATCGCTCTCTCTGCAAAACCGAAAGGAGGAGCAACTTGCCATTTGGATATATACTAGCTGTGTTTGTGCCCTCACTCATGGTCCAGACTTTTTTCAAATAGGACATGTAGTTTGTCTGCAGCGAGCGTTTTGGTAGAAACTGCGCCTCCCATTCATTATAATGGGAAATGACCACAGACAAGTGCGCACACCATCTTTGGACCTTGAGTGTGACGTGATCGGGAGGGGGAGGCGGTCGCGCTGGGGGCGGCGCGACGCGGCTCGGGCCCGACAGTGCCCCACCGGGGCCCTAGTTATTTTTCCTCCGCTTTAAACTGGAAAATGGCCCACTTCCCACTGGCGAAAACTCAGGAAATTTGGCAGGACGACCGGGCCTGGTGAAAAATTCGATATTCTGAAGTCGCCCAAACAATCAAATGCAAAATGGCTCCATAGCGCCCCCTAAGGTGAAAATTCACATGACGGCTGTACGCTTTGTCATATTGACACAAAAATTGACACACACATGTATCTCAATAAGATCTACAAAAAAGTCAGTGCGGGCGTATCTGTCAAATGTACGGTTAATGGGTTATTTTGCATTTTTTGCAGATCTGCACACATTGGAATTTCGCTAACTCCTCCGAAGGCTTTCGTTCGACCGGCACCACATTTGCGCAGGCCAATCTACCCCCCATGGCCATTAAAAGTTGTACAAATCATGACGCTGCACCCCACGGTTTACGTTCTAGGGGGCGCCAAAGATAACCCAAAATCCACATTCTTAAAAGTCTTATAACTTTTTATTTTTGTCCTCACTGCCCTCCAAGTTTTCTAGGATGATGCAATGTCCAGCCATCAACACATTTGTGAAGGAATTTTTACTCCCCAAAAGAGCGCCCCCCCATGGCAGGAGAAAAAAGTCAATTTTTTCTTGTCCCCTTACATGAAAATACACATTGTTGAGTGTCACGCCTGAACGCTTTGTCATATTGACACAAAAATTGACAATCATGTGTATCTCAATTAGATCTACGAAAAAGTCAAAAAGCGCGTATCTGTATAATGTACGGTTAAAGGGCTATTTCGCATTTTTTGCCGATTCGCACACATTGGAATGTGGCTATCTCCTCCTAAGGCTTTCGTCCCACCGATACCAAATTTGCTCAGGGCAATCTACACCCCATGCCCATTCAAAGTTGTAAAAATCATGACGCTGCACCCCACGGTTTACGTTCTAGGGGGCGCCAAAGATGACACAAAAATCCACATTCTTAAAAGTCATTTTGGCCACTGCAGGAGTACAGAGTACTGCAGTTCTAGGGGGCGCCAAAGATGACCCAAAAATCCACATTCTTAAAAGTCTTTTTGGCCACTGCAGGAGTACAGAGTACTGCAGGATACACACACACACACACACACACACACACACACACACACACACACACACACACACACACACACACACACTCAGAGTCTGTTTTTTAGCACCTGCAAAAACATGCTGTTTACATATTTGACAAGAATGCAGAGGCTTCCTTTTGCCCCTGAAAAAAATCAGATTTCAAACACAACTTGACTGTTCATTTCTCCAAAAGACAACCATGAAGCTCCATCCAAACCTGAAGCAGATAGTTGGTGCATGTGTACAGTAACCTGAGGGGAGTGAGGTGACTATTTCTGAGGAGAACATGAGCAGTGAAGATTCACCTTGGAGCTAGAACAGGGACGTGCACATGATTATACAGGGGCAGGGGCTCAAGTTTTTTCCAGTCATTTATACAATATGGAAATTAATGTGAAATTAAACCACAAATATGTGTGATGAACTGTTTTTAAAACTTAAACTTCAAATAAAAATTGTAAACTTCAAAACATATGCAAATTTTTAACAAAGAACATAGTAATTTACCTCTATTTACATCAAAATGCAGGCAATGGCCCAGGCGTTCTTTGTAAAATTATTTACAAAACACTGTATAGTCTCACAAATGTCACTTTTTATTTATGCCACTACAAAAAAACATGATGTAAATGATGCATGATGTAAAACATGATGTAAAAAACTTGTGTAGATCCTCCTCTATGTTAGTCCATGTGTAATTTTTCCATAATTCATTGTTTTTTGCAGCATTTTTGTTAGTGTAACTGCAGATTGTGCTGACAGTGTCTATGGCAAAAAAAAAAAAAAAACTGAAAATGCCTCAACATGAACCCCTGGTGGTCTCTGAGGGTGAAACCTGCTAACTGCTGCAGCTCTGTCAGCTTCAGTCTCCCATGCAGAGCTCGGAGCGCATGTGTGGCTCTGCACCCTTAGCAGCGTTGCTAACTCCTCAGTAAGGAAAGCCTGCTTCATGTCAGAGTCTCTAAACTCCAGAACTCCAGAAGAAGTCGATAAAAGTCCCTTTCTTTCAAAAAAAAAGTCATTAGGGGGTCTGAAAAGTCATTGAATCTAACAACAAAGTCGCTAGGTTTGCAACTACGTGTCCCAGACTGCATCCCTGCTGAGAGTCCCTCCCTCCCTTCTCAAGTTGCAGGAAGAACACGAGCGCCCGTCCCGTGTCAATCAGTCACCATATAATTTTGGATTGGTTGTTGTGGTGAAGTTTTCCACCAATAGGAGAGATGTTGTGGTGTGTTTTTTTCTTTTCTTTTGGCAAGTCTTTTCCGCCTGTAAGAGCTGTCGCTAATGTCTGCATGCTATGTTTTCCTGTCTCATACAGCGCGATCGAGCGCCGAACGTGATCAAAATAAGCAGAAAAAAAGTATCGCGGACATAATTTATCATAACTCTGGTTTTATTTGGCCTATCAACACAATTTAAAAACTGGTATATAGTTTGAGGTCCTCACTTTTAAGATAGGAGAATCAACGAGGCTCCGTCTTGCAGCTACATCCGGTTAAATATGTCATGTGACTTGAACGCTGGGGAACGGCAATCGACTGCAGAGCCAGCAGACAAAGTAGTTATGGCCACTGAGAGGCACACATTTGTCATATGCTATAATCCTAACATATTTAAATGCTTTTTCTATTTAAACCTAATGGATCTAAGCTTTTACCTTCAAAATTTAGGAAGAATATGTTTTTGCAGTAACGACCCCCTTAAACAACCAGAGGTCCTTTCCTAAAGTTTATGGAAATTTTAGTGAAGGCCTTGGTTTCTTTCCTTGCAAAATGTATAGAAATAATAAAGCTAAATACCATAAAATGGTCTTGGCGTATTAGCAGTGATATAAAATAGTGGTTTGAATATGAATAAACAACAAAAAAAGATCAACAGAGCCTTTTTGAGTTGGGATTCTTTCATTATCACACAAAAACAGACATAGACAGACATCTAAAGGGTAAGGGAATGATCAGCCCTCCTAACTCTCAGATGAATCTTCAAAATTCACCTCAGAAATATGCTTATTATTCTTCTCAGAGTACTGCAGGACACACACACACACACACACACACACACACACACACACACACACACACACACACACACACACACACACACACACACTCAGAGTCTTTTTTTAGCACCTGCAAAAACATGTTATTAACATATTTGACAAGAATGCAGAGGCTCCTTTTGCCCCTGAAAAAAATCAGATTTCAAACACAACTTGACTGGTCATTTCTCCAAAAGACAACCATGAAGCTCCATCCAAACCTGAAGCAGGCAGTTGGTGCATGTGTACAGTAACCTGAGGGGAGTGAGGTGACTGCTTCTGAGGAGAACATGAGCAGTGAAGATTCACCTTGGAGCTACAACAGGGACGTGCACATGATAATACAGGGGCAGGGGCTCAAGTTTTTTCCAGTCATTTATACAATATGGAAATTAATGTGGAATTAAAAACAAAGTATTAATAGAAAGGTAATGACTGTCCTGTGTAGGTGACAGTGATATCCAATAGGCTAGGCACTCACGAGGCTGGCTGTTGCAAGTGTTAGTGAAAGCAACACGCACTGGCAGGAAGAACAGCAAACACCGATGAAGGAAAAGGGTCTTTGCAGTGATGGGCGTTACCAGAGAGGGCGATGGCCAGAGGACCCGAATGGGACGGGGAGGCAGCGCGTTGGGGGGGGGGGGGGGGGGGGCGCGACACAGCTCGGGCCCGCCAGTGCCCCAACGGGGCCCTAGTTAGGGCCCGAGCGTAGCTGCTAAGCAGCTGCGAGAGCCCTCTTGTTCCTGATGGATTCTTCTTTCGTTATTTTTCCTCCGCTTTAAACTGGAAAATGGCCCACTTCCCACTGGCGAAAACTCAGGAAATTTGGCAGGACGACCGGGCCTGGTGAAAAATTTGATATTCTGAAGTCGTCCAAACAAAAAAATGAAAAATGGCTCCATAGCGCCCCCTATGGTGAAAACTCACCTGATGCCTGTACGCTTTGTCAAAATGACACAAAATTTGACACACATGTGTATCTCAATAAGATCTACGAAAAAGTCAGTGCGGGCGTATCTGCCAAATGTACGGTTAAAGGGCTATTTCGTTTTTTGCCGATCCGCACACATTGGAATTTCGCTAACTCCTCCGAAGGCTTTCGTTCCACCGGCACCAAATTTGCTCAGGCCAATCTACACCCCATGGCCATTAAAAGTTGTACAAATCATGATGCTGCACCCCACGGTTTACTTTCTAGGGGGCGCCAAAGATAACACAAAAATCCACATTCTTAAAAGTCTTATAACTTTTTATTTTTGTCCTCACTGGCCTCCAAGTTTTCTAGGATGATGCAATGTCCAGCCATCAACACATTTGTGAAGGAATTTTTACTCCCCCAAAGAGCGCCCCCCCATGGCAGGAGAAAAAAGTCCATTTTTTCTTGTCTCCTAAGGTAAAAATACACATTGTTGAGTGTCACGCCTATACACTTTGTCATATTGACACACAATTTGACAATCACGTGTATCTCAATAAGATCTACAAAAAAGTCAATAGGCACGTATCTGTCAAATGTATGGTTAAAGGGCTATTTCGCAGTTTTTGCAGATTCGCACACATTGGAATGTGGCTATCTCCTCCTAAGGCTTTCGTCCCACCGATACCAAATTTGCTCAGGGCAATCTACACCCCATGGCCATTCAAAGTTGTAAAAATCATGACGCTGCACCCCACGGTTTACGTTCTAGGGGGCGCCAAAGATGACCCAAAAATCCACATTCTTAAAAGTCATTTTGGCCACTGCAGGAGTACAGAGTACTGCAGTTCTAGGGGGCGCCAAAGATGACCCAAAAATCCACATTCTTAAAAGTCTTTTTGGCCACTGCAGGAGTACAGAGTACTGCCGGACACACACACATATACACACACGCCAACACACACACACACACACACACACACACTCAGAGTCTGTTTTTTAGCACCTGCAAAAACATGCTATTTACATATTTGACAAGAATGCAGAGGCTTCCTTTTGCCCCTGAAAAAAATCAAATTTCAAACACAACTTGACTGTTCATTTCTCCAAAAGACAACCATGAAGCTCCATCTAAACCTGAAGCAGATAGTTGGTGCATGTGTACAGTAACCTGAGGAGAGTGAGGTGACTACTTCTGAGGAGAACATGAGCAGTGAAGATTCACCTTGGAGCTAGAACAGGGACATGCACATGATTATACAGGGGCAGGGGCTCAAGTTTTTTCCAGTCATTTATACAATATGGAAATTAATGTGAAATTAAACCACAAATATGTGTGATGAACTGTTTTTAAAACTTAAACTTCAAATAAAAATTGTAAACTTCAAAACATATGCAAATTTTTAACAAAGAACATAGTAATTTACCTCTATTTACATCAAAATGCAGGCAATGGCCCAGGCGTTCTTTGTAAAATTATTTACAAAACACTGTATAGTCTCACAAATGTCACTTTTTATTTATGCCACTACAAAAAAACATGATGTAAATGATGCATGATGTAAAACATGATGTAAAAAACTTGTGTAGATCCTCCTCTATGTTAGTCCATGTGTAATTTTTCCATAATTCTTTGTTTTTTGCAGCATTTTTGTTAGTGTAACTGCAGATTGTGCTGACAGTGTCTATGGCAAAAAAAAAAAAAAAACTGAAAATGCCTCAACATGAACCCCTGGTGGTCTCTGAGGGTGAAACCTGCTAACTGCTGCAGCTCTGTCAGCTTCAGTCTCCCATGCAGAGCTCGGAGCGCATGTGTGGCTCTGCACCCTTAGCAGCGTTGCTAACTCCTCAGTAAGGAAAGCCTGCTTCATGTCAGAGTCTCTAAACTCCAGGAGAAGTCGATAAAAGTCACTTTCTTTCTAAAAAAAAAGTCGTTAGGGGGTCTGAAAAGTCATTGAATCTAACAACAAAGTCGCTAGGTTTGCAACTACGTGTCCCAGACTGCATCCCTGCTGAGAGTCCCTCCCTCCCTTCTCATATTGCAGGAAGAACATAAGCGCCCGCCCCTTGTCAATCAGTCACCATATAATTTTGGATTGGTTGTTGTGGTGAAGTTTTCCACCAATAGGAGAGATGTTGTGGTGTGTTTTTTTTTCCTTTGGCAAGCCTTTTCCGCCTGTAAGACCTGTCGCTAATGTCTGCATGCTATGTTTTCCTGTCTCATACAGCGCGATCGAGCGCCGAACATGATCAAAATAAGCAGAAAACAAGTATCGCGGACATAATTTATCATAACTCTGGTTTTATTTGGCCTATCAACACAATTTAAAAACTGGTATATAGGTTGAGGTCCTCACTTTTGAGATAAGTTGAAACGGAGTCAACGAGGCTCCGTCTTGCAGCTACATCCGGTTAAATATGTCATGTGACTTGAACGCACACACAGACACACACACACGCACACACACACACACACACACACACACACACTCAGAGTCTGGTTTTTAGCACCTGCAAAAACATGCTATTTACATATTTGACAAGAATGCAGAGGCTCCTTTTGCCCCTGAAAAAAATCAAATTTCAAACACAACTTGACTGGTCATTTCTCCAAAAGACAACCATGAAGCTCCATCCAAACCTGAAGCAGGCAGTTGGTGCATGTGTACAGTAACCTGAGGGGAGTGAGGTGACTGCTTCTGAGGAGAACATGAGCAGTGAAGATTCACCTTAGAGCTAGAACAGAGACGTGCACATGATTATACAGGGGCAGGGGCTCAAGTTTTTTCCAGTTGTTTATACAATATGGAAATTAATGTGAAATTAAAAAACAAAGTATTAATAGAAAGGTAATGACTGTCCTGAGTAGGTGACAGTGATATCCAATAGGCTAGGCACTCAAGAGGCTGGCTGTGGCAAGTGTAAGTGAAAGCAACACGCACTGGCAGGAAGAACAGCAAACGCCGATGAAGGAAAAGGGTCTTTGCAGTGATGGGCGTTACCAGAGAGGACGATGGCCAGAGGACACAAATGGGACGGGGAGGCAGCGCGTTGGGGGGGGGCGCGACACAGCTCGGGCCCGCCAGTGCCCCAACGGGGTCCTAGTTAGGGCCCGAGCGTAGCTGCTAAGCAGCTGCGAGAGCCCTCTTGTTCCTGATGGATTCTTCTTTCGTTATTTTTCCTCCGCTTTAAACTGGAAAATGGCCCACTTCCCACTGGCGAAAACTCAGGAAATTTGGCAGGACGACCGGGCCTGGTGAAAAATTTGATATTCTGAAGTCGTCCAAACAAAAAAATGAAAAATGGCTCCATAGCGCCCCCTATGGTGAAAACTCACCTGATGCCTGTACGCTTTGTCAAAATGACACAAAATTTGACACACATGTGTATCTCAATAAGATCTACGAAAAAGTCAGTGCGGGCGTATCTGCCAAATGTACGGTTAAAGGGCTATTTCGCTTTTTTTGCCGATCCGCACACATTGGAATTTCGCTAACTCCTCCGAAGGCTTTCGTTCCACCGGCACCAAATTTGCTCAGGCCAATCTACACCCCATGGCCATTAAAAGTTGTACAAATCATGATGCTGCACCCCACGGTTTACTTTCTAGGGGGCGCCAAAGATAACACAAAAATCCACATTCTTAAAAGTCTTATAACTTTTTATTTTTGTCCTCACTGGCCTCCAAGTTTTCTAGGATGATGCAATGTCCAGCCATCAACACATTTGTGAAGGAATTTTTACTCCCCAAAAGAGCGCCCCCCCATGGCAGGAGAAAAAAGTCCATTTTTTCTTGTCTCCTAAGGTAAAAATACACATTGTTGAGTGTCACGCCCATACACTTTGTCATATTGACACACAATTTGACAATCACGTGTATCTCAATAAGATCTACAAAAAAGTCAATAGGCACGTATCTGTCAAATGTATGGTTAAAGGGCTATTTCGCATTTTTTGCCGATTCGCACACATTGGAATGTGGCTATCTCCTCCTAAGGCTTTCGTCCCACCGATACCAAATTTGCTCAGGGCAATCTACACCCCATGGCCATTCAAAGTTGTAAAAATCATGACGCTGCACCCCACGGTTTACGTTCTAGGGGGCGCCAAAGATGACCCAAAAATCCACATTCTTAAAAGTCATTTTGGCCACTGCAGGAGTACAGAGTACTGCAGTTCTAGGGGGCGCCAAAGATCAGTAGCGGTTCTAGGCACGGGCGAACAGGGCAGCCGCCCGGGGCGGCATTTGTGTCATGACTCATGGGGGGCGGCACGAGCACTTCCAAAAAAATAAAATAAAAGATAATAATAATAAATCTTAACCGCAAAGCGGTTTTGTATTAACTCTTGTTGTCAAATTGGCGCCCCCCCCCCGCTGCTGTGGGCGCCCCTGCTTGCTCCGAAGGTGCTGCACAGAGGCTGACAGACTGTAGGAGACGAGGCAGGGAGAGAGTCGCGGGGGGACAGCTCTGCTCTGTGTACGCATGTCAGAATATCAGCGGGAGCGCGGATACGTCATTTTGTAGTTTTTTAATCATTTCTGGAGTCGTGGTGAATGAAATCACCGTACCCGTCTGCCTCTGATAGGCGAAGAAAGCGCTCGGGTTCATGCTCGGATCTTGCTACGTGCTTGATGAGCTTCATGAGTAAAGTAAACAATGACTGAGACAGAGAGCAGCTTCAGAGGAGAAACATCCAGCAGTGTGAACAACCTCTTCATAGGGAGTGCTTTGGCTCACACTATCAGCGTTTTCTCTGAGTGTTGCATGACTTTGGGTGAGAACAGAGATGAACACACTGTCAGCCATGTATTTATTTATTCATTTTATAGTGTTTAGTTCTGCTTTTGTACTGGCACTATACTTGGGCAGCTGTATACCCTTTCAACACCTTATTTTCTATATTTACATTTGTATTGAATGGACACTTTATCATGACTGCCACTTGTTTTACAGAAAGCAAATGATTTGTCATTCTCCAGTGCAGAGCCTTTACTTTTATTTATACAGCTGCTTTATTTCATTTGAGTTTGTTTGTTCAAGGTTTTCAAAATGTGATGAAGGTTCGCAAAACTAAAAGAGAGCTTTCTTGAAAGCCACATGTTTAAGCTCTCAAATACTTTTTGAATTTTGTTTCTATCTACTACAGAGGCTGAGATAGCAGCTTTTTTGTAAACCTTAACACTTCAGAAAACCTCAGGATCTGGGGGCCCTTCTGAAAATGGCCCTCAGGATTGTGTTTTTTTCTATTGAAGGCTTTCTGCAATTGAGAAATATATTATTTTTGTTGTTATAATAATAATAATACTACATAGTAATACAAAACTATCTGTTCAAAATTCTATCTCTTTTTGTGGGGGGGGGGGGCACTTGGAGAGGTGCTCGCCCGGGGAGTAATTTGGTCTAGAACCGCCACTGCCAAAGATGACCCAAAAATCCACATTCTTAAAAGTCTTTTTGGCCACTGCAGGAGTACAGAGTACTGCCGGACACACACACATATACACACACGCCAACACACACACACACACACACACACACACACACACACACACACACACACTCAGAGTCTGTTTTTTAGCACCTGCAAAAACATGCTGTTTACATATTTGACAAGAATGCAGAGGCTTCCTTTTGCCCCTGAAAAAAATCAAATTTCAAACACAACTTGACTGTTCATTTCTCCAAAAGACAACCATGAAGCTCCATCCAAACCTGAAGCAGATAGTTGGTGCATGTGTACAGTAACCTGAGGAGAGTGAGGTGACTACTTCTGAGGAGAACATGAGCAGTGAAGATTCACCTTGGAGCTAGAACAGGGACGTGCACATGATTATACAGGGGCAGGGGCTCAAGTTTTTTCCAGTCATTTATACAATATGGAAATTAATGTGAAATTAAAAAACAAAGTATTAATAGAAAGGTAATGACTGTCCTGTGTAGATGACAGTGATATCCAATAGGCTAGGCACTCACGAGGCTGGCTGTGGCAAGTGTAAGTGAAAGCAACACGCACTGGCAGGAAGAACAGCAAACGCTGATGAAGGAAAAGGGTCTTTGCAGTGATGGGCGTTACCAGAGAGGGCGATGGCCAGAGGACACGAATGGGACGGGGAGGCAGCGCGTTGGGGGGGGGGGGGGCGGCGCGACACGGCTCGGGCCCGCCAGTGCCCCAACGGGGCCCTAGTTAGGGCCCGAGCGTAGCTGCTAAGCAGCTGCGAGAGCCCTATTATTCCCCAAGTGGTTTTTCTTTGTTTCTTTTTTCTTTTTCCTCCCCTTTGAACTGGAAAATGGCCCACTTCCCACTGGCGAAAACTCATGAAATTTGGCAGGACGACCGGGCCTGGTGAAAAATTTGATATTCTGAAGTCGCCCAAACAATACAATGCAAAATGGCTCCATAGCGCCCCCTAAGGTGAAAAATTCACCTGACCCCTGTACGCTTTGTCAAAATGACACAAAAATTGACACACACATGTATCTCAATAAGATCTACAAAAAAGTCAGTGCGGGCGTATCTGTCAAATGTACGGTTAAAGGGTTATTGCGCATTTTTTGCCGATCCGCACACATTGGAATTTCGCTAACTCCTCCGAAGGCTTTTGTTCCACCGGCACCACATTTGCTCAGGCCAATCTACACCCCATGGCCATTAAAAGTTATTCAAATCATTATGCTGCACCCCACGGTTTAGGTTCTAGGGGGCGCCAAAGATAACCCTAAAATCCACATATTTCAAAGTCTTATAACTTTTTATTTTTGCCCTCACTGGCCTCCAAGTTTTCTAGGATGATGCAATGTCCAGCCATCAACACATTTGTGAAGGAATTTTTACTCCCCAAAAGAGCGCCCCCCCATGGCAGGAGAAAAAAGTCAATTTTTTCTTGTCCCGTAAGGTGAAAATTCACATTGTTGAGTGTGACACCTGTACGCTTTGTCATATTGACACAAAATTTGACTATCACGTGTATCTCAATAAGATCTACGAAAAAGTCAATGTGCGCGTATCTGTCAAATGTACGGTTAAAGGGTTATTCCGCATTTTTTGCCGATCCGCACACATTGGAATTTCGCTAACTCCTCCGAAGGCTTTCGTTCCACCGGCACCACATTTGCTCAGGCCAAATTACACCCCATGGCCATTAAAAGTTATTCAAATCATGACGCTGCACCCCACGGTTTACGTTCTAGGGGGCGCCAAAGATAACCCAAAAATCCAAATTTTTAAAAGTCTTATAACTTTTTATTTTTGTCCTCACTGGCCTCCAAGTTTTCTAGGATGATGCAATGTCCAGCCATCAACACATTTGTGAAGGAATTTTTACTCCCTAAAAGAGCGCCCCCCCATGGCAGGAGAAAAAAGTCCATTTTTTCTTGTCCCCTAAGGTGAAAATACACATTGTTGACTGTCACACCTGTACGCTTTTGCAAAATGACACAAAAATTGACAATCATGTGTATCTCAATTAGATCTATGAAAAAGTCAAAGAGCGCGTATCTGTATAATGTACGGTAAAAGGGCTATTTTGCATTTTTTGCCGATTCGCACACATTGGAATTTCGCTAACTCCTCCTAAGGCTTTCGTCCCAATGACACCAAATTTGCTCAGGCCAATCTACACTCCATGGCCATTCAAAGTTGTAAAAATCATGACGCTGCACCCCACGGTTTACGTTTTAGGGGGCGCCAAAGATGACCCAAATATACATTACAGTAGACAAAGTAGTTTTGCCCACTGAGTGGCGCCAAAGGGACTTGTCTGTGGAGTCTGTGAGTCACTATTGGCCGTTTTTGACTACTTTAGATTTTACCTTTATATTTCCTCTTACAAAATTTTTACCTTGCCTTGCCTGGTATCATTTTTTTCAGCACAACCTCACCTGTGTCAATTTACAGTTATTTTATCATTTTGACATACTATATTTACACATTGGACCCAAATTCACACACAAAACATAAAATCCGAGTGGAAAAAAGTAACGTTTTTACTGTGAAAACCACAAATATGTGTGATTAACTGTTTTTAAAACTTAAACTTCAAATAAAAATTGTAAACTTCAAAACATATGCAAATTTTTAACAAAGAACATAGTAATTTACCTCTATTTACATTAAAATGCAGGCAATGGCCCAGGTGTTCTTTGTAAAATTATTTACAAAACACTGTATAGTCTCACAAATGTCACTTTTTATTTATGCCACTACAAAAAAACATGATGTAAATGATGCATGATGTAAAACATGATGTAAAAAACTTGTGTAGATCCTCCTCTGTTAGAATTATGGAAAAATTACACATGGACTTTGTTTTTTGCAGCATTTTTGTTAGTGTAACTGCAGATTGTGCTGACAGTGTCTATGGCAAAAAAAAAAAAAACTGAAAATGCCTCAACATGAACCCCTGGTGGTCTCTGAGGGTGAAACCTGCTAACTGCTGCAGCTCTGTCAGCTTCAGTCTCCCATGCAGAGCTCGGAGCGCATGTGTGGCTCTGCACCCTTAGCAGCGTTGCTAACTCCTCAGTAAGGAAAGCCTGCTTCATGTCAGAGTCTCTAAACTCCAGAAGAAGTCGATAAAAGTCACTTTCTTTCTAAAAAAAAGTCGTTAGGGGGTCTGAAAAGTCATTGAATCTAACAACAAAGTCGCTAGGTTTGCAACTACGTGTCCCAGACTGCATCCCTGCTGAGAGTCCCTCCCTCCCTTCTCATATTGCAGGAAGAACGTAAGTTCCCGCCCCTTGTCAATCAGTCACCATATAATTTTGGATTGGTTGTTGTGGTGAAGTTTTCCACCAATAGGAGAGATGTTGTGGTGTGTTTTTTTTTTCCTTTGGCAAGCCTTTTCCGCCTGTAAGACCTGTCGCGAATGTCTGCATGCTATGTTTTCCTGTCTCATACAGCGCGATCGAGCGCCGAACGTGATCAAAATAAGCAGAAAACAAGTATCGCGGACATAATTTATCATAACTCTGGTTTTATTTGGCCTATCAACACAATTTAAAAACTGGTATATAGGTTGAGGTCCTCACTTTTGAGATAAGTTGAAACGGAGAGTCAACGAGGCTCCGTCTTGCAGCTACATCCGGTTAAATATGTCATGTGACTTGAACGCACACACACACACACACACACACACACACACAGACACACACACACACGCACACACACACACTCAGAGTCTGGTTTTTAGCACCTGCAAAAACATGCTATTTACATATTTGACAAGAATGCAGAGGCTCCTTTTGCCCCTGAAAAAAATCAAATTTCAAACACAACTTGACTGGTCATTACTCCAAAAGACAACCATGAAGCTCCATCCAAACCTGAAGCAGGCAGTTGGTGCATGTGTACAGTAACCTGAGGGGAGTGAGGTGACTGCTTCTGAGGAGAACATGAGCAGTGAAGATTCACCTTAGAGCTAGAACAGAGACGTGCACATGATTATACAGGGGCAGGGGCTCAAGTTTTTTCCAGTTGTTTATACAATATGGAAATTAATGTGAAATTAAAAAACAAAGTATTAATAGAAAGGTAATGACTGTCCTGTGTAGGTGACAGTGATATCCAATAGGCTAGGCACTCACGAGGCTGGCTGTGGCAAGTGTAAGTGAAAGCAACACGCACTGGCAGGAAGAACAGCAAACGCCGATGAAGGAAAAGGGTCTTTGCAGTGATGGGCGTTACCAGAGAGGGCGATGGCCAGAGGACACAAATGGGACGGGGAGGCAGCGCGTTGGGGGGGGGACGCGACACAGCTCGGGCCCGCCAGTGCCCCAACGGGGTCCTAGTTTCTTCTTCTTCTTATTATTTTTCTGCCCCTTTGAACTGGAAAATGGCCCACTTCCCACTGGTGAAAACTCATGAAATTTGGCAGGACGACCGGGCCTGGTGAAAAATTCGATATTCTGAAGTCGCCCAAACAATCAAATGCAAAATGGCTCCATAGCGCCCCCTAAGGTGAAAAATTCACATGATTGAGTGTCACACCTGTACGCTTTGTCAAAATGACACAAAATTTGACACACACGTGTATCTCAATAAGATCTACAAAAAAGTCAGCGCGGGCGTATCTGTCAAATGTACGGTTAAAGGGTTATTTCGCATTTTTTGCCGATCCGCACACATTGGAATTTCGCTAACTCCTCCGAAGGCTTTCGTTCCACCGGCACCACATTTGCTCAGGCCAATCTACACCCCATGGCCATTAAAAGTTGTACAAATCATGACGCTGCACCCCACGGTTTACGTTCTAGGGGGCGCCAAAGATAACCCAAAAATCCACATTCTTAAAAGTCTAATAACTTTTTATTTTTGCCCTCACTGGCCTCCAAGTTTTCTAGGATGATGCAATGACCAGCCATCAACACATTTGTGAAGGAATTTTTACTCCCCAAAAGAGCGCCCCCCCATGGCAGGAGAAAAAAGTCCATTTTTTCTTGTCCCCTAAGGTGAAAATACATATTGTTGAGTGTCACGCCTATACGCTTTGTCATATTGACATAAAATTTGACACACACGTGTATCTCAATAAGATCTACAAAAAAGTCTATGCGCACGTATCTGTCAAATGTACGGTTAAAGGGCTATTTTGCATTTTTGCGGAACCGCACACATTGGAATTTCGCTAACTCCTCCGAAGGCTTTCGTTCCACCGGCACCAAATTTGCTCAGGCCAATCTACACCCCATGGCCATTAAAAGTTGTACAAATCATGACGCTGCACCCCACGGTTTACGTTCTAGGGGGCGCCAAAGATAACCCAAAAATCCACATTCTTAAAAGTCTAATAACTTTTTATTTTTGCCCTCACTGGCCTCCAAGTTTTCTAGGATGATGCAATGACCAGCCATCAACACATTTGTGAAGGAATTTTTACTCCCCAAAAGAGCGCCCCCCCATGGCAGGAGAAAAAAGTCCATTTTTTCTTGTCCCCTAAGGTGAAAATACATATTGTTGAGTGTCACGCCTATACGCTTTGTCATATTGACATAAAATTTGACACACACGTGTATCTCAATAAGATCTACGAAAAAGTCGATGCGCACGTATCTGTCAAATGTACGGTTAAAGGGCTATTTTGCATTTTTTGCAGAACCGCACACATTGGAATTTCGGTAACTCCTCCAGAGGCTTTCGTTCCACCGGCACCAAATTTGCTCAGGCCAATCTACACCCCATGGCCATTAAAAGTTGTACAAATCATGACGCTGCACCCCACGGTTTACGTTCTAGGGGGCGCCAAAAATAACCCAAAAATCCACAGTCTTAAAAGTCTTATAACTTTTTATTTTTGTCCTCACTGGCCTCCAAGTTTTCTAGGATGATGCAATGTCCAGCCATCAACACATTTGTGAAGGAATTTTTACTCCCCAAAAGAGCGCCCCCCCATGGCAGGAGAAAAAAGTCCATTTTTTCTTGTCCCATAAGGTGAAAATACACATTGTTGAGTGTCACGCCTGTACGCTTTGTCATATTGAAACAAAATTTGACAATCACGTGTATCTCAATAAGATCTACGAAAAAGTCAATGCGCACGTATCTGTAAAATGTACGGTTAAAGGGCTATTACGCATTTTTGATCGATTCGCACACATTGGAATGTGGCTAACTCCTCCTAAAGCTTTCGTTCCACCGGCACCACATTTGCTCAGGCCAATCTACACCCCATGGCCATTAAAAGTTGTACAAATCATGACGCTGCACCCCACGGTTTACGTTCTAGGGGGCGCCAAAGATAACCCAAAAATCCACATTCTTAAAAGTCTAATAACTTTTTATTTTTGCCCTCACTGGCCTCCAAGTTTTCTAGGATGATGCAATGACCAGCCATCAACACATTTGTGAAGGAATTTTTACTCCCCAAAAGACCGCCCCCCCATGGCAGGAGAAAAAAGTCCATTTTTTCTTGTCCCCTAAGGTGAAAATACATATTGTTGAGTGTCACGCCTATACGCTTTGTCATATTGACATAAAATTTGACACACACGTGTATCTCAATAAGATCTACAAAAAAGTCTATGCACACGTATCTGTCAAATGTACGGTTAAAGGGCTATTTTGCATTTTTGCGGAACCGCACACATTGGAATTTCGCTAACTCCTCCGAAGGCTTTCGTTCCACCGGCACCAAATTTGCTCAGGCCAATCTACACCCCATGAGTGTCACGCCTATACGCTTTGTCATATTGACATAAAATTTGACACACACGTGTATCTCAATAAGATCTACGAAAAAGTCTATGCGCACGTATCTGTCAAATGTACGGTTAAAGGGCTATTACGCATTTTTGATCGATTCGCACACATTGGAATGTGGCTAACTCCTCCTAAAGCTTTCGTTCCACCGGCACCACATTTGCTCAGGCCAATCTACACCCCATGGCCATTAAAAGTTGTACAAATCATGACGCTGCACCCCACGGTTTACGTTCTAGGGGGCGCCAAAGATAACCCAAAAATCCACATTCTTAAAAGTCTAATAACTTTTTATTTTTGCCCTCACTGGCCTCCAAGTTTTCTAGGATGATGCAATGACCAGCCATCAACACATTTGTGAAGGAATTTTTACTCCCCAAAAGAGCGCCCCCCCATGGCAGGAGAAAAAAGTCCATTTTTTCTTGTCCCCTAAGGTGAAAATACATATTGTTGAGTGTCACGCCTATACGCTTTGTCATATTGACATAAAATTTGACACACACGTGTATCTCAATAAGATCTACAAAAAAGTCTATGCGCACGTATCTGTCAAATGTACGGTTAAAGGGCTATTTTGCATTTTTGCGGAACCGCACACATTGGAATTTCGCTAACTCCTCCGAAGGCTTTCGTTCCACCGGCACCAAATTTGCTCAGGCCAATCTACACCCCATGGCCATTAAAAGTTGTACAAATCATGACGCTGCACCCCACGGTTTACGTTCTAGGGGGCGCCAAAGATAACCCAAAAATCCACATTCTTAAAAGTCTAATAACTTTTTATTTTTGCCCTCACTGGCCTCCAAGTTTTCTAGGATGATGCAATGACCAGCCATCAACACATTTGTGAAGGAATTTTTACTCCCCAAAAGAGCGCCCCCCCATGGCAGGAGAAAAAAGTCCATTTTTTCTTGTCCCCTAAGGTGAAAATACATATTGTTGAGTGTCACGCCTATACGCTTTGTCATATTGACATAAAATTTGACACACACGTGTATCTCAATAAGATCTACGAAAAAGTCTATGCGCACGTATCTGTCAAATGTACGGTTAAAGGGCTATTTTGCATTTTTTGCAGAACCGCACACATTGGAATTTCGGTAACTCCTCCAGAGGCTTTCGTTCCACCGGCACCAAATTTGCTCAGGCCAATCTACACCCCATGGCCATTAAAAGTTGTACAAATCATGACGCTGCACCCCACGGTTTACGTTCTAGGGGGCGCCAAAAATAACCCAAAAATCCACAGTCTTAAAAGTCTTATAACTTTTTATTTTTGTCCTCACTGGCCTCCAAGTTTTCTAGGATGATGCAATGTCCAGCCATCAACACATTTGTGAAGGAATTTTTACTCCCCAAAAGAGCGCCCCCCCATGGCAGGAGAAAAAAGTCCATTTTTTCTTGTCCCATAAGGTGAAAATACACATTGTTGAGTGTCACGCCTGTACGCTTTGTCATATTGAAACAAAATTTGACAATCACGTGTATCTCAATAAGATCTACGAAAAAGTCAATGCGCACGTATCTTTAAAATGTACGGTTAAAGGGCTATTACGCATTTTTGATCGATTCGCACACATTGGAATGTGGCTAACTCCTCCTAAAGCTTTCGTTCCACCGGCACCACATTTGCTCAGGCCAATCTACACCCCATGGCCATTAAAAGTTGTACAAATCATGACGCTGCACCCCACGGTTTACGTTCTAGGGGGCGCCAAAAATAACCCAAAAATCCACAGTCTTAAAAGTCTTATAACTTTTTATTTTTGTCCTCACTGGCCTCCAAGTTTTCTAGGATGATGCAATGTCCAGCCATCAACACATTTGTGAAGGAATTTTTACTCCCCAAAAGAGCGCCCCCCCATGGCAGGAGAAAAAAGTCCATTTTTTCTTGTCCCATAAGGTGAAAATACACATTGTTGAGTGTCACGCCTGTACGCTTTGTCATATTGAAACAAAATTTGACAATCACGTGTATCTCAATAAGATCTACGAAAAAGTCAATGCGCACGTATCTGTAAAATGTACGGTTAAAGGGCTATTACGCATTTTTGATCGATTCGCACACATTGGAATGTGGCTAACTCCTCCTAAAGCTTTCGTTCCACCGGCACCACATTTGCTCAGGACAATCTACACCCCATGGCCATTAAAAGTTGTACAAATCATGACGCTGCACCCCACGGTTTACGTTCTAGGGGGCGCCAAAGATAACCCAAAAATCCACATTCTTAAAAGTCTTATAACTTTTCATTTTTGTCCTCACTGGCTTCCAAGTTTTCTAGGATGATGCAATGTCTAGCCATCAACACATTTGTGAAGGAATTTTTACTCCCCAAAAGAGCGCCCCCCCCATGGCAGGAGAAAAAGTCAAGTTTTTCCTGCCCATCGCTCAATGGCTCAAACACATGTCATGTGTTCAAACTCCTCCGAAAGGAGGAGCAACTTGCCATTTGGATATATCCTAGCTGTGTTTGTGCCCTCACTCATGGATCAGACTTTTTTCAAATAGGACATGTAGTTTGTCTGCAGCGAGTGTTTTGGTAGAAACTGCGCCTCCCATTCATTATAATGGGAAATGACCACAGACAAGTGCGCACACCATCTTTGGACCTTGAGTGTGACGCGATCGGGAGGGGGAGGCGGTCGCGCTGGAGGCGGCGCAACGCGGCTCGGGCCCGACAGTGCCCCACCGGGGCCCTAGTCTTCTTATTAGGGCCCGAGCCAGCTGCAGAGCAGCCGGGCGTAGAGCCCTATTATTCCTGTATAGGTTTTTCTTTCTTCTTTCTTTCTTTCTTTCTTTCTTTCTTTCTTCTTATTTTTCCTCCCCTTTGAAGGGGAAAATGGCCCACTTCCCACTGGCGAAAACTCATGAAATTTGGCAGGACGAATGGGCCTGGTGAAAAATTCGATATTCTGAAGTCGCCCAAACAATAAAATGCAAAATGGCTCCATAGCGCCCCCTAAGGTGAAAATTCACACTATTGACTGTCACACCTTTACGCTTTGTCATATTGACACAAAAATTGACACACACATGTATCTCAATAAGATCTACAAAAAAGTCAGTGCGGGCGTATCTGTCAAATGTACGGTTAAAGGGTTATTTCGCATTTTTTGCCGATCCGCACACATTGGAATTTCGCTAACTCCTCCGAAGGCTTTCGTTCCACCGGCAACACATTGGCTCAGGCCAATCTACACCCCATGGCAATTAAAAGTTGTACAAATCATGACGCTGCACCCCACGGTTTACGTTCTAGGGGGCGCCAAAGATAACCCAAAAATCCACAGTCTTAAAAGTCTTATAACTTTTTATTTTTGTCCTCACTGGCCTCCAAGTTCTCTAGGATGATGCAATGTCCAGCCATCAACACATTTGTGAAGGAATTTTTACTCGCCAAAAGAGCGCCCCCCATGGCAGGAGAAAAAAGTCCATTTTTTCTTGTCTCCTAAGGCGAAAATTCACACTATTGACTGTCACGCCTTTACGCTTTGTCATATTGACACAAAAATTGACACACACATGTATCTCAATAAGATCTACAAAAAAGTCAGTGCGGGCGTATCTGTCAAATGTACGGTTAAAGGGCTATTTCGCATTTTTTGCCGATCCGCACACATTGGAATTTCGCTAACTCCTCCGAAGGCTTTCGTTCCAAAGGCACCACATTTGCTCAGGCCAATCTACACCCCATGGCCATTAAAAGTTGTACAAATCATGACGCTGCACCCCACGGTTTACGTTCTAGGGGGCGCCAAAGATAACCCAAAAATCCACAGTCTTAAAAGTCTTATAACTTTTTATTTTTGTCCTCACTGGCCTCCAAGTTCTCTAGGATGATGCAATGTCCAGCCATCAACACATTTGTGAAGGAATTTTTACTCGCCAAAAGAGCGCCCCCCATGGCAGGAGAAAAAAGTCCATTTTTTCTTGTCTCCTAAGGCGAAAATTCACACTATTGACTGTCACGCCTTTACGCTTTGTCATATTGACACAAAAATTGACACACACATGTATCTCAATAAGATCTACAAAAAAGTCAGTGCGGGCGTATCTGTCAAATGTACGGTTAAAGGGCTATTTCGCATTTTTTGCCGATCCGCACACATTGGAATTTCGCTAACTCCTCCGAAGGCTTTCGTTCCAAAGGCACCACATTTGCTCAGGCCAATCTACACCCCATGGCCATTAAAAGTTGTACAAATCATGACGCTGCACCCCACGGTTTACGTTCTAGGGGGCGCCAAAGATAACCCAAAAATCCACAGTCTTAAAAGTCTTATAACTTTTTATTTTTGTCCTCACTGGCCTCCAAGTTCTCTAGGATGATGCAATGTCCAGCAATTAACACATTTGTGAAGGAATTTTTACTCGCCAAAAGAGCGCCCCCCCATGGCAGGAGAAAAAAGTCAATTTTTTCTTGTCTCCTAAGGCGAAAATACACATTGTTGACTGTCACGCCTTTACGCTTTGTCAAAATGACACAAAATTTGACACACACATGTATCTCAATAAGATCTACGAAAAAGTCAGTGCGGGCGTATCTGTCAAATGTACGGTTAAAGGGCTATTTCGCATTTTTTGCCGATCCGCACACATTGGAATTTCGCTAACTCCTCCGAAGGCTTTCGTTCCAAAGGCACCACATTTGCTCAGGCCAATCTACACCCCATGGCCATTAAAAGTTGTACAAATCATGACGCTGCACCCCACAGTTTACGTTCTAGGGGGCGCCAAAGATAACCCAAAAATCCACAGTCTTAAAAGTCTTATAACTTTTTATTTTTGTCCTCACTGGCCTCCAAGTTCTCTAGGATGATGCAATGTCCAGCCATCAACACATTTGTGAAGGAATTTTTACTCGCCAAAAGAGCGCCCCCCATGGCAGGAGAAAAAAGTCCATTTTTTCTTGTCTCCTAAGGCGAAAATACACATTGTTGACTGTCACGCCTTTACGCTTTGTCAAAATGACACAAAATTTGACACACACATGTATCTCAATAAGATCTACGAAAAAGTCAATGCGAGCGTATCTGTTCAATGTACGGTTAAAGGGCTATTTCGCATTTTTTGCCGATTCGCACACATTGGAATGTGGCTAACTCCTCCTAAATCTTTTGTCCCATCGGCTTCAAATTTGCTCAGGTCAATCTACACCCCATGGCCATTCAAAGTTGTACAAATCATGACGCTGCACCCCACAGTTTACGTTCTAGGGGGCGCCAAAGAGGACCCAAATATCCACATTTTTAAAAGTCTTATAACTTTTTATTTTTGTCCTCACTGGCCTCCAAGTTTTCTAGGATGATGCAATGTCCAGCCATCAACACATTTGTGAAGGAATTTTTTCTCCCCAAAAGAGCGCCCCCCCATGGCAGGAGAAAAAGTCAAGTTTTTCCTGCCCATCGCTCAATGGCTCAAACGCATCGCTCTCTCGGCAAAACCGAAAGGAGGAGCAACTTGCCATTTGGATATATACTAGCTGTGTTTGTGCCCTCACTCATGGTCCAGACTTTTTTCAAAAAGGACATGGAGTTTGTCTGCAGCGAGCGTTTTGGTAGAAACTGCGCCTCCCATTCATTATAATGGTAAATGACCACAGACAAGTGCGCACACCATCTTTGGACCTTGAGTGTGACGCGATCGGGAGGGGTAGGCGGTCGCGCTGGGGGCAGCGCGACACGGCTCGGGCCCGCCAGTGCCCCAACGGGGCCCTAGTTATTTTTCTGCCCCTTTGAACTGGAAAATGGCCCACTTCCCACTGGTGAAAAGTCATGAAATTTGGCAGGACGACCGGGCCTGGTGAAAAATTTGATATTCTGAAGTCGCCCAAAAAATCAAATGCAAAATGGCTCCATAGCGCCCCCTAAGGTGAAAAATTCACATGATTGAGTGTCACGCCTGTACGCTTTGTCAAAATGACACAAAATTTGACACACACGTGTATCTCAATAAGATCTACAAAAAAGTCAGTGCGGGCGTATCTGTCAAATGTACGGTTAAAGGTTTATTTCGCATTTTTTGCCGATCCGCACACATTGGAATTTCGCTAACTCCTCCGAAGGTTTTCGTTCCACCGGCACCACATTTGCTCAGGCCAATCTACACCCCATGGCCAATAAAAGTTGTACAAATCATGACGCTGCACCCCACGGTTTACGTTCTAGGGGGCGCCAAAGATAACCCAAAAATCCACAGTCTTAAAAGTCTTATTACTTTTTATTTTTGTCCTCACTGGCCTCCAAGTTCTCTAGGATGATGCAATGTCCAGCCATCAACACATTTGTGAAGGAATTTTTACTCGCCAAAAGAGCGCCCCCCCATGGCAGGAGAAAAATGTCCATTTTTTCTTGTCTCCTAAGGCGAAAATACACATCGTTGACTGTCACGCCTTTACGCTTTGTCAAAATGACACAAAATTTGACACACACATGTATCTCAATAAGATCTACAAAAAAGTCAGTGCGGGCGTATCTGTCAAATGTACGGTTAAAGGGTTATTTCGCATTTTTTGCCGATCCGCACACATTGGAATTTCGCTAACTCCTCCGAAGGCTTTCGTTCCAACGGCACCACATTTGCTCAGGCCAATCTACACCCCATGGCCATTAAAAGTTGTACAAATCATGACGCTGCACCCCACGGTTTACGTTCTAGGGGGCGCCAAAGATAACCCAAAAATCCACAGTCTTAAAAGTCTTATTACTTTTTATTTTTGTCCTCACTGGCCTCCAAGTTCTCTAGGATGATGCAATGTCCAGCCATCAACACATTTGTGAAGGAATTTTTACTCGCCAAAAGAGCGCCCCCCCATGGCAGGAGAAAAAAGTCCATTTTTTCTTGTCTCCTAAGGCGAAAATACACATTGTTGACTGTCACGCCTTTACGCTTTGTCAAAATGACACAAAATTTGACACACACATGTATCTCAATAAGATCTACGAAAAAGTCAATGCGAGCGTATCTGTTCAATGTACGGTTAAAGGGCTATTTCGCATTTTTTGCCGATTCGCACACATTGGAATGTGGCTAACTCCTCCTAAAGCTTTTTTCCCATCGGCTTCAAATTTGCTCAGGCCAATCTACACCCCATGGCCATTCAAAGTTGTACAAATCATGACGCTGCACCCCACGGTTTACGTTCTAGGGGGTGCCAAAGAGGACCCAAATATCCACATTTTTAAAAGTCTTATAACTTTTTATTTTTGTCCTCACTGGCCTCCAAGTTTTCTAGGATGATGCAATGTCCAGCCATCAACACATTTGTGAAGGAATTTTTTCTCCCCAAAAGAGCGCCCCCCCATGGCAGGAGAAAAAGTCAAGTTTTTCCTGCCCATCGCTCAATGGCTCAAAAGCATCGCTCTCTCGGCAAAACCGAAAGGAGGAGCAACTTGCCATTTGGATATATACTAGCTCTGTTTGTGCCCTCACTCATGGTCCAGACTTTTTTCAAAAAGGACATGGAGTTTGTCTGCAGCGAGCGTTTTGGTAGAAACTGCGCCTCCCATTCATTATAATGGTAAATGACCACAGACAAGTGCGCACACCATCTTTGGACCTTGAGTGTGACGCGATCAAGAGGGGTAGG
The DNA here is from genome assembly GCA_962446985.1 of Xyrichtys novacula. Lineage (NCBI taxonomy): Eukaryota > Metazoa > Chordata > Actinopteri > Labriformes > Labridae > Xyrichtys > Xyrichtys novacula. The sequence continues at coordinate 17,505,115 of OY660878.1, forward strand.
CGGTCGCGCTGGGGGCGGCGCGACACGGCTCGGGCCCGCCAGTGCCCCAACGGGGCCCTAGTTAGGGCCCGAGCGTAGCTGCTAAGCAGCTGCGAGAGCCCTCTTGTTCCTGTAGTTTCCTTCTTTTGTTATTATTATTATTATTATTATTTTTCCTCCCCTTTGAACTGGAAAATGGCCCACTTCCCACTGGCGAAAACTCATGAAATTTGGCAGGACGACCGGGCCTGGTGAAAAATTTGATATTCCGAAGTCGCCCAAACAAGAAAATGCAAAATGGCTCCATAGCGCCCCCTAAGGTGAAAATTCACACTATTGACTGTCACGCCTGTACGCTTTGTCAAAATGACACAAAAATTGACACACACATGTATCTCAATAAGATCTACAAAAAAGTCAGTGCGGCCGTATCTGTCAAATGTACGGTTAAAGGGTTATTTCGCATTTTTTGCCGATCCGCACACATTGGAATTTCGCTAACTCCTCCGAAGGCTTTCGTTCCACCGGCACCACATTTGCTCAGGCCAATCTACACCCCATGGCCATTAAAAGTTATTCAAATCATGACGCTGCACCCCACGGTTTAGGTTCTAGGGGGCGCCAAAGATAACCCTAAGATCCACATATTTAAAAGTCTTATAACTTTTTATTTTTGCCCTCACTGGCCTCCAAGTTTTCTAGGATGATGCAATGTCCAGCCATCAACACATTTGTGAAGGAATTTTTACTCCCCAAAAGAGCGCCCCCCCATGGCAGGAGAAAAAAGTCCATTTTTTCTTGTCCCCTAAGGTGAAAATACACATTGTTGAGTGTAACACCTGTACGCTTTGGCAAAATGACACAAAAATTGACACACACATGTATCTCAATAAGATCTACGAAAAAGTCAATGCGCGCGTATCTGTCAAATGTACGGTTAAAGGGCTATTTTGCATTTTTTGCCTATTCGCACACATTGGAATGTGGCTAACTCCTCCTAAGGCTTTCGTCCCACTGACACCAAATTTGCTCAGGCCAATCTACACCCCATGGCCATTCAAAGTTGTAAAAATCATGACGCTGCACCCCACGGTTTACGTTCTAGGGGGCGCCAAAGATGACCCAAATATCCACATTCTTAAAAGAATCCACCCCCCCCCCCCCATCCCCCAACCCCCATGGCAGGAGAAACAGTCAAGTTTTTCCTGCCCATCACTCAATGGCTCAATCGCATCACTCTCCCGGCAACACCGTAACGAGGAGCAACTTGCCGTTTGGATATATCCTAGCTGTGTTTGTGCCCTCACTCATGGTCCAGACTTTTTTCAAATAGGACATGAAGTTTGTCTGCAGCGAGTGTTTTGGTAGAAACTGCGCCTCCCATTCATTATAATGGGAAATGACCACAGACAAGTGCGCACACCATCTTTGGACCTTGAGTGTGACGCGATCAGGAGGGGGAGGCGGTCGCGCTGGGGGCGGCGCAACGCGGCTCGGGCCCGACAGTGCCCCATCGGGGCCCTAGTTTCTTCTTTTTCCTCCCCTTTGAACTGGAAAATGGCCCACTTCCCACTGGTGAAAACTCATGAAATTTGGCAGGACGACCGGGCCTGGTGAAAAATTCGATATTCTGAAGTCGCCCAAACAATAAAATGCAAAATGGCTCCATAGCGCCCCCTAAGGTGGAAATTCACACTATTGACTGTCACGCCTGTACGCTTTGTCATATTGACACAAAAATTGACACACATATGTATCTCAATAAGATCTACAAAAAAGTCAGTGCGGCCGTATCTGTCAAATGTACGGTCAAAGGGTTATTTCGCATTTTTTGCCGATCCGCACACATTGGAATTTCGCTAACTCCTCCGAAGGCTTTCGTTCCACCGGCACCACATTTGCTCAGGCCAATCTACACCCCGTGGCCATTAAAAGTTATCAAAATCATGACGCTGCACCCCAAGGTTTAGGTTCTAGGGGGCGCCAAAGATAACACTAAAATCCACATATTTAAAAGTCTTATAACTTTTTATTTTTGTCCTCACTGGCCTCCAAGTTTTCTAGGATGATGCAATGTCCAGCCATCAACACATTTGTGAAGGAATTTTTACTCCCCAAAAGAGCGCCCCCCCATGGCAGGAGAAAAAAGTCCATTTTTTCTTGTCCCCTAAGGTGAAAATACACATTCTTGAGTGTCACGCCTATACGCTTTGTCAAAATGACACAAAAATTGACACACACATGTAACTCAATAAGATCTACAAAAAGGTCCATGCGCGCGTATCTGTCAAATGTACAGTTAAAGGGTTATTCCGCATTTTTTGCCGATACGCACACGTTGGAATTTCGCTAACTCCTCCGAAGGCTTTCGTTCCACCGGCACCACATTTGCTCAGGCCAATCTACACCCCATGGCCATTAAAAGTTATTCAAATCATGATGCTGCACCCCATGGTTTAGGTTCTAGGGGGCGCCAAAAATAACCCAAAAATCCACATTCTTAAATGTTTTATAACTTTTTATTTTTGTCCTCACTGGCCTCCAAGTTTTCTAGGATGATGCAATGTCCAGCCATCAACACATTTGTGAAGGAATTTTTACTCCCCAAAAGAGCGCCCCCCCATGGTAGGAGAAAAAAGTCCATTTTTTCTTGTCCCCTTACATGAAAATACACATTGTTGAGTGTCACGCCTGAACGCTTTGTCATATTGACACAAAAATTGACAATCATGTGTATCTCAATTAGATCTACGAAAAAGTCAAAGAGCGCGTATCTTTATAATGTACGGTTAAAGGGCTATTTTGCATTTTTTGCCGATTGGCACACATTGGAATGTGGCTATCTCCTCCTAAGGCTTTCGTCCCACCGATACCAAATTTGCTCAGGGCAATCTACACCCCATGCCCATTCAAAGTTGTAAAAATCATGACGCTGCACCCCACGGTTTACGTTCTAGGGGGCGCCAAAAATGACCCAAAAATCCACATTCTTAAAAGTCTTTTTGGCCACTGCAGGAGTACAGAGTACTGCAGTTCTAGGGGGCGCCAAAGATGACCCAAAAATCCACATTCTTAAAAGTCTTTTTGGCCACTGCAGGAGTACAGAGTACTGCAGGATACACACACATATACACACACGCCAACATACACACACACACAGACACACACACACACAGACACACACACACACACACTCAGAGTCTGTTTTTTAGCACCTGCAAAAACATGCTGTTTACATATTTGACAAGAATGCAGAGGCTTCCTTTTGCCCCTGAAAAAAATCAAATTTCAAACACAACTTGACTGTTCATTTCTCCAAAAGACAACCATGAAGCTCCATTTCAAACCTGAAGCAGATAGTTGGTGCATGTGTACAGTAACCTGAGGGGAGTGAGGTGACTATTTCTGAGGAGAACATGAGCAGTGAAGATTCACCTTGGAGCTAGAACAGGGACGTGCACATGATTATACAGGGGCAGGGGCTCAAGTTTTTTCCAGTCATTTATACAATATGGAAATTAATGTGAAATTAAACCACAAATATGTGTGATGAACTGTTTTTAAAACTTAAACTTCAAATAAAAATTGTAAACTTCAAAACATATGCAAATTTTTAACAAAGAACATAGTAATTTACCTCTATTTACATCAAAATGCAGGCAATGGCCCAGGCGTTCTTTGTAAAATTATTTACAAAACACTGTATAGTCTCACAAATGTCACTTTTTATTTATGCCACTACAAAAAAACATGATGTAAATGATGCATGATGTAAAACATGATGTAAAAAACTTGTGTAGATCCTCCTCTATGTCAGTCCATGTGTAATTTTTCCATAATTCTTTGTTTTTTGCAGCATTTTTGTTAGTGTAACTGCAGATTGTGCTGACAGTGTCTATGGCACACAAAAAAAAAAAATTAAAATGCCTCAACATGAACCCCTGGTGGTCTCTGAGGGTGAAACCTGCTAACTGCTGCAGCTCTGTCAGCTTCAGTCTCCCATGCAGAGCTCTGAGCGCATGTGTGGCTCTGCACCCTTAGCAGCGTTGCTAACTCCTCAGTAAGGAAAGCCTGCTTCATGTCAGAGTCTCTAAACTCCAGAAGAAGTCGATAAAAGTCCCTTTCTTTCTAAAAAAAAGTCGTTAGGGGGTCTGAAAAGTCATTGAATCTAACAACAAAGTCGCTAGGTTTGCAACTACGTGTCCCAGACTGCATCCCTGCTGAGAGTCCCTCCCTCCCTTCTCATGTTGCAGGAAGAACGTAAGCGCCCGCCCCTTGTCAATCAGTCACCATATAATTTTGGATTGGTTGTTGTGGTGAAGTTTTCCACCAATAGGAGAGATGTTGTGGTGTGTTTTTTTTTTCTTTTGGCAAGCCTTTTCCGCCTGTAAGACCTGTCGCTAATGTCTGCATGCTATGTTTTCCTGTCTCATACAGCGCGATCGAGCGCCGAACGTGATCAAAATAAGCAAAAAAAAAGTATCGCGGACATAATTTATCATAACTCTGGTTTTATTTGGCCTATCAACACAATTTAAAAACTGGTATATAGGTTGAGGTCCTCACTTTTGAGATAAGTTGAAACGGAGAGTCAACGAGGCTCCGTCTTGCAGCTACATCCGGTTAAATATGTCATGTGACTTGAACGCACACACAGACACACACACACGCACACACACACACACACACACACACACACACACACACACACACACACACTCAGAGTCTGGTTTTTAGCACCTGCAAAAACATGCTATTTACATATTTGACAAGAATGCAGAGGCTCCTTTTGCCCCTGAAAAAAATCAAATTTCAAACACAACTTGACTGGTCATTTCTCCAAAAGACAACCATGAAGCTCCATCCAAACCTGAAGCAGGCAGTTGGTGCATGTGTACAGTAACCTGAGAGGAGTGAGGTGAGTGCTTCTGAGGAGAACATGAGCAGTGAAGATTCACCTTGGAGCTAGAACAGAGACATGCACATGATTATACAGGGGCAGGGGCTCAAGTTTTTTCCAGTCGTTTATACAATATGGAAATTAATGTGAAATTAAAACACAAAGAATTAATAGAAAGGTAATGACTGTCCTGTGTAGGTGACAGTGATATCCAATAGGCTAGGCACTCATGAGGCTGGCTGTGGCAAGTGTAAGTGAAAGCAACACGCACTGGCAGGAAGAACAGCAAACGCCGATGAAGGAAAAGGGTCTTTGCAGTGATGGGCGTTACCAGAGAGGGCGATGGCCAGAGGACACAAATGGGACGGGGAGGCAGCGCGTTGGGGGGGGGGGGGACGGCTCGGGCCCGCCAGTGCCCCAACGGGGTCCTAGTTAGGGCCCGAGCGTAGCTGCTAAGCAGCTGCGAGAGCCCTATTATTCCCCAAGTGGTTTTTCTTTGTTTCTTTTTTCTTTTTCCTCCCCTTTGAACTAGAAAATGGCCCACTTCCCACTGGCGAAAACTCATGAAATTTGGCAGGACGACCGGGCCTGGTGAAAAATTTGATATTCCGAAGTCGCCCAAACAAGAAAATGCAAAATGGCTCCATAGCGCCCCCTAAGGTGAAAATTCACATGACGGCTGTACGCTTTGTCATATTGACACAAAAATTGACACACACATGTATCTCAATAAGATCTACAAAAAAGTCCATGCACGCGTATCTGTCAAATGTACGGTTAAAGGGTTATTCCGCATTTTTTGCCGATTCGCACACATTGGAATTTCGCTAACTCCTCCGAAGGCTTTCGTTCCACCGGCACCACATTTGCTCAGGCCAATCTACACCCCATGGCCATTAAAAGTTATTCAAATCATGACGCTGCACCCCACGGTTTACGTTCTAGGGGGCGCCAAAGATAACCCAAAAATCCACATTTTTAAAAGTCTTATAACTTTTTATTTTTGTCCTCACTGGCCTCCAAGTTTTCTAGGATGATGCAATGTCCAGCCATCAACACATTTGTGAAGGAATTTTTACTCCCTAAAAGAGCGCCCCCCCATGGCAGGAGAAAAAATTCCATTTTTTCTTGTCCCCTAAGGTGAAAATACACATTGTTGAGTGTCACGCCTGTACGCTTTGGCAAAATGACACAAAAATTGACAATCATGTGTATCTCAATTAGATCTACGAAAAAGTCAAAGAGCGCGTATCTGTATAATGTACGGTAAAAGGGCTATTTTGCATTTTTTGCCGATTCGCACACATTGGAATTTCGCTAACTCCTCCTAAGGCTTTCGTCCCACTGACACCAAATTTGCTCAGGCCAATCTACACTCCATGGCCATTCAAAGTTGTAAAAATCATGACGCTGCACCCCACGGTTTACGTTTTAGGGGGCGCCAAAGATGACCCAAATATACATTACAGTAGACAAAGTAGTTTTGCCCACTGAGTGGCGCCAAAGGGACTTGTCTGTGGAGTCTGTGAGTCACTATTGGCCGTTTTTGACTACTTTAGATTTTACCTTTATATTTCCTCTTACAAAATTTTTACCTTGCCTTGCCTGGTATCATTTTTTTCAGCACAACCTCACCTGTGTCAATTTACAGTTATTTTATCATTTTGACATACTATATTTACACATTGGACCCAAATTCACACACAAAACATAAAATCCAAGTGGAAAAAAGTAACGTTTTTACTGTGAAAACCACAAATATGTGTGATGAACTGTTTTTAAAACTTAAACTTCAAATAAAAATTGTAAACTTCAAAACATATGCAAATTTTTAACAAAGAACATAGTAATTTACCTCTATTTACATCAAAATGCAGGCAATGGCCCAGGCGTTCTTTGTAAAATTATTTACAAAACACTGTATAGTCTCACAAATGTCACTTTTTATTTATGCCACTACAAAAAAACATGATGTAAATGATGCATGATGTAAAACATGATGTAAAAAACTTGTGTAGATCCTCCTCTATGTTAGTCCATGTGTAATTTTTCCATAATTCTTTGTTTTTTGCAGAATTTTTGTTAGTGTAACTGCAGATTGTGCTGACAGTGTCTATGGCAAAAAAAAAAAAAAAAAACTAGGGCCCCGTTGGGGCACTGGCGGGCCCGAGCCGTGTCGTGCCGCCCCCAGCGCGACCGCCTACCCCTCCCGATCGCGTCACACTCAAGGTCCAAAGATGGTGTGCGCACTTGTCTGTGGTCATTTACCATTATAATGAATGGGAGGCGCAGTTTCTACCAAAACGCTCGCTGCAGACAAACTCCATGTCCTTTTTGAAAAAAGTCTGGACCATGAGTGAGGGCACAAACACAGCTAGTATATATCCAAATGGCAAGTTGCTCCTCCTTTCGGTTTTGCCGAGAGAGCGATGCGTTTGAGCCATTGAGCGATGGGCAGGAAAACTTGACTTTTTCTCCTGCCATGGGGGGGCGCTCTTTTGGGGAGAAAAATTCCTTCACAAATGTGTTGATGGCTGGACATTGCATCATCCTAGAAAACTTGGAGGCCAGTGAGGACAAAAATAAAAAGTTATAAGACTTTTAAAAATGTGGATATTTGGGTCCTCTTTGGCGCCCCCTAGAACGTAAACTGTGGGGTGCAGTGTCATGATTTGTACAACTTTGAATGGCCATGGGGTGTAGATTGACCTGAGCAAATTTGAAGCCGATGGGACAAAAGATTTAGGAGGAGTTAGCCACATTCCAATGTGTGCGAATCGGCCAAAAATGCGAAATAGCCCTTTAACCGTACATTGAACAGATACGCTCACATTGACTTTTTCGTAGATCTTATTGAGATACATGTGTTTGTCAAATTTTGTGTCATTTTGACAAAGCGTAAAGGCGTGACAGTCAACAATGTGTATTTTCGCCTTAGGAGACAAGAAAAAATGGACTTTTTTCTCCTGCCATGGGGGGCGCTCTTTTGGCGAGTAAAAATTCCTTCACAAATGTGTTGATGGCTGGACATTGCATCATCCTAGAGAACTTGGAGGCCAGTGAGGACAAAAATAAAAAGTTATAAGACTTTTAAGACTGTGGATTTTTGGGTTATCTTTGGCACCCCCTAGAACGTAAACCGTGGGGTGCAGCGTCATGATTTGTACAACTTTTAATGGCCATGGGGTGTAGATTGGCCTGAGCAAATGTGGTGCCTTTGGAACGAAAGCCTTCGGAGGAGTTAGCGAAATTCCAATGTGTGCGGATCGGCAAAAAATGCGAAATAGCCCTTTAACCGTACATTTGACAGATACGCCCGCACTGACTTTTTTGTAGATCTTATTGAGATACATGTGTGTGTCAATTTTTGTGTCAATATGACAAAGCGTATAGGCGTGACACTCAATAGTGTGAATTTTCAACTTAGGAGACAAGAAAAAATGGACTTTTTTCTCCTGCCATGGGGGGGCGCTCTTTGGCGAGTAAAAATTCCTTCACAAATGTGTTGATGGCTGGACATTGCATCATCCTAGAGAACTTGGAGGCCAGTGAGGACAAAAATAAAAAGTTATAAGACTTTTAAGACTGTGGATTTTTGGGTTATCTTTGGCGCCCCCTAGAAAGTAAACCGTGGGGTGCAGCGTCATGATTTGTACAACTTTTAATGGCCATGGGGTGTAGATTGGCCTGAGCAAATGTGGTGCCTTTGGAACGAAAGCCTTCGGAGGAGTTAGCGAAATTCCAATGTGTGTGGATCGGCAAAAAATGCGAAATAGCCCTTTAACCGTACATTTGACAGATACGCCCGCACTGACTTTTTTGTAGATCTTATTGAGATACACGTGTGTGTCAAATTTTGTGTCATTTTGACAAAGCGTACAGGCGTGACACTCAATCATGTGAATTTTTCACCTTAGGGGGCGCTATGGAGCCATTTTGCATTTGATTGTTTGGATGACTTCAGAATATCGAATTTTTCACCAGGCCCGGTCGTCCTGCCAAATTTCATGAGTTTTCACCAGTGGGAAGTGGGCCATTTTCCAGTTCAAAGGGGCAGAAAAATAATAAGAAGACTAGGGCCCCGTTGGGGCACTGGCGGGCCCGAGCTGTGTCGCCCCCCCCCCCCAACGCGCTGCCTCCCCGTCCCATTCGCGTCCTCTGGCCATCGTCCTCTCTGGTAACGCCCATCACTGCAAAGACCCTTTTCCTTCATCGGCGTTTGCTGTTCTTCCTGCCAGTGCGTGTTGCTTTCACTTACACTTGCCACAGCCAGCCTTGTGAGTGCCTAGCCTATTGGATATCACTGTCAACTACACAGGACAGTCATTACCTTTCTATTAATACTTTGTTTTTTAATTTCACATTAATTTCCATATTGTATAAACGACTGGAAAAAACTTGAGCCCCCGCCCCCGTATAATCATGTGCACGTCCCTGTTCTCGCTCCAAGGTGAATCTTCACTGCTCATGTTCTCCTCAGAAGCAGTCACCTCACTCCCCTCAGGTTACTGTACACATGCACCAACTGCCTGCTTCAGGTTTGGATGGAGCTTCATGGTTGTCTTTTGGAGAAATGAGCAGTCAAGTTGTGTTAGAAATTTGATTTTTTTCAGGGGCAAAAGGAAGCCTCTGCATTGTTGTCAAATATGTAAATAGCATGTTTTTGCAGGTGCTAAAAAACAGACTCTGAGTGTGTGTGTGTGTGTGTGTGTGTGTGTGTGTGTGTGTCTGTGTGTGTGTGTGTCTGTGTGTGTGTATCCTGCAGTACTCTGTACTCCTGCAGTGGCCAAAACGACTTTTAAGAATGTGGATATTTGGGTCATCTTTGGCGCCCCCTAGAACGTAAACCATGGGGTGCAGCGGCATGATTTTTACAACTTTGAATGGCCATGGGGTGTAGATTGGCCTGAGCAAATTTGGTGTCAGTGGGACGAAAGCCTTAGGAGGAGTTAGCCACATTCCAATGTGTGCGAATCGGCAAAAAATGCAAAATAGCCCTTTAGCCGTACATTTTACAGATACGCGCCCATTGACTTTTTCGTAGATCTTATTGAGATACACGTGTGTGTCAAATTTTTTGTCAATACGACAAAGCGTACAGGCGTGACACTCAACAATGTGTATTTTCACCTTAGGGGACAAGAAAAAATGGACTTTTTATTCCTGCCATGGGGGGGCGCTCTTTTGGGGAGTAAAAATTCCTTCACAAATGTGTTGATGGCTGGACATTGCATCATCCTAGAAAACTTGGAGGCCAGTGAGGACAAAAAAAAAAATTTATAAAACTTTTAAGAATGTGGATTTTTGGGTTATTTTTGGCGCCCCCTAGAACCTAAACCATGGGGTGCAGCATTATGATTTGTACAACTTTGAATGGCCATGGAGTGTAGATTGGCCTGAGCAAATGTGGTGCCGGTGGAACGAAAGCCTTCGGAGGAGTTAGCGAAATTCCAATGTGTGCGGATCTGCAAAAAATGCAAAATAACCCTTTAACCGTACATTTGACAGATACGCCCGCGCTGACTTTTTTGTAGATCTTATTGAGATACATGTGTGTGTCAATTTTTGTGTCAATATGACAAAGCGTACAGGCGTGACAGTCAATAGTGTGAATTTTCACCTTAGGGGGCGCTATGGAGCCATTTTGCATTTTCTTGTTTGGGCGACTTCAGAATATCGAATTTTTCACCAGGCCCGGTCGTCCTGCCAAATTTCATGAGTTTTCGCCAGTGGGAAGTGGGCCATTTTCCAGTTTAAAGCGGAGGAAAAATAATAATAATAACAAAAGAAGAATCCATCAGGAACAAGAGGGCTCTCGCAGCTGCTTAGCAGCTACGCTCGGGCCCTAAAGAAGAAAGAAGAATCCATCAGGAATAATAGGGCTCTCGCAGCTGCTTAGCAGCTACGCTCGGGCCCTAAAAATGAAAATGCCTCAACATGAACCCCTGGTGGTCTCTGAGGGTGAAACCTGCTAACTGCTGCAGCTCTGTCAGCTTCAGTCTCCCATGCAGAGCTCGGAGCGCATGTGTGGCTCTGCACCCTTAGCAGCGTTGCTAACTCCTCAGTAAGGAAAGCCTGCTTCATGTCAGAGTCTCTAAACTCCAGAAGAAGTCGATAAAAGTCCCTTTCTTTCTAAAAAAAAGTCGTTAGGGGGTCTGAAAAGTCATTGAATCTAACAACAAAGTCGCTAGGTTTGCAACTACGTGTCCCAGACTGCATCCCTGCTGAGAGTCCCTCCCTCCCTTCTCATATTGCAGGAAGAACGTAAGCGCCCGCCCCTTGTCAATCAGTCACCATATAATTTTGGATTGGTTGTTGTGGTGAAGTTTTCCACCAATAGGAGAGATGTTGTGGTGTGTTTTTTTTTCTTTTGGCAAGCCTTTTCCGCCTGTAAGACCTGTCGCTAATGTCTGCATGCTATGTTTTCCTGTCTCATACAGCGCGATCGAGCGCCGAACGTGATCAAAATAAGCAGAAAAAAAGTATCGCGGACATAATTTATCATAACTCTGGTTTTATTTGGCCTATCAACACAATTTAAAAACTGGTATATAGGTTGAGGTCCTCACTTTTGAGATAAGTTGAAACGGAGAGTCAACGAGGCTCCGTCTTGCAGCTACATCCGGTTAAATATGTCATGTGACTTGAACGCACACACACACACACACACACACACACACACACACACACACACACACACACACGCACACGCACACACACACACTCAGAGTCTGGTTTTTAGCACCTGCAAAAACATGCTATTTACATATTTGACAAGAATGCAGAGGCTCCTTTTGCCCCTGAAAAAAATCAAATTTCAAACACAACTTGACTGGTCATTTCTCCAAAAGACAACCATGAAGCTCCATCCAAACCTGAAGCAGGCAGTTGGTGCATGTGTACAGTAACCTGAGGGGAGTGAGGTGACTGCTTCTGAGGAGAACATGAGCAGTGAAGATTCACCTTAGAGCTAGAACAGAGACGTGCACATGATTATACAGGGGCAGGGGCTCAAGTTTTTTCCAGTTGTTTATACAATATGGAAATTAATGTGAAATTAAAAAACAAAGTATTAATAGAAAGGTAATGAATGTCCTGTGTAGGTGACAGTGATATCCAATAGGCTAGGCACTCACGAGGCTGGCTGTGGCAAGTGTAAGTGAAAGCAACATGCACTGGCAGGAAGAACAGCAAACGCCGATGAAGGAAAAGGGTCTTTGCAGTGATGGGCGTTACCAGAGAGGGCGATGGCCAGAGGACGCGAATAGGACGGGGAGGCAGCGCGTTGGGGGGGGGGACGCGACACAGCTCGGGCCCGCCAGTGCCCCAACGGGGTCCTAGTTCTTTCTTTTTTAGGGCCCGAGCGTAGCTGCTAAGCAGCTGCGAGAGCCCTCTTGTTCCTGTAGTTTCCTTCTTTTTAGGGCCCGAGCCAGCTGCAGAGCAGCCGGGCGTAGAGCCCTATTATTCCTGTATAGGTTTTTCTTTCTTCTTTCTTTCTTTCTTTCTTTCTTTCTTTCTTCTTATTTTTCCTCCCCTTTGAAGGGGAAAATGGCCCACTTCCCACTGGCGAAAACTCATGAAATTTGGCAGGACGAATGGGCCTGGTGAAAAATTCGATATTCTGAAGTCGCCCAAACAATAAAATGCAAAATGGCTCCATAGCGCCCCCTAAGGTGAAAATTCACACTATTGACTGTCACACCTTTACGCTTTGTCATATTGACACAAAAATTGACACACACATGTATCTCAATAAGATCTACAAAAAAGTCAGTGCGGGCGTATCTGTCAAATGTACGGTTAAAGGGTTATTTCGCATTTTTTGCCGATCCGCACACATTGGAATTTCGCTAACTCCTCCGAAGGCTTTCGTTCCACCGGCAACACATTTGCTCAGGCCAATCTACACCCCATGGCAATTAAAAGTTGTACAAATCATGACGCTGCACCCCACGGTTTACGTTCTAGGGGGCGCCAAAGATAACCCAAAAATCCACAGTCTTAAAAGTCTTATAACTTTTTATTTTTGTCCTCACTGGCCTCCAAGTTCTCTAGGATGATGCAATGTCCAGCCATCAACACATTTGTGAAGGAATTTTTACTCGCCAAAAGAGCGCCCCCCATGGCAGGAGAAAAAAGTCCATTTTTTCTTGTCTCCTAAGGCGAAAATTCACACTATTGACTGTCACGCCTTTACGCTTTGTCATATTGACACAAAAATTGACACACACATGTATCTCAATAAGATCTACAAAAAAGTCAGTGCGGGCGTATCTGTCAAATGTACGGTTAAAGGGCTATTTCGCATTTTTTGCCGATCCGCACACATTGGAATTTCGCTAACTCCTCCGAAGGCTTTCGTTCCAAAGGCACCACATTTGCTCAGGCCAATCTACACCCCATGGCCATTAAAAGTTGTACAAATCATGACGCTGCACCCCACGGTTTACGTTCTAGGGGGCGCCAAAGATAACCCAAAAATCCACAGTCTTAAAAGTCTTATAACTTTTTATTTTTGTCCTCACTGGCCTCCAAGTTCTCTAGGATGATGCAATGTCCAGCCATCAACACATTTGTGAAGGAATTTTTACTCGCCAAAAGAGCGCCCCCCCATGGCAGGAGAAAAAAGTCCATTTTTTCTTGTCTCCTAAGGCGAAAATTCACACTATTGACTGTCACGCCTTTACGCTTTGTCATATTGACACAAAAATTGACACACACATGTATCTCAATAAGATCTACAAAAAAGTCAGTGCGGGCGTATCTGTCAAATGTACGGTTAAAGGGCTATTTCGCATTTTTTGCCGATCCGCACACATTGGAATTTCGCTAACTCCTCCGAAGGCTTTCGTTCCAAAGGCACCACATTTGCTCAGGCCAATCTACACCCCATGGCCATTAAAAGTTGTACAAATCATGACGCTGCACCCCACGGTTTACGTTCTAGGGGGCGCCAAAGATAACCCAAAAATCCACAGTCTTAAAAGTCTTATAACTTTTTATTTTTGTCCTCACTGGCCTCCAAGTTCTCTAGGATGATGCAATGTCCAGCAATTAACACATTTGTGAAGGAATTTTTACTCGCCAAAAGAGCGCCCCCCCATGGCAGGAGAAAAAAGTCAATTTTTTCTTGTCTCCTAAGGCGAAAATACACATTGTTGACTGTCACGCCTTTACGCTTTGTCAAAATGACACAAAATTTGACACACACATGTATCTCAATAAGATCTACGAAAAAGTCAGTGCGGGCGTATCTGTCAAATGTACGGTTAAAGGGCTATTTCGCATTTTTTGCCGATCCGCACACATTGGAATTTCGCTAACTCCTCCGAAGGCTTTCGTTCCAAAGGCACCACATTTGCTCAGGCCAATCTACACCCCATGGCCATTAAAAGTTGTACAAATCATGACGCTGCACCCCACAGTTTACGTTCTAGGGGGCGCCAAAGATAACCCAAAAATCCACAGTCTTAAAAGTCTTATAACTTTTTATTTTTGTCCTCACTGGCCTCCAAGTTCTCTAGGATGATGCAATGTCCAGCCATCAACACATTTGTGAAGGAATTTTTACTCGCCAAAAGAGCGCCCCCCATGGCAGGAGAAAAAAGTCCATTTTTTCTTGTCTCCTAAGGCGAAAATACACATTGTTGACTGTCACGCCTTTACGCTTTGTCAAAATGACACAAAATTTGACACACACATGTATCTCAATAAGATCTACGAAAAAGTCAATGCGAGCGTATCTGTTCAATGTACGGTTAAAGGGCTATTTCGCATTTTTTGCCGATTCGCACACATTGGAATGTGGCTAACTCCTCCTAAATCTTTTGTCCCATCGGCTTCAAATTTGCTCAGGTCAATCTACACCCCATGGCCATTCAAAGTTGTACAAATCATGACGCTGCACCCCACAGTTTACGTTCTAGGGGGCGCCAAAGAGGACCCAAATATCCACATTTTTAAAAGTCTTATAACTTTTTATTTTTGTCCTCACTGGCCTCCAAGTTTTCTAGGATGATGCAATGTCCAGCCATCAACACATTTGTGAAGGAATTTTTCTCCCCAAAAGAGCGCCCCCCCATGGCAGGAGAAAAAGTCAAGTTTTTCCTGCCCATCGCTTAATGGCTCAAACGCATCGCTCTCTCGGCAAAACCGAAAGGAGGAGCAACTTGCCATTTGGATATATACTAGCTGTGTTTGTGCCCTCACTCATGGTCCAGACTTTTTTCAAAAAGGACATGGAGTTTGTCTGCAGCGAGCGTTTTGGTAGAAACTGCGCCTCCCATTCATTATAATGGTAAATGACCACAGACAAGTGCGCACACCATCTTTGGACCTTGAGTGTGACGCGATCGGGAGGGGTAGGCGGTCGCGCTGGGGGCGGCGCGACACGGCTCGGGCCCGCCAGTGCCCCAACGGGGCCCTAGTGTTATTATTATTTTTCCTCCCCTTTGAACTGGAAAATGGCCCACTTCCCACTGGCGAAAACTCATGAAATTTGGCAGGACGACCGGGCCTGGTGAAAAATTTGATATTCCGAAGTCGCCCAAACAAGAAAATGCAAAATGGCTCCATAGCGCCCCCTAAGGTGAAAAATTCACCTGACGCCTGTACGCTTTGTCAAAATGACACAAAAATTGACACACACATGTATCTCAATAAGATCTACAAAAAAGTCAGTGCGGGCGTATCTGTCAAATGTACGGTTAAAGGGTTATTTCGCATTTTTTGCCGATCCGCACACATTGGAATTTCGCTAACTCCTCCGAAGGCTTTCGTTCCACCGGCACCACATTTGCTCAGGCCAATCTACACCCCATGGCCATTAAAAGTTATTCAAATCATGACGCTGCACCCCACGGTTTAGGTTCTAGGGGGCGCCAAAGATAACACTAAAATCCACATATTTCAAAGTCTTATAACTTTTTATTTTTGTCCTCACTGGCCTCCAAGTTTTCTAGGATGATGCAATGTCCAGCCATCAACACATTTGTGAAGGAATTTTTACTCCCCAAAAGAGCGCCCCCCCATGGCAGGAGAAAAAAGTCCATTTTTTCTTGTCCCCTAAGGTGAAAATACACATTGTTGAGTGTCACGCCTGTACGCTTTGTCAAAATGACACAAAAATTGACACACACATGTATCTCAATAAGATCTACAAAAAAGTCAATGGGCGCGTATCTGTCAAATGTACGGTTAAAGGGTTATTCCGCATTTTTTGCCGATTCGCACACATTGGAATTTCGCTAACTCCTCCGAAGGCTTTCGTTCCACCGGCACCACATTTGCTCAGGCCAAATTACACCCCATGGCCATTAAAAGTTTTTCAAATCATGACGCTGCACCCCACGGTTTAGGTTCTAGGGGGCGCCAAAGATAACCCAAAAATCCAAATTTTTAAAAGTCTTATAACTTTTTATTTTTGTCCTCACTGGCCTCCAAGTTTTCTAGGATGATGCAATGTCCAGCCATCAACACATTTGTGAAGGAATTTTTACTCCCTAAAAGAGCGCCCCCCCATGGCAGGAGAAAAAAGTCCATTTTTTCTTGTCCCCTAAGGTGAAAATACACATTGTTGAGTGTCACGCCTGTACGCTTTGTCAAAATGACACAAAATTTGACACACATGTGTATCTCAATAGGATCTACAAAAAAGTCAGTGCGGGCGTATCTGTCAAATGTACGGTTAAAGGGCTATTTCGCATTTTTTGCCGATCCGCACACATTGGAATTTCGCTAACTCCTCCGAAGGCTTTCGTTCCACCGGCACCAAATTTGCTCAGGCCAATCTACACCCCATGGCCATTAAAAGTTGTACAAATCATGACGCTGCACCCCACGGTTTATGTTCTAGGGGGCGCCAAAGATAACCCAAAAATCCACATTCTTAAAAGTCTTATAACTTTTTATTTTTGTCCTCACTGGCCTCCAAGTTTTCTAGGATGATGCAATGTCCAGCCATCAACACATGTGTGAAGGAATTTTTACTCCCCAAAAGAGCGCCCCCCCATGGCAGGAGAAAAAAGTCAAGTTTTTCTTGTCCCCTAACATGAAAATACACATTGTTGAGTGTCACGCCTAAACGCTTTGTCATATTGACACAAAAATTGACACACACGTGTATCTCAATAAGATCTACGAAAAAGTCAAAGGGCGCGTATCTGTATAATGTACGGTTAAAGGTTTATTTCGCATTTTTTGCCGATCCGCACACATTGGAATTTCGCTAACTCCTCTGAAGGCTTTCGTTCCACCGGCACCAAATTTGCTCAGGCCAATCTACACCCCATGGCCATTAAAAGTTGTACAAATCATGACGCTGCACCCCACGGTTTAGGTTCTAGGGGGCGCCAAAGATAACCCTAAAATCCAAATATTTAAAAGTCTTATAACTTTTTATTTTTGTCCTCACTGGCCTCCAAGTTTTCTAGGATGATGCAATGTCCAGCCATCAACACATTTGTGAAGGAATTTTTACTCCCCAAAAGAGCGCCCCCCCATGGCAGGAGAAAAAAGTCAAGTTTTTCTTGTCCCCTAAGGTGAAAATACACATTGTTGAGTGTCACGCCTGAACTCTTTGTCATATTGACACAAAAATTGACAATCATGTGTATCTCAATTAGATCTACGAAAAAGTCAAAGAGCGCGTATCTGTATAATGTACGGTTAAAGGGCTTTTTTGCATTTTTTGCAGATTCGCACACATTGGAATGTGGCTTAGTCCTCCGAAGGCTTTCGTCCCACTGACACCAAATTTGCTCAGGCCAATCTACACCCCATGGCCATTAAAAGTTGTACAAATCATGACGCTGCACCCCACGGTTTAGGTTCTAGGGGGCGCCAAAGATAACCCAAAAATCCACAGTCTTAAAAGTCTTATAACTTTTTATTTTTGTCCTCACTGGCCTCCAAGTTCTCTAGGATGATGCAATGTCCAGCCATCAACACATTTGTAAAGGAATTTTTACTCCCGAAAAAGAGCGCCCCCCCATGGCAGGAGAAAAGAGTCCATTTTTTCTTGTCCCCTAAGGTGAAAAAACACATTGTTGACTGTCACGCCTATACGCTTTGTCAAAATGACACAAAATTTGACACACACGTGTATCTCAATAAGATCTACGAAAAAGTCAATGAGCACGTATCTGTAAAATGTACGGTTAAAGGGCTATTTCGCATTTTTTGCCGATTCGCACACATTGGAATGTGGCTAACTCCTCCTAAGGCTTTCGTCCCACCAACACCAAATTTGCTCAAGCCGATCTACATCCCATGGCCATTCAAAGTTGTAGAAATCATGATGCTGCTCCCCACGGTTTACGTTCTAGGGGGCGCCAAAGATGACCCAAATATCCACATTCTTAAAAGAATCCACATCGCCCCCCCCCCAAGGCAGGAGAAAAAGTCAAGTTAACCCTGCCCATCGGTCAATGGCTCAATCGCATCGCTCTCCCAGCAACACCGTAAGGAGGAGCAACTTGCCATTTGGATATATCCTAGCTGTGTTTGTGCCCTCATTCATGGTCCAGACTTTTTTCAAATAGGACATGTAGTTTGTCTGCAGCGAGTGTTTTGGTAGAAACTGCGCCTCCATTCATTATAATGGGAAATGACCACAGACAAGTGCGCACACCATCTTTGGACCTTGAGTGTGACGCGATCGGGAGGGGGAGGCGGTCGCGCTGGGGGCGGCGCGACGCGGCTCGGGCCCGACAGTGCCCCACCGGGGCCCTAGTCTTTAGGGCCCGAGCGTAGCTGCTAAGCAGCTGCGAGAGCCCTATTATTCCCCAAGTGGTTTTTCTTTGTTTCTTTCTTTCTTTCTTTCTTTCTTTAGGGCCCGAGCGTAGCTGCTAAGCAGCTGCGAGAGCCCTCTTGTTCCTGTAGTTTCCTTCTTTTGTTATTAGGGCCCGAGCGTAGCTGCTAAGCAGCTGCGAGAGCCCTATTATTCCCCAAGTGGTTTTTCTTTGTTTCTTTTTTCTTTTTCCTCCCCTTTGAACTGGAAAATGGCCCACTTCCCACTGGCGAAAACTCATGAAATTTGGCAGGACGACCGGGCCTGGTGAAAAATTTGATATTCTGAAGTCGCCCAAACAATACAATGCAAAATGGCTCCATAGCGCCCCCTAAGGTGAAAAATTCACCTGACGCCTGTACGCTTTGTCAAAATGACACAAAAATTGACACACACATGTATCTCAATAAGATCTACAAAAAAGTCAGTGCGGGCGTATCTGTCAAATGTACGGTTAAAGGGTTATTGCGCATTTTTTGCCGATCCGCACACATTGGAATTTCGCTAACTCCTCCGAAGGCTTTCGTTCCACCGGCACCACATTTGCTCAGGCCAATCTACACCCCATGGCCATTAAAAGTTATTCAAATCATGACGCTGCACCCCACGGTTTAGGTTCTAGGGGGCGCCAAAGATAACCCTAAAATCCACATATTTAAAAGTCTTATAACTTTTTATTTTTGTCCTCTCTGGCCTCCAAGTTTTCTAGGATGATGCAATGTCCAGCCATCAACACATTTGTGAAGGAATTTTTACTCCCCAAAAGAGCGCCCCCCCATGGCAGGAGAAAAAAGTCCATTTTTTCTTGTCCCATAAGGTGAAAATACACATTGTTGACTGTCATACCTGTATGCTTTGTCATATTGACACAAAATTTGACACACACATGTATCTCAATAAGATCTACGAAAAAGTCAATGCGCACGTATCTGTAAAACGTACGGTTAAAGGGCTATTTTGCATTTTTTGCCGATTAGCACACATTGGAATGTGGCTAACTCCTCCTAAGGCTTTCGTCCCACTGACACCAAATTTGCTCAGGCCAATCTACACCCCATGGCCATTCAAAGTTTTAAAAATCATGACGCTGCACCCCACGGTTTACGTTCTAGGGGGCGCCAAAGATGACCCAAATATCCACATTCTTAAAAGAATCCACATCCCCCCCCCCCATCCCCCATCCCCCATCCCCCATCCCCCATGGCAGGAGAAACAGTCAAGTTTTTCCTGCCCATCACTCAATGGCTCAATCGCATCGCTCTCCCGGCAACACCGTAACGAGGAGCAACTTGCCGTTTGGATATATCCTAGCTGTGTTTGTGCCCTCACTCATGGTCCAGACTTTTTTCAAATAGGACATGTAGTTTGTCTGCAGCGAGTGTTTTGGTAGAAACTGCGCCTCCCATTCATTATAATGGGAAATGACCACAGACAAGTGCGCACACCATCTTTGGACCTTGAGTGTGACGCGATCGGGAGGGGGAGGCGGTCGCGCTGGGGGCGGCGCAACGCGGCTCGGGCCCGACAGTGCCCCACCGGGGTCCTAGTTATTATTTTTCCTCCCCTTTGAACTGGAAAATGGCCCACTTCCCACTGGCGAAAACTCATGAAATTTGGCAGGACGACCGGGCCTGGTGAAAAATTTGATATTCCGAAGTCGCCCAAACAAGAAAATGCAAAATGGCTCCATAGCGCCCCCTAAGGTGAAAATTCACACTATTGACTGTCACGCCTGTACGCTTTGTCAAAATGACACAAAAATTGACACACACATGTATCTCAATAAGATCTACAAAAAAGTCAGTGCGGGCGTATCTGTCAAATGTACGGTTAAAGGGTTATTTCGCATTTTTTGCCGATCCGCACACATTGGAATTTCGCTAACTCCTCCGAAGGCTTTCGTTCCACCGGCACCACATTTGCTCAGGCCAATCTACACCCCATGGCCATTAAAAGTTATTCAAATCATGACGCTGCACCCCACGGTTTAGGTTCTAGGGGGCGCCAAAGATAACCCTAAGATCCACATATTTAAAAGTCTTATAACTTTTTTTTTTTGCCCTCACTGGCCTCCAAGTTTTCTAGGATGATGCAATGTCCAGCCATCAACACATTTGTGAAGGAATTTTTACTCCCCAAAAGAGCGCCCCCCCATGGCAGGAGAAAAAAGTCCATTTTTTCTTGTCCCCTAAGGTGAAAATACACATTGTTGAGTGTAACACCTGTACGCTTTGGCAAAATGACACAAAAATTGACACACACATGTATCTCAATAAGATCTACGAAAAAGTCAATGCGCGCGTATCTGTCAAATGTACGGTTAAAGGGTTATTCCGCATTTTTTGCCAATCCGCACACATTGGAATTTCGCTAACTCCTCCGAAGGCTTTCGTTCCACCGGCACCACATTTGCTCAGGCCAATCTACACCCCATGGCCATTAAAAGTTATTCAAATCATGACGCTGCATCCCACGGTTTAGGTTCTAGGGGGCGCCAAAGATAACCCTAAAATCCACATATTTAAAAGTCTTATAACTTTTTATTTTTGTCCTCACTGGCCTCCAAGTTTTCTAGGATGATGCAATGTCCAGCCATCAACACATTTGTGAAGGAATTTTTACTCCCCAAAAGAGCGCCCCCCCATGGCAGGAAAAAAAAGCCAATTTTTTCTTGTCCCCTAAGGTGGAAATTCACACTATTGACTGTCACGCCTGTACGCTTTATCATATTGACACAAAAATTGACACACATATGTATCTCAATAAGATCTACAAAAGAGTCGATTCGCGCGTATCTGTCAAATGTACGGTTAAAGGGCTATTTTGCATTTTTTGCCGATTCGCACACATTGGAATGTGGCTAACTCCTCCTAAGGCTTTCGTCCCACTGACACCAAATTTGCTCAGGCCAATCTACACCCCATGGCCATTCAAAGTTGTAAAAATCATGACGCTGCACCCCACGGTTTACGTTCTAGGGGGCGCCAAAGATGACCCAAAAATCCACATTCTTCAAAGAATCCACCCCCCCCCCCCCCCATATGGCAGGAGAAAAAGTTAAGTTTTTCCTGCCCATCGCTCAATGGCTCAATCGCATCGCTCTCCAGGCAACACCGTAAGGAGGAGCAACCTGCCATTTCGATATATATCGGAGCTGTGTTTGTGCCCTCACTCATGGTCCAGACTTTTTTCAAATAGGACATGAAGTTTGTCTGCAGCGAGTGTTTTGGTAGAAACTGCGCCTCCCATTCATTATAATAGGAAATGACCACAGACAAGTGCGCACACCATCTTTGGATCTTGAGTGTGACGCGATCGGGAGGGGGAGGCGGTCGCACTGGGGGCGGCGCGACACGGCTCGGGCCCGACAGTGCCCCAACGGGGTCCTAGTTCTTCTTTTTCCTCCCCTTTGAACTTGAAAATGGCCCACTTCCCACTGGCGAAAACTCATGAAATTTGGCAGGACGACCGGGCCTGGTGAAAAATTCGATATTCTGAAGTCGCCCAAACAATAAAATGCAAAATGGCTCCATAGCGCCCCCTAAGGTGGAAATTCACACTATTGACTGTCACGCCTGTACGCTTTGTCATATTGACACAAAAATTGACACACATATGTATCTCAATAAGATCTACAAAAAAGTCAGTGCGGCCGTATCTGTCAAATGTACGGTTAAAGGGTTATTTCGCATTTTCTTCCGATCCGCACACATTGGAATTTCGCTAACTCCTCCGAAAGCTTTCGTTCCACCGGCACCACATTTGCTCAGGCCAATCTACACCCCATGGCCATTAAAAGTTATCAAAATCATGACGCTGCACCCCAAGGTTTAGGTTCTAGGGGGCGCCAAAGATAACACTAAAATCCACATATTTAAAAGTCTTATAACTTTTTATTTTTGTCCTCACTGGCCTCCAAGTTTTCTAGAATGATGCAATGTCCAGCCATCAACACATTTGTGAAGGAATTTTTACTCCCCAAAAGAGCGCCCCCCCATGGCAGGAGAAAAAAGTCCATTTTTTCTTGTCCCCTAAGGTGAAAATACACATTGTTGAGTGTCACGCCTATACGCTTTGTCAAAATGACACAAAAATTGACACACACATGTAACTCAATAAGATCTACGAAAAAGTCAATGCGCGCGTATCTGTCAAATGTACGGTTAAAGGGTTATTCCGCATTTTTTGCCGATCCGCACACATTGGAATTTCGCTAACTCCTCCGAAGGCTTTCTGTCCACCGGCACCACATTTGCTCAGGCCAATCTACACCCCATGGCCATTAAAAGTTATTCAAATCATGACGCTGCACCCCACGGTTTAGGTTCTAGGGGGCGCCAAAGACAACCCTAAAATCCACATATTTAAAAGTCTTATAACTTTTTATTTTTGTCCTCACTGGCCTCCAAGTTTTCTAGGATGATGCAATGCCCAGCCATCAACACATTTGTGAAGGAATTTTTACTCCCCAAAAGAGCGCCCCCCCATGGCAGGAGAAAAAAGTCCATTTTTTCTTGTCCCCTAAGGTGAAAATACATATTGTTGAGATTCACGCCTATACGCTTTGTCATATTGACACAAAATTTGACAATCACGTGCCTTGCCTGGTATCATTCTTTTTCAGCACAACCTCACCTGTGCGAATTTACAGTTATTTTATCATGTTGACATACTGAATTTACACAATGGACCCAAATTCACACACAAAACATAAAATCCGAGTGGAAAAAAGTAACATTTTTACTGTGAAAACCACAAATATGTGTGATGAACTGTTTTTAAAACTTAAACTTCAAATAAAAATTGTAAACTTCAAAACATATGCAAATTTTTAACAAAGAACATAGTGATTTACCTCTATTTACATCAAAATGCAGGCAATGGCCCAGGCGTTCTTTGTAAAATTATTTACAAAACACTGTATAGTCTCACAAATGTCACTTTTTATTTATGCCACTACAAAAAAACATGATGTAAATGATGCATGATGTAAAACATGATGTAAAAAACTTGTGTAGATCCTCCTCTATGTCAGTCCATGTGTAATTTTTCCATAATTCTTTGTTTTTTGCAGCATTTTTGTTAGTGTAACTGCAGATTGTGCTGACAGTGTCTATGGCACAAAAAAAAAAAATTAAAATGCCTCAACATGAACCCCTGGTGGTCTCTGAGGGTGAAACCTGCTAACTGCTGCAGCTCTGTCAGCTTCAGTCTCCCATGCAGAGCTCTGAGCGCATGTGTGGCTCTGCACCCTTAGCAGCGTTGCTAACTCCTCAGTAAGGAAAGCCTGCTTCATGTCAGAGTCTCTAAACTCCAGAAGAAGTCGATAAAAGTCCCTTTCTTTCTAAAAAAAAGTCGTTAGGGGGTCTGAAAAGTCATTGAATCTAACAACAAAGTCGCTAGGTTTGCAACTACGTGTCCCAGACTGCATCCCTGCTGAGAGTCCCTCCCTCCCTTCTCATGTTGCAGGAAGAACGTAAGCGCCCGCCCCTTGTCAATCAGTCACCATATAATTTTGGATTGGTTGTTGTGGTGAAGTTTTCCACCAATAGGAGAGATGTTGTGGTGTGTTTTTTTTTTCTTTTGGCAAGCCTTTTCCGCCTGTAAGACCTGTCACTAATGTCTGCATGCTATGTTTTCCTGTCTCATACAGCGCGATCGAGCGCCGAACGTGATCAAAATAAGCAGAAAAAAAGTATCGCGGACATAATTTATCATAACTCTGGTTTTATTTGGCCTATCAACACAATTTAAAAACTGGTATATAGGTTGAGGTCCTCACTTTTGAGATAAGTTGAAACGGAGAGTAAACGAGGCTCCGTCTTGCAGCTACTTCGGTTAAATATGTCATGTGACTTGAACGCACACACAGACACACACACACGCACACACACACACACACACACACACACACACACACACACACACACACACACAGAGTCTGGTTTTTAGCACCTGCAAAAACATGCTATTTACATATTTGACAAGAATGCAGAGGCTCCTTTTGCCCCTGAAAAAAATCAAATTTCAAACACAACTTGACTGGTCATTTCTCCAAAAGACAACCATGAAGCTCCATCCAAACCTGAAGCAGGCAGTTGGTGCATGTGTACAGTAACCTGAGGGGAGTGAGGTGTGAGTGCTTCTGAGGAGAACATGAGCAGTGAAGATTCACCTTGGAGCTAGAACAGAGACATGCACATGATTATACAGGGGCAGGGGCTCAAGTTTTTTCCAGTCGTTTATACAATATGGAAATTAATGTGAAATTAAAACACAAAGTATTAATAGAAAGGTAATGACTGTCCTGTGTAGGTGACAGTGATATCCAATAGGCTAGGCACTCACGAGGCTGGCTGTGGCAAGTGTAAGTGAAAGCAACACGCACTGGCAGGAAGAACAGCAAACGCCGATGAAGGAAAAGGGTCTTTGCAGTGATGGGCGTTACCAGAGAGGGCGATGGCCAGAGGACACAAATGGGACGGGAAGGCAGCACGTTGGGGGGGGGGGGGGGAAACGCGACACGGCTCGGGCCCGCCAGTGCCCCAACGGGGTCCTAGTTCTTCTTTTTCCTCCCCTTTGAACTGGAAAATGGCCCACTTCCCACTGGCGAAAACTCATGAAATTTGGCAGGACGACCGGGCCTGGTGAAAAATTCGATATTCTGAAGTCGCCCAAACAATAAAATGCAAAATGGCTCCATAGCGCCCCCTAAGGTGGAAATTCACACTATTGACTGTCACGCCTGTACGCTTTGTCATATTGACACAAAAATTGACACACATATGTATCTCAATAAGATCTACAAAAAAGTCAGTGCGGCCGTATCTGTCAAAATTACGGTTAAAGGGTTATTTCGCATTTTTTGCCGATCCGCACACATTGGAATTTCGCTAACTCCTCCGAAGGCTTTCGTTCCACCGGCACCACATTTGCTCAGGCCAATCTACACCCCGTGGCCATTAAAAGTTATTAAAATCATGACGCTGCACCCCAAGGTTTAGGTTCTAGGGGGCGCCAAAGATAACACTAAAATCCACATATTTAAAAGTCTTATAACTTTTTATTTTTGTCCTCACTGGCCTCCAAGTTTTCTAGGATGATGCAATGTCCAGCCATCAACACATTTGTGAAGGAATTTTTACTCCCCAAAAGAGCGCCCCCCCATGGCAGGAGAAAAAAGTCCATTTTTTCTTGTCCCCTAAGGTGAAAATACACATTGTTGAGTGTCACGCCTATACGCTTTGTCAAAATGACACAAAAATTGACACACACATGTAACTCAATAAGATCTACGAAAAAGTCAATGCGCGCGTATCTGTCAAATGTACAGTTAAAGGGTTATTCCGCATTTTTTGCCGATCCGCACACATTGGAATTTCGCTAACTCCTCCGAAGGCTTTCGTTCCACCGGCACCACATTTGCTCAGGCCAATCTACACCCCATGGCCATTAAAAGTTATTCAAATCATGATGCTGCACCCCATGGTTTAGGTTCTAGGGGGCGCCAAAAATAACCCAAAAATCCACATTCTTAAATGTTTTATAACTTTTTATTTTTGTCCTCACTGGCCTCCAAGTTTTCTAGGATGATGCAATGTCCAGCCATCAACACATTTGTGAAGGAATTTTTACTCCCCAAAAGAGCGCCCCCCCATGGTAGGAGAAAAAAGTCAATTTTTTCTTGTCCCCTTACATAAAAATACACATTGTTGAGTGTCACACCTGAACGCTTTGTCATATTGACACAAAAATTGACAATCATGTGTATCTCAATTAGATTTACGAAAAAGTCAAAGAGCGCGTATCTGTATAATGTACGGTTAAAGGGCTATTTTGCATTTTTTGCCGATTCGCACACATTGGAATGTGGCTATCTCCTCCTAAGGCTTTCGTCCCACCGATACCAAATTTGCTCAGGGCAATCTACACCCCATGCCCATTCAAAGTTGTAAAAATCATGACGCTGCACCCCACGGTTTACGTTCTAGGGGGCGCCAAAGATGACCCAAAAATCCACATTCTTAAAAGTCATTTTGGCCACTGCAGGAGTACAGAGTACTGCAGTTCTAGGGGGCGCCAAAGATGACCCAAAAATCCACATTCTTAAAAGTCTTTTTGGCCACTGCAGGAGTACAGAGTACTGCAGGATACACACACATATACACACACGCCAACATACACACACACACACACACACACACACACACACACAGACACACACACACACACAGAGTCTGTTTTTTAGCACCTGCAAAAACATGCTGTTTACATATTTGACAAGAATGCAGAGGCTTCCTTTTGCCCCTGAAAAAAATCAAATTTCAAACACAACTTGACTGTTCATTTCTCCAAAAGACAACCATGAAGCTCCATTTCAAACCTGAAGCAGATAGTTGGTGCATGTGTACAGTAACCTGAGGGGAGTGAGGTGACTATTTCTGAGGAGAACATGAGCAGTGAAGATTCACCTTGGAGCTAGAACAGGGACGTGCACATGATTATACAGGGGCAGGGGCTCAAGTTTTTTCCAGTCATTTATACAATATGGAAATTAATGTGAAATTAAACCACAAATATGTGTGATGAACTGTTTTTAAAACTTAAACTTCAAATAAAAATTGTAAACTTCAAAACATATGCAAATTTTTAACAAAGAACATAGTAATTTACCTCTATTTACATCAAAATGCAGGCAATGGCCCAGGCGTTCTTTGTAAAATTATTTACAGAACACTGTATAGTCTCACAAATGTCACTTTTTATTTATGCCACTACAAAAAAACATGATGTAAATGATGCATGATGTAAAACATGATGTAAAAAACTTGTGTAGATCCTCCTCTATGTCAGTCCATGTGTAATTTTTCCATAATTCTTTGTTTTTTGCAGCATTTTTGTTAGTGTAACTGCAGATTGTGCTGACAGTGTCTATGGCACAAAAAAAAAAAAATTAAAATGCCTCAACATGAACCCCTGGTGGTCTCTGAGGGTGAAACCTGCTAACTGCTGCAGCTCTGTCAGCTTCAGTCTCCCATGCAGAGCTCTGAGCGCATGTGTGGCTCTGCACCCTTAGCAGCGTTGCTAACTCCTCAGTAAGGAAAGCCTGCTTCATGTCAGAGTCTCTAAACTCCAGAAGAAGTCGATAAAAGTCCCTTTCTTTCTAAAAAAAAGTCGTTAGGGTGTCTGAAAAGTCATTGAATCTAACAACAAAGTCGCTAGGTTTGCAACTACGTGTCCCAGACTGCATCCCTGCTGAGAGTCCCTCCCTCCCTTCTCATGTTGCAGGAAGAACGTAAGCGCCCGCCCCTTGTCAATCAGTCACCATATAATTTTGGAATGGTTGTTGTGGTGAAGTTTTCCACCAATAGGAGAGATGTTGTGGTGTGTTTTTTTTTTCTTTTGGCAAGCCTTTTCCGCCTGTAAGACCTGTCGCTAATGTCTGCATGCTATGTTTTCCTGTCTCATACAGCGCGATCGAGCGCCGAACGTGATCAAAATAAGCAGAAAAAAAGTATCGCGGACATAATTTATCATAACTCTGGTTTTATTTGGCCTATCAACACAATTTAAAAACTGGTATATAGGTTGAGGTCCTCACTTTTGAGATAAGTTGAAACGGAGAGTCAACTTGGCTCCGTCTTGCAGCTACATCCGGTTAAATATGTCATGTGACTTGAACGCACACACAGACACACACACACGCACACACACACACACACACACACACACACACACTCAGAGTCTGGTTTTTAGCACCTGCAAAAACATGCTATTTACATATTTGACAAGAATGCAGAGGCTCCTTTTGCCCCTGAAAAAAATCAAATTTCAAACACAACTTGACTGGTCATTTCTCCAAAAGACAACCATGAAGCTCCATCCAAACCTGAAGCAGGCAGTTGGTGCATGTGTACAGTAACCTGAGGGGAGTGAGGTGAGTGCTTCTGAGGAGAACATGAGCAGTGAAGATTCACCTTGGAGCTAGAACAGAGACATGCACATGATTATACAGGGGCAGGGGCTCAAGTTTTTTCCAGTTGTTTATACAATATGGAAATTAATGTGAAATTAAAAAACAAAGTATTAATAGAAAGGTAATGACTGTCCTGTGTAGGTGACAGTGATATCCAATAGGCTAGGCACTCACGAGGCTGGCTGTGGCAAGTGTAAGTGAAAGCAACACGCACTGGCAGGAAGAACAGCAAACGCCGATGAAGGAAAAGGGTCTTTGCAGTGATGGGCGTTAACAGAGAGGGCGATGGCCAGAGGACACAAATGGGACGGGGAGGCAGCACGTTGGGGGGGGGGGGGGAGAGACGCGACACGGCTCGGGCCCGCCAGTGCCCCAACGGGGTCCTAGTTATTATTTTTCCTCCGCTTTAAACTGGAAAATGGCCCACTTCCCACTGGCGAAAACTCAGGAAATTTGGCAGGACGACCGGGCCTGGTGAAAAATTCGATATTCTGAAGTCGCCCAAACAATAAAATGCAAAATGGCTCCATAGCGCCCCCTAAGGTGAAAATTCACACTATTGACTGTCACGCCTGTACGCTTTGTCATATTGACACAAAAATTGACACACACATGTATCTCAATAAGATCTACAAAAAAGTCAGTGCGGGCGTATCTGTCAAATGTACGGTTAAAGGGTTATTTCGCATTTTTTGCAGATCCGCACACATTGGAATTTTGCTAACTCCTCCGAAAGCTTTTGTTCCACCGGCACCAAATTTGCTCAGGCCAATCTACACCCCATGGCCATTCAAAGTTGTACAAATCATGATGCTGCACCCCATGGTTTAGGTTCTAGGGGGCGCCAAAGATAACCCAAAAATCCACAGTCTTAAAAGTCTTATAACTTTTTATTTTTGTCCTCACTGGCCTCCAAGTTCTCTAGGATGATGCAATGTCCAGCAATTAACACATTTGTGAAGGAATTTTTACTCGCCAAAAGAGCGCCCCCCCATGGCAGGTGAAAAAAGTCCATTTTTTCTTGTCCCCTAAGGTGAAAATACACATTGTTTAGTGTCACGCCTGTACGCTTTGGCAAAATGACACAAAAATTGACACACACATGTATCTCAATAAGATCTACGAAAAAGTCAATGCGCGCGTATCTGTAAAATGTACGGTTAAAGGGCTATTTCGCATTTTTTGCCGATTCGCACACATTGGAATGTGGCTAACTCCTCCTAAGGCTTTCGTTCTACTGACACCAAATCCGTCAGGCCAAACTTCACCCCATGGCCATTCAAAGTTGTAAAAATCATGATGCTGCACCCCACGGTTTACGTTCTAGGGGGCGCCAAAGAGGACCCAAATATCCACATTTTTAAAAGTCTTATAACTTTATTTTTGTCCTCACTGGCCTCCAAGTTTTCTAGGATGATGCAATGTTCAGTCATCAACACATTTGTGAAGGAATTTTTTCTCCCCATAAGAGCGCCCCCCCATGGCAGGGGAAAAAGTCAAGTTTTTCCTGCCCATCGCTCAATGGCTCAAACGCATCGCTCTCTCTGCAAAACCGAAAGGAGGAGCAACTTGCCATTTGGATATATACTAGCTGTGTTTGTGCCCTCACTCCTGGTCCAGAATTTTTTCAAAAAGGACATGGAGTTTGTCTGCAGCGAGCGTTTTGGTAGAAACTGCGCCTCCCATTCATTATAATGGTAAATGACCACAGACAAGTGCGCACACCATCTTTGGACCTTGAGTGTGACGCGATCGGGAGGGGTAGGCGGTCGCGCTGGGGGCGGCGCGACACGGCTCGGGCCCGCCAGTGCCCCAACGGGGCCCTAGTTATTATTATTATTATTTTTCCTCCGCTTTAAACTGGAAAATGGCCCACTTCCCACTGGCGAAAACTCAGGAAATTTGGCAGGACGACCGGGCCTGGTGAAAAATTCGATATTCTGAAGTCGCCCAAACAATAAAATGCAAAATGGCTCCATAGCGCCCCCTAAGGTGAAAATTCACACTATTGACTGTCACGCCTGTACGCTTTGTCATATTGACACAAAAATTGACACACACATGTATCTCAATAAGATCTACAAAAAAGTCAGTGCGGGCGTATCTGTCAAATGTACGGTTAAAGGGTTATTTCGCATTTTTTGCAGATCCGCACACATTGGAATTTTGCTAACTCCTCCGAAGGCTTTTGTTCCACCGGCACCAAATTTGCTCAGGCCAATCTACACCCCATGGCCATTCAAAGTTGTACAAATCATGATGCTGCACCCTATGGTTTAGGTTCTAGGGGGCGCCAAAGATAACCCAAAAATCCACAGTCTTAAAAGTCTTATAACTTTTTATTTTTGTCCTCACTGGCCTCCAAGTTCTCTAGGATGATGCAATGTCCAGCAATTAACACATTTGTGAAGGAATTTTTACTCGCCAAAAGAGCCCCCCCATGGCAGGAGAAAAAAGTCCATTTTTTCTTGTCCCCTAAGGTGAAAATACACATTGTTTAGTGTCACGCCTGTACGCTTTGGCAAAATGACACAAAAATTGACACACACATGTATCTCAATAAGATCTACAAAAAAGTCAATGCGCGCGTATCTGTAAAATGTACGGTAAAGGGCTATTTCGCATTTTTTGCCGATTCGCACACATTGGAATGTGGCTAACTCCTCCTAAGGCTTTCGTTCCCCTGACACCAAATTTGCTCAGGCCAATCTACACCCCATGGCCATTCAAAGTTGTAAAAATCATGACGCTGCACCCCACGGTTTAGGTTCTAGGGGGCGCCAAAGATAACCCAAAAATCCACAGTCTTAAAAGTCTTATAACTTTTTATTTTTGTCCTCACTGGCCTCCAAGTTCTCTAGGATGATGCAATGTCCAGCAATTAACACATTTGTGAAGGAATTTTTACTCGCCAAAAGAGCCCCCCCATGGCAGGAGAAAAAAGTCCATTTTTTCTTGTCCCCTAAGGTGAAAATACACATTGTTTAGTGTCACGCCTGTACGCTTTGGCAAAATGACACAAAAATTGACACACACATGTATCTCAATAAGATCTACGAAAAAGTCAATGCGCGCGTATCTGTAAAATGTACGGTAAAGGGCTATTTCGCATTTTTTGCCGATTCGCACACATTGGAATGTGGCTAACTCCTCCTAAGGCTTTCGTTCCACTGACACCAAATTTGCTCAGGCCAATCTACACCCCATGGCCATTCAAAGTTGTAAAAATCATGACGCTGCACCCCACGGTTTACGTTCTAGGGGGCGCCAAAGAGGACCCAAATATCCACATTTTTAAAAGTCTTATAACTTTATTTTTGTCCTCACTGGCCTCCAAGTTTTCTAGGATGATGCAATGTTCAGTCATCAACACATTTGTGAAGGAATTTTTTCTCCCCATAAGAGCGCCCCCCCATGGCAGGAGAAAAAGTCAAGTTTTTCCTGCCCATCGCTCAATGGCTCAAACGCATCGCTCTCTCTGCAAAACCGAAAGGAGGAGCAACTTGCCATTTGGATATATATTAGCTGTGTTTGTGCCCTCACTCCTGGTCCAGAATTTTTTCAAAAAGGACATGGAGTTTGTCTGCAGCGAGCGTTTTGGTAGAAACTGCGCCTCCCATTCATTATAATGGTAAATGACCACAGACAAGTGCGCACACC
This sequence comes from Xyrichtys novacula, assembly GCA_962446985.1. NCBI lineage: Eukaryota > Metazoa > Chordata > Actinopteri > Labriformes > Labridae > Xyrichtys > Xyrichtys novacula. The sequence goes on from OY660878.1 coordinate 17,537,419, forward strand.
ATCTTTGGACCTTGAGTGTGACGCGATCGGGAGGGGTAGGCGGTCGCGCTGGGGGCGGCGCGACACGGCTCGGGCCCGCCAGTGCCCCAACGGGGCCCTAGTTATTATTATTATTATTTTTCCTCCGCTTTAAACTGGAAAATGGCCCACTTCCCACTGGCGAAAACTCAGGAAATTTGGCAGGACGACCGGGCCTGGTGAAAAATTCGATATTCTGAAGTCGCCCAAACAATCAAATGCAAAATGGCTCCATAGCGCCCCCTAAGGTGAAAATTCACACTATTGACTGTCACGCCTGTACGCTTTGTCATATTGACACAAAAATTGACACACACATGTATCTCAATAAGATCTACAAAAAAGTCAGTGCGGGCGTATCTGTCAAATGTACGGTTAAAGGGTTATTTCGCATTTTTTGCAGATCCGCACACATTGGAATTTTGCTAACTGCTCCGAAGGCTTTTGTTCCACCGGCACCAAATTTGCTCAGGCCAATCTACACCCCATGGCCATTCAAAGTTGTACAAATCATGATGCTGCACCCTATGGTTTAGGTTCTAGGGGGCGCCAAAGATAACCCAAAAATCCACAGTCTTAAAAGTCTTATAACTTTTTATTTTTGTCCTCACTGGCCTCCAAGTTCTCTAGGATGATGCAATGTCCAGCAATTAACACATTTGTGAAGGAATTTTTACTCGCCAAAAGAGCCCCCCCATGGCAGGAGAAAAAAGTCCATTTTTTCTTGTCCCCTAAGGTGAAAATACACATTGTTTAGTGTCACGCCTGTACGCTTTGGCAAAATGACACAAAAATTGACACACACATGTATCTCAATAAGATCTACGAAAAAGTCAATGCGCGCGTATCTGTAAAATGTACGGTAAAGGGCTATTTCGCATTTTTTGCCGATTCGCACACATTGGAATGTGGCTTACTCCTCCTAAGGCTTTCGTTCCACTGACACCAAATTTGCTCAGGCCAATCTACACCCCATGGCCATTCAAAGTTGTAAAAATCATGACGCTGCACCCCACGGTTTACGTTCTAGGGGGCGCCAAAGAGGACCCAAATATCCACATTTTTATAAGTCTTATAACTTTATTTTTGTCCTCACTGGCCTCCAAGTTTTCTAGGATGATGCAATGTTCAGTCATCAACACATTTGTGAAGGAATTTTTTCTCCCCATAAGAGCGCCCCCCCATGGCAGGGGAAAAAGTCAAGTTTTTCCTGCCCATCGCTCAATGGCTCAAACGCATCGCTCTCTCGGCAAAACCGAAAGGAGGAGCAACTTGCCATTTGGATATATACTAGCTGTGTTTGTGCCCTCACTCCTGGTCCAGAATTTTTTCAAAAAGGACATGGAGTTTGTCTGCAGCGAGCGTTTTGGTAGAAACTGCGCCTCCCATTCATTATAATGGTAAATGACCACAGACAAGTGCGCACACCATCTTTGGACCTTGAGTGTGACGCGATCGGGAGGGGTAGGCGGTCGCGCTGGGGGCGGCGCGACACGGCTCGGGCCCGCCAGTGCCCCAACGGGGCCCTAGTTATTATTTTTCCTCCGCTTTAAACTGGAAAATGGCCCACTTCCCACTGGCGAAAACTCATGAAATTTGGCAGGACAACCGGGCCTGGTGAAAAATTCGATATTCTGAAGTCGCCCAAACAATAAAATGCAAAATGGCTCCATAGCGCCCCCTAAGGTGAAATTTTCACCTGATGCCTGTACGCTTTGTCAAAATGACACAAAATTTGACATACACGTGTATCTGAATAAGATCTACGAAAAAGTCAGCGCGGGCGTATCTGTCAAATGTACGATTAAAGGGTTATTTCGCATTTTTTGCCGATCCGCACACATTGGAATTTCGCTAACTCCTCCGAAGGCTTTCGTTCCACCGGCACCAAATTTGCTCAGGCCAATCTACACCCCATGGCCATTCAAAGTTGTACAAATCATGACGCTGCACCACACGGTTTAGGTTCTAGGGGGCGCCAAAGATGACCCAAAAATCCACATTCTTAAAAGTCTTATAACTTTTTGTCCCCACTGGCCTCCAAGTTTTCTAGGATGATGCAATGTCCAGCCATCAACACATTTGTGAAGGAATTTTTACTCCCGAAAAGAGCGCCCCCCCATGGCAGGAGAAAAAAGGCCATTTTTTCTTGTCCCCTAAGGTTAAAATACACATTGTTGAGTGTCACGCCTATACGCTTTGTCATATTTAACACAAAATTTGACAATCACGTGTATCTCAATAAGATCTACGAAAAAGTCAATGCGCACGTATCTGTAAAATGTACGGTTAAAGGGCTATTTCGCATTTTTTGCCGATCCGCACACATTGGAATTTCGCTAACTCCTCCGAAGGCTTTCGTTCTACCGGCACCAAAAGAATGTACAAAAGAAAAATCTGGAAAAAATATTAATCCAATTTCATTTTACAGCAGACAAAGTAGTTTTGGCCACTGAGTGGCACCAAAGGGGGTTGTCTAGTAACAGCAGACAAAGTAGTTATGGCCACCGAGGGGCGCCAAGGGAGTTGTCTATTAAAGGGTTAAAGGGTTAAAAAAATTATTTTCAATGAAATGTTCTTCATGGTCCAGACTTTTTTCATGTAGGACATGTAGTTTGTCTGCAGCGAGTGTTTTGGTAGAAACTTCGCCTCCCATTCATTATAATGTGAAATGACCAAAGACAGGTGCACACACCACCTTTGGACCTTGAGTGTGACGCGATCTGGAGGGGGAGGCGGTTGCGCTGGGGGCGACGCGACGCGGCTCAGGCCCGCCAGTGCCCCAACGGGGCCCTAGTTAAGCCTTTTGTTTTTGTTTTTGTAATAAAAACCTTCGGCAGTGGGGTATTGTGGATTTCTAGATTTAAAATGATCTTTATAAGGTGTATTTTTATACTTTTAACTGCCTATATGAAAAAGTTTGAAGACAAATGAGTCCATTAAGAACTATTTTGTAGAGAATAACACATAACAATCAGAACTAAAACTTCAGATTTACAATACAACAAGGTTTTTAATTCACTGGTGGGTCTCGTAGACTTGTGCAGGTTCATCTTTACTGCTGCAAAAAAAACAAAAAAAATATGAGTGTTTGACCCAAATCATGGCACATTTTATTCTAGTGTGCCAATGTCTACTGGAATGATAATATGTGTATGAGTATTGCATCATTAATTGATGTTTTATTTTACATGTGTGGAGGTGTGTGATTCACCTTTGGTTTTGGGTTTTGGACAGGATGAGAGAGTTTAAACTCTGCTGGGAGCTCATCCTCAGAATACAGTCACAAAAATACACTCTCTGTATTAGGATGTTAGCGTGGATCTAGAAGGGTGATACATAGAACAAAAAAGAAGATGAATGAATGAGGTGAGAGAGAGCTGGAGAGTCAGTTTAACTGACACACATACTCACCAGACATTTTGCCCTTTGACTTCCAACACCTGTGAGTGAAGGTCATCGTCCATGGCTCTCTGGATGGAACCATTCCGCACCTGTGACCAAAAGAAATCATATGGAGGAATCCTTTAGTATCTCTTCATCAAAGGACAGTTGTCAGGTGAGTTTTTGCACTGATGCATTAGTATGTTTATCAGCCAAAATAATAGCAAGAAATGGGAGAGCAGGAACTCAGAAATCATGTTGCTGTAATTTAAATATGGATGTGGAGGCAGGAAATAAGACATTTGAAATGTTAGGCGAGGAGTAATAATAATAACAGTAATACATTTTATTTGAAGCGCCTTTCACGTCACTCAAGGACACTTTACAGAACATATAAAACAATAATAAAACACTATTAACAATTAACAATATTGGTTCATTTCAATTCCTGCTTCTGTGTATCTGTTGCGTTTACATCTCTCTCCACGGTATCATAGGTAATGTAATACAGTATTTAGAGGTCAGTTATGCACATTACAGTTGTTTATTGCATAAAAAGTTATCGAAAAATGAAGTTAAGGGCAAAGTATAAATCACGTCTAAAAATAGACTGAATCCCGACGTTGAAATGAAGTATAAACTTAGACTAGACGTCTAATATACGTCTTTTGCTCAGTGGGATGGCAAAGCATGTGGACATTTGTGTGACACGCTACTTACCCTATAATAATAATCGCCACCACCCGCTGCTCAAACGGCGTGAGGGTCTCCTCCCCCGGAACCCCACCTGTCTGGCCGGTACTCCTCCGGAGGGCAGCTGTATGCCGCTTGACCTCCACCTTGAGGTACGAGCACTTTTTTTTAATCTCCGCAGGGGTGCGTGTCTCGGAACCCACCGCGTTCACCCTCTCGCAAACTTTCTCCCACTCCAAGTGTTTTCGTTTTGCACTGACGCCACTGGACAGGCTGCCAAACAAAACACACTGTCGCTCCTCCACCTCCGCCACCAGAACCTCCACCTCGCACGCCGTAGATTTAGTTTTTCTTGTCATTTTGTCTGTGTGCGAGGACAGGGAGACCCTATTTAAATAAATCTGCATATTTATAGGAGGGCGTAACAGTTCTTATCGGTTGCTTGGCAACCACGCCAACCTGACTTTTATTCTGCAATTCTTACAAGGGGCTCCTAAAATAGATTAAAATACCCAGAAAATGAGTCTTTTACAGTTTAGGAAAGCCGTAAAAGAAGCTAAAGACTAACGTAAAACTGTGCTCTTTTGTGGAAACGATGTATCTTAATCCCACTGACAATGTAAAAGGCATACAAGGTACATACAAAAAATGCGTTTTCATACCCTCCAAACCAAACCGCGGCAGAGTAAAATGTGATCAGACGGTGAAATATGATCAGAGGGCTAAATATGGCATTATCAAGAGGCATTCAGGTACTGCGATTTAGCACACCTTACTAAGGAAGTGAATGTATTTCCATCACAGTCTAAATTGCTGCTCACCTTTTTATCCCAAATCATCAGAGGTTTGCTGCCGAGGCTGTACAATATGGACAAAAATCCGCTCTGAAAATCGTTTTTAAACATCTTCCTGGTGTAGTTAGTCCAAAGTCAATATAAACATACGTTTTCAGTCTATGAAACTGTTTTGCCTACAAGCGGTACGTTTGTTTTCAAATTTGGTTTCCATCGCAACACTTTTTGATTCCGTGTGACACAAGATAGCCATTTCTGCCACGTTAATTTGAATGTTTCAATAAATAAATTGATCGGTGTTCACGACGGTCCATAGAAGTTGTCGCATCAGCGTTACCATTGTAACGAAAACTCCGTCAAACATTTTAGATGTGTTTGTCGCTACCCGATCTGTCTCTAGTTTGTTTATTTTTTTCTTAATCCCCTGTAAAACGTCAATGGTATATCGTAAACTTTAATAGTGATAATAATAATTTTAAAAAAACGATCCGTCCCGGAAGTGGGACGGTAGGGTAAAGTAAAATCAAACTATTACAAAAAAAAACAAAAAAAACACTCTTATAAATCAAAATACCTTACCTGACAGAAACAAGAAAAATAAAAGACATACAAACCTATATTTGACTCCCTACACAAAAACATGAGAAAACAAGGGCTAACTCTCCCCTACATATACTGACTGCTTCTAACAATACAAGAACCCTCTAAGGTCCCTTAATAACAACAATCCAAAATCACACAATAGAATTCAACTGAACGATGGCTCGAAACGCTGTGCTCTGGCGAGATGTTGGAAGTGACGAAGGAGAGCCAGCATCCCTGCTCCTGCAGCCGCGTTTAAAATGCAGCCCATCTGCTCTCAGCCAATCACGCGCCTTCACTCCACAGCAGTCCTCCAATGCGCGTCTGGTGCGTCTTTACGCCGCCGTCCAATCTGGACGCACCTTTTTCTGCAGTACAGCTCAGAGAATCAGAGAAAGAGAGGAGGGAAGAAACAAAACTATTCTCTACACAATAAAACGATAAACAATACAATAATTAATACTATTTAAATGACCCACTGTCATAACAGGACTTTAAGCTGAGTCCAAAAGTCATACAACAGTCTGTGACACTGACTTCATATCAACCAATCACTTATAATGCATGATAAGCATATTGCATCTATACATGTGTTATATGGCTTTGTTACAATCCTTATAAGTGATTGTAGGCATTCATCAAAACTTACAGCAGTGGCGTTGAAGTGTTATAAACAGTGAAAATAGTATCTTATAAAGGTAGGGCTTTAAATGCTTCATATCCTCATGCAACAAAAAAAAATACATAGTGCTAATTCATAACAAGTGCTATCAAAGACACTAAACAAAAGAAAAGCTGTACTAGACCATACTCTGTTTACAAAGACCCAACGTAAAGATGGGATCAGACTGAGCCCCATCCTGTAAGATCATTTCCCATCCATCTTCAACCACATGAGTGAAACAGCATTTAGAGAGTTAGAGTGGAGAGGAAGAACTCCTTTAACAGGCAGAAACCTCGAGCAGAACTAGACTGATATTAGACAGTCATCTGCTGAGACTAAACTGGGTTTAGAGAGGAGAGAGAGAGAGAGATTGAAGGAGAGAGAGATGGACAAAGGAGAGACTGATAGAAGTAGATGGAGAAAGAGAGAGAGAGAGAGAGAGACTGAGAGAGAGATGGACAAAGGAGAGACTGATAGAAGTAGATGGAGAAAGAGAGAGAGAGAGAGAGGAAGATGAACAGAGGAGAGATTAACGCATGTTGCTGAAGCAGCCTTAAGCAGAGAAGTCCACAACAGCAGAATGCATGCAGCAGTGATCCAGAGAAACCTACAGGATGATGGAGCTCAGGGACTCTCAGAAAAGACTGAGAATTAGTGACTCCAGCAGGACATGATGATTCAGAGTTAATGACACAGACAGAAAGGGGATGGAGAGAAAGGTGCTCAATGTGCTCGTACCCCTAGCACTCTAAACCTATAGCAGCATAACTAAGAGCTGATCCAGGTCTGGCACAGCTCGAACTGTAAGCTTTGTCAAACACCTCAACTGTAAATAACTCGAGAGGAGAGAGGCCTGACAACTAAAGGTTATGGTTATGGTGGTTGTGGTTTCTGAACATAGAGAGCTTTGTAGGTCAGAAGTTTAACACACAGTGAGTGTGGAGAATACAGGGGGGTTTGGGCTCTGTTCTCCTGGTTCTGGTCAGTACCCTAGCTTCAAGCCTTTTGGACCTGCTAGAGAGTCTTTTAAGGGCCGAAAAAAGAATTAAGGAGAAGGATTTCCTGTAAGTTGAGTCATGTATTGTTGGGTTTTCATGTGTCACAGCAGATATATATCCATGGCAGAAAGGAGGTGTTTTATGTGTTGCCAAGCTTAGATACCTGCTGTACATCACCTTACAATGGGGGCCAAAAACCTGACAGGTAAAAGATATTTCTTATTAATGTTGTCAGTGCAACATTCACTTCACATGCTAAATTCTACACCCTTAAGAGTCCAACACTCGCTAAAACTGAGAATTTACATCTGTCTAAGATGTGCAGCAGTTGTTGCGTCTCATTGAGAGTGGCTGCACAGAAATGAAAACACTGTGAAAATGTGAGACACTGGAATGAAAGATAAGAAAAAAGGGCTTACTCTGAAAACAAAAAAGAAGAACATTTTCTAAACCATTTAAAGCCATGAATACAAAGTGCTGCTTCATTATTGAAGCTTCGCCCTCTCAGAGCGTGATGCTTCCTGTTCAATCATCCCTTGCTGGTCCTAGTTGTCTTTTGGCTCAGAGGTCAGTGGAGGTAAACAGGTCCCGCTTGGGTCACGCACACTCTGTCCAGAAAGGCCTCAGCTGTACTTTCCTTCGTCACCCCTCTCAGTGTGTGATTATGCAGTTCCACCCAGTTGTCTCCTCGGTGCCACTTTCACCCCCGATATGTCAGAGTCGTCTCACTGATGTGACTGCATGCACTCCCCTCAGAGTGTCACTGCCAGTGAGGATCACACAAAGACAGGTGTCACTTTAAATATGCACGAAACTCCTTAAACAAAACCCTGACAAAAACTATCACTCTTTTGAAAAATTCAGAGTCGCTCCATCGGAAAACATCAAATATTCACATGCAGGAAACCAAGAGTGAAGACTCAAACACTGGTGTCATTCAGAAAAAACAGATTGTTTCTAAACGGTGCTCACAAATAATTCAGGATCATTTTTCTGGCCTCAGGTTTCATCATTTAAATGGCAGATTTTAACAAAGGTCCTACAGTATAATACAGTTTAATTCACTGTAACAGCTGCCTCAGAGTCTTTATGTATAAACTCTCGAGGGTCAGTGTAACATCACCAAACAGATATATGGAGGTGAGGAAGGCTTCGAGTCTGTTGACACGGATTAGTTTTAATTTATCATCAATGTAAATGTTGAACGAACGGACAATGACAATTGTGGTGAAATCTCTTTGTGTACATGTTCCGGCGAATAATGGTACAACCAAATTGTCATATATTCATAAACATAAATTCAACTAATTTCAAACATCACGTGCGCATTAGGATGCATTTGGATTTTGATATCGTATAAGCCTTTTTTGGAGCCTCTGAAAAGGGGCCTGCTGAAAAAAAGGCAGTTATTGGGGTTGGACACTTGCTGTAGCTTGTTGGCTTGTTGCTTTCTGATCCACTGAGTTTTCAGGTGAGCCTGCAGATTTGTTGTTGATGAGTCAGGCAGCTGCTTTGTGCAGTTATTAGCTTTGCTATTTATTTGTCTCTGGTGTAGATCCTACTATACTTCCACACAGTGCTTTTAATGGCCCTCATTTATCAAGCTTGCGTACAGCAGAAAACTTGCAGACACCTTGCGTATGAAAATTTTGACGTGAGGATCGGCATTTATTAATCTGCACGTGAGCGTACGCTACGACCAAATCTCACGACAGGTCTGACATCGTGTACGCAAGTTTGAGTCAGTGTGGATCTGCGGTGCAACAAATGTCTGTCTCAAAATCATTGATAAACAAACCTCAAAACTGTCATTAATCACATCAGCCAAATTTCATTAAAGATTAAGATGTAAATAAAATAAATAAATTTGTTTTGTCCTTAGTGAAAAGGTCTATTTCATAACTCTGCCCAGAAACACTGCCACAGAGCAGGAGCGCCGTTTCAACATTACGCAAATATGCACACGCGCCACTGTGGAGCGCTGCATTTGACTCCTAAAAGGCAGGTGTCTCTGTCTTGGCCCAGCAGTGGGGATGTTGTTGTACACTCCTGAAAGGGTGTGGGACATCATTTCGGCCAGTACAATTTTGCACGATGTTGCACTGGAGAATGGAGTGCCGTTGGCTGTGCCGGTGCAAAGTGAGGACCCGATGCCCGGAGAACAATAACGAGGAGAGACTCCACAAAGGTGCTGTACAGAGGAGACAGGACCTTATTGATGGATTCTGACATGTAAAGTATAAGTTTAGAAAGTGCTCTTGCTATTTAATCAGTGATAAAAATCCAATAGAAATCCATAAAAATGTGCCTCAGGGGCAGCAACACACCGTTTGGTGAGGTTAATAATTATTTTTGTTCAGCCTCTGTCAGACTCTCCAGTCTGCTCTACATTACAAAGACGCAACAAACTAAATACTTTCAATAAAAAGAGCAATGTACCCTGTCATACCAATAAAACATATGAGGCATGTATGAGATATTAATTTATCATCATGAGCAACTTATTGACTAATGATTTATTCAAACTTCAGCCACTGTCCGCTATTCCACGGCAGCGCTGTTCACCGCCTCCATAGTCCTGCTCTAGACAGGAGTTTTCTGGACTGCTTTTATACCAGTTTTGATGCTTTCAAAGATAAAATCCTTGTTAGTTTCCACCACAGACGTGAGGATATCCACTTTCATCTCGGAAAAGTTTCAAATCTTTCTAATATTTCTCCTCTTTCATGTTTGACCTGAGTGGGCGGGGCTTCTGAACCCCGAATATTTAAGGGTGTGACATGTTAATGACGATCGATTTCAGCCGCTGCATTTATCAAGACCTGATCATACGTACACTGGGATTGGTCAGATACGAACCCTTGCAAAAATCTCACGTGTGTCCTATCGTACTATGAATCCTGCACTCAGATCTGCGCTCAGATCTGCGCAAGATTGATAAATAAGGGCCAATGTGTTTTGGTGTTGTGAATCTCACTCAGTGCGGCTTGTCCTCCACTTTTGTAAAATTCCTTTCCTGCTTTAGTTTCCTGAGATCATGAGACCAGAGATTGGTCAGGTTTCAATGAGGGCACCCTCTACTGGATCTCATGGCCACCTACTTTAGGGAGCTGCTGGTATACTGAGCTTGGACAACTCATTACAGTCTGAATATGAGCTTTTCCTCCAGAGTGTGAAGGTTTGCACATCAATAAAAAGTGACAGCCCTTTTGAATGTGGGTTGTTGCATGTTTTTTTAACACTGTTTTATTCGTTTAGTTTCTTTATTGGTATTATTGTGGATGAGGTTGAGCATGTGCAGCATTTCAGTCCGAGACAACTTTCCCCAGGAGGACAATTAAGTGCATCTTATCTCACTGTATCATATCATAATGATGATGAATCATCCTGTCTACCATTAAAGATGTAGATGAAGCTGAACTTCTTCTGCCCTGTTGCTGTAGCTTAGCTTGCTACATCTTTATGGGTGGTAGCTTTGGTGTAGTGAAACTAGATTTAGGGGCTGCTGACAACCTCTCCACCCAGGAGACAATGAGCTCCACCAGCAAGATCATCATGGCAGCCACATCATGATGTTGGAGTTCTGCTCTGACAGCACATGGATAGTAGTTGCAGCAGGAATATTTCCTAAACCTCAAATGTTTCACACCAGATCACCTCCTTCACTGACAAAGATGTTTCCACACTTGGGGAGTTGGCAGAGATGCTCATTCACACACCAACATGAATATATAGAAAGGGTCTATTGCTGGGACCTTCATCTTCATCACGTCTTAAAAACACAGGTTGTGTCCTGCTGTGAACCTGGTGTGTTCTGTCTAATGTGCTAGATTACTTCTTGTCACGTTCAATCTCCGCTCCTCATAACAGCAGCTCAGTTTCCATGGAAGCAGACGAGACAGCCGCAGTGACCATGAATAGCATACTAGTGTGCTGAGCGTCAGGTCAGAGCTTGCACACTGTAATGACTCATAGCAGAGGTAAGGATGAATCACGGCTGCAGTGACGCAGGGGGAGGGAATATTTGCTGGGCTCCTCAGATTAAAGCACCACCACCCATCACCAAACAGGCCAGTCCACAGGAGCACCCACCTAAGACACCGGAAAAATAACCTCCTACACAGTCATGTGAGTGACATCATGGGAATGGATTTTTAAAATTTATATCAAGACCTTTCTAATTTGAAAGCTTCTGTGAGGAACTTAAAGTTTGTAGGCCTTTATTACATTATCAATATCACACAATGTCACAATATCAATGTCAATAAATTCCACCAGCAACCACAAAACCCTGAGTGCAACTTAAAGCCAACGCCATAAGAAAAGAAGGGCCAACACATGGCAGGGCATCCCATTAACTGGGACCTTTGTCGTTGATGCAGGCTAAATACCACCAACTCAACCTTGCCCCCTGACACATGATGCAAATGGAAAATGAGCTTAAAAAATGAAGCAATATGCATGATCAGCAAACCTGCAGCAAATTCATCCAGCATATTTACATGAACAGTTAAATTGAGCTACAGTCACTCCTCAGTGAGATGATCCAGCTGGACAACTGTCATCATCCCGGTTTAAAAGTGAGTATGAAATTGACAGTGTATGTGCCCCCACCCCCCAGCAGATTTTGTTTACAATCCAGCAACTTAAAGATTAACTATGTGTTTAGAACAAAATCAAATTTTGATTTTTTTTTCAGGTATAAGGGCATCATGTCTGGAAAAAAAACAAGCATCCTCTCTTAAAATAATATTCACCCCACCCCTTACAGCTGCCCTGTTGGTTCTGAGTAATCTTTTTTAGGGATGAGGGTGAACATGTGAAACAGACCTAGGTTTGTTTGGGAAAAGACTCTGAGGTGAACCTGCCTGAAGCGATATCATCAGTGATTCTGCTCACATGCACCTCACTCTGTCTATAACAACAACAAAAAAAGGTTTGGATGATATTTCAGTTTGATGAAGAGACTCATGTTGCGGTGGTGGTGCTAAGCGAGGTTCAGATGCTAGATGTTGCAAAGAAGCAACAAAGGGATTCCACAAACCCCCGGGTGTGTATGGTGGCAGGGGCTTACCCAATCACTAAGCCTAGCAGTTGCCATGGTGACAGTGCCCACACTCCACTAAGGAGATGGACAAACTCCCATCCAAAGGGAAACCTAATCATCCACCTTCACTGAGACATAAGGGGGAGGAAGGATGGGTGAGGAGAAAGAGGGAGCTGATGGCTCCCTATGTTCTTGATATCAGACGCATGTCTCACATTTGAATGTTCCTGCAGACACACAACCTTTCACAGGGCTGAACCATAAACAGACAGCGTTAATCCAGTTATATGGGGCTAAAGCCCGGAGGTAACATTCAGACTTGTGCAAATTGCTTGCAGGCATCAAGAGCATTTATAGTGACACATAACAATCTAATCATGGTCTCCACCATCAGTATTCCATGTGTACCTAAATCCTATCCCAACACACAAGAGGACCCTTATGTCAGGTACTTCTGAGGAACAAACAACAATAAAGCAGAAGCACACATCACAAAAGGTGGGATAAGATGAGTGACTCTAACTTGAAATAGTCTCTGCGGTGTTGATGTGTTCAGGTTTTTTTTTTTTTCTTTGAGCAGATGTGGGACATAAAGCACAAAGCTGATCTTAATCGCTCTGTGTGAATCTGCAGAGACAGCTGGGAGCATGCTTGATGGTTATCTGCATGTAAGGAAATCAAAGCTGAAAGATAAGGGGGGACTTCTCTATCATAGCTTTAGTAATAAGTTATTATAGGGAATGATATCTCCTTATTGATAACGCATGCGTGCCAGGATCTTTGGGAGAGAAGACAGTCAGTCAGAGGTGTTGAAACTAATTATGCAAAACTTGGTAGAAAAGCAAGCTTAAAAAGCCTGAGCAAAATGTAAAAGCTAAAAGAGAAAAACAGGATCACTGCTATTTTTCATAACAATGTTAAATTACAAGAATTAATACTTTTATGAGCTTCACCATTTCTCTACCAAGCCAGTGTTTGTGCTTCGATTTCAAAGGTCATATTTTACATATGAGTGGACATGAACTGACAGTATGTGGCACCAGGAATTCTGGGTTATGAGGAAAGGTGCATTTAAACCAAGGTACATGTTTTAAAAACATTGTAAATAGCATTTTTAGGGTTAAAGGGCGGTTTGTACACCACAAATGAAGAACATGACACTGCAGGTCCATGAGTTTGTGCTGGTTAGGATTTCTTTTTGTTAGTATGTTCCCTACTCCAGAAAAAAAGGAATCTCAAAGAACTCACCAACCAAACAACAAACCTACCATCTTTAGAGCCAATGAACTTACCAATCACCCAACCAACTGACAAATCAATCAATTACATAGCTAACCAATCAAAACTAACCAACCAACTGGGCTACCAACAGATATCAAATCAATCAACCTACCTTGGTGCTCACAAATTGATCTGGTGGCCATCCACTTAGCCAACTGACCACCCAACCAACAACCAGTCAGCCAACCACCCAACCAGCCACCCACTCAAACAATGACGAATTAACCAATCATTTAGCCAACCAATGATACAGCAACCAACTGGACTACAAACCATAAAAAAAAATCAACTAACCTTACCAAACTATCAACAAACTGACCGAATGACCAGATAACTAACCAGATAACTGACCAGCCAAATAGCCAAAAAACTAACTGGCATACTGTGGTGAGGCTGTTTGGAGCCACTGTCTCATTGTGAACACTGAGATAGAGAGAGAGGACCTGTTATTATTTTAAACTAATGACCTGATGACACTCACCTGTGTGAGAATGGGAGAAACACAGCGTAGCTGTTAAAAGGGAGACTGGGTGGGCAGGCACATGAGAGAAACACTGGACTGCTGTTGTCTGTGGCCATGGCCAGGGGACAGAGATGTAAATAATGACAGAGTGTGCTGTCCATGACTTTTTAGTTATTGACAGTGACGATAGTTGGAAAGGAGAACAGTTCCTGTGTTAGGAGGAGAGGCCTGTCGTCTCCTGTAGGTACAGAGTGGCTGGTTTGTAAGTCCCTGTGCTGGATCCACAGAGGTGTCTGCATGCCTCGCTGTACATGTGTGTTAAATCTCCCCACCTACGCGTTGATTTCTGCATGGTGCGTAGTGGTCTTTAGTGTATGAGATGCATGTAGTTCACAAACTTTTATTATTGTGCTGGGCATCATTTGCTTAGCGTGTGGTGTGTCCCGTGTGGGTTTTTTTCTTTTGCAGTGTTTGGGCATGGGCTGGCCCTATTGCAGGAACACTGATGCTCAGTGGAGACAGATACAGAGTCTCTTGGCCATATTCTTAATGAATTTGTGATCTCAATAAAGTCTGTATTGTTATACCTTTTAATGAAGTCTCGGTGTAGATTTCTCTTGCCTCTGACACTGGACCAGACCGGATAAACAAAGGTGGTGGCAGCGTAGACCTCCATAATAAAACTAAAATATACAGTTTCCTACTACTAAGTAACAGATCTACCAATCAACTAACTGAACAACCAAACGACCGACCAGCCAACCGGTCAACTATGAGCCAACAAGCTTAAAAACCAACTGACCAGCCAACCAATCAACCAGCAACCAAACCACTAACCACTAACCAATGCAACAACCATGAAGTTAACCAACTAACCAACCAAAATTAAACTAAAAGCCAAATGACTAACTGATCAGCCAACCAACTGACCAACCAAACAAGCACACATATAGCCGATCAACCAAGCGCATAATGCATATTATCCCATTTAAAGAAAAATAAACAAATAAATCTCAAATCCCATTTAGCTAACTAACTAATCAACCAACAAGCCCACTACTAACCAATTCAGCAACTATACTCATTATCAACTGATGCATCAAACAACTAACCAGACAGCCAACTAAACAACGGGGCTCATGGCTAACGGGAAACAACCAATCACCAGGGGCCTCATGTATCAACACTTGCGTGGAACTCATACCAGAAACGAGCGCACACAAGGTCCGTCACGCTGAAAAAAATCCGTATGTATTAATGTGTGCGGGCGCCGAAATCCACGTGTGTTCCCTTGATAAATCCCAATCAGCGTGGAATTGAGCACAGATGTCAGAGTGACTGGGCCCGTCCCCGTTACGCCCTCCTATAAATATGCAGATTTATTTAAATAGGGTCTCCCTGTCCTCGCACGCAGACAAAATGACAAGAAAACTAAATTTACGGCGTGCGAGGTGGAGGTGCTGGTGGCGGAGGTGGAGGAGCGACAGCGTGTTTTGTTTGGCAGCCTGTCCAGTGGCTTCAGTGCAAAACGAAAACGCTTAGCGGTGGAGCGTCCACCAGCCGCGGCGCTTCCGCTGGACCACCCGGACGCAGTGGAAGGGTCCTCACGGAGGCGGTCCTGCAATCGCAGGAAGAAATCATCAGGGGGATCGCGGGATCAACGAGCGGCTGGACTGGCTCGTAAATGTCCTCGAGCGTCTGGTGGAGAAAATAAATTAATTTGGCTCATTGAACTGTGTATTCACTTCTTACCCATTCACACTGTGGCGATGAGATTCTCCCGCGCGAGGACGGCGGCCCGGCAGGGATCAGCTCGCCTCCCTCTGTCTGCTGCTGGTTCGTCATGTGGGGCAACGTGCTGCTCGGCCACGGGGATGTGGTGCATGCTTGTCACATAGTGAGTCACCAAACACCACCACACAGCGTCGCCAAAGTGCGAATCACAGTCAACGCAAGTATCGGCTCAACGCCAATTTCTACACCACCTCCTGACTTTGCGTTGATTAGCGCTGGAACCGACGCTCGTTTCGCGATGATAAATCTGGACGTGTGCGCCGATTTTGGCGTACGCAAGGTTTTCTTGCGCCGCAAGCGTTGATACATGAGGCCCCTGATGTGCTTATTTACTCTGGGTGTATTCTTGCTCATTCATTTGGGGCTCTGTTGTGTTTTTCTCTACACGTGATATAAGAGTATATGCACCTCCCTGGTCTGTTACTGTGATCTACAGTCTGGTTGTCTTTCAGTCCAGCTCATGGGGAATCTTTCTGCAGGATGGACTCTTGCTTTTGTTCTTTACTTTGCATACAGTGAATACAGACGGTCTTTGTTTCCTGCAGCATTAAAAGTGGACCATAATGGAACAGATTCCTTCTGGACCTGTGATCTGAGTGTAAACTAACAGTATCTGACAGACCTATAAAACTCACCTGACCGCTGCGCTTCACCTGAGGTGTCTTTCTGCTGCTGAAAATCAATCTGAGCAGAGAGTCGCACCTCTGGGACCTCCTATCCACACGCTGCAAGATTATCCAGTGTAACAGGTTCAGTCAAGTGATCAGCAGTTTCTTTGAAATTAAAATGCATCGGTTTGTTTCATGCAGCAGCCTGTCACTGCCAAACAGATCACGTTATAAATGTGACATTAACCTAAAATCAAAGAGCAAAAAAAGGCTGTTACTCATGATGGTGTTAAACTGAATGAACATGTTTTACATACTGATAAAAGAAGCCTTATTACCCCATGTGCTAATCAATCTCCTCATCATGTAAATTAGCTCCCTGCTGCTTAATAAAAATGATTACAGGATGTGTTTCATCTCATTACAAATCTCAGTTTATCCTTCTCCATGTTTATGCACTTGAAATCTCCCATTAGTAACAGATATTTATCTTTACGTTGGAGGGTTGGTTGTCACATGGCCCAGTTACAGAAGGAGGCCTGACTTCTTGATTTATTTTCAAAGCAGATTAAAACAGGGTCTATGGCTAGCAAATGCAATCAAGTTAATCCAAACTCTAAAATGCAAAGAGAAAGAGGGCTCACCAAATTTCACCGCGTAATTTCCTGCCTTTATTTCTATTTAAACTATTTATGTCATAATCAGGGTTATTTGATGGCCTTTCATGGACAGGTCTTACTCAAAGCTGGGGACTCATCTGTTTCTTTTGAGAGTCCTGTGCCTGTTCAACCAGCTGTAATATATTTATTCAACGTAGCTGTACTTAATACAGATCCCTGCTCGTGGGAAATGAAGCAGGAGTGCAGATCTATGTTCATAGATTTTAAATTACTGTAATCTATCGCAGAAAACATAATACATGCACAAAACAGCAAGTCCAACCATCTACTCCTCATCCTCTTCAACGTTATCTCATCTTTTAAAATGACGCTCCATAACAGCTTGTATTTATGGACGACTTGACTCAGAGCCAGCTTCTGTTTATGTTGGAGCGATCTCAGCTGGTGCAACCCTAAAATAAAGTCAGTAATTACATTCAAACTTGGCCAAGTTTGCATTTACACACAGCTGGTGCAACCCAGTGCTGATCAAACCAGGTAACCTTTATTACGATTAGGGCCTGTGTCCACTGACAACATATTTTGCACTGGAAGGGCCCACAATGAGAGCCTCTCACTGACACTAAAATGTCGTTTTAACCTTTTCCCCTCCATTGAAGACAGAGGGCTCTATTTTCGTGCCTCGCTGGAGACGTGCCTTGTCGGCGCGGCGTAAGTCAGGTACGCCACGCCGACAAGGCATTCCCAAGCACAATTTGGTATTTTGGTGAGCGGCGCAGCCCGGCATAAGTATCCCCCCTCCCTAACTCAGCTCCTCCCAGCGGCGTAAGTCGTTGCGAGGGAGGAGAGAGGGCGTGGAGTGGGTTTAACACAGCTGAGACCTGTATTTACCAATAACATCAGCTCCTCTCCTCGCCTTTAAATCCGCCACAGGCGAGGCGTATTACTATTTTCGTGAAGTATCAAAGAGATCAAGAGATGTCTGAAGACAGTAATGCCACACGATGGCGACAGAAGACAGCTTCTCAACAAGTGTCACTGTAAGCGCTGCATTGGGCGTCCTCCACACTCTCTCATATGAGCACAGAGGGATTTGGTGTGTGTAAGTTTGGACCCACTAGTAAGACAAGCACCCTTTTCCACAGATAAAGACACTCACATAAAGTTGCATATATTCAAACCTCACGTGACAAAGGTGGGTTGAGCGCACAGATCACAACATAAACTCCAAAAATGGCATTAAAATCGGAACCATCTGTGCGTAAATGACGCATCGCGCTCCGTGGCCTGTCTCTTTCTTTCACAGATGTTGGCGTATAAAATAAATTTGACAAAACTGAATATTATAATATCCGTATGTCGGCTTAAAGTAGATAACTCATCTGAGCGCTGAAACAAATCATCTGGGGCCTCATGTATCAACGCTGGCGGCGCCAGAAAACCTTGCGTCCGCCAAGATCGGCGCACACGTCCAGATATATCATCGCGACACGAGTGTCGGTTCCAGCGCTAATCAACGCAAAGTGAGGAGGTGGTGTAGAAGTTGGCGTTGAGCTTGTGTTAACGGCACTTTGGCGACGCTGTGTGGCGGTGTTTGGTGACTCACTATGTGAAAAGCGTGCACCACATCCCCGTGGCCAAGCAGCACGTCGCCCCACATGACGAACCAGCAGCAGACGGAGGGATGCGAGCTGATCCCTGCCGGGCCGCCGTCCTCGTGCGGGAGAATCTCATCGCCACAGTGTGAATGGGTAAGAAGTGAATACACAGTTCAATGAGCCAAATTAATTTATTTTCGCCACCAGACGCTCGAGGACATTTACGAGCCGGTCCAGCCGCTCGTTGATCCCGCGATCCCCCTGATGATTTCTTCCTGCGATTGCAGGACCGCCTCCGTGAGGACCCTTCCACTGCGTCCGGGTGGTCCAGCGGAAGCGCCGCGGCTGGTGGACGCTCCACCGCTTGTCGGCGTGCTGGTGCTGATGCTGATGCTGATGCTGGTGCTGGGGCTGGGGACCGGGGTGGCCCGAATGCCGCTGGTCCTGGCCGACGACTCCGAGCCGGCTGATGGGCTGCCGCGGGCCGGGGTTCCGCAAGCCGGCGACACGGCCGACACATTGATTTCTGTGACACAATAAAAATATTGGTTCATTTCAATTCCTGCTCTTGTGTATCTGTAGCGTTTACATCTCTCTCCACGGTATCATAGGTAATGTAATCCAGTATTTAGAGGTCAGTTATGCACATTACAGTTGTTTATTGCATAAAAAGTTATCGAAAAATGAAGTTAAGGGCGAAGTATAAATCACGTCTAAAAATAGACTGAATCCCGATGTTGAAATGAATATAAACTTAGACTAGACGTCTAATATACGTCCTTTGCTCAGTGGGATGGCAAAGCATGTGGACATTTGTGTGACACGCCACTTACCCTATAATAATAATCGCCACCACCCGCTGCTCAAACGGCGTGAGGGTCTCCTCCCGCGGAACCCCATCTGTCTGGCCGGTACTCCTCCGGAGGGCAGCTGTACGCCGCTTGACCTCCACCTTGAGGTCCAACCACTTTTTTTTAATCACCGCGGGGGTGCGTGTCTCGGAACCCACCGCGTTCACCCTCTCGCAAACTTTCTCCCACTCCAAGCGTTTTCGTTTTGCACTGACGCCACTGGACAGGCTGCCAAACAAAACACGCTGTCGCTCCTCCACCTCCGCCACCAGCACCTCCACCTCGCACGCCGTAGATTTAGTTTTTCTTGTCATTTTGTCTGCGTGCGAGGACAGGGAGACCCTATCTAAATAAATCTGCATATTTATAGGAGGGCGTAACGGGGGCGGGCCCGGTCACTCCGACTTCTGCGCTCAATTCCACGCTGATTGGGATTTATCAAGGAAACACACGTGGCTTTCGGCGCCCGCACACCTTGATACATACAGATTTTTTTCAGCGTGACGGACCTTGCGTGCGCTTGTTTCTCGTATGAGTCCGACGCAAGTGTTGATACATGAGGCCCCTGTTCAGCCGCAGCTGCAGCAGGACGGAGAGAGGACACGGAGACATGTCCAGGTCGAGCTGCGCGAGAAATAAGAGGAAGAAAGAAAAGGAGGGAGACGAATTACATGTGTAGTTAACTTCATCATGTGTGTCTATTCACTAGATATTTAATTTAATTTAACGCAGTTTCAGCTGTGTTGATTCGGTCAGGTTGTTTGTCCAAACCCGTACCAAACGCGCTCATCAGATCAGATATAGATCAGAATATATCTATATAGATCTAAATGTATGTGCTGACTCAGATTAATAGTTGTTGATGAATATTTATTGCACTGAAATGTGCCTGACACTGTGGAAACCTGCCGATGAGGCATCGGTGATGTATGCCGATACGCCGCTGGTCTACCAAAATACCTCTAGACCAGCTGCACTCCGCCTGCGCTGAAAGCTGACCAGGTTTGAATCGGCGAGCTTTCAGCGCACTTTACATGGCACTGGCGAGCACGAAAATGTCACTGCGCCTGCTGATTCTGTCGACACCTCCCCCTGCCACGCCACCACGCCCAGCTTGGCGGATCTCGGTTCGCCTCCGTGTGCCTCAGTCCACGAAAATACCAAACTGGCTGTACGCCGGGCTGTGCCAAACGAAAATACAACTGCACGGGGTCCGCCACCCTCCGCTGCCTCACCGGCGTACACGAAAATAGAGCCCAGAGTCTATCATGCTGCATTTTAACTGTCAAACAATAGTGGCACTCTAACATACCTTGTGGCGTAGTTCAGCACTCCTGGTTCCATAAACAAAAGAGCTCCATCGCTATCAGAGAGGAGCAGGTAAAAAGGAGAGAGAGGGAAATGTTGCCTTTAGAGTCAGATTATGTATTTTCATAGGGATCACACCTTTGCCATGATACTAGCATATTTATATAAATACAATAAAGCAGAAGGTCGTCATCCCAGCCCAGAACATCATCAGCTGCCCTCTCCCCTCCCTGAATGAGCTGTACAGCCCACAACATCCTCAGAGACCCCTCACAACCCGGTCACCACCTATTAGTGGTGTGTCAGTCTTGAATGAACGGATCAAAAGAACTAGTTCTTTTTGGTGAACGAAATGAACTAGTTCTCCCCCCCTAAATGACCCGTTCAGTCCGTTCAGTTCCTTTGATTGGCTGAAGAGGGACTATCTCCGTGCTTGCCTGTCTTATCCTATCGTCGCGCCTCGTTCTGTGTGTGGGTGGGGCTTAGAGAAGCAGCAGCAGTACTACTGAGCTGACTGAAAGACTGGCATGACCGAGTTGACTGAAAGAACGGGTTAAATGAACGAAAGACCGAGTTGAACGAAAGACCCAGACGGATGAACGAGTTGACTGAAAGACCGAGTAAACGAAAGATCCAGACGGTGAACGAGTTGACTGAAAGACCGAGTGAACGAAAGATCCAGACGGTGAACGAGTTGGCTGAAAGACCGAGTAAACGAAAGATCCAGACGGTGAACGAGTTGACTGAAAGACCGAGTGAACGAAAGATCCAGACCGATGAACAAGTTGACTGAAAGACCGAGTTGACTGGCCGCCGCACGAGCCGACAGCCGAGCCTGAGCGAGTGGGACAGTCACACACACACAAAGGCACACAGCTGCTGCTGCAGCCAGAGGCAGAGAGAGAACTATTAATATGCATTTGCACTGTCTGTTGACATTTTGTACTTTTTATTATTGTTTTTAATGCACCTCAAAATAATAAAAACCATTAAAAACCTTATATATTTTGTTATTCCTACTATAATTTTATATTACAAGGAGTGCAGCGCGATCGCAGCGTTGGTCCGTTCGCTCAGCATCTGAACGAACGTGAACAACATGAACGAGCGGACTGACTAATGACCGATTGACCGAAATGACAAGTCTTTTTACTGAACGACCCGGAATGATCCGGTTCACTGAAATGAACGGTTTTGCCCACCACTACCACCTATTTGAACTGCTGCCTTCGGGCAGAAGATAAAGGGCAATTAAAAAAAAGGACCAACTGCTTAAAAACTGTACCCGAAAGTAATGACAGCACTTAACTGCAAGTAATAAACTTTACGAGAACTGGACATGTCCTGCGTGTGTGTTTTTTAATGTGATATGCATACATTTTTATACACTGTTTTTACACTTGAGATTGTAGTGTTTTTGTTTTCATATCTGCACTAAGAAGCGTTGCACTCAATTTCGTTGTACATGTACAATGAGAGTAAAGATAGTCTATTATATTCTGTTCTATTCCCTGGTATGTATTGATCTGTGTGAGTTTAAGTGTAATGTCGTCCTCAGTCTGATCAGGATCAGAGAGAGAGAGAGATAGTGAGAGAGAGGGAGAGAGGAGCGAGACTTAAAGCACAAGTATAATACACTTTAAATTCTCCATACCAGACTAGAACAAACACAAAAGGACTTGTTTACAGACACAAACAAGAGAAAAGGTAACAAAGGTCATTATAACTCACAGTGGCCCTCGTTTATCAAGCTTGCGTATGGCAGAAAACTTGCATACACCTTGCGTAAGACAATTTTGGCGTGAGGATCGGCATTTCACAATCTGCACGTGAGCGTACGCTACGACAAAATCTCACGACAGGTCTGACATCGCGTACACAAGTTTGAGTCAGTGTGGATCTGCCGTGCAGCAAATGTCTGTCTCAAAATCATTGATAAACAAACCTCAAACCTGTCATTACGCACAATCAGCCAAATTTTATTAAAGATTAAGACGTAAATAAAATAAAATAAATTTGTTATGACCTTAGTGAATAGGCCTATTTGATAACTCTGCCCAGAAACAGTGCTACAGAGCAGGAGCGCTGTTTTAACATTGCGCACACACGCACACGCGCCACTGTGGAGCGCTGCGTTTGACTCCTAGAAGGCAGGTGTCTCTGTCTTGAGCCAGCAGTGGGCATATTGTTGTACATTCCTGAAAGGGTGTGGGACATCATTTGGGCCAGTACAGTTTTACACAACGTTGCACTGGCGAATGGAGTGCTGTTGGCTATGCCGGTGCAAAGTGAAGACCCGATGCCCAGAGAACAATAACGAGGAGAGACTCCACAATGGTGCTGCACAGAGGAGATAGGACCTTATCGATGGATTCTGACATGTAAAGTATAAGTTTAGAAAGTGCTCTTGCTGTTTAATCAGTGATAAAAATCCAATAGAAATCCATAAAAATGTGCCTCAGGGGCAGCAACACACCGTTTGGTGAGGTTAATAATTATTTTTGTTCAGCCTCTGTCAGACTCTCCAGTCTGCTCTACATTACAAAGACGCAACAAATTAAAACTAAATACTTTCAATAATAGGAGAAACGTACTATATGTCATACCAATAAAAAATATGAGGCATGTATGAGATATTAATTTATCATCATGAGCAACTTATTGACTAATGATTTATTCAAACTTAAGCCACTGTCCACTATTCTGCAGCAGCGCTGTTCACCGCCACCAAAATCCTGCTCCAGACAGGAGTTTTCTGGACTGCTTTTATACCAGTTTTGATGTTTCCAAAGATAAAATCCTTGTTAGTTTCCACCACAGACGCGAGAATATCCACTTTCAGCTCAGAAAAGTTTTGCATCTTTCTAATACTTCTCCTTTTTCATGTTTAACCTCAGTGGGCAAGGCTTCTGAGCCATGAATATTCAAGGGCGTATATTAATGACGATCGATTTCAGCCGCTGCATTTATCAAGACCAGAACATACGTGCGCTGGGATTGGTCAGATACGAACCCTTTCATAAATCTCGTGTGTCCTATTGTATGATGAATCCTGCATTCAGATCTGTGCAAGATTTATAAATGAAGGCCAGTGCGTCTGACTCTGAATTCACAGAAAAGGTTTTTCAATCATGCAGTTATCAAACAAGAGTGAAAAAATTACCTGTTTATCTAATGTTCTTCTCATACCCTAAAAATTCTGTAAATATTCAATCCAGAGTCAGGCCCACATACGAATATTATAATATTCAGTTGCGTGAGCCAAGTTCATTTTATATGCCAACATCAGTGAAAAAAAGAGCCAGGCCACGGAGCGTGATGCGTCCTTTACACACAGGAGGTTCCGATTTTAATGCCATTATTGGAGTTTATGTTGTGATCTGTGCGGGGCTGCCTTCTGTCGCCATCCTGTGGCATAGCGGTCTTCAGCCATCTCTTGATCCTTTGGACTACTTCACGAAAATAGTAATACACCTTGCTGGTGGCGGATTTAAAGGTTAGGAGAGGAGCTTATGTGATTGGTGAAAACCGGTCTCAGCTGTGTCAGAACCACTCTACGCCTTCTCTCCTCCCTCTCTACTACTTACGCTACTTGGAGGAGCTGAGTTAGGGAGGGGGGATACTTACACCGGGCTGCGCCGCTCACCAAAATACCAAATCGTGCTTGGGCACACCTTGTCAGTGTGGCAGACCTGACATAAGTCGCACCTCCGCCATGGCGCTGGCGAGGAACGAAAATAGAGCCCTTTTTTTTTGTTTTTTACTATTTCTACATAAAATATTCAGAACAAATAACAGATTTGACTGTCAAAAGTCCGCAGGATGGGATTTGTTAAAAGACCCATGAAGAGGACAAGATAAGCAAAGGCTGCTTTGTCCACTGGGGGCAGCAAAGTTAACACAAACCAAAAGATCCTCACAAGAGCTTTAAAACAAACACGAATGGCTGGAAGACGTTACAATACATTTTTATTTACGGAAATGAAGCTTGGTACTTTCTTTGATACCTTTTTAAAGAAGGTTTTCATAGGAATTAAAATATTTGATAAAACATGCTGGTTAAAGAGGATGATAGGAGCTCTGTGGGGGTTTCCTTGGTTCTGGAGGATTCTTGAGGAACTGCAGTTTTTTGCACCCCTGCACTCGTTTTATTCCTCAGCAGCAGAGGTTTCCTCTTGTTGGTAATATGCATGATAATATGAACCAAAGGAAACTGAATCTGCTGTAACTGCTCTTGCATGGTTTTCCTCCTTCTCTTCCTCCAAACCAAACTGATCTGAGCACCAAGTTTGTGTCTGCATCAGGTTCAGTTGAAGGTGTTAAACAAGAGCAGGCAGAGGTGTGTGTGTGTGTGTGTGGGCATGTACCTGCTCTGTTTCCTCATGGTGCATCAGAAGGACCGGAATCCTATTTGCACCATCAAAGATTGAAATTAGAGAAGCAAAGAGCAAGTGTCAGCTCGTTCCATCAGAACAGAAAACAAAACACAGAGGAGGCTGGGCTGCTCTCATCCTGCTGCCTGTTTAATCAGCCTTCACTGCATCATAATAAAGTAATTACTCAGTATTTATACATGTCATATTTAATCAGCAGCATGAATTTCAGAGGTGCCAAACTGCAAACACAGCACTGTTTACTATGTCAGACTTTCACTGAGCCACAGTGAACTCATGAACCTGATTCAAACAGGCAGGACAGCTGTGTGTGTGTGTGTGTGTGTGTGTGTGTGTGTGTGTGTGTGTGTGTGTGTGTGTTGACTCAAAATAACATGATCACAACTTTAAAGACTTAGCAAGACACCAAGGATGGCAAACTAATGAGCAGCTGTGACATATACCTGATAAAAACTCCTCCACATTAGGTCTATAACTCAATCCAATCAGAGGAGATTAAAGAGAGGAGCAGCCTGGTGTGGGGTTACAGTCAAACCATCTGGTGACAATAACAGCAGCAGATGTGGGAAGTAATTCACACAGTAAATTAAGCCTCACATTGATGTGTATCTTTCAATATTTGTCAGTAAGTTTGTATTGGAGAGCAAAAATAGACTTGAAATCACGGTGGCGCTCCTTTGCCTCCTCCTCCTCATCTCGCCCTTCATTGCTAACCTGAACAGAGTTTCTGAACTTCAGGGAAACAGGGTGAAGGGGAGCTCTACAATATTTGTAAGCCTGAGACTTTCAGAAAAGTTCAAAAACATTTTTAAAGAGTTTCATGATATATCTTTTACAGTAGTTTTTTTTTTTTTTGTTACTGTTAGAAAGGAAGGTGCATTTCTTGTTCAATGTTTGTCTACGTTGATTTTTTACTGATTCTCGTTCTTGTTGGATTAAAATGGGAAGAAAGGTCACCCCTCTGTGGAAAACAGCAGAACTGCGCAACTAACTTGGACATTTCTAAAACCTGTTTAAATCTTTTGATATTTATTTCTCCAACACTAAAATGTCAGTTTTCTTCCAAGCCATGATGATTTGATTATCCTGCTGCCTTTGTTACCGAGTCCTCATAGTGGGTTCTAAAGGAATTAGCATCTCCTTATTTGGGTTTACAGAGAGAGCAGGCATCAAACGGGTAATAGCAAACTTTTATTGTCATAAAAAAACAGAGTCAAAAACGACAATAAATGTGCAAAAATAGGGACAGGAAGTAAGAGGAGTAACAGCCTGACAAACACAAAGAGTCACTTCAGAGTGAAGAGAAGAGAAGAAAGAGGAATGTAGTCACATCTTTATACAAAAGACAAAAACAGAAAACTGTGAACAGATACATCCCATATCCAAACCCTCCTGTTTTGAACAGAGCTCCACAAAGATGAATGAAGATAAGAAATGTCCACTCTGAGGAGGTCTGAGGAGTTCAAACATCAAACAGGTAACCATCCTCCTCCTGATAAATCCTCTTCTTGAGATGTTTGTGTCTCAGGATGAAAACGGAGAGAGCTCAGGGCCCAGCTAACCTGATTAAAGGTTAAGACTCGATCAAATCTTTGACCTTAAGTTCAGGATTATCATCATTTAAGCATTTCTTTGAACATTTTGCTCCTGAACATCTGAGTTTAACTGTAACAAGAGCATGAGGTAAACTGAGGACTGTGGAAACATGAAGGATTTATTCTGAACAGCATCAATATAAACTGCATTATATTGAATCAGAGGTGATTCTTTGAATTACAGCGCCCCCCTGTGGACTAAGTATGTGCTACACAGTCCTCTCTAAGACTGTTAAAAGGTCCTGTAACGAGTTTTTCACATCTGGAAAAAACTTAAAATCCATACTGACGCCTCTTTGTGATAACAGGAACATGAAGGATAATCTTTATGTTGTAATTTTAATGCCTTTGACTGACTGTCTTTAGAAACCTATATCCCTCACGTCGGCTCACGCTTCTGACATCATAGCCATGCGCAGCTTCCTTGAAAATAACAACAACCATGCTGGACATTCAAGTCGTGCTGTCGTTATTATTGAACGGGCAGGAGCTCAATTTCGACCTGTACAGAATCCTCACGGATCATACTGCTCAGCAGAGGAGGCGTCTGAATTATTTGCATCAAATAATTAATGTGCCAAATGGCAGAACGGAAGTTTTTCTACGTATGCGTTGTTGGTGTGACCTGGCATGCACATTACAGCGTTTTCAACCACATTGCGTTTTTGTGTAAACACAGCATAAAAACTGAAAACGAAACTGCACTTTTCCGTTTTCTATGGAGACCGTTTCCGTCTAAAAGTGGCCTGAAACCAACAACTAGTCTTAGGCAGGCTCAGTGTAACTTGGGGGGGAAAGGGTCTGACATGAGAGATTAGACCACTTCAGTGTAGGGTTGTGCTGCACGAACATGCTGGAATAAGCACGTCTGTTGAGCCCGGCGCACATATTTTTGTGAATGTTGAACAGAAGCAGCTTCATTTCTAACTCATGGAAGTGAATGAAGCCCATTCTGAAGACAGAGAGTGGTCACTCACATCCTTGGAGGATTTCAGAAGGATGTATCAGAAGGGTGATGTGTCACATTTACCCCACAGCATTTCTGCTGCGAGCAGCTCAGTGGTGGTTGGCTGTGCTGATAAGGTCAGCTCTGAGGATATAAGCAGGAGTGTCTGCAGCAAATCAACTCACAAGGTTTGGCAGAGGTGGAGCTTTTTAAGAGTAAGGAGAAAAGTCTCTTTTGTGTTTTTAAGTTTGTGTTTTCCCGCTTTTTTGGCTTTTAAGATAAATATCTGTTTCTTTAGAAGAATGCTGTCATTCGTGTACTTTAGGGGATATCAATGATTGAAGGCTAAGGATTAAAGAACAGAAAGCTCTGTGAAAAAAAAGCAGCTAAAAACAACATATGAGAACTTTCAGTGTGCTCACTTTTAGTGTGAACGTGCACAACTCTGCTTTAGCTGAAGCAATCAGCCCATGAGGATTAAGACCTCAAAACCCCAAACTTCTTTGAGTTTCAAACCAGAACAACAGGTGCAAAAAGTCAAAGTGCCACAGTCATCTGATTAAACCAGCAGCAGTGTGCTGCGTGTGCTGCAAAGGCCAAGTCCACCAGGAGGTGTCCCCCAAAGTCTTGCAGTGGTGAAGCAGTTTGTAATGCAACAGTGAGGAACCCACTATTTACATTTCCTCTACACATACATGTAAACTAGCAGGATATAAAGTCAAAGTGTTTGACAACAAACGCCTTCATTCACTGGTTCAAAAAGGAAGATGTTTCAGGTATACCTCCTCCAGCCAATCATTGAATCAGGGCAGGTATTTATGAAAACTCACATTAAATAAATGCTACACGGTTCAGTTTTCCCAGAGTGACTCAAAACTCAAACTGACACCATCCCCTCAAAACACAATCAAAAGAACCTCCCAGTAAAAATCTCCCAAATATAGTGAATTTGTTTATGATTATATTTTAAATGCAACACACCTGATTATTACAGCCCCAATAATAAGTCAAACACCCTCTAACAGCACTGTTTGTCTGTTACTGAACCAGAGCACGGGTGAGAAGATAGTCCAGACAAATAACAGTACCCAGAGAAGAAGGCAGTCCAGTCATGCTGGATCTTCATCTATCCTCAGCTCCCTCAGAGGTGGTCCTCTGGGTCTTACTGCTCCTTTATGCTGAACACCGGGTCCACCAGTTTGTTATGAACATGCATCAAACCTTTAATTAAAAAAAAAAAAGAATTAGCACAGAAATAAAACAACATATGCTTTTGAGTACCACAGTGGACTTCCCGCCTTCTCTGTGGACTGCACTGATTACAGTCCAGTTATACAGTTTACTGAAATACCAACATCATGATGCAGATTAATCCAAAGTCCAGCTTTGTCAGGTCTGTCCTCCAGAGGAGGAGGAAACTACTTGAAACATGTTTGTTGAATGGAAGTTAGATCATCACGTCTGATGCATTTAGGGAAGTCTGTAAATCTAAACTCTGATTATCTTTAGAGACTCAAGCATCAGTCAGATTAGTGTCTCAGTGTAAATGTAGCAATGTCAGCAAACAATCTAGAACAGATTGTTTGCTGACCTTCATCATACAGTGACCGAAATCCTCCTCAGATTACTACACATGGGAGCTGGAGGTCATTGTGGAGGACTGTGTTCCTCCTGCTTTTGCTCTCCATGCAGAGTCAGCATGCTCCCATGCACAGTTCAGCTACTGTTGGATTAGGCATTTTAACTGGACTGCTGTCCCTATGTCAATATACATTATACACCTAAACTATGATTGCAAACGAACCCGTGACTCAGCCTTACCTTCAGATCTACTAATTAAAAGCTTTGATTTAACTTTGAGCTAAAAACAACCTGAGGCTTGTGGTGAAGCTGCTGCAACAGGAGGATTCAGGTGTTTTTGTCACCTTTGAAGTATTTTACTGTTTTGACTCGTAGCTCCAGCGTGGCGTCTTCATCACAAACAAAGATGGTGCGTGGGTGCTGCTGGAAGGCCGACACAGTCCACATGTGGTTCACGCCCTCCTCGATGGCTTTATACAGAGCAAAGGCTTTGTGAGCTCCCGTGATCAGAATCATCACCTGGAGGACAGAGAAAAACACAGTCTTACTCTCAAACCTGAGCCCTGGGGGTCTCTGATAATCTGGGATAACAGCGGAGGACATCTGTGTTTTTTATCCAATGTGAATCAAACATGTCAGTAAGTTATGAAGTAGAAAACTAA
Organism: Xyrichtys novacula; assembly: GCA_962446985.1. Taxonomy (NCBI): domain Eukaryota; kingdom Metazoa; phylum Chordata; class Actinopteri; order Labriformes; family Labridae; genus Xyrichtys; species Xyrichtys novacula. Next base: position 17,567,300 of record OY660878.1, read on the forward strand.
TCACTGATCATATAAAGGACACACAGAGGTCCTCTGGTTATATAATCCAGTCTGAATCAACATCTCAGTCATTTGAGGAGGTAATCATAATAAGGAGGTGTCTGGAGCTTTTTTTGAGTCTTTCCAGTTGAATATGGTGTTCCTCAGGGAAGCACTCTTTGACCTGTTTTATTTTAACTGCACATGCTTCCACACAGACATAGCACTGCATACCACCACATCAATCATCATTTTAATGTTCCTAACAAACGAACCATCAAATATCCTTTGAATTTTTTTTATCGAAGGTAAAAGCTTAAAGCTAAATACACTAGCTGCCTGTGTGTCTGACCTCCTTGGCGTCCATCACTGTTCCTACACCCACAGTCAGAGCCATGGTGGGAACCTTGGAAAGGTCGTTGCCAAAGAATCGAGCATTGGCCACAATGGTGTCCTTGGCCAGGGTCTTCACTCTGGTCCTGGAAACGAGGCTGGAGCCTGGCTCATTGAACGCTATGTGACCATCAGGGCCAATACCTACAGAGACAGTAAACAAAGTCTGTTCTGAAAACAAATGTGTTTTGTTTTCAACGGCAAACAAAGAAACATCAAATATCATGTGTCTGACCTCCTACGAACAGCTCAATCCCTCCAGCTTCTGCAATCTTCTTCTCGTAGGCTTCACACTCTGCCTCCAGGTCATCGACATTCCCATCCAGGATGTGAGCGTTGGCCGGATCGATGTCGATATGCTTGAAGAAGTTGTTCCACATGTAGGAGTGATAGCTCTCTGGATGAGCACGAGGTAGACCTGTAGACAGAAAGGAAACACAGTCCCTTAAATCCAAACTCAAGTAAGTTTTCCTCTTCTGTCAAATGTTTCTACAGACAGATTCTGATGCTTTGCAACTCATCTGAAGACTATTTAACAAAAAACAGATGCTGAAACTGAAAACTTTGATAAAGTAAATTTGAGCTCATTATAAATTCTATTCCACCAGCAGGTTTAAAAAAAAATCAGCTCAGCACGAGGGTTGCTCTTTTTTCTTTGCTCCCAGACCTTATATTTTGTTATAAATACTTTGGTCTTTTTTTTTTCATATTTTTGAGTCTACATATGTGTGCTTTAATACAGTGTAACGGGATGGGGGTGATGATGTGTGACCAAGTCTATAAAAGGATCAAAAACTCACCGACATATTCATCCATGTTGAAGGTTTTCACATATTTGAATGAAATATCTCCGTTTCTGTAATACTCGATTAGCTTCTGGTAACAGCCAAAGGGTGTGCTTCCTGAGAGGACACATGTTTAGTTTATTCAGCTTACTCTTGGATAAACTAGGTTAACTAATACTTACAATGGATTACTGTTGGTGTGAATCTCACCTGTAGGTAAGCCTAGTGTGAAGTATCTCTCTGCAGAGGGTTTAAACTGGATTATTCTGTTCCGGATGTACTTTGCTGCCCATTCACTGGCCAGATCATAGTCGTCCAGGATCACCAGCCTCATTGTGATTGATTTTCTTATGTAGGACAAAGAGAATATGATTGGTTTTCAGATGGAGTGATCGCAATGACAGTGAACTTTAAGGAGGCAAAACTCATGTCACGAAGCTTTAAAGAAGAGAACCACTGAGCGACAGTTTCCACACACACACACACACAAATCTTTTGCTATTGTTAGACCAATCATAGGCAATTTACAAGATTGTTACACCTATCATTCCAAACAGTCGTTTCGAGCCCCGCACCAAACTCCATTCAAAATCCGGCAATCTGTCATGCGCTTTGCCAGCCTATTATTACAGCTGTTTAAAACAAAGAGTGACTTCTTTTTAACCTTCGTGAGTTTAAATTTAACCCAAGCAAAAGCTGCCATTTATTTTCCAGACTGACAGTACGCAAAAGTGAACATTTTCAACAAACAGGGCTCTGTTTAATTATAAGATTTTTTCTACGGAGCTTGGTAAGGTGACAGCTAGCGCTAAACATCACCCTTCCGGGTTCACTTCAGCTAAATTAGGTAATATCCCTAACTGATCGGAACCTAAAAATTAGATCCTAACCCGAGCGACACACAACAACAAGGCATGTTTTACCTGCTTAAAGACGCTGTTTGTCACAAGAGAAGTCAGTTGTTGCAAAACGTCTGTTTTGTCACATGATCAGCTCCCAGGATAGTCTTCTTCTATTTTGATGAGGCTGGTTGTCAAGTAGCACATTACCGCCACCCTCTGGACTGGCGTATGGGTCAGTTTGTCTTCCACATAGACTGTATAAAGAATGGACAGATGATGCGTCCGAATTGCCCGCTCGCATACTACATACTACTGCTTGATCCTACTCCTACATACTAAACACGTTGGCCCAATTCGGACACACTAGATGAGTGGTGGGGAAAGACGACCCCCGCAGGCAGAGAGTAGGTACTGCGCCCGTGCAGACAGTTTTAGACTCTTTCAATGGTAATTGTGCAAGTGATGGATGCTGCTGTACTATATTCCTCCACTGCTTTAGAAATTCACAAAGTAGCTTTTCCATTACTTTTAGGCTTCAGTCACTCACGTGGTGATCGTTTGTTCAATGAGATCTGCCTGATTACTGCAGCTGTGCAGTTTAATGATGGAATAAGTGAGCCTTACCTCCATAATGTCGCCACGTATTTGCTGATAAAATGATTACTTGGGCAAATATGACACCATGACAAAGAGATACAACCGCACATTTTTAGGACAGTGTGTGAAGTTACATGAGACTTACATCTGTACTGCTGCGGTCCTGTCTCCTGTTGCTGCTGCTCCGCCATGGTGCGCGCTGCTGTGGCCAGTCGGCGTTCGCGACGCATCTTAATAGGCAGCAGCTGGTGGCGCTAGCATCACATGCGCTTCTACAACTTTTAAGAGGACGAAGAAGAAGCCTGCGGTGCATGTTGGGTCAGTAGCATGCCCATAGGATGCACCGTGACCATACTACAATGTGGGCGTGTCTAGTATCTGAAGTAGTATCTGAAGTAGCATGCTACTCGCTCCGGTGGCCAATTCGGACATGCTACATACTACTTCGACTACTACTTGGCAATTCGGACGCAGCAAGTGTCTGCCTCCTCTCTGGGTGAAGCCACTCCAAGAACAGCACCCTCTGTTGATGGTCTGCAGTACAGGTCATAAATCCCGCCTCCGCCAGCAAAGCTTATGGGGCTGTGGACAAACTTTAGAAATGTATTACACAGAACATTCAGCTGTTTCATGTTTATTCATATTCCGGCTGAATTTTTCAGTCCTGTTTATATTAATCTCATTCTTAGCTCAAAACCACTGTATCTTCTTTGTCTTTTGATATTACGTCTGTTTCATTCCAAATGTGGGCGTAGCTGCCCTAAACAGGTACAAAAAACCACACAATAAGCTGGTCTTTGTTACATTACTCTACAGTATAATGCAGGTATGAAATTGGTGAAGGACAAAAAACAGAACCACCTGATTGTCCCACAAAGTGCTGAATCTTTAAGAGTCATCCAAGAGACTAACTCTTCAAAAGCATTGGTCTGTGAGGTTGTTAGACACATTAGAACTTTGTGCCTTTATTTTATCTCAATTTTAAATACAGAATGCTGATCACCTCTTATTTTGAGGATTTTTTTGTTTATTTTCATGGTTTAAATTTTCACATTGCAAACTCCAGCAGTTTGGATTAATCTAGAGTAACCCCACCACTTTTTCTCAGAGCTGTTGCCAGTTTGACTGTTTAATCTTAAATATATCCCTTTCTGTCAGCAGAAATCATTTTGGACTATCCTGATAGTCATCAGAGTCTTCTGGCTCGATGAAACCTTAATTATGGGGACATGTTCAAATCTGTTGAACACACTTGTTGATTAAAGACAGTCTTTTGACTTAAACCCTTTAAAAGAGGATGAACTGTACACACCACAGGCAGTAGAGTTGTGTTTAAAATTTAATTTTGTAACATTATGCTAAAGAGGAAAGTTGTACAACACAATATTAAGTGTATTCAAAGTGTAGAGGTCAGCATTTCTGAAACAGTTGTTCCTTTTGGGATGTGGCGTGGAGCCGTCAGAGAGGTAGAGGAGAGCAGGTAAACTTCTCTGCCAGTGGGGGAAGGGGAACGAAGAAGATGATGGTCCCAGGTGGTCACTGGAGACAGGATGATGTTTGCACCAAGTGATTGACTGCTAAAACGTCCACATCACTCTTTCTTCTTGTAGTCCTCCAGGTGAGCCAAGATCCACCCAGCAGGTCCCAGGATGGCCAGGGCGAATAAACCGATCCCAATCACACTTTCCTAAAGGAGAGACAGAAAGGGTTAAGTCAGCTGGCAGCCATTTAGCAACTTCATCTCACTGGTTATCAAACAACATCAGTTAATAACTGTCAGGTCTGTCAGAGTAGGCCTGGGTGATTTGGGGAAAAAAATGATCACGATTTCTTTTGTCATATCGTCGGATCTCGATTATTATCACAATTTTTTTTTAACTGCCAGTTTTAAAGCATCTGTACTAAAAAAAAAAAAAAAAACTAGAGATTTGTTCAACATTTTATTAACATACAAAAGTAAATAACAAAGCAAATTGAATAAGATACACTTAGAAAAATATAAAAAAAACATTTTAACTCAAATATAGATAAATACTAAGTAATACAGAGAATTAGTTTACAGTCCTGAGTGTTAATGCAGGTATGCAAGACCCAAAATAAACAAATCGCTCCCTCAGAGATAATGACGATGCTTTACAATGTAAACGTAGATGATATGCATACCTTTTAACATTTGGGTTATAAAATGCGGGAGATTTTTGCAGCACACGCTGGGCAGTTTTGGGGTGACCTTGTATGGTGAATATGAGCTAATTATGAGAGTACTTGTAATTAAATTGCTCATCCAAATAAGTATAAGTGAAGCGGCACACTTTTGTTTTGTTTTAACAATAACAAATGGTAATAACAATAATAGCTACCATATGCCTTGAACTTATTTAGTCCACCAATATTAGTTTTAAAGTCCTCATATGTTTTACATGCTCTCCTATATGAGGCTCTGAACATCTGTGCATGAAATACAGCACTCTTTTATCTGAGGCTGCCCTGAACGCATCAATCTCGCGTATTTCGCGTTTGTTTCCCATTCATTAAAGTGTTCATTTTGCAACAAACACTGCTTAAATATAGTTTCCAGCTGAAACCGACCTGAATCATCCAAAACTGTAAAGTAAAAGTATCAATCCAGTGTCTGTGAGGCTCAGCAGAAACACAGGACAATCTTTGGTTGTCTGGAAACTTTGGACAAATACAGTGATCGGATTCATGAATGAACGTGGACCATTAAAACCACGGTAGATTCCCGGGAGAAATGACAATATGGGAGGAGGGCGGGAGATAAGTCTGAAACACAGGGGAGTGAAAAACGGGAGTGTTGGCAGGTATGGATATGATTGATTGCTGTGTTGGTCTGTGGCTGCACCGCCAGTTGTGTCTAAACTGTCAATGCTACTCGTACCGTCAGCAGTGACAGATTTTGCAGACTCCGCTGTGATTATGCTTCCCGCATAGTCACTTGGGAAGAACTTCTTCAAATGATTAAACAGATCTGTTGTGTTGCCAGTTTATCGGCTTAATTGCTCGACGTAACTTTGGAGAGACGTTGAATAACTTCTCAACAATACCATCTTCTGAGGATGACTCAAAGTCACAGCTGACATCTGTTTTGCTGCCCTCAGCTCTGCGTTTAGCTCCACATTCGGTCATTCTGTTCACTTCTCATGTTTATTTTTCCGGTAACTTACAGAAGTGAGCAGGAAAAGCTCGACTCTGATTGGCTGTTGTGACGCACATTTCCACCATCTTTGATTGAGTAAATAAGCTCACAGCTGACCACCATGATTAAACTGAATTTTATCGCGATCATCGATCACGATCATATAATCGCCCAGTCCTATGTCAGAGGCTTCATTCACCCTTCCAGCCCTAATATGACAGTCAAAGCTCCAGAGAGGACGAACTGAAGAGTACCACAACAGTTTAGTGTGTTTCAGTTTTCCACTAAGCTCCGTGGTGTTCATCTTTGAACAACAAAGGTAACAAGTGCATGTCCATTTCAAAGAAAGAATGTTTTATATTGATATTGAGGGAAATTAATTTTCGATATATATCATTATCATTTTATCGCCCAGCCCAATGTGTGGGCATTTGTAATGTACAATGCTGTGAAATAGTATTGACCCCCTCACAGATTTCTTCTGTTTTTACTTTTGTCTCCCTGACATGTTTCAGATCAACAAACACATGAGTATCAGGCAAAAATAACCTGAGTAAAAAAGAACATTTTTCAATGATGATTTCATTTCTTAAAAGGGAAAAAGGCGATCTAACATGGCCGACTGTGAAAATGTAACTGTCTCCCTTGTTAAATCATCAATGAACAGTAGTTTACCACATCCTTTTTAAAGCTGAGGTCAGTTTCACGAAACACACACAGGCCTGATTACTGCCAGACCTGCAGGATCAGAAATCCCTTAAACAGAAGCTGTCTGATAACATGAGATCCGCTAAAAGATCTGAGAAGGCAGCACTTCATGTCCCTGTCTAAAGAAACTCAACAACATATGAGACACAAAGTTACAGACATCTATCAGTCTGGGTAAGGTTACAGAGCAATTTCTAAGACTTTGGAACTCCAGAAAACCATAGTGAGAGCCATTAAAACATGGAACAGTGGGGAACCTTTTCAGAAGGCCGACCTACCCAAAAGACTCAGAGAGTGCATCATGGACTCATCCTGGGGGTCCCAAGATAGCCCAGAACAACATCTGAAGACTGCAGACCTCACTTGGCTCAGTTTACCCATTTAAAACAGGACAGCATGTACGCATTTCAACCTTCCAAGCCAGGGGCGCTCATGGGCATTTCTACCCTTCAAGCCGGGAGCGACGATACATCATTTTGTAACATTCTGTAGTTTTTCAATCATTTCTGGAGTCATGGTGAATCAAATCATCATACCTGTCTGCCTCTGTTAGGCTCATAAAGCTTAATAAAGCGCTCGGATTTATGCTCGGATCTTGCTACATGTTTCATGAGGAAAGTAAACAATGATGGAGGCAGAGGGCACCTTCGAAGGAGAAGCATCCAGCAGTGTGAACAACCTCTTCATAATGGAGTGCTGTGGCTCACACTATCAGCGTTTTCTGTGAGTGTTGCATGATTTTGGGTGAGCACAGACATGAACACACTGTCAGCCACTTAATTATTTATTAACTAGTTTTTAGAGCTGCTTTTGTACAGGCACTATACTGGGGCACCTGCATACCCTTTCAACACTTTATTTTTTATATTATTTATTTGTGTTGAATGGACCCTTTATCATGACTGCCACTTGTTTTACAGAAAGCAAATAGTTTGTTATTCTCCAGTGCTGAGTCTTTACTTTTATTTATACAGCCACTTTATTTCATTTAAGTTTGTTTGTTCAAGGTTTTCAAAAACGTGATGAAGGTTCTGAAAAATAATAGATAGCTATGTTGAAAGACAGACATGTAAGCTCTCAAATACTTTTTGAATTTTGTTTCTATCTGGTACAGAGGCCGAGATCTTAGCTTTTTTGAAAACCTCAACACTTCAGAAAACCTCAGGATCTCAGGGCCCTTCTCAAAATGGCCCTCAGGATTTCAGAGGAGTTTCTCTGACAGGGTTCACGTCTTAATGGGTTGAGGTCCGAGTTCAATATTTAACAATAAGAAGGAGACCAGGGAAAAACTGGCATTCATAGGAGACCTCTGATGTAGTCACTCAGAGGTGGTGTAACAAAGGCCTGAATGACTTTACAAGTGTCCACTTCTTTCTTACATCATGATCAGTTTAACATGTGAATCCTCTAGGCGGTTTAAATCGACGTGCGTCTCTGTAAATAACATGAAACTTAGTGCTGATATGATTCTGCAGCCAGCACTGGACCTTTACTCTGTACTGATAGAAACACTCAAGTTTCATCTCTTGGTAGTCCATCTTGTTCACAATTTTATCTCATACTTTCTTTTCATAATTAGATATTAAACTGGGTGTCAAACAAGTCCACCTTCAGAAACAGAGAAACTCTAACCTACTACACAGAATAACTGACACAACAACAAACGCACTTCCTGACAAATTAAAGTCCAAATGCCAGAGGTTTATTGGTTTTTCTTGCTTTAATTCACTGAGCAATAGCTGTAATTTTTAGTCATTTATTCTGTGTTCACTTTGATTCAGCAACTTAGGATAAGAACCTTACACCCTGGATAAGAACCTTAGATCAGCACACTGAGTCAGCCTACACAGGCCTGAACCTTGGTGTGATAGCATAGCCTCGGGAAAATAATGAAAATATTGGTCAAAATCCCCGAGCAGGGACTCGGGGTCGGAAAATCCTGAAGTGCTGTGTTGAGTAACTCTATTAGTGAAGTAAACCCTCTTTAAAGTCCGGGTTTGACTTTATTTTGACCTCTTCAGCCAAGGACGCTCAGCGCTCCTGTTAGCTAACCTGACCCCTCCGGTTAGCTCTGATACACCCAACTTTACCGGAGAGAGAACAGCAGACTCACCGCGGCTCCGACCTTCCCCTTCGCCGGACCGGAGTACAAATTTGCCCTCTGGACGACGGTTGGCTGCCGCAGGGAGGGAGCAGCGCGGCTGGCGATGGTCCTCAGCAGTCCCGACATGTCTGCGTCCTTTGAGTGAAGAAGACGTTCTGGCGTCAGCGGGGAGGTTACGTCATTTCCTGTCATTTCATCACTAGTGATTCAAACAGCACCACCTACTGAGCAGATGATGCAAAGACTCGGAATTAAACTCGCTGTTTGGAGGATAATCTGTTTAAAAACTTAAAATTTCAATCCATTTAATAAAGGTAAACTGATCACGAGACTCCAAAGTGTCGGCTGCGTCTTCATATATCTGCTACTATACTAATTAAATCGCCGTTGTTCTTACTAATTTTAAGGTCCAATATTAATATCAGAAATAAAGACAAAAAAAATCCAAGATTTAAGTTAACATTTCAAATGGAATTGTTATTTGAAAATCATTGTCAGACCTTAAGTTAAGCAGTCAGAAATTAAAATAAATTCAAATATTTACCCTTTGTTTGCCCGAACCCTCCTCTGTATCTGTCATTATCTAGGGGAGTATTTGATGGACAGCCTGCCTTCACTGCGAGGGAGAGAATATGTATGTCAGTGGTTAAGCCAAAAGAAAAATATATAAAGTTATGAATTGTCTCCTGACAATAATACTACAGAAGAGCATATATCACAAAAATTGTACACAACTGAGGCATGTTCAGATGATTAGTATCATTGTTTTTACAGCAGGCACTGAGGAAATGGCTCCTTGAGTTAACTGTCTTGCCTCCACCTCTGTTTCCTCTCTTTGAAACAAAACGCCACACTTTGACCCTGTAGGGTACCCTCTCAGTAACTCTGTCATGGTAGTATCAACAATGTGTACCCTCTGTGTGGTAAACAGTCTGAGTTTCAGGCATTAAACAGTTTTGTAATGTCAAAGCTTATTGTTGGCCCGACCTGCAGAAAACTCCACGTGAGTGTTAATCCTCAGTGCTGCACTCGATGTTTCGTACAGAATACCTCCTAATAACCGTGGATGGAGGACTGGTGGTATGTAATAATCCCCCTCACCCTACACTCCCACAGTCACCCCCCTCCACCTCCTTCTTTCAACAACAATACCCTACAGGTTTTAGCTAGAGGACTCATTTTGCAAAACAGGCTCTGCATCTCTTCTTCTGTCTGATTTTGCCTTTTTTTCTCAAACACAGCTTCTGTCACTGCTTTTTATTTCTGTTTCCGTGTGTGAGAAAATGGGATTGGACACTGGAGTCAATATTTCAGATGTACCATACGGGGGAAAAAGTGCCTTCACCCAAATGGAGCACAATATAGTGGCTGGATATCTCCTCACTGCAGGTAACAGAAGAAAGACATCCTGTGGTGTCACTGAAAGAGTCTGAATGATGGAAATGATCTACGTTAATGCTGCTTTTTTTTCTTTTTGTGTTTTCCTGCAGAGTTAGGACAGAGTGATAATATTTAAAAGACCCTCAAATCAGCAAGTGTTTAAATAAAAACTCAACGTATTAGACATTGGAAGTTCTAACTATCACAGTGGTATATTCTTACTGGCTCTGGCAGTTCTGAGTGATGATCAGGATGGTCTGTGTGAGTGACAGTGCAGTCACATCCATGTCCAGTCTGCTGTTACAGACACGAAAACTTTTGGTGAAACTATTAGTCTGTGATACAGAATAAGTTTGAAAATCTTTTTTGTTGATGGGCACATGACCTCCAAGTTTTAGAACAAAATCTTTGCAGTACTTTGGATGATAACAGACGTGACTGTTTTAATCAAGAGTAATATGAAGTCTATAATGATTGACAAGAATAGATATGAGCTGGTACAAAGTGCTAGTGTTGGTCTGTACACATGAATCACAGTGCAACCATGCCACTTAAAATATTACAGGGTCAGTTCACCAAATTATAACTTCCAGCTGTATGGGTGTCAATATTTCCAGCGTGCAGGGTTAGGGTTAGGATGTGTGGTTTAAAATATAACAAAGCTGCTGGTAAAGATAAATGACCGTAATCCACCACATTCTTGAGATTAAGTGCTATGTAATATTACTCTACCAAGACGGTGTTAAGGTTTATCACTTACCAATTGTTTGACAGAGACATTTAGGAGCTAAAACAATGACTGACAGAATCAGTGAATTTACAGCACTTAATTATGACCCACCGTTTCTCAGCGGAGACTCTAGGTCAGACCAGCTGACAACAAATTTAGACCATTATCCCAAGTGCCTTTTTATTATCATTATTATAGTTTAATCCTGCACAATCAGGATGTAAACAAGCACAGATGGCAGTTGGCATCTTGTTGCATGGTGTGGTTTGTTAGTGCATCAATCTAGACAATGGAGGTGCAGTTTTAATTATGTTGTATCTGGTTAAACTGACATCTTAACATTAAGCTGTATAAAAGTGTAACCTGCACAGACATGTGAACATAAACCCATAAACCTGCAGGAAGGACTGAGGCTGGAGGTACTTGCTCTGCTAATGTTTACCTTGTTTGTTTGCTAATGTTTACCTTACCTTGCAGACCCTGTGATGTTAGGCTGTGTTGGGCTCAGCCTCTTTATACAGCAAAGAAATCCTTCATTTCAAAACAAACCTAACTTCCAGATGAATCAAGTGTACCAGATCATATCAGTTTCCCCCCAATATCAACAATGTATTAAAACTCCAGTGAGGAATGTTTGATTTATGTTGATTTTGGTGTCCTCTGTGGACACAGCAGTCTTAGTTTACGCTGTCCTCTACATGCTTAAGTTGTACTGACTTTTGGCAGTCAAATGTATCATTTGATGTAAATATAAATGATGGAAAATGGACAAACAGGCTTTTCCTTGGTCTGTGTATTTGGTGGCCAACGAATTTTCCTTTTCGAATGGAAAATAATTAAAATCGGGAGACGAGCTGTCTCCCAACAACAGGTAGGGAATCTGAAGACAAAAAACGGAAAGCAAGCCGTTTTTCATTTTGATCATCAAAATCAATGAGAATGAAAATACAACTCAGTACTTGACTTTCTGTGATGTGGCTTTTAATGGAAATCGAAGATCAAAGAAGAAATCGAAGTTGTGGAAAATAAATCATATCTTGCTTGCTTCAAGTCACAACTTCCAGGTCACAACAAAAAAAGCAAATAAAACTTGAAACACAAGATTTCCATGCACGTATATTGATCTTTTTCATTTGAAAACGAAAATCAGTTGGCCGCCAAGTATATAAACCTTTCTTCAGCTGCTTCAAAGACACCTCCCCCTTGTGCCTGTTTCATAAATTAATGTCCATATAAAACAATTGCTAACAGCCTTGTTTGCACTTAAATATCATAAAAAAGCATCTACATTAATTTCATTTTATTTCATAAACACATGCAAAAAAAAATAAAAATCTTCAGGAGCTTTAGACACTTAATCCTCAATTGATACATAATTTTCCTTTTATTTTGTTAAAAAGTTTTAAAAAGTTTGTAAAAAAGTTTAAAGTTTCCATTGGCCACTTGAGGCAATGCAATGTGCATAGACTGTATAAACATGGAAATAAGCTGAGTCCAAGGCTGTGTCCCTCAAAAGTCTCAATTAAAGAGATCACATTATTGCAGTGTATTCAAGGATGAATACAGCTGATAAATGAGTCCTACTTTTCCTGGGATGCACCAGATGCTTGGACTTCACGTTGAATAAAAGTACTTTGTTTCTACTCATGATCACCTCTGGCTCCAAATTAAAAAGATGGACTTGATTTTCTGCACCTTACAATAAAGATCCACCCCCCTGTGTGTTTTACAGCTTCAGTCCACTCTTGACTGTCAGTCTTTGCTTCATTTCCAACCAGGAGTTTTTCACAGCTGACCTGTCATAGAGGCACAGGTGGGACTGTGTGCACTAATGTTGGCTCTGCCCCAACAATTACAATTAAGATGGATGCCTCAAAGTGAAGCTCAGACAGAAGATATGACAAGAGGTTTCAGACCTATGATGTTAAAGTTAAGTTTACGCAGGAGGTCTATGTGAGGGAGATTTAAAAAGTTTAACTCTTTAGTGCACCTCAGATGCATGTTTGTAATCTTTTGTTGTGTCTTCTCTTCTTCTATTGGTAAATCTCATACGCTCATCAACTGAGTTTGAATGTGAAGGCTTGTTAATAGATAAATGAAACATTTTCATTTAAATTGAATAAAACTAGATGAAAAACTTGTCTCTATCAAATCCATCAATAATGCATCCCTAATGCTGTGCTAGGCCAGGCTCTGGGGGATCATGTAATGCTTATTCTAGTGGACAGCATGCTATCATTTATCATCAAGAGGCACATCTTTATTTTTTGAATTTCCTTTATTTGAAGGTGATGCATAAAAACACGATGCATGTTTCTCTTCCTTATGCTCTTCTTCTGTCTTTTGTCCTCTTCTCAGGTGTTCTCAGTCTTTCAAGTAACATTGTGGTTCTGCTAATGTTTGTGAAGTTTAAGGAGCTCCGCACTGCCACCAACTACATCATCATCAACCTGGCATTCACTGACATCGGAGTGGCTGGTATCGGCTATCCCATGTCTGCCGCGTCAGACCTGCACGGCAGTTGGAAGTTTGGCTACACCGGATGTCAGGTGGGAGGAATTTTAGTGCCCCCTGCAGGCAGATTACTCTTTTGAGCAAAAATCTCATCCCCCTGACTTATTTCATGCTGGGAATCGTAGAAACAGCTGCACCAACCACCCTCTCACTAGTTCAAGACTCACCAACCCTGTCACTGAAGGTCTTGTTTGCTTCTCGATATTGTGAAAGGGTATCAATATAGATTTCAGTCTGTTTCCTAAACATGAAAAACTCCTCACAGGAGCTTTAAGCACTGTCAAATGTATTTTATATAACCTGGTAAACATGGTAATAAATGCTGGTAAAATGGAAATACCACTTCCCTGCACACTAAGACAATAATATAATCCACACACTGCCAAATGTCCCCTTTTCACAAGAACTTGAATCGTGACTATCTCGTTTAGTCCCAGATTCTGTCAGGGTTTTTTTTTTATTATTTCTCCAGAACCAAACATGAGAACACCAATAAGCTGAAATACTCTTGTTGAATGCATGGTGGGTTAAGTTTTAAATCTAAATTATTAACTGAAAAATAAAATGACTGCACAGGGTAAAATAATGTGTAACAGTAGCAGCTTAGGGTCCAAAAAAAAAACCCCCTTATTTAAAGCTGAAAGTAAAACAGCTGCAGAAAGTTTGTGTGCTCCAGTTTAAGTGAAAGAGTTAAATATTTTCACAAACAGTGATTGTTATTTTCCCACATGACGTTGAAGTTAAACTGTTCCTCACTCTCGTGGTGTTGCATGTCTCGTGCAAGTTTCCTAAATCCCTCAAAATTTCGTAATGACTAACGTGACACATTCTGAGCTGGACATGAGACCGAATCCTTGAGCAGCTGAAGCTCTGCAGCCAGCCGCGTGTTAGGATTCTTACTGCAGATTAGGAGGTTTTTCTTCAGTACCCTGTTATTGCACAGTAACACTGAGCCATGTGACGCTAATCTAAAGAGAGAAACCCTGGAAAGCCAGACCCAGCAGTGTGGCTGTTTTATTTACTGACAGCTAAGAGTGGTTTCTCATGAATGCAGAAACACTCCTTTAGTGTTGCTGCCTCCATCAGAGAGCTCCTTAATGAGCTCAGGAGTGATGGAGAACCTTTTTTAGTTCATCTCTCTGTGAGAAATGATCACTGTGAACCCTGTTGCTAGGTAAAATACATGTTTCAAGAGCTGCAATTGGTTAATTCGCAATAGACCTTTTTCACAGTACGTAGAAGTGTGTTAGCATGTAGTGGAGCCATTAGCATCGCCTATAGACGGCCATTCATCTTTCACGATATTACCAAGCTCGCGATTCGTTTTTTTGAAAGGTAATGTAAAATCTTGTGCTTTGTGCTGTTTTACTAACTCCTGTTCTTCAAAATACTGTCCGGATTTTGTACTTTACTTCTCGGGAATTATGTTTAATAGGTCATTACTGAAGAGCAATGGTTACCATCATCAGAAAATTTCCAGACCTATTAAACATAATTCCCGAAAAGTAAAGTACAAAATCCGGACAGTGTTATGAAGAACAGGAGTTAGTCAAACAGCACAAAGCATAAAATTTTACATTGGCCTCACACCGTCCACGGGATTCGGCGCTGGGCTCTTCCCTCTTCGTTTGCCGCTACTGAGGGAATCCTGGTTAGTTTCTTTTCCTCCGCTTAGTAATATGCTTAGATTCAGCGGGTTGTCTGATATGAGTTCGTAGTCGGAGGATGGGGGTCGGGGAGCGGGGGCCGAAAGGACCCCCAATTTCCCTGTCCGCTCCCAGCGCGTCCGGCCGCTCCACCATACTACCATACTACAATGTGGGCGTGTCTAGTATCTGAAGTAGTATCTGAAGTAGCATGCTACTCGCTCCGGTGGCCAATTCGGACATGCTACATACTACTTCGACTACTACTTTGACTACTACTTGGCAATTCAGACGCAGCACCAGTTTGTTGTCCCCAGAGTCCGAACTGAAATGGGAAAGAAGACTTTCAGGTTCTCTGCCCCCTCTGCATGGAATAATCTGCAGACTGAATTTAAGCTGCAAAACTTGGTGTCTTTGACTGTTTCTAAATCTGCAGTTAAAAGGCTGGAGTACAAACTCTCAGAATGTCGCTGTTTTAACTGATGTTTCCTCACATTTTTATTCCGTATTGAGTCTGTGTGACTGTTTGTTGTAACTATGTACTGCTGCCATTCTTGGTCAGGTCTCCCTTGCAAATGAGATCCTCAGGTTAAATGGTTAAATAAAAATAAAATAAACAAAATCCACAGCAGAACCGTCCAACTATAGACATTATGTACATAAACATATATGATGTCTATGAGGTTAATGCTGCTCCACTGCTAAACTGAATGAACACAATAGAGGGAGCAGGGCCAAAGCATTGAGCTCTGCCCATAGACTGTATATACTATGGACAACTTGGGTCCGCCTTCCGTCTGTATACGGATTTGAAGCCAAAAAGCTCTAGGTATTTCTGGGATTTTTCTTCATTTCCTGAAACCAGCGCTGTGCAGTAGTGATGCGCGCATTCGGCCGCACAGTCGCAGAGAGTTAGCCTGGCTGGGCCATCCTGTTGCGTGAATCACTTGATGTTCCTTGACTCTGCAAAGTCGGCAGAAACCGTTTATATCCGACGTCTTCTGCGGATATAAACGATTTCTGCTGACTTTGCAGAGTCAACTGCAGAATTAATGGCGTTCTGAATGAACGGGGATTTGAAAAGTCCCGCAGCATGTGTTAGACGTCACCACTACACATGGACCAATCAGGGGCTGCCTTTCCCTGTTGTCCAGGTAACAGTGGAAACACGAAGGGCCGAAGTCCAGACTGTGGTGGGAAGGAACATCAAGTGATTCACGCAACAGGATGGACCAGCCAGGCTAGCACAGAGTCGCTGTGATGACGCTCGGCTCAAACAGCGTATCCCCCGGGAGAGCTACTCAATCCCTGAACGCCCATAGGCTGTATCTGGTGTCAATCATAGCAAACATTAACCCCCTAATAACTTTTAAAAATGGATCTTCACAGAAAAAAGAGGACTTGAGCACAAACCAGTGTTACAATAACTACATGTCAACATCGCAAGCAGGGGGGAAAAATGTATGTTCTGTGTAATAAATTTCTAAAGTCGGTCCACAGCCCCATAAGCTTTGCTTGCGGAGGTGGGATTTATGACCTATACTGCAGCCAAACAACAGAGGGTGCTGTTCTCGGAGTGGCTTCACCCAGCAAGGAGGCAGACGGCGTCCATTCTATATGGCTCTGCCCCTAGCCAGCTTTGAGAAAGCCTTTGGAGATGTGGCCAATCAGAAGACAGTAGGCTTGTTAAGGGGGGACCTTAAAGAGGCAGCAGCTAGAATGAAGCGTTTCAGACAAAGGCTGAGATAATATTTTTATACACCATTGTTAGAAATTTGAGGCTGTTTTAAAAACCTAAATCATGTGAAGATATTACAGAGGTATCAGAAGGGAAGTAAAGAGTTTAAAAAAATGCATAATACCCCCTCCTTTAAGATATACTCTTGATTGTTTGACAAAGACTTCTGCATCAAAACTTTGACCCAGAGAAAACAGTACGGGGTGAATTTATAGTACGCTGTCAATCACTTTGACCGACTCCTCCCCTTAACTCGTGATTTCAGACTTTAAAATAGAGACATCAGTATTCATTTCATTCTGATTTGTGACAAGATTAAACTCTTTACAGCGTCTTTTTAAATTTAGTTTTATGAATTACTTGTTTTTTTTGCTGTCCTTTTAATGTCATTTGTGACTTGAAAAAAGTGCTCAATTTAATTATACTCTCAGTTATACAAAGGCACAGTGTGTAGTCTTTAGGGTTAGGTTTAGAATATCACATTTATACATGTCTTAAAATTTGCTTGAGTAGAATTTAGCATCATTTTATCTAGAGTATTTGAATATATTATGCAAAGGTTTGTTTAAATTAGTTTATATTGAACAAAATATCTTGATCCCTTATTTCTGATGGCTTAAAAAGTCTTATATTAGAGTCTTATATAGAAGCAGCGGGTCCTCACTGTGAAGGCTGCCATGTTTTTCTACAGTAGCTCAGAATGGACAAACTAAAAGGAAGCAAACACATTTTGTTAATTACTAGGTGGAAAACAGAGAAGGTAGGGTGAGAGCAGCTGTTGTTGCATTAAATGAATTTATACTGGGAAAGCTTTTGATGGTAAAAACCTGACAAATGGAGGATCATAGCTTTTTATATGTGGCCCAAATACTTTATCGTACACAAGAAAAATTGGCTTTGTTTAAGATTATTTTGCTAATCTCAGTTTGTGTTACCAAAACAATGAAAAACTCACAATCACTAATTCTGAGCTACATGACTTGTGTCTGTTGTGGGTAATATCATCTCTTTTTCATTCAGTGTTAGAGTAAAAAAAAAATTTGACATCAGTGTCAACACCTCACATCTGAACATCGAAAGAGTTATAATTATAAAGTCTGTTTCAAAAGTTTATCCTGAAGTGTTTCT
Source organism: Xyrichtys novacula (assembly GCA_962446985.1). NCBI lineage: Eukaryota > Metazoa > Chordata > Actinopteri > Labriformes > Labridae > Xyrichtys > Xyrichtys novacula. The sequence goes on from OY660878.1 coordinate 17,585,001, forward strand.
TCTCTGCAGATCTATGCAGCTCTCAACATCTTCTTCGGGATGGCCAGTATTGGCCTGCTGACCGTGGTGGCCATCGATCGCTACCTCACCATCTGCAGACCGGACATAAGTACACAAAACCATCAGTCGCAATCATCATCACAATGAGGATAAAATCAGAACTGTTGAAGATCACATGTCTTTTTGTCCTGATTTCTTGGTTCCACCTAATCTGTCTCTAGATGACAGCATGTAGAAAAGAGATGTTTCAGACATAAATTAACAACCTGTGTTCACACTGTGGGCCTTCCTCTGTAAGTCATGGTACGAGGCTCAAATGTTGTCCATTACCATTATCTGGGTTTGTAAGTCCAACTAAGGAGGGTTTGATGAGTGCGATTTCAATCAGACTAATACTGTATTTTATTGTAGTATACATACTTTAGATTTACAGGAAATTACTGACTACTGAGTTGCAGATATGATACAGTAACAATGTTAAAATCACAGATAAATATTATGAGTATGGTACATTATCATACTTTAATTAAGCAATAAAAGAAAGTAATTTTACAGTAACGTGGGGGTTATGTTCACATAAAAATACAGCAAAGTCCTTGTAAAGTAATTTTAATACTTATTACAATATCATATTGTAACTTGAAATATAATACCATCACAGTATGATTGCATCTGGGTTGCTGTGGAAACACAGTATGTTACTGTAATTTTTAATAAATTTGCTGTAAAATAATCACAATATGGTACTTTAAATTTACTGCAGTTATTAGCCAATAATTTACTGTGAAAATACTGTAAATTTTTGGGCATTGTGCATGTGTTTCAAAACTCCATTTCAGTTACACTGATGCAATGAATGGAGTTTTTCAACAACATGTAAACACTGATAAATATTCAAAGACTGAAGATTGTCTGGACTCTTCACATGGCTTGTTTGGTCCACAGATAATGACTTTTATGGTCTGTTATTGATTGAAAAGAGGGTAGAGGGAGATGCAGAAAGAGAGGGCTGGACAGAGACAACAACTAAAGTACAGAAAAACAAAAGGGTGAAAGTGTGTGTAATATCTTAGTCTGTTTTTGAGAACGTGTGCTCTTCATCCCTCCAGAGCAGAAAATGACGGGGCGATCATACAACCTTCTTATCCTGGCAGCATGGCTGAATGCTGTCTTCTGGTCCACCATGCCCATAGTGGGCTGGGCGAGTTATGCCCCTGACCCAACCGGAGCCACTTGCACCATCAACTGGAGGCAGAATGATGCGTGAGTTAACAGGAGGCTGCTTGATGATCTCTGAGTTTAGGGGGTAGCCTCAGGAGAAAGTTTAAAACCTGCTTTTTCCTCCTCCTCAGCTCCTTCATCTCCTACACCATGGCTGTGATTGCTGTGAACTTTGTGGTGCCACTCGCTGTTATGTTTTACTGCTACTACAACGTGTCAGCCACTGTGAAGAGATACAAAGCCAGCAACTGTCTGGACAGCATCAACATCGACTGGTCGGATCAGATGGATGTCACAAAGGTAAAAACTGAAAAAAGTGAGATAAGTCCTCTAAACTGGCATAAGAGTATGGCTGCTTTTAAACTTCAACACAGCATCCAAACCTTTAATGCAGAAATGCCTGAAATTGTTTCTGTCTAAATCTGAACTCTGCTGTTTGAAAAAACAAAACAGAGCTCAGAGGATGTCCACTTCCTGTTTGATTATTACCTCAAACATTTCCTCAATGTTGCATGGTCTCAGTTTGTTTTGGAACCTGAATTTTACTGAAAATGCACTTCACTAAGAGGGCAATAAACTGGTCTCTGCAGCATCTTTTTTGTTATTATTATTTGCAAATGTTGAATCAAATGCTTTGGCGTCTGCAGGAAAAAAACTGTCAGTATGGAAAGCAAAAACAGGAGGGACATAAACCATCCAAGAAAATCTGATTATGTTTATTGATCTTTCTCAATCTACGTGCAAGTAGGCCACAGCAAATGATCTTATCAGCATTTAGATTTCTAGATGTCCCTGAATGCTGCAGACATGGTGGATCTGACCTCCATCCAACAAACAAACATTTTCAAAGTAGTTTTCTTCTCCCCTTGAGGACAGACAAAGCCGACAAAGCTGGACTCTTGATTTTTGACGAATCTGACTAAATTATATTATTATTAAAGCAGACTAAAGACCCACAAATGAGAAAAAAAATTAAAAGAAAATCAGTTTCTTTCCAGGTTTCTGCTGCTGACATACACTAGAGTGAAGTGTTTACAGTGAAACCTAGACAGTGTGGTTGTGGAAACCTGGACTAAGATGGTGGGAAATATGGATTTGCTGACCTCTTGGCCAGGTCACCCTTGTAAAAGAGATCTCGATCTCAATGGGTTATATATATACAGTATATATATATATATATATATATATATATATTGATATTGCTGTCCATATGGTAAGGATTTGCTTTTCTATGTTTCTTGGGTGCAGATGTCTGTGGTGATGGTCCTGATGTTCCTGGTGGCCTGGTCTCCATACTCATTGGTGTGTCTCTGGGCATCTTTTGGGGACCCTAAGACAATCCCGGCCCCCATGGCTATCATCGCTCCTCTCTTTGCTAAGTCCTCAACTTTCTACAACCCCTGCATTTATGTCGTTGCCAACAAAAAGTATGTTTTTCTCTCTTTGTTATTACTTCATACATGCAGACTTCTTGTTGTGTTGCTGTCTTTGTTGAGCTGTGAGCAGATGATACATTTAAAGACATAAATGTTTCTCTCCCGCAGGTTTAGGAGAGCCATTATAGGTATGATTCGGTGTCAAACCAGGCAGCGAATCACCATCAACTCCCAGGTTCCCATGACAACCTCCCAACAAACACTAACCCAGTGAGGTGAAGCTGCCTCTGTATCCCGTGTATGGAACTATTCTGACATTAAACCAGGTGTAGAGGATTGGCAGGATGAAAATGAATGACTGTTTTTCTTTCTATTGTAGTTTTTTTTTTCTTTCAGTTTGTGGTGTTTACTGTGTAAATCTCACTCACTGTGCTGCCGTAGTCATTGTTTGTTTGCTGGTTACTTCAATAACAAACTGACGATAAAAATCCCTCTTTGTCTGGACTGAATACTTCATGTTTCATCAGTCTCACCTGACTCTGTTCAACTCTCCTCTCTGAACAGCCCTATACAGTTTTCACATACGGAGGAGATGAATCCAGTGAAAGCAGTTCATGCAGATCTATTGCTTTCATATAATGCAGATGTATGTTTACAACATCTTTAAAATACCCATATTGACATATATTAAAATGAATATATACATTATCTGTAAAGGCCATTGGAAGTTTTTGATGTAAGATGATTATGACATATATTACATTCATAAAAAAGAAGTATACAAAAAACACATTTATGTTGAATTCATATAAGGTATTATGTTTGTTCATACATGTTTAAATGGAGACGCAAGATAAAGAAAATGAAACCAGCTGTGTGTATGATTTATAGTGAACTTGAATCAATGTGGGGCCCAAAAGGGGGAAAAACACTGAATGAGTGTGGAAACTAAAGCTTCTTGACCAAAGCTGATTTTAGACGTAGTGTAGTTCAGAGGCATCAGGCTGTTGTGATTTGAGTCAGACTCATAGATACATAGATAAATGTTTAGAAATATCTCTTCAGCTGCTGTCTGTAGGTCTGATCATTGTCTGGTTTGAATAAGAGCTGCATTATTATTATTATTTTTTAACAATAACATGAAGTGTCTGCTTTAACATGGTCTTTGATTGGGAAAGGTACCCAAGTGGTTTGGTGTTTGTGTGCATACATGCACAACTATTTATTTGCACCTCAGTCCATCACAGACTTGTAACTCTGCTGAGCTCAGTAACATCAGTCAAATTTCAGACCTTGGTTTCACCCTTAGTGTAGTGACTGCACTCAGCCTGTAGGTGGCAGTAAAGCTCTGAAACAACTTTAACATCCAACAGCACCTAAATGTAATGTTACATTGCACTGACACACTCTATATAAACTTAATATGTTTGTATATAGTGTCACCCTTTGCTTCTCTGCACAGCATTACATCAGCAAATAAATTAATTAATACATTAACACGAAACAAGGTCTGATCAGGGCCAATGCAGGTACAGGTGGGTCTCACAGCCATAGCAGAATTACCAGAGCTATCTCACAAACCATGATGAGATACACAGTTTCAGTGCTTGGCCTGACAGTCAAAGTCATCTTTATTCAACACAAATAACTGAAAACAGATTTACACTTCACTTAGTATTTTTTAAACTGAGATCCATTATGGGATTTGAATCTGTAAAAGGTTTCCAAAGCAAATAGGAGAGCAGGATTTCTGGTGTCGAGCATCTAAATCAGCAATGAAGAAAAAATAATGAACATAGTAAAATAAAATGTCATCAAAAAAGCTGAAATGCAAAACCTTCATGGAGTGTATAAATAACTCTCAGGGACCATTGATTCCATTTAACCTGCTCAACTGTCTTGTGATGTCCTTTAATATTAGACACTGCCTGAGTTTTTAAACCCAAACTCCTCTCTATGAATCTTTACTGTTTTCAAACTTTATAAAGTCATTTCAAGTAGGTTTTTTTCCCCATCTGAAAATCACTTCATGTGTCTTTTTGTCCCTGTAATGTGCTTGTAAGGTGGGTGTTTACATTCATAGTTTCAGTGTTTTAAAACCTGGATCCCGTCTGTAAGTTTGTTTGGGTCTGATTGAGGATCAGCTGCCCCAGTAGATCTCTTGGTGACCGCAGTAAAATCCCTCTGCTGTAAAGTCTGATTTAAACATCTGCATCCAATCCATTTCATGTAGGTTTGCAGAGGCCTGAACCTATGTTGAGGTTGGAGTGTTGTTGCTGTTAACCAGGAGGCTAAAAGCTCCACTTCTTTAAGTGGCAACCATCATCAATGTGCTTCATCACAACATTTCTCACATCACTGAGACTATGTTTGATTGGGAAAGGTACCCAAAGACTCAAGCCGTACTAATAGGAGATCAACCTGAGCAAGTACAGAACAATCAGAATCAAAACAGACCAGGTGTGAAAACACCCAAATCCTCCTCTCACTTAGATCAACAGCTTCTTAATATTAAAATATTATAATATTGAATTCCCCTTTGGAGATCATTAAAGTCCATGTTTAGGTACAGGAGACTGTATACACTCTGGTCCAGAACAGGGGACAGTCTGTCTGTTCAGGCCACGTTGCTCTCCAGCCACGTCCTGATCTCTGCCTCGTTCGCTTTTATCCACGCAATGTTGTTCCTCACTGTCTCCAGCGCCTGCTGTCGAGGCATCTCGCCTGCACCTGCATTTGGTGTCAGACTGAAGAAATGCTCCATCTGCAAGAGCAGCAAAGAGAAGCATCTTCAAAGGATCTGCAAACGAACACTCAAACACCTGTATAAACATCTTCATCAGCAAGCAGGTAGGGATGAAGATGTTTATACAGGGGAACCGTATGTCTTTCTCAAGTCAAGTCATCAACAGAGGAAACACTGACATACAAAGTCATACTAAAACAAGCGAGCACAAACAGAGGGTACAGGCTAGAGGTAACTACCTGTTTCAGATTGGCAAACACTAGTAACAACCAAACAGGCAGCTCAGAGGAAATCATTGTAGTCCTTGTGATTTGTGCTTATTTAAGTCATTTCATTACAAGTGTCACTGTTTGGACGTCTCAAAACACGGTCATCCTACTTTTATGTCATGCAAACCTACAAAAAGGCATGCAAACCTGGAAAAAGCTTGTTAACCTGCAAAAGAGTATGCAACATGATAAAACAGTGTGGTTGATGGAGGAGAGCCACTGTCAATAAGAGAAATCCCTGCTCATCGCTCTGTGTGCACTAATACCCATGTTAAGACTGTAACCTACTGTAAGTGTGACCCTCTGTTGCATCACCAGCTCATATGTTGTAAACTTTACTCTGTGGCTGTTGCAGCATGTTTTTTGAAGTTGTATGCTGCCATTTCCCCTCACAGGGATTGTTTGCACATTGACTTTGGTGCAGCAAAGAAACAGAGGGGGACATTTTAAAAACTGCAGGTGTTTGAACTAACTGCTGTTGAATAAAGACAGAGAAAGCTCGTCGCTGTAAAGTGCAGCGCTCACCTTCCACAGCTGCAGCTCTGTGTTGTAGCTGGTGGAAATTCGACCCAGCAGACGGCCGAGGTTCCTGTCATTGATGGTGTACCTGTGAGGAGAGCAAAGAGGTCTTGAAACTACAACACGCTTATCTGAAATGTTCTGTTTGTGAGTAAGGACAGCTTTAAAGGATTATCCTGTCTCAAGGATAAAAACACTACTCTGCTTTTTGTTCTTTCTTATCAACACTCTGGGTTTATGGTTAAAAGAGTTCTGTCATTTTATCAGCCAATAACCTTGATCCTTATCAGCCCACACAGTATCACATGAGAGTTACAGCTGACCCCACAGGGTGTTTTTACTTAATTGACAAAACACCATTGAAGGATTTTATGAAAAGATTGAGACATTTTTGTTTAAAGAGAGATAACTCAAGAGTTAAAACTAGAAAGGTTACTATCTACAGTATGTTTGGAAACCCCACATCTAATGTGATCTGAGTTTCTGATCTCCATCTATCTCTGACAGTGTTGTAAAACTACAGTATTCAGGAGTACTTTAGTGCAGGGCTGTGTGCAGGGGTCCTTGTTAGTAGGAGCTTCTTCAAGAGCAGAAAAATGCACCTCAATGACCTAGATTTTGTCCATTTTTGGATTGTGTCTGTCAGTCCAGGAACCTTCTTTTACTCACCTGTCGACCAGGTAGTCCCAGTTAAGTGTGGTCCAGTCCCAGGCCATGCTCTGACCCAGCGGGTTCAGAGACACATATCGAACCAGAGTGAACAGATCCTGACTTCTCACCACAGTCTCATTTTTGGACGCCTCCAGCAGCCTGTTGGAAAGAAGACAGGTGAGTCCAAGCACTAACACCAGATCCTAGGAGCCTTAAAGTATGATGTCTTTTCAATTACTTGTAGAGGAGATCCACGTTCTCCACAGATGCCAGCCCATACAGCAGCTTGTCCTTCTCCTGAGCCAAAGTCGAGTCGGTGTACCTCTGAAACATGGTGTCCCAATTTTTTACACCTGAATTCTTCATGCCATATCGATAGACTAACAGCCGGAGGTTCACTGCCACACTACTGCAGGTCAAAGGTCAGGAAAGGGAGCATAAATGTCAGTTTGACAGAGATGACAAATCTTATATCTATATGGCAGCTGTCTGCAGGTTTCAATCACTCTTTTTTACAAACTTTCTTGTTTGGTTTCCTAGTAATAATCACCTACTCCATACTTAGAACCCAAGTGAGAAAACCAGCAGTTCCAACAGCATCCACTAGAGATTGGTTCTGATTTTACAGTGGAAATAAACCCATTTACAGCCTGATGCAAAAACACTTTTGGTGTTTGTAGTTCATTTTCATTTTCTCCTGGAGAGATTGCAGCAGACTGAAGTGCTTAAAATAGGGATGTGCATGTTTAACCGACCGAGCAAATCTATGCAGCCATGCTATAAATCGCCATTATTTATACTTTTAGTATTGTTAGCTCAGATGTTGAGAAAAAGAGTTAGATTGGGCAGGCTTCGAAGTCAAGCTCAGCCCACAGAACGTCAGTTTACCGTCTGCTATATTTTTACCCAAGGGTCCTTGCTGCTGATCTACCCGCCTTGGCATGTCAGGTATGCACATGGACGGGCAAAAGCATACCACTAAATAAAACTGTTTGCACACAAATAATCATTTCCTCTGATAACAGGGCCTCTGACTAAATGATAACTGCGCTGTCTAGGCTCTATCATAGCCAAATACTCCAGCCAGGGCCACAGCTCCAGTCAGTGTTTATAATTATGTCTGTAATAATGCTATGACACTCAACTACCTGGATGTAAGCAAGCACAGACGACAGATAGTGCGGTGTGGTCTGTAAGTTGTTACCTGATTTCTCCAGATATCCACTGATCAAAGATGCGAGAGGCTTGGTTCAGAGCGTCTCCATCCCCCATCTGACAGGCGATGCTGAGCACCGTCTCCCTCAGCAACCTGCAAAAACATCACAGTCACCAAACTTGTATTTAACACAGGTTTTTCAGTAACAAACGAATCAGTGTTAAAAAGAGAGTAAAGCTGAAAGAACTAATCACAAATACAGTATTTTTGCACCTCTCTGTCTGTGATCCTGTATCCTCCCATCCAAGCTCTTCAGAGATGCTTTGAACATGTCCTTTAAACAGTTCCTGGAAAGAAAAACTGGGTTAATCAGTAACAGCAGAGATGTTTACAGATTGACCCATTACATATTAATGTTTGAAACACAGGTTTGTTAGTAACAAACAAATCAGTGTTAAAAAGAGAGTGAAGATGAAACCATCAGCCCTCTGACCTGAAACTTTGGGTAGAGTGCAGGGTTTCCTGAGAGCATGTCTCGGACGTAGGCGATGGAAGAGGCCACTCTGTCCCACACGATGTAGTCCCTCTCTTTGTTCAGGTACTCAGTGAGGTTGAAGGCATTCCCATAATCTATGATGTTTGCCCTGACAGTGAAATAAGAACAGCGTTACCCACAGCTGTGTAGGGCTGAGGGATCACAGTGTTGTTGCTGTTCCTGTGGAGATTTTACCTCGCAAGAGCAAAAACATCGTCAATGTAGCTTGTTCTGTCGGCCGGATCAAACTCCTGTTTGAGACAGAAAACTGCATCAGAAAGAATATTAACATCAATAATATCTCCATTATGTGTAGAGAAGGATCCCTCTTTTCTGTGAGCATAATTTATAAAGCCCTAAAAAGGCATCAGTTAGACTTTACATCAATCCTGATGAGTGATCATAAGCGTTCATAACAGCTTATAGTTTGAGAGCCCATATGAAAGACTATCCGGTTTATATTAGAGACCCATGTAGAAAAGATTAGCAGATTGAGGTGAAAGTACTGATATGATGTCACATAAATACACTTTGTAGTGTGGAGATGGTGAGGCCACTGAGAAAGGAGTCTGAAACAGCGTTTTAAGGATGTGAGCACATCTTCACCGTGTGGTTGTCTTGCAGCTGTTTGCTGATGCTGTTCCACATGTTATCGTCGTGGTTAACTCTGTAAAATCCAATATGATCGTTGTTCACTTTTATGAGCCCATCTGCAGAGGGTGAGTAGTTCGTGATGGGCAGCTCTGAAAACAGACAGTGAGATGAGATCAGTAAAGACTACCACATTTCTGACCAACTGTCTTAAGTGAGTTACCCTGAAATACTATATTAAATCAGTAGTTTTTATTCCTTCTCTTCCTCCTCAAAGTACAAATATTAATTAGTAAAATAGACAATGAAATATGTCAGCAGACAATCAAAACTCTGATTATTTTGATGCAACATTAAAGTTTAAACTTTTACCTGGGCTGCTCTTATCGAACATCTCCAACATGTTTTTATCAGATGTTAAAGAATGCCATTCAACGGGAATTGTCCACTTATACCTGTGAGAAAAAAGATTTATCAATGTGAATGAGGGAGTGTGAGTCTTTTCATATCCTGCAAATAAATATATACACAAAAAATAAACCAACTGCTTCAAAACAAGGTATTCCAGTTGTTTTTTTAGTCTTTTTTTTTTTTTTTTTTCATTTATAAGTGTAACACACTGTGACTTATGTAAGAGGGTCAGGGTCCTGAACCACCCTGTTGGATTTCTAATTCACATTTAATTTAAAGAGGATTGGTTTATAAAGAGGTAGCCTCTAAGATTTGATGGTTAGTGGAGCATCTGTGGAAACAGTTTTCTTATCCGCCTGCTAAGAGAATGATTTCCCAACAGTTGGTGGGGCTGCTGTAAAACTAGCTAACAAAGTAACTAAACTAAACTAACTGATTAAAATTTGAATACTGTTTAGAAAGGAAGTAACATATTGTGACAAAAAGAACATTTGTGAACAAAAAAAAAACAGAAAAATGTTAGAAAATTTGTAGTTGCAAATTGTGACAAACAAAATGAAAATTGTTGAGAAAAAAAATGCTACTTTACAGAAAAAAATGGAAAAACAACAAAAAAGTTGCAAATTTCTGTGAAAAAGTTACAAAACTTTAGGAGGAGGCAATCAAAAAAAATTAATAAATGGAAAATTAATAGGAATTAATAGGAAGTATAAGTTTGAAAAAGAAGTTGCAATTTTTTTTTTTAGAAAATAGTTGCCAGTATGATAGACTACAAACTTACTATGGTTGCTAAAGAGACACAAACTATTGCAATGTAACTAAGACAACACTTATATTTTAAACAGCCTTTGAATCAAAGTCATTTTGATCCTTATTATTTTAGTATGGGTGAATTAATCATTAACGTAATTTAATAAATCTGTCTAATCATTAAATATTCATACAAGTCTTTGTGTGTTTTGATTTTCGCTTGTCTGGATTTGTTGGGGATGACAGAGCATAGACATGATGATCCAGCTCTGGTAATCTCAGGTGTCTTGGATGGGTTTAGCATTTGTTTCACTCACTCAAAAGGTGAAGGGGGTTCGGTGGCATTAGCTTTAGGATCCAAGAGGAAACGCCTCTGGGTCAGCTTGGCGCCTGTATCTGAGACGAACAGATCCAGTACTGGGTAACCCATCTGTTTGGTCCATGTGTCCATGACATCTGCAACTGGCAACCCACTCACCTGCTCACAGAGAGGGAGGGGATGTTTAATGGACTTTCAAAGCTTGAGGTTATATTTCCATCTCGAGCTGAAACCTCCCCCTCAATATAAAAAAACGGAAGTAAATCACTGACCCTGACTTTGAGGCTTAGGTTATAATCGGAATTTGTAAAAACTATGGGTGAAATGTACACATACACTTGCAAGGGATGCCCAGAAGTTTGCTGTTTTGGCGTTCTTGAAGTAGAAGTCCTTCAAATATTTCTGAAAAGGACAAAAAAAAACATAAACTGTTAATATAGAAGTAAAATAATGAGCAAAAGGTTTGAATTTTTGTCCGGAACTCACTCGACAGCCGTCTCTGAACTTCTCTTTTCCCATCCAGTCCTCCAACATCCTAAGGATGGACGCCCCCTGGATGAAGAAGGATCGTTATCAGTTTACCTGCTTGATAAATTGCCACTCATGAAAAACTTACAGGTGTGAGGTCTTTCAGTACCTTACTGTATGAGATGGCATCAAACACAGAGGTTATCTCTGCTGGGGTTGAAACGTTCACGATGATCGGGTGGGAGGAGAGCAAGGCGTCGTCCACCATGACCGGCAGCACGTCGCTGATGATCATGATGTCTCGCTGTGTCACACAGGAGTGAACTTGGTCAGTTTGTGAACTCTTTAGGTTTTTTTTTTACCTTTTTGAGGGAAAACTCACCATGCTCCAGCTCGGCTCTGCTTCCTCCACACCCACATACTCAAAGAAACTGGCGAAGCCCTCGTTCAGCCAGAGGTCGTCCCACCAATCCATGGTCACAATGTTTCCAAACCACTAGAGAAACATAGGCAGGATCAGGTTAGACGTAAAGACCTCATGCAGCTGCTTCACAGATGAGCCAACCAGGAGTCATGAGTCTACTTAAACACTGAGCTCTCTCTACTGTCAGAAGAATCCTACAGAGTTTACCCTCGACACTCCCACACTCCTCCAGAGATGTCAACACAAAGCACCTGAATGAAAATGCAAACAAATAACCCAGACGAACAGAGACTCTTACAGTGAACCAGGCAACAACAGACGGGAAGGTGGAGAAATAAAGTTTCTTGTTTTTTACCAGGCCATGTGCAGCACTCCCTTATTCCCTTTATAACCCATTAACACCAGACCTCGACTTGCTGCCTCTGCCAAAAATGAACACACGGATGGGCTGAAAAACCAGGCACAAGCGCAGCACAACACAGGTTCAACTAACGGTCAGATTACAAACTTATACATATGAATAAAAATTCTCACCCAGAGGACAGTAAAGTAGATCTATCCTATCTTATCTAAAAGGTCTGTGAACATCCTGCTGTGATGTAACTTTAACTGATTTAATTCTGGACTGTAATCTTTAATTTGGGAGTTTCAGAAACACCCTGAACATGGATCAATGAGGAAATCCAGACAGAGAGGAAAGAGGAAGTGATAGTGGGGAGGGGTTACACAGTATGTTTAACTTTTAAGACCAGGTGGAGGGAGAGAAGCATATCAAAAACTATGAAACTAAAAAGCAGAAAATGTTCAATAAGAGAGCTGACTTTTTCAATCCTCTAGCAGCAGAAATTAAACTGCACAGAGCTGGAACACTGAAGTAAACCCACAGGACACAATCAAAGCTGACTCTGAATCTTACTAGAATAAAGTCTTAGTAAAATCAGTTTTTCAAGAGTAAACGTTGACTCTGTGGTGAAACCCTGAGTATACAGTACTTTCCTCTGTACTAATGGTCTCAGGTTCAAGCATCACAAAAGCCTGTGATTCACCACCAACACTCTACAAAACTTGATTGACCACTTCAAGGCTTCTTTTCTACAAAGCGATATCTGATATCATAGAAAAAGTATCCCTAGATCATAAAACTGTAGCAGCAGGACAGGATTTGAAACATTTACACCTCTGAACTCTGAACTCTTCCATCTGTGATAAAAACAGAAAGGCCCATAAACCTGAGTCAGCCTGCAATTATGCAGCTAGTAAACATACTATTTATATGAACACAAAGCATTGAGGCTCACTTTATTATGTAAAAGAATATTTTCCCTGACCAACAGTTGTGATATAACAAACTATAGTAAACTACAGTGAAATGATAATAACTCTGAACCTGCTGGAAGTTACTGATATCTCTGCAGCATCGTTTTTCAGTATTGCACTTTGTAGACAGTTCCTGCTCATTAAACTTATTTTATTACTCATGATAATACATTTAAATCTTCCTCAAATGTGTCAGGAAGTAATATTTAGAAAATACTGATTTGAAAAAGGCCTTCATATGATATAATATAATAATAATCATAATAATCAAAATATGTTATTGTTGTGATTGATGTCCCTGTTGCCTTTGTTAGTCACAATTTCAGCCTGTTTAAAAATCCTTACAGTGGCTTTAAAATCAGAATTATATTCACACCTGACTGGTCAGTGGGATTCAAATAACATTAATGAGGATAAATACGCAAAAAGAGGAGGGTGAACTGGGTGTCAATTTTCAAATGACATCAGTCAAAGTTGAACCAAAGAGGAGGTGGATACCTGGTGAACCAGTTCATGGGCGATGACACTGGCCACTCTCTGCTTGTTGTAAGAGGACGACTGGTTCTCATCGTACAGCAGATTGGTCTCCCTGTAGGTGATCAGGCCCCAGTTCTCCATGGCTCCAGTGCCAAAGTCAGGGATGGCGATCTTATCTGAGACAAGAACACACAAACAGTCTTACAGTACCTGTAACAGACATTTGTTTGACTTTTTGCTTTGGCTTATTCACAGTCCATGGCCCTTGTTAGAACCGTCACAATAATCTTTATACTTAGAGACTAATGGGTGAACAGCCACAGCAGCGTGTATGAGAGGTAAAGGGGAGTGTTTTTTTTTTTTTTTGTTTTTTTTTTTTACAAACTTCAGCTTCATTCCTTATTAAGTCTGAACTTTTGTTTGTATTGTTCTTGTCTGGTCTTACCCAGTTTGGAGATGGAGTAACTCATGTTGAAGTAATCCTCAAAGTAATCGAAGATGATCTTGGTTGTGTTGGCTGCGTATTCTGCAGTCGCTAACTGAGAAGGCTGAGCGTAGATTTTCAGCTGAATGAGCAGAAGGAAACGAAACATACAAAGAAGAAAGCATCGGTGTAAATGTGAAAGTAAGACATTGCATTAAAGGGAAAATCCACTTTTTGTAATTGTAAAAAAAAAAGTTAGTTTTGAGAAGTATGAGGGTTAGAGTCTGATTCAAGAGTTGGGCAGCTTTTGCACCCGCTAATGTGCAAATGAGCAAAAGACATTATCACTGTGCTCCAGAGTTATTTGCATACATTTTAATGAGTCATCAAGGTCTGACATTAACACTCACCATACAGGTAGATTTTCCATTCGATGGGTAAATGTTTGCACCAAAAAGGTAGTGTATGTGACATAGGGATGGGCGATATGGGCTAAAAAATGTATCATGATAAGATTTGCCATTCTGGCTATAACGATAAAAGTCTTGATAAAAATATTATAATTGCAATCTATATTTTTAAATCATTTTGTCTTGAGAACACCAGTTGGAGCAGTCTAATAAGATACTTAACCACAAGTTTGAGTGGTAGGTTACGGAGAAAACTAATGACATCAAACAAGTCTGAAATGTGAAAATATTTTCAACATTTATTGAAAACTCTTAATGCACAGAGCAGCAGCAGATCCACTGTCCGATGTCAGGCATACCTGATTGCACTCATCTAAGCCCTAATTTGAAGAAAATCCCTCACGTGGAGCCTCGTTCAAAAACAAGCTGCTCAGAAATATCTTCTTCATTACCTTCGGCCATGTTTGTTTGTTATTCTGCTCTGTGTCGGCTATGGCTGTAAGTCTGTAGCTCGCGTTTATGTCATCAACTAGCATTTATTGTATTTATCATGAGATGGCAACTATTTATCATGGAGGATTTTTTTGATGATATATTGTGAATGATAATTTATCCCCCATCCCTAACGTGACAGCAAATTTACATTCTGAGTTTGCAGTCTCCTGACCCTGCAGTCTGCATGTCAGGACTTTGCAGGGTCAGATGGATGCATTATGTTAGCTTATCTATACACACTGATGCACATGCACAGTAATGGCTGCCACTATGTACCACTTTTCCCTGTATGAGACTGTTCCTCCAAATCCAGCCTTAAACACGACTATTCAGCCAGCAACCTTTGGGCAAGTTACAGGCGTTTTTATCCAAGTATGTCTTTATAAATGCCAAGCTCTCTTTGTAGCTGATTCATGAGTTGTATTTAGGTTTAAACTGATTAACAGTCCCGACAATTACATCACACAGTATATGTTGACAGACTTTAGTGCTGTCAAGATTAGAGTGCACAGTGCAGCTCTGTGCAGCAGAGAGTGGAGGTGCCCACAGCTCTTCTCAGTCACAATAAAACACAAAACTGCAGCAAACTCAGCAGGGCTGCAAAACTTTGTAGGTTTTTTGTGCTACAACATTAAAAGTGCAGATAAAAGATCTTATCGAAGATCCTGTTCAGCTCAACCCCTTTGAAACCAGCACAAGGTGAGGTCATTAAGCGCTACAGAGAAGGTCAACTCTATTGCCTCATTTAGCTCATTTTAAGAAAGTTTCACATGTCTGGGTAAGTGTAATGAGAGAATTCTTTCAGTGCTTTACTTTGCCTTGTGAAAGTCTCTTTGTGGAGGCACTATTTCCTCTGCCTGCAGCGTCCTGATCAGGTGTTTGAGTCAGTGACACATTAGTAAACTCTACTGAACTCCAGCTGGTTTATCAACAAAGAAACTGACCTGCATCTCATGTTGGTGATGGACTTACCATTAACATACCTCATAAAACTCACTTAAAAAGATGAACCTTTAATAATAATTGTATGTGATGGTGTTAATGGTAAAATGTGATGGTAGACTTACAGGAATCCCCGAGGCTGAAGTTCTCTCCACACAGTCAAACTGGTGCACAGCGAAACATACCAAATACGTGCTCATGGGAACCGACTTCTGAAAGGAGGTCTTGAGTTTACTGCCTGGCACTTCTTCAGAGGATCCCTGTGGAGGAAGGAAACGGGTTAATGTGGATGTCACCCAGACTGTGGAGCTGGGTGGATCCCCCTGCCCCAAAAACACAGGAACAAGATTGATTCCTTCTTTTAGTATTCAGCATCCCCCTCTAGCCCTCTTTGGTTTTTATTTCCTCAACCATGAGAGAGAATCTGCCTCTTCCATCTCCAGCAGCTCCTCATCACTCTTAACATTTATCAGCTTCTTGAAAAGCTGTTTTTCAATGGTGGCCTGTGTATCTATGTCATTGCTTTTATTGTAAATATCTCACTGAGATTGTTTAAAGACTGACAACACCGCTAATGTCTCCTGGATAAAGCATCCTTCTCCTTCCTGATTACTTCATGTATGACCTAAAACTCAGTTTCTCATTTTCTTGGAAATAAACTGAATATTATGACAGAAAATGATGGTGCTTAAAGATTGTGCTTATCATCTCATTGTTTTGTTCTCAGTCTTTGACGTCTTAACAACCACCTCACCATACTAAATCACTGTCTTTCAGGTGTCCTTATAACGCTCTGGGCTGTTAGAAAGCCCAAAATTAGAGTCTTAGTGTCCAGTCGGACAGTATGTGTTCTCGTCAAGTCCTAGTCTTCAGCTCCCTGAGTTTTATACCCTGTAGGGTGTTATTTTAACAGGACTTTACTGTGAGACCACTCTGAATGTAACACAATCCCTGATTTGGACTAAAAGCAATCTCAACAGAAATTAATAATAAAACAAACAAATTGATGTTTTTATCAATTTTTAAATACAACTTAAATAGTCATGTCATGGCTAAAATAAAACTGTCAGTTAAAGGTCCTAGAAGTTTTAGTTTGTGTTGACTTTGGCGCCCCCTGTGGACAAAGTGATTCCTTGTTTCTCTTAACTGATCTGATCCTGAACATGCTTCAGTTGTGTTTTCTGATAGATTCTCTTTCCACTGTAAAATGTTACTCAGTGAAAATACTTGAAAAAGTAAAACTCTGTTCTTTAACATCCTGTGAGTCATCACTTACCCCCTCACATTGCTGTAAAGCACTCAAAATCATAATATAAAAACTGTTAATATTGTTGCACATGCTAGTTTTTTCTTAATCTGGACAGTCTCTGAAAACAACTAACCATCCTATCAGGGTATAAAAAACCCTCAATGTTGCAGGAACTCAAAGTTGTTGGTCTTACAAACTGAGTGGATTTTAAAGTAACCAGTCTGTTTTCAAAACCACAACTTTTATCTAATAAACTACAGGATCAACAAAGCGATCACATTTTTTCCAGGTGATTTTTAATCACTTGGAAAAAGTGATGAGGAGAGAAAAAATATATCTCTTGTTTGGATCGATACAGTGTTTGGTCTCTTTCTGATTATGAGCTCCTGTTTAGATATTCTGTTTCAACTTGGTTTCAGTTTAACCCTTTATGAGTTGGTGCTCAAAGAATCTGACTTCACATCCCTGTCATCTGGTCCCTCTACCTTCCATCACTCATCATTGTAAGGTTGTGGTTCATTGTTGATCATTTTAATAGGTTTACCTGAACATGAACCACAGCCTTTCATGAATTTGGCGTTACTCTGACTGAAGAGCTTTAGAGATGCTGAAAGGAAACTGAGTCCTTACCTCTGGACAATAAAGTTTGGAGGCTTACCTCTTGCGGCATGTTGGACAAAGCTTTGTAGCTTTTATCATGAGTGATGGAGACTTTGTAGGTGGCCTTCTTGTTGGGTTCATCAAAGCAGGGGAAGGACTTTCGAGCATCTGTTGGCTCATGATCAGTTGCAGCAATCTTCCTGGTGATCAAGCAAAGGACTGATCATTGCAGAAAGATCAGGACATCAGTTTCATAGGATTTTTCTGATGTACACTGTCTAAATATTTACTAAAGATAGTTTCTGTTTGAGACCACCCTGATATATCTCCAAACACTGCTGCCCCAACAAACTTAGTCAGCAGTGTATACTGTAAGAGCGGAGACCTTCGCCCAAACTGAAACTGCAAAGTCAAACTTCTTCAAGCCTTTTGATTTGTGTTAATCTCTAAATACTTGCAGCATGACTCAAATTAATGTCACTTTTGAAACCATTCATGCAGCATAATCCAAAATGACACAATGACCGTTATGAGCAAACTGTACTGAAGGGCAGATACTGAAGGGGGGTGGATCTCTGGGCTTAGTCTCCAGAGTTTGTTTCTGTCCTTCAGTTTAAATGTGTGTCACCACAAGAATCCATCATACCTGACATGTATCCAAGCCGTGCACAGCTTTTACCAACAGAGCAGCCAACTCTGACTTTACCAAGAGCCCCACAGACTCAGCCAAGCCAAATCTCCGAAATCACTCTGATTGAAAGTGATAAAAAACACTCTGAGTGACTGACCCTCAATGTACGTCCAAGTGGTTTGGCAGAAAATGATGATGGATGAAGAGAGAGGAACATTTCTTTGGCTGGATGTTACATAATCTAAATGTTCTTGTAGGAGGGTCTTTATTGTAATGTGGACTCAGTTTCCTTTGGGATGTCCTGAAAGCATGATTATCTGAAGTTTGTGTGCTGACTCTTCTTCATCCAGTCAAGCAGCATCTTACTGGCTCTTTTGTGAGTTTCAGTCACTGAAATCAAGCACAGCCTCCTTGTCCCATTTTCTCAGTAAATTAATGCCATGTGTTTGAGTCACACTTTGCGTTCTGGGAAGCTGGCTCAAAAACATTGACATTCGCCAGACAGCAAGCTGAGTCATGGGTTTACTCTGGCAGGAAAAAGACCAAATATCTCCAAGACATCTGGACAGATAATGATTTCTGTCAAATGTTGGACACTGCCTAAAATACAGACAATTAGAAAGCTGTGAGTCAGAGTATGAAGTTCCACCAAAGAGCTGGTCAATATCAATCCAGGTCCCATTCATCGCAGCAAAAATGACAGCCAAGATATGGATTTGATTGACATGACAACTTAAAATCCAGATCCAAGGTCGAGAGGAAAACCTCCATGTAGTACTTTAAAAGAAAAATGATGATTGAAATGAACCAGCCATCTGAGGTAACGATTACAGTTTGTGTCATAAAGGAGTTTAAACAGTAACCTGTGTGGTTTCTGTGGTCTGTAATCACACCAAAAAAACACTGTTATCATTCCCAGCTGTTTGCTCATGTGATTGATTCATGAAAATTAAACCATAACTGTTATATCACAAGTCAGCGAGAGACCTCATAAAGACAGACTGATAAACTGGTGTTCAAAAAATCATTGACTTCAGCCCATTTACTCCTCTGATAAGAAAGATATTAAACACAATTAAAAAAACACTGAAAAATTTTCTGTCCAACAAAGCCATGCTTGAACGGGCCTGTCATGGATTAGACACATGGATCAGCCTGGATATAGGAAAACATGCACACAGGAGGGATCAACAAAAACCTGTAATGGGGCTTTTTCATGCCTTTGGAGGATAGGGTAGTGGGCAGAGCAGAACACAGGGTAAAAGAGAGAGAGGGGAATGACATACAGGGAAGGAGCCACATGCAAGGAATTTCACATGGGCCGTCCACTCAGGGCAAAACCCATGTATACCGCTAAGACCCAATAGCAGGTACTTAAATTACATGATATTACTGAAAGTCACAGAAGTTTTCATTTTAGCTGCTTTTCCACCGATATTAAGTTAGACATAGATTGTGGGTGTTACTTTTTACACAGCTCTGTGAAATGACCTGAAAGTTATGCCTTTACAGAAACATCTCAGGCTGTCACATTATCTGTAGTCCCATCTTGTCCTGTTGTCATGTTGTTTCCAGTTTGTGTCTCTGAGCTTCATGAAGGTCTTTCTACATGAACAGCTCCTGGTTTCAGTATCAGCTGAGACTCTGATCCAGCTTATTCTGGATATCAGTTATTTAGCTTTACCCTGATTGGATGGCACAACCTGATGTCAGGTTGTGGTCATGGAAAATGTGTCCCAGGTCTACATTGTCATCTGTGTTTCTCATTTTATGAAACTTTGGCTGTTCAAGCAGGGAAAAACACTCGCACACTGTCCAACTTGCAGAGAAAGGAACAATTTAATGCAATGGTACTAGACCTTCATCAGGCAAACAATCTGTTCAGAAGAGCAAGCCAAGTAAAATGGGAGATGGATCTCTTGCTCTTCAACACACCTATCCTGAGTTAAAGATGTGTGAAGTTACCTCTCCTTTATGACACTTTGGCTGGATTTAATGTGGACATCCAACAGCGTAGCATTATCTGTGTATTTAAGTTCAGATCAATACAATGGGTCCACTTTAAAGTCTATTATTTTACTAGTGTAACTCTGCACTGGTTTTACTGTTTTACTATTTAATGTTTTATTGTCCCTTTTTCAATGCACTGACTGTAAAGGCACTTTTTAATTTTGTTGTGCTTGTCACAATGACAATAAAATTCTATCTATCTATCTATCTATCTATCTATCTACCTATCTATCTATCTATCTATCTATCTATCTATCTATCTATCTATCTATCTATCTATCTATCTATCTATCTATCTATCTAACTCTTGAAGAGTGTCATAATCACTGACCTTTTCCTGTCAACGTCTTCTCTCTTCAGTGTTGTTTTGTGTCTTTGTTTTTTAAATGATTAGCAAATGCTTCACTTGTTGGAATCATTTATAGGCGTGTTAAAACAGTTTAAATTTTCTTAAAGTGCTGACAAATATCAAAGTTGTGAATATATCAATATATATCGTCATCATTTTCAATCTAAACATTCAGTAGCTTTTATAAAATGTATGAATGTTACAGGATAGAATGTTATGAATAGTGTGTGACTGTTGAAGTTTAAATCTGCTCCTCTTTGTTTTCTTTTATCATAAATATTCATTTAGGTTTGTTTTATATGTCAGATCAGAGGACTTACTTTTGGACCCCCTTCTCAGTGTAGATGACCCTGTAGAAACCGACCACAGAGCCATTGAGCCATCCCTGGAAGTCCAGACTGAGCACATAGACCTCTCCTGGTTTGGTCGGGGGCAGAGTCTCAGTGGCCTCCACCACCACATACTCACGTTTCTGATATTCAAAGCAACTCTTCACTCCTATCTCCCTCTTGCCCCCCTTACTGGACTGAATCTTCAGCCGGGGCTTGGCGCTGACATACGTCTGCCTAATGTGGAGCCACAGGTGGCGGGTGGCTTTGGTCACCTCCACTTGGATGTCCACAGTGCCGGTGTAGGTGTCATCATCCAGATTGGGCTCCAGGTGGAGGTCATAGTGGACCGGCTTCACATACTCAGGCAGACGAAAGTTACTCCAGTCCCCACTGTAGTCAGTGGAAGGTGCACAGGGGCCTCTGTCAGGTGCTGGGGGCTGTGTGGGTCCCGCTGTAGGCTCTGCTGTTGTAGGAGCTGGAGGGGGGCTGGTGTCTGATCCAGACAGACCTAATCCAAGGCCCAACGCCAAAGCACACACTGCCAGCATCCCACAGATGATGACTACATGTTTAGTGCGGATGCAGTAACGCTTCTCCTGCTTCTCGAGGTCCAGGTTCATAGGCATGATGACTCCTAAAAAAAACCCAAACCCTCTCCAAACTAAAACTTGACCTCCTCTCTCAGCTGACCTGAAGTCAGGTCTGCAGGATTTGACTGCAGCAGTTTTGAGATTAGCTGCGTGAGCTGATTAAAACTCTCCTCTGAGCAGTGGGGGAGTGCAGAGGAAAAAGAGGAGGAGAGGTGAGGAGAGGGAAACTGCCAGCCAGCAGAGAGACTTTGACGAACGGAGAGGGAGATTTATCCTGAGCTCTGTGCTGCTGACACACCTCCTTTTGTTAAACATCGACAGTATGACAGTAAATCAGCAGCTAAAGTTCAACATTCTGAACTGCAGAAAAACTAGGAGTTGTTCTCTGTGGATATAAGACAAGCGTGTCTGGTGCAGACACTACAGAGAAGTGAACACTATCCCAGTAATTGTGGGCTTGTTGCAGTTGGAAACCGTCCTGCTCACTGAGAGGGGTCTGTTGTTTGGACTCAGCTCTGCCTGTTATTGTGTTTGCTCTTTGGTCAACATTAAAGTGGCGTAACGGGGGAAACATTACTCCAGAGTCGCCTGTTTAGTGTTAAGTAGCAGCAGAGGGGTCAGTGTAAAGATGTTTTGGTTTTTATGTCATTATTAGAAGTTAAAGTGAAATAATACTGATGCTGCTGGGAATCAGTGTGTCTGCAAAGTTGATCTGCAGTAAAACATCTCAGTACCCGCTGGGAGTAATCCTCAAGGTTGGAAATTCACTTTCTCCTGAGGATAATTTCCCGTAACTTCCTGAGTTTTGATCACGATCAGGCTAAATCCATATTCAAAAACAGGATGATCCAAACATCCAGGATGGTCTTTCAAAATTTTACAAAGTCAAAGTCACACAGTTTGACTTTCACATGGTCTGGAGCTAGTTTGGACTCATCTGCAGGGTTATAAGATGCTCAGAGGAGCTGCTCTGACGAAAGTCCAGTGAAATTTGAGAATGTTTTAAAATCCAAAAGGCTGCCACAAAAATGACTCTGTGTTTCCAAAATGTTCAAGCCTTTATGCTCTGGTTGAATCAACAGTGTTGCAAAATGAGAAAAGGCATTTTGGACAATTTTGTTTATAATAAAGGTGTTATAATATGATGAATGTATTGGAGTTATTTTCTGGGAAAACGGTTTTACCTTTTTCAAAACAAAAGCCCGATCTTGTTTCTCATTGATCCCCTCATTTTCATTCAATGCTTTTGTTTTATTAAAAAAGTTAAAGAAAGGACAAGAAAGGACATGGATAGCTCTGTATTGGCTGATGGTGACTCTCTGTTGTCAAGAACAGGTTAGAGGGATTGTTCAGATAGAAGGGGTTACATAAAGAGAGAGGTGGACACAGACCAACCACAACAGCAACGGTACACACAGATGGATGGTTACAGTAAGTCTGTTAACTCTTACCAGGAACAGCATAATGATGATAACAGACAGATCTTAGTTTGATTTATAGAGAACTAAATATAACAGGTCTACAGCGATTTTACCCTATTTTAGTCCTAGAGTAACTATTTTGTGTTTTATTACCCCTTTTTTAATTTACTTTTTTTATTGTTTGATTTTAAGACTGTTTTATTTAACTAACTATTAATGCTTTATCACCTTTATTATATTTTATCACTGTTTCATTGCTGTAGTCCCAGATCCAGTGTTTCCTCATCTTTTTTAAACTCAAGATAGCGTTTCTTCAGTCATCTGTGGCAAGTTGAAGAGTCCTCACCTAGTCTTATATGCATCTGTGTGTGTGAGCGTGTGAGTGCTGTTTGTGTTAAATGGGGGGGTTGTATTTTTGTATTTTGTATTTGTTTATTTATTTGTATTTTTCTTTATTTTATTTCATTGTTTTTGAATATCCTGCCCGAATGAACAGCACTTTGTGCTACATTAGATGTATAAAAAGTGCTTTAAAAATAGAGTTTGATTGATTGATTGATTATAACAGTGAGAGCATTAATGAATGTGAGGTCAATAATGGGGGTTAGAGTTAGAAAACTAAGCAGAAAGAAGCAAAAAGTTAATATTAGCATTTATTAGCAAAGATAAAAGTAGAAAAAATAGGTGTACAATAGATTTGTATCAGAGTTCAAATGGTGAAACTGAAGCAGGCAGGTCCACAGCAGTGATCCGGAGGAAGCTCCAGGATGATGGAGCTCAGAGACTATCAGAAAAGGCAAGTGTACTCGGTCTGGACTCACCTGAACTGTGAGATGCTCCAACCAGAACCTACTACAGGAGGTTCTTCAAAAAACCCTGAGGCGACATATAAGTCAGCTGAGGAGTGCTTTTATTCTGTTTTCGTGTTTGTGCATGTCGAGGTCAAATGCTGATTTCACATATTTACATTTACATACATACAAATGTTCTGCCTGAACATCTGTGTGATCAAACTCCTGAACTGGCACAAAGAAGACGGGGTGATCAGAAAAAACAGATGTAGTCATGTGTACATGGGATGAACAGAGATAAACAAGTCCATCCAAACACACACCATGACCCAGGGGTCCACCAAGGACCTTTGTGTATCCCATCTTATATTCAAGGTTCTACAGAGACCATTTCTGTATTACCTGTCCAGCACATGACAATTCCAGCAACTGGGGGGCAGTACTAGAGCTTTATTATTTCAGATGATATTGTCAAGAGCTCCTAAAGTTTTAGCTGACCAGCTTTATGCAACCCTTCTGACCCTGAGCTTCTTCCTCTTCAGATTGTATCTTTATTGTCTGTGGTAGTTTCACAGAGATAAGACATTCATAAAGATTATGGCTCCTAATCTTCTCTGTTTTAGAAACAATAAAAGTAAGAACACAGGAGGCAAAGGTGAGCCTCTGTGTTCAGAGGGACGCAGTACAGATGATGATGGTGCAATATCATAAACAGACAGACAGACAGAAGTGCCATGAATTTGACTGCGATGCTGCACCAAACCTTTCTTGGTGCTCTCAAGTTGTCCTGTGAAATTAAGACAAGCTTAAAAATATGTATTTTTTACGTTTTGGAGTTAAACCAAAACAAAAAAACAAACAGACTTCCAGTCACCTGAAAAAACACCTGTCTGCACTTCTTAAGAGCAGAGAATCTTTCACAGAGTTTATGTTGAATCCACTGGTGCCACCTACTGGTCAAGTGATTAGAAGCAGATTTCCAGGATTTTAACCGTCACCCAGGAAGTCAACCAAACCCGTCCATGGAGAGAAATATGACAGATATTCCTGTTATAACTTAATTTTCAGCCCATGACCTTCAGAGATAATGAGCTTAAAAGTGAGTGCGATCGCATCTCCACTGTCCCCATGAAGTGGTTCGTGTTCCTAACAGCACGCACACTTTTAACTTGCATTTTTTTTTAATTGAACGTTTTTTAGTTTATACATTTAAAAATTAAGATCAGCCATCTCCATAGAAGCATATTGCATTTACCCAAGAAAATAAAAGTCTTTGATGCAGGCTTCGGCTCAGCTGATCCTAGAGAAACTCTGCAGAGTCACCTTTACATCTAAAAAACTGCAGAGTGCTAGAGTGACATTAGCAAACATTAAAAAATACCAGAATACCTTAACTCGTAAACACGAGGGCATCTTTTCCTGTGGTCTGAAAATCAGCAGCAGGACTCTAAAGGTTTCAAATCGCACAGGTCACACCACAGACTGTAAAACCACAACTTTATGTCAGACACTTTATTCTCACAAACAAGTTCTACTTGCAAGACACACATTACAAACAGGGCTTTAGTTTAAGTGCAGACAGTCAGAAAAAAGGCCTGGCGCTCTAAATCTAAAGATTGACCTGATAATAATGACAACTCGTGGTTTTTTGTCCTGTTGATCACCAAAATGGACCCTCAAAAACCTCATCTCATGAAGTCTTTGTGAGCAGGTGCAGAGTTCCCTGTAGAAGTTATAATAGTCTTTCTGAGAGTCACCGTCTATTTCTTCACTTCTGTTATGTTCATTTTGCGTATCCCGTCCAGGAGGACTTCTTTGGACTCCCGATTGACGGTCTGATTTTTGTTAACAGAAGGTGAGGAGATGTTTTGGAGGATCTGGTTCTCCTTCACTGAGGAGCTTCTGATGGATGGGGATGCAGCCTGGTTCAGCTTCCTGTATCTTGCTGATAGTTTGAGCGGAGTCTTCAGGTACTTTCTCTTTGGAAGGCGGGACAGCCTGGTGACCCCCACCACCTTCAGTTTGATTGGGGCTTCGGATAACCCAGCCATATTCCTGGCCTGGCAGCGATATTCACCCGCGTCTTTGTAAGATAACCCGTTCAGAATGATGATGGACCAGCGGACCCCGACTCGAGGAGATTCCTGTATAACTTCAACACAGAGAAACACAGGATCTAAGCTATAGGATAGGATCTAAAGGATAGTTTAGGGCTTTCACAGTAAACCTGCAGAGTTTGTTGGGGGTGTTTTATGGTTGAAGGAGATTAAGAAGACAACACTCACAGCTCTCCAGGTTCCTGGGTAACTCGTCAGAACTCTCAAAGATACTGTTTCTAAAGCAATCTGCTGAAGAACCAAAAAAAAAAAAAAAAAAACAGTGCTGGACTGATGTTGAGGGGTCAGTAATATGACCTCAAGACCTGACAGAGATCCTGGACCACTCACCTGTGTAGGCTGAGGTTTTGACCCAGGTCAGGGTGGGTGTGGGGTACCCAGTGGCTTCACAGCGCAGGATGACGTTGCTGCCCAGTGGAGAGATGACTCTGGTGGCCACAGGCTGGATAGATGGCCTCATGCAACGAGACAGCTCAGACTGAGTCAGGAGACTCCCTGACTGATCCATGGACCAGCTGCAGACCAGCAACTGGTCCATCAGGACCACAGGACTCCCCAGAGACATGGACAGGGACATTATCATGGAGATCTGGCAGTCACATAACCAGGGGTTGTCATGGAGACCTGTATAACAACATGACTTGGTTACAGTGAGACTCACACTGAGATGTTAGTCATGACTAATTTTCAGCACATGATATTTTATTTATGTCAACTCAAGCAGTTCTGTAAATCTAAGAACTAGGATGTACCCAGAATCCTTCTCTGGAGCAGTCCTTCCTGCTGTCCTGGAGGAGGAAACCAGAGGTCAAGCAGCTCGGCAGGTAACACAGTCAACCTGTGGGGAGAGAGAGAGAGAGAGAGAGAGAGAGTGAGTAACTCTCACACCTACAGCTCCTGCCTTTATGTGGTTTTGTTCACACCTGTTGCTGGACAGGTCCAGGAAGGTGATGTTGGGGAGAAACAGGGAGGCGTGAGCAGGGAGGCTGAACAGACGGTTGTTATGGAGACCCAGGGTCTGGAGGCGGGGCATGTCCCGTAGCCCCTCCCAGGGAAAGGAGGAGAGGAGGTTTCCGTCGAGTCGCAGCTCTCTCAGGGCCTTCAGGTTGACAAAGCTGCTGGGGTGGATGGAGGTGATGGAATTGTAGTTGAGCCACAGGAAGCGCAGGTCAGACAGGTTGTAGAAGGCTGCCCGGGGGACCCTGGAGATTAGGGTCTTCTCCAGACGCAGTTTGACAGTGTCAGAAGGGATGTTGATGGGAACAGCTGAGATTCCTGGATCGCTGCATCGCACAGACCTGCAGAGTTAAAGACAGAGACATTGAAGTGAAGTGGTCATCCAAAATCTGAACTATTTCCACTTAAGAGTGTTGTGGGTACAGTGACAGAAGGCAGCTAAGACCATGGGTGGGTTTAGGATTGGGATGCTAAGCTCTGTCAACACAAACTATATTGGGCTCTACAAAAAAAAAAAAAAAAAAGTTGGTTATCATATTGAACACATTACGCCTAACTTTTGGTCCACCTAGCAAGAGGCGAAGAGGCTTTAGCCTCCTTGCGAACAGCTTCAGTGTCAATCAACTGATGCCTCCAGTGATGTAAACCTCATAACCTCAACATATCAAATAATAAGTTTTTGGCTGTAAACATGGTTATTTCCTGTAAAGGAAGGACTTCTCTAAATGGGTGTGTATGTGGCTTATGGTGCCTCTGCAGCCAGCCTCTGGTGGAGACTTGCAGTATTACAATTTTTGTCACTTGACACTTGATTCATCATTTGAGATCACAGGTTACAGCCTGGATCAACCTTTTCCTTTTGTCTGTTTGTAGGTTAGTTGAAGTTAGAGTCATCATTTCCAATATGCTGAGGCCAATGCTGAATATAAGCTAGAATTTTAGCAAAAGTTTTCTGTATTCACTAAATAAAGGTATATAACACATACTGTCTCACTTGTGTGCAATACCATTTTTAATATAGCAATTCGTACACCATTATTTATCATGTGGAATATGGTAATTTTTCATACCTCATTTATCCCACTGAATTATCCTCCATTTCATACATTCACACTCAGCACCTTTGTAAATAGGATGTTAATTTCCAGGAGTGTGGCTTCACAAAGAGGATAAGGATTTTGTGATACTGAAACTATGCAAGGACAGCAGAAGCATAATAAGGATGAAACCAATTGCAGATATGACTTGTTTAAACTGTCTGTTGACCACATTTGAAAATAATGAAGACTGAGACCGAGAAGACAGAGAAAACAAGGATAACCGACTCTGAAACCCACAATCAAGTGAGGAACACTTCTGTGTTTCTGCTTAATGTATTGATTGTGTCTGCCTCCAGTTATTCAACAGTTTTTCGATCAAAGCATATTATAAAAAAGTTTATTTTTTCTTGTTTTGTGAAAGTAAACTGTCACGTTTTAATGTCCACTACACATTGAGTGAACCCAGTCATTTTTGTTTAACTTTTGATGCTTTGTATATACATATATATATATATATATATATATATGTGTGTGTGTGTGTGTGTGTGTGTGTGTGTGTGTGTGTATATATATATATATATATGTGTGTGTGTGTGTGTCTGTGTGTGTATAGATATGTGGATTTAAATTAAAAATTCAGATGCACCTGAACATTAAAATTATCAAAAAAAATAAAAATAACAACAACAACATTCTGACACGAAAAAATATTTGCATTATTACACTTTTGAGATCAGATCACATCAGCAAAAAAAAAAAAACATTTGATATCGCACAGCCTTACTCTGCTGGTCCACAAACATACTCAGAGGAAGATTCTCATTATAAATAAATAATGAAGGAAATAAGAAAGTCAGTAAGTAAGTAAATATATAAATAAAAACGGTCTCACACACACACACACACACACACACACACACACACACACACACACAGACACAGGTAAGAGTGAAGCCTGCCTCACTGGACCTGAGCTCTGCGTTCCCACTTGTCCCATATGAGCAGGAACATGCAGCTGGACAGGAGTGGACCCCCCACAAAGCAGACTCCAGCACCAGGACCAGGACCAGCGCACGCATCCTTCATCAGACAAACCCTAAACCCAGACAGACCCTCAGTGTTTCCATACTCCCACTCTGCTGCGGTCTGAGGCTGTGTCCACAGAGCAGAGTGAAACTGAATCCCAGATTAGCCGGGATTACCGCGCTTACGAGCGGCGTGTAATCCCACGCCTCACTGTCAGAGTAATAAATCACAACATCAGGGCCAGCACCAGGCTTTTTGGGCGTCAAGGACGGCTTGACCCAACAGCTCACCCTGTGGAGGATTTTATACTGAGCACCAAACATCTGACAGTCAGCACATAAATAAACTTAGAGAGTTTATGTCTTATTTATAACAAGAAAAAGTCTCTAATTGGGTTTAAGTTAAGTTAATTCACCTGGCAAAGCCAGAAAAATGTTTTATTCCAAGATATCACATACCAAAAAACATAACCATGCAGAAAGCAACACAGCTATGAATAAGACGGAGTAGTTATAAAATTTAAACAGAACCGCAGCATCAGTCTGTGCAGAACTCCTCAGAGGGAGACTAGACAGAGGCATCTGTTCATCGTTGACAGTCAATTTGGACAAAAACCTCATCCTACTGTTTTTAAACGGTTTTCTCACTGTGACTATTTCCCATTTTAGATTTAAAAAGATCATTTCTTAACACAGTCGGTCTTGATGGTCCTCTTTGCCCTCTAAGGTCATAACAAGGCATCAGGATGAATTTCAGCTATTTCTCAAGATGTTAAAAACTCCTTATGGAGCCTTTAAATTCACTGAGTTGTAATTTAATCCTCTGGTTTTATTTTGAAGGGAACATCAAAGTGATCTGCTACCCCCACTAAAACCTGTAAAAGTTGATGTTAAACGGACAAATGTGGGTCAACATTAGAGCTCTAACTGATAACTTTAAGCAAATACACAGTGAAGTGTTTGCGCAGGGTCTCAGTTCTTATTTTACTCACAAACCTTGGCTCTGCATGGACCAACCCCAGGGGGTTAATCCCGCTCTAAGACAGACTGATGCTGCGTCCGAATTGCCCGCTCGCATACTACATACTACTGCTAGATCCTACTCCTACATACTAAACACGTTGGCCCAATTCGGACACACTAGACGAGCGGTGGGGAAAGACGACCCCCGCAGGCAGAGAGTAGGTACTGCGCCCGTGCAGACAGTTTTAGACTCTTTGAATGGTAATTGTGCAAGTGATGGATGCTGCTGTATTATATTCCTGCACTGCTTTAGAAATTCACAAAGTAGCTTTTCCATTACTTTTAGCCTTCATTCACTCACGTAGTGATCGTTTGTTCAATGAGATCTGCCTGATTACTGCAGCTGTGCAGTTTAATGATGGAATAAGTGAGCTTTACCTCCATGATGTCACCACATATTTGCTAATAAAATGATTACTTAGGCAAATATGACACCATGACATGACAAAGAGATACAACCGCACATTTTTTTAGGACAGTGTGTGAAGTTACATGAAACTTACATCTGTACTGCTGCAGTCCTGCCTCCTGCTGCTGCTCCGACATGGTGCGCTCTGCTGTGGCCAGCCGGCGTTCGCGACGCATCTAAATATGCAGCAGCTGGTGGCGCTAGCATCACATGCGCTTCTACAACTTTAAAGAGGACAAAGAAGAAGCCCGCGGTGCATTTCGGGTCAGTAGCATGCCCGTAGGATGCATCGCGACCATACTACAATGTGGGCGTGTCTAGTATCTGAAGTAGTATCTGAAGTAGCATGCTACTCGCTCCGGTGGCCAATTCCGACATGCTACATACTACTTCGACTAATACTTCGACTACTACTTGGCAATTCGGACGCAGCATCTGTTTTGTTTTGCTTGTGAATGACTGAGAATTTTTGAGGAAGCTGCATTTATAACCAATCATGGCACCCACCTGTTCCAAATTAGCCTGCTCACCTGTGGGATGTTCCAAATAGGTGTTTAATGAGCATTCCTCAAATTTCTCAGTATTTTTTGCCACCTTTCCCAGCTTCTTTATCACATGTTGCAGCCATGAAATTCTGAGTTAATTATTATTTGCAAAAAATAAATGAAGTTTGTTATTTTAAACATTAAATACCTTGTCTTTGTAGTGTATTCAATTGAGTATCGGTTGAAAAGGATTTGCAAATCATTGTATTCTGTTTTTATTTACGTTTGTCACAATTTCCCAACTTCAATGGAATTGGGTTTTGTAGTTATTGTAAGACTGGCTTGTGCTCAAGTCCTCTTTTTTCTGTACAGCTCCATTTTTAAAAGTTATTAGGGGGGTCATGTTTTCTTTGATTGACACGTAATACAGCCTATGGGCACACAAATGTGTCAAAAATGACATGTGGGGTTCCCCAAGGCTCCATTCTGGGCCCACTCCTGTTCAACATTTACATGCTCTCTCTAACTCAAATCATAGCAAACAACAAAATATCTTACCATAATTATGCAGACGACACACAGATTTACATAACCATGTCGCCAGGCGACTACAATCCAATACAAACACTGAGTCAGTGTATTGAACAAATCAACGATTGGATGTGTCAGAATTTTCTTCAACTAAACAAAGATAAAACTGAAGTAATTGTATTTGGAGCAGAAGACGAGCGATTAAAAGTCTGCGCTCAGCTTCAATCGATAATGTTAAAAAGCACAAACCAAGCCAGAAACCTTGGTGTTGTCATGGACTCAGACCTGAATCTTAACAGCCACATAAAGACAATTACAAAGTCAGCCTACTATCACCTGAAGAATATATCAAGGGTCAAAGGACTGATGACCCAGCAGGATTTGGAAAAGCTTGTCCATGCATTTATCTTCAGCAGACTTGACTACTGTAACAGTGTCTTCACAGGTCTCCCCAAAAAATCCATCAGACAGCTCCAACTGATTCAGAATGCTGCTACTCGAGTCCTCACTAAGACCAAGAAAGTAGATCATATCACCCCAGTTCTCAGATCTTTACACTGGCTTCCCGTCTGTCAAAGAATTGATTTTAAGATACTATTGCTGGTTTATAAAGCACTGAATGGATCAGGACCAAAATACATTTCTGATATGCTGATACGTTACGAACCATCCAGACCGCACAGATCATCAGGAGCAGGTCTGCTCTCTGTCCCCAGAGTCAGAACTAAACGTGGAGAAGCAGCTTTTAGTTTTTATGCTCCTCATATCTGGAACAAACTCCCTGAAAACTGTAGGTCTGCTGAAACTCTCAGCTCTTTTAAATCACAGCTGAAAACGCATATGTTTGCTGTGGCCTATCATTAAATCAAACCTGAGGCCTTTAATCAACATCTTCATCATCTGCCTGTCTTGATCTTTTTTTTCTATCTCTCCAATCTAACCTTTGTTTTCTTTTATCTCCAATCTTATTTTAGCTTTGAATGTAACTTTTAATCTGTTAAATGTCTTTTACGCTGTTTTTACTTTTTAAATTGTGTTGAATGTTTTGCCTGCTTGTTTCATGTAAAGCACCTTGAATTGCCCTGCTGCTGAAATGTGCTATACAAATAAACTTGACTTGACTTGACTTGACAAAGATTGTGTAGCTCAGCCGGGGGATACACTGTTTGAGCCGAGCGTCATCACATCGATTCTTCGCGACTCTCCCGCCGAATGCATACAATGTTCCTGCACAAGTGATGTGGTGAGCCTAGCACGAGTATGCTCATGGTCTGTTCGCACCTCTGCTGTAATTTCTCCCACGGCCTGTGGGTGGCGTGTGTTTACATGTCTCAAACGGCTGTCGCTGCTGCTCTGTCATTGGATGATGTGGATGAGCTCTTACTGGCTCGTGACCGCGCGGCGCGCCTCTTGGGCGGACATTGATACCGTGCTATCAATGTGAGGTGTCATGTTTTGATCGCTGAAAGTTACTGTCAGCGGACTGTAGCTGGAAAATGTCCGCTGCGACGCCTCATTCAGGTGAACACTATGTTTTTCGTCGACGTGACTTTGAGGAGCACCACAGAAGATGGCACACTCCTCAACCTGCCCACGATGCGAGACAACCCAGACTCGTCCAACATACACACCGGGTAAATCGAAAGTGCCCTAACATGCTAGCTGTAGCTTTTTTTAAGGCTTTTCGTTAATCTTCACGCCCTGGCAGCCGTGGCTCTGTCGTGTCGGAGCTAACGATAAGCCCGGAGAGCTGCTGTGATTGTAAGAGATCATGTCAGTTTAATACGACGTCAGTTGGAACAGTTTCAGTCAGAGTTTGTCCGGTGTAACCAAAGCTCGGGCAAAACCCCATTCAAAAACCTAACACTTTCATATTCAGCTATAAAAGTCGAAAACATATGTAACTGCAAGTACGTGCTTTATTTATGGCTCTTATAAACAAGACCGACGCCATTAAATCGGCATATGTAACGTGATTTAAATCATCTGACACCTTTAGAATGAAGTAAATATGTGTCCGCACTCAAGTGTAGGTGGTTTTTGTAGTAGTAATAACAGGTCTAATTCAGTGTGATTGAAATAGCACTGTTTTGGGGCAATGAAGTGAGTTTTCAGTGTTTTTCAGTAAACTTTTGTGTCTTTTTTTAGGGTTTTGCGTTTCTTGACTTAATTTCCTACTTAAAGTGGGACAAAGTTTAAAGAAAGCCCCATCCCTAAACAAACACTACAGCTTTACACAAGATTATGGTTACTCAGCCTAACAAGTAAAACAAGTTACAGCACATTTTTCCCTTTGAAAAGATGTATCTTAGTGACACAACACTGATGCTCTTTGTAATCCACTGTGACAATAAGTCTAAGTGGAACTAAAGCCATAAAGATATAAATGTTATGTTTTAAGAGGCTGTTGTACATAGGTAATGCTTTGAAAGGTTAAAGCGTTTAAGCTTGGGAAGTTCTGCGGATATTAGGGAAGTGGTGATATTAACTATGAAGTACTAGACATGATAATTTTTGATCAAGTGTGTCACGCCCTCAGCTTTTTTCTAAATCTTCTTGTGAACAAGAAGATTCAAAATCCAATGACATGAAGCACTTTCATTTGCTTCTCTCTGAAGTGTTTCACAATACTGTGAAATAAAAAGGGCACATTTCACAATTGCATGATGACAAAACAATTTCTAAACCTAAATATCAGAATTCAAATGGAACTCGCTGCAAAAGGACCAAACAGGGTGTTTTTCATCAGCTTGTGATGGACCATGGTAGAGGCTGGCTGGAAATAGTAAAAGAAAGGTGGCAGAAAAGTCCCTGAGGGCTGGACCTTGCTCCTCGCCTGCTGGATTCCTTTATAAATCTGGGTGTAGTCATTGGTATACTGCTTTTCAGTTGTAGATTTGTTTTTCTGTGTGATGTAGATTTCTCAGCAGGTCTGTTTCAGGTTTCTTCTCGGGTTTGATTTGTTCTGCAGGTGTGTGGGCCCACATTGGAAACATGATAGGGTGTGTCTACTAGCCCCTTCCTTTCAGTAAGAAGGCAAACCACAATACAGCACATGGGATTAGGAAGGACGTGGCCTGGGATCAGGGAAATAAAACAATTAACTGTGCCAGCGGTGAATACTAATAACAATTTACATTGTCTCCAGATTAAGTTAAAGTATAACTCCACCTCAAAGTCTTTACCTTATTACATCCTCTGCACACGTTAACAAAATCAGGATGGGCACAAAGGTGGGAGTGTGATGAAATGAAGCTACCAAACCCAGTTACCAAACATAAAGACATTATGACATGAAAAGATTGCAGTTCCCACACCAGGTCCATGAAACTATAAGACGTGTTATAGACTGAAACATAATCCTTCAGGACAAATGAGCTGAACAAAAATACACATTTCTCTCCTCTGACAAGCTTGGATTGTTATTTAAAGCGTCTGTCAACATCTCACAAAGATTTGTTCAAAAATAGGTGAATACTAATAACAATTTACATTGTCTCCAGATTAAGTTAAAGTATAACTCCACCTCAAAGTCTTTACCTTATTACATCCTCTGCACACATTAACAAAATCAGGATGGGCACAAAGGTGGGAGTGTGATGAAATGAAGCTACCAAACCCAGTTACCAAACATAAAGACATTATGACATGAAAAGATTGCAGTTCCCACACCAGGTCCATGAAACTATAAGACGTGTTATAGACTGAAACATAATCCTTCAGGACAAATGAGCTGAACAAAAATACACATTTCTCTCCTCTGACAAGCTTGGATTGTTATTTAAAGCGTCTGTCAACATCTCACAAAGATTTGTTCAAAAATAGATCAACAGAGTCTTCCATGGCTCTACTGAAAACCACTAGCATTTGCTTCTTCCTGTCCCTTCTTGAACAATTATGGTTGTGTTTATTGTTGTTGCTGATGTATTGGTGTTTTTTTTGTTCAAGACAAATAAAATAGAAATAGAAAAATAGAAATAGACAGACGAAAACATGGACTGCTCTGAAGCAGCAGTTTCTGCTTAGGTCCTGTCCATGTATGTATACTTTTTGATTTGTATGCAAAGTTGTAATGAAACTCAACATTTGTTCAACACATTCTTAGACAGAAAACAATTGTACCAGTGCAGTTCTTATGTGAGGCCATGTGAGACTTTTGCATTTGCCCGTAAAGTCTTGTGGTTTGAGAGTGGTAAGAAGATCTGCTGAAGGGTTAGACAGAAAAGTGGGTCAGTTTAATTAACCACTTAAGATCTGAGCATTAATCCGAGCGTTTTATGAGCCTATCAAAGGCAGATGTGTATGATGATTTGATTCGCCAAGACTCCAGAAATGATTAAAAAACTACAGAATGTTACAAAGTGACGTATCCGTGCTCCTGGCTTGAATATAGAAATGTGCAGCAGCCCCGCCGGCTTGGAAGGTTGAAATGCGTACAACGCTTCTCCCGGCTTGAAGGGTTGAAATACCTACATGCACCCAACTTTCTGAGTAGAAATGCACAGCCGCACTCCCAGCTTAGAAGGTTGAAATGCGTTCATGCTGTCCCAGTTTAAATGGGTTAAGGGCTGAAATTAATGACTGTCTGGTTTTCCTAAACTTTGTCCCCACAGGTTGACGCCACCCCGATCCGACCTGGATGGCCTTTCGTGGACGACCCGACCACCAGACCTCAGCTGGATGACTGTGAGCGGTTGGGGACTCTTTTCGGGATGCTCAACAAGTACCTGCGGAGAATTGGCTTCACCCAGATGTACTTTGGGGACAAAATAGTGGAGCCGGTTGTGGTGGTCTTCTTCTGGCTGCTGCTCTGGTTCTTAGGAATCCATGCTCTGGGACTGGTGGGAACTCTGTGCCTCATCATCATCTATATCCAGAAGGAATGACCATCAGAGTGGAGGCTGCTGCTTTCACGGTTAATGCTTGTACATGCTGATGGCTGCTTAACTGGGGTCTACAGTGGATCTGTGATTTTAGGGGAAGGGGAGCTGCATCACTATGAAATGATGTGGCTCAGCAGGTTGCTGGGAATGGTTTGAAGCTCATGGAAATCCAGAGTTGGTACTTCACTCAGGATCTTCTGGTCTGGATGTCTTCCTGCCTCAGAAACAGGAGGACTGCATTCCTGCTTCTCCTTCAGGGCTACGACGATCCAGAAACTTCGCTCAGAGAGACAGCGAATGCAGCCCTTTGATTCATCATTTAAGGCTGTTTATGCACCTCCCAAGCAAAAGTAGTACAACTCTGCTCTGCTCCATGTTTAACCTTTAAAGGTCTCATATTATGCAAAATTCACTTTAGAATAGTTTTCTAACGATATTATGCATCTCTAGCCTGTCTACAAACTCCCCCAAAATGAGACAAATCTATCCTCTCCCTCTCTTGCTTGTTCCGCTTTTTAAAAAAAAGTTCTGCTCAAACGAGCGGATTGAAACTATCGCCTTCCATGACGTCATGTATGGCCATAACTCCCCCCAACCAGGTTGGTGACCCTGCCCAAGATGTTTATTCTGCCCCCCCAAAATTTCCACTCAGACACTATTTTTCTCCCTCCCAAACACACGGCCATTGCTCTGTTGTTGGTTGTACGAAGCAGCACAGAAGTCTGTTTCCGTAGACTGCAAGAACATAGCCACGAGAGATAACTATACTTTCGATCTGGGACCTCTGAGACCTATGTAAACCTGCTGAAAAAGTAGTATAATATGGGACCTTTAAAACCTTTTTCACTCCCCCCTGTTAATTAGGGCTGCAACTAACGATTATTTTGATAATCGATTAATCTGCCGACTATTTTAATAACTAATCGATTAATCGGATAAACAGGCTAAATTCATCAATGCAGCTGTTAATAGCAATAGCATAGGGCTTTAGTTTATCATATGAGTTTATCTGCCATGAGGTGTTGAGGTCTCTGCATGTGTAGGTTACTGACTTACTGTAATCATCGGGTCTATCTCGTCCTTATAAAAACCTGCTCTATTTCGGCGAGTGTCTGTCTTCTTCTGTAGTCAAACCGCAAGATATCAAAATCTACCCGGATACAGCAATGCTGCTTTTTGATTGGCTGTTCAGCAGATATACTTTATTTGATTGGCTTGCGCGTGGCACGCAGCTTCTGAACTCTCTGAGAAACTAAGTTGATTTCCCCCTGTTCCATAGTTAAAGAAGTGCAACTTGGTGGACATCACCATGTTCATTTAAATGCGTGAGAAATACAATGTGTGGTGTGTGAGCGTGTGAACGAGTGGGAATGCGTGTGTCATACGCTGGATGCGTGAGACTTGAGAGCCCTGTGCTCACGCATCATCGATGTACTCCCGTGCCATGCAAAACGGGTTTTGCAAATGTTGCACTGAACGCCTTCCTTTTCAGTCTTGGTAAAGTTTTCCCACACCATGGGTTGTGTCCATGTTTTTCTCAGCCGCTGCCTCGGCCATGGCTGTTTCTTTTCTGTGCGTCCTGCTGATGTTTACACGCCGGTGTCCATGGACATATATAAAGACCCGACGAATTGATTACAGAATTAGTTGGCAACGAATTTTTTCGTCACGACGAATCGACTTAATCGATTCGTTGTTGCAGCCTTACTGTTAATGATAGACATCTGGAAACTGTTGTTGTTATGATGTGTTGTTTTGATCAGCTCATTTAGAGGACGAGCAGAAATAGTTTGTTTTACTTTGAATTGGAGGCTGCAGAGTTGAGGCAGCCCTCTCTCACACACACTGACATGTAGTATGTTGATAGGTTGTGCCAGAGCAGCGGTTATATGACTCCAGTCTGAATGTACAGGCTGCACCCACAGCACATGATATGTTCATTTGAAAGCTCGCTGCGTAATGTTTGTTCTATATCCAATATATCGACAGTATATCCGTGTTTGTGTTGAGATTTTAGCATGAACATGTAAATGCATCCAGCTGTGGGAAAGAGGCCACCTGTGAAACATGGATCTGATCAGGTGTCTGTTTGAAATAGAGATGTTTTTATGTTCTTTTAACTTTCTCACACCTGTGTTTTCCTTTCAGCCAAGAACACATCTGGTAAAAGTAACAGATATGTAAAGATGTGTAGTGTGTCCCCACCTCTTCTACTGTACAAAAATGAAGCCAAAATATTCCACTAACAACCCCAAAATCTTGTGCTTTAAGAGTCTGTGCAGGACAGATCCCTCCTACATAGACCCCTAACTTAATTAACTTTGACTTATTGTTGTAAAACTCACCAATAAAATCAAAATAATACTCAGAATGTCAAAAAGATTGTAGCTTAACTTAATTTGAATTTAATGCCAAGATACCACACTAAATGTGCAGAAATTAAACTATATTGGGGTCATATGGTAAATAGGTATAAAGTCTGTCACAGCATTACAGCTTCCTAAAGGGACTGATATAAATCACAAGGAAAGCGGCAAAGCTCCCTCAGGTTGGTCTAGTCCAGTGCAGATCAGGCTCTTGTTTGGGTTTGAAGCAGAAAGTCACAGTTATGGAAAGTGTCATGACTCTTGTGTTATTGTTTGTTATGATTTCTTTCATTGTTTCTCCTCCACTCTGATAATGTGGTTTACACAGTGCTCCATGAAGCTTATTGGTCAGAAGAGCTGTCAATCATGGCATCTTGGACATGGCGTCTTGTACTCAAATCAGTATGATAAGGACTTATTAAGACATCAATGTCCCATCTGTTAACATGAGGGAGGCAAGCTTTATGACTTACACTCCAGCCAGTAATCTTATCTGTCCTTAAACTTCCTCTAAAGAACTTTTAACTAGATTTGAAAAAAATCTCTTGTTTCTGCTGATGTCTCCCTGTCACCTGCAACAGCGAATGAGCCCATCTGTGACACTGTGTCATGCTACAGCTGCAGCCACGGAGTGAGAAGCTCCTCCACACCGGAGGCAGACTGGCAGAGCAGCTCTATGTCACTAATCTCAGTAGTCCTGCTGCTCCACATCTGTCTCACACAGATGAGTCTCTAAGTTGCCTTAAACTGCTCACACAAAAAGTTCGTTTCTGGAGCCCTGACGTGAAAGCCAGATAAGTGTCTTTACGACAATACGTGCTAAAATGCTTTTGTCCATGGTGGCCGCCAAAATCAACAGAAAATGAAAACTTCTTCCAGCTGCTTTAACCAACAGCACTAGTAAGGTAAATAGTCCTTAACCAGCAGCATCTTTTAATTAACCAGTTATTAACCATTAGCATTTGTAAGTTAACCTGTTCTTAACTATCAGTACTTGTCAGTTAACCAGTCCTTTACTAGTGGTATTTGTGAGGTAACCTGTTCTTAACCTCCAAAGTGTGTAAGTAACCAGGTCCTTAAGCAACAGCACATTTCAGTGAACCAGTCTTTAACCAGCAGCCTCAGTTATTTTAGGCTCCAGTGGTGGGCTGGATGTCATTTACATGTAAACTTGTATAATAACCCCAGTGGGTTATTCCACAGACACCAAATCTCACAGAAACCCACATGATCAAATTTGAATTTGGAAGACCTACGTGGTTGACGATGGCTGTGGTCAGTAGTAACCACTGAGGGGCGTTGTAGCCTGTCAATCTGAAGCATGAGTGGTGCTTATTATCCAGGTCAGGAGGCTCGCACTCGTTCAGTAGCAGTAGCAAAGTCCTACCGACACCACACACCTGAAGATTCACTAGACACATAACCAGTTCCAAGCCTCAAATCAGGCCCCATCCCCTGATAGTGGTTTCTAAAGGGTCCCTTAACAGCGTGGTGTGAGGCCAGCCAAACCTGGTGACTATCAGCAGACAAACCATGGTCAGGCCCCTGTGATAGAGTGTGACACACATTTTAATGTTCCAGTTCTTCTTGAGAAAAATCTGACTGATCAAATGTCTCAACCTGTCCAGTCTCTGTAACTGAGCTCTTTAACGTATCACCAAATCTACAGCTTCACCAAGCCTTCAGCCTCTTTTAGCCCTGTGTTGTGATTCAGTCAACGTATCAAACTTCAAGTTTATAGTTAAAGGGAAAGACATTGGCAGCAAAACAGACATTAGTTTCTGCAGAGGTGATGGAAACAGAGGAAAAAAAAACAGAAAAAATGTCATCAGCAGAACACAACGCGATTCTCAGTGAAGAATCATTTATCTCTTCAAGAAAATAGAGGCTGAACTATACAGGTCCTACTTTGATAAAGGAAAGTGTCTGTTATTGGACTGTTAAAGAAATCACATTTGTTTTTCAGAGCAAAAACAATAACAGCTTTGTAAATACGGTGTCATCTATGCTCAGGATAACATGTCAGCTGCTGTCCTCTGGCTCCCCCTGCTGGACTTGTCTGACTATATGAAAGCGGACAGTGACTCACCTTCTTCATTCAAGGCCATGTTCAAATTCAGACTGTACTATAAGCTTTCAGACAGCCGCAGAGACAGTTTATGATCCAAACTCTCAGATGTCCTTGCAGTAAAAACTGATTAACTGAGGTGAGGTCATAAATGTGATTGGGTTCTCCAAAGTGGACTCTGATGCTGTCGTTCTTTATTTGTTTTGACAGTGTGGTTTCTCATAATGCTCCAAAAGCTTCATCAAGCCAACATTATACAATCTTTGGGTTTCATTCATGAAACATCAGTCCATTTTTATGAAATGTAATGCACACATCATAGTCCTTTCAGTAAAGTAATAGAAAGGGACGTAAACTCACACCAGATTCAGGAGCATTGGAAAAACTTGGATTTGATCCTAAATTTATGAATGCCAGTCACTCCTGAAATGACAGAAATCAGACTAGCCTATGAGCGCCATATACAGAGGTGTGGGTATGTCCTTCCCATGGACTGGTGAGCACAATGCAGAACAGACAGAGAAGAGAAGAGGGAGACACTTTCAAATCTGCGAGTATGGATTATTGTCTGCACAGATTACAAGTGTGCAGGAATCTGAACATTTTTTTATTATTTTCATGATCTGAGAGCTCAGTAAACATGCAGATCTGTAAAGTCTATATTCTGACCAATAAATGGAACAGACTGTGTTTAAATCTCTGTCTCGAGTCTTTGACCACTGAAAGCTCCTTGACATCACAGACCTCATTCACACACCCATGGCAGAGGCTGTCCTGTAAAGTAACCCTCAAATATGATCCATGAGTTCACACCTCCTGTTAAAAATATGTATTTACACCAAATAAACAGAGGGAAGCTGATATTGGGTGTGAGCCTCTGTTATGATGTGGGTGATGGCATGGTGTCTCATCAACAGCCTGTGATCGTGGCATGTGTTTGGGATGGTCAGGGGGAAGAGTACAGGAACCTCATTCATGACTTTGTCACCTGGTGTCAGCCTGTGACCATCGATGGTGTCCAGGTGGAGTTTACCAGGACCTACAAATACCTGAGACTGCATCTGGATGAGAGGCTGGACTGGTCACCAAACTCAGACGTCCTGTACAGGAAGGGGCAGAGCCAACTGTATTTCCTGAGGAAGTTCCATTCCTTCAACATCTGCAACAAACTGCTACAGATGTTTTATAAGACAGTTGTAGCTAGTGCCCTCTTCTATGCTGTGGTGTGCTGGGGAGGAAGCATCAAGAAGAGGGATTCCTCACGTCTGAACAGACTGAAAAGGTGGGGCGGCTCCATAGTCATTGCAGAACTGGACTCCCTAACATCTGTGGCAGAACAGAGAACTCTTGCCAGGTTCCTTTCCATCCAGGACAACCCCCATCACCCTCTGCACAGCACAATCTCCAGGCAGAGGAGCTCCTTCAGTTACAGGCTGTTATCAGTGTCATCCCGCACTGAAAATTTGAGGAGGTCATTTGTGGGCCCGAATGAGCTTCAAACCCGCCAAATCTAGGACCATGGTGCTGAGGAAAGGAAAGGTAGAGGACAAGTACCGGTTCAACATCGCAGGCACAGACATCCCAACGATCACAGAGAAGACAGTCAAGAGTCTGGGCAAGGTCTTTGACAGCTCTCTCAAAGTCCGGCTCAAGTCCGTGGACAAGTCCGGTCTACCTGGAAAATTCAAGGCATGGGTCTACCAGCACGGCATCCTCCCCAGGATCCTGTGGCTGCTCCTCGCCTATGCTGTCCCACTATCCACAGTTGAGACCTTGGAAAGGAAAGTCAGCAACCACCTGCAGAGATGGCTTGGGTTACCCAAGAGCCTGAGCAGCATCGCACTCTATGGGTGCAATAACAAACTGCAGCTGCCCTTTAAATCCTTGGAGGAGGAGTTCAAGGTAACAAGAGCTAGAGAGGTGGTGCTGTACAGGGCACCACAGCAGGGCTGTGTAGAAATGAACTTTTTTGTCCACATGCTTCTATGGCTGGTAGACAATATCCTCCACATTTAGTTCCTCCTTGCAGCTGACATGATTCAGGGGGATATTCAATATTCCACTGTCGTCATCACCACCACCACCACCATCATCATCATCATCATCATCATCATCATCATCATCATCATCATCATCGTTCTCATTTACGGCAAGCCATTTGAACATTTAAGAGCTAAGTTTAACTATCCAGAAGTAACATTGTAGATATCAACAACTTCTTTCTGACTAGTAGTAACTACATTTCATCCATAAATCCATCTTCAGCCGTTTATCTGGAATCACTTCCAAGGGGCAGCAGCCTGTGCAAGGAAGCCCAGACTTCTCTCTGCCCAGCCACTTTGTCCAGCTTTTTCTGGGGAACCCTGAGATGTTCCCAGGTGAGCTGAGGGACATAGTCTCTCCAGCATGTCCTGGGTCTTCCCCAGGTGTCCTTCCAGTGGGACGTGCCCTGAACACATCAACAGTGAGGCGTCCAGGAGGCCTCCTGATTAGATGCCCAAGCTACCTCATCTAACTCCTCTAAATGCAGAGGGCCAGCGGCTCTACTCTGAGCACCTCCCGAATGATTGAGCTCAGCACTGGTGTCCATCAGTGGGTTTGGGTGTAGCCGCTACAACAGGCACCGGCCACCTTACAACCACAGCTCCAACTGGCTGTCTCAACAATTGAGGCGCTGAACACAGCCCACTCAGACTCAATGTATCCCGCCTCCCTGAGAACATGGTTTACACTCTCCCTGATGGAGACACTGCCAGATTTTCCCAGCAGACCCTCACAATGTGCTTGGGTCTGCCAGTTCTGACCGGCATCATCCCCCATCATCGAAGCCAACTTACCACCAGGTGGTGGTAAGTTGACAGCTCTGTCCCTCTCTTCACCTGAGTGTCCAAGACATGTGGCTGCAAGTCAGATGACACAAAATCGATCAACTAACTGT
Source organism: Xyrichtys novacula (assembly GCA_962446985.1). Taxonomy (NCBI): domain Eukaryota; kingdom Metazoa; phylum Chordata; class Actinopteri; order Labriformes; family Labridae; genus Xyrichtys; species Xyrichtys novacula. The sequence continues at coordinate 17,628,317 of OY660878.1, forward strand.
GGCCAAGGGTGTCCTGTGCTGCGTCCTAATTGCCCGCTCGCATACTACATACTACTGCTACATACTACTGCTAGATCCTACTCCTACATACTAAACACGTTGGCCCAATTCGGACACACTAGACGAGCGGTGAGGAAAGACGACCCCTGCAGGCAGAGAGTAGGTACTACGTCCGTGCAGACAGTTTTAGACTCTATGAATGGTAATTGTGCAAGTGATGGATGCTGCTGTATTATATTCCTGCACTGCTTTAGAAATTCACAAAGAAGCTTTTCCATGACTTTTAGCCTTCATTCACTCACGTGGTGATCGTTTGTTCAGTGAGAACTGCCTGATTACTGCAGCTGTGCAGTTTAATGATGGAATAAGTGAGCTTTACCTCCATGATGTCGCCACATATTTACTCATAAAATGATTACTTGGGCAAATATGACACCATGACACGACAAAGAGATACAACCGCACATTCTTTAGGACAGTGTGTGAAGTTACATGAGATTTACATCTGTACTGCTGCGGTACTGCCTGCTGCTGCTACTATGCTGCTGCTCCGCCATAGTGCGCGCTGCTGTGGCCAGTCGGCGTTCGCAACGCATCTAAATAGGCAGCAGCTGGTGGTGCTAGCATCACATGCGCTTCTACAACTTTTAAGAGGACGAAGAAGAAGCCCGCTGAGCATTTTGGGTCAGGTGCATCCGCGACCATACTACAATGTGGGGATTGCTGCGTCCGAACTGCCCGCTCGGATACTACATGCTACTGCTACATACTACTGCTAGATCCTACTCCTAACATACTAAACACGTTGGCCCAATTCGGACACACTAGACGAGCGGTGGGGAAAGACGACCCCCGCAGGCAGAGAGTAGGTACTGCACCCATGCAGACAGTGGTAACTGAAGCCCCTCATCTGCGGGCCTGGCTGTAGTACTGCAGCTGTGCAGTTTAATGATGGAATAAGTGAGCTTTACTTCCATGATGTCGCCACATATTTGCTCATAAAATGATTACTTGGGCAATTATGACACCATGACACGACAAAGAGATACAACCGCACATTTTTTAGGACAGTGTGTGAAGTTACATGAAACTTACATCTGTACTGCTGCGGTCCTGCCTCCTGCTGCTGCTCCGACATGGTGCGCGCTGCTGTGGCCAGCCGGCGTTCGCGACACATTTAAATAGGCAGAGCAGCTGGTGGCGCTAGCATCACATGCGCTTCTACAACTTTTAAGAGGACGAAGAAGAAGCCCGCGGTGCATTTTGGGTCAGTAGCATGCCCGTAGGATGCACCGAGACCAACCTACAATGTGGGCGTGTCTAGTATCTGAAGTAGTATCTGAAGTAGCATGCTACTCGCTCCGGTGGCCAATTCGGACATGCTAGATACTACTTCGACTACTACTTCGACTACTACTTGGCAATTCCGACGCAGCTCATGTCTAGTATCTGAGGTAGTATCTGAAGTAGCATGCTACTCGCTCCAGTGGCCAATTCGGACATGCTACATACTACTTCGACTACTACTTGCCAATTCGGACGCAGCACTGGTGTCAATTACACATGTGAACACCCTTATGTCTGAACATGGTGTTTGTTATGGACAATCTGTGACGAGCACAGAAATCCAATAACAAAGCACCACTAACAAAATTCAGATCAGGAGAGGATGTTCCTCCTAATCATGCCTCTCCAGGTCTTACTGTCAACATGGACGTTTACGTCCCCTAGTAGAAAAAGGGAGACCCCCGAAGGAGCACTGTCCAGCCCCCCTTCTAAGGACTCAAAGAAGGGTGGATACTCTTAACAGCTGTTTGGAGCATATGTGACGTGTGGTGTATTTTGTGGACCCTGAAGCAGATTCAGAGGCAGATAGCAAGTTAAAGATGTATTTTTAATGTCCAAAACACAGGGGAAAAGGCATGAGGAAAGTCCGGTTGGCTGGCTGACTGTTGTGTGGGTTGTAGACACTGTGGACAAACAGAAGAGAACGAGGTTAGAAGTCATACAAGGGATCACAGGGAGCAAAAGTCACGAGCACTTAGCCGAGGAGAAGGCCAGGAGAGAAGTCTGTACCACTCAGACAATACTGAGGGCTGCTGGCTTCTTAAAGGGCCTTGATTGTAGATGCAGCGCAGGTAGGGTTCCCAACCGTACCGTAAAAAATGAGATTGTACCGTATTTGAAAACAAAAACACCGTAATGAACTAAAACAGGACGCTCCTTTTCCCGTATTTTCTGACAGCGTCTCTCTGCCTAACACACTGTCACAGGCTCACATCAACAGCTTGGCAGCTGAGCTATGGGACAAGTTACGAAACACAGCAGACTACCAGATATGGGTTGTTAACAAGAGCGCGTTATGCATAGCAACTGTAACTGCTTCTCATTTACACAGCTCTGGACACACGTACTTACTAAAACAAAGAGGGGTGTGTGATTATGTCCTCTCTGGTTCCATAGGCAGTTTTAGGATTTGCCAACAGGGGGTGCAACTTGCCAGAGAAGTTAGTCGTTGTTTTTTGCAAGGCTGAACCTGGAAAACTCATGTTTACTGATTTACAATACGATGTGATGTTTTATTTTGTAATATTTTGAGGAGGTTATATAATTAAGGTTAACTGTAATAAAGTGTTAAGTGTTAAATTAAATACAAATTAAGGTTTAATTTATGGTTATAAATTAATGTTTGTGTACATGCCTTGGGCTCGCTTATTCTAGTTGCATTTACTTTATCTAATTGCATTTACTTGGTATAGGACTTGGTGTAACATATTAGGCATGATGTTTGTATAACTGTGACTATTATTTTTTTTGTATGCATATATCGGGGGGGTGGGGGGTGGGGGGTGGGGGGGGGGGGTTACCCACCCTAAATCCCCACATTTTTCAGCCCGGCCTGAAATAAGGGACACCCAAATTTTATAAGGGACACCAAAATTTTTTAACTGTCCCTTGTTTCAATCTCTTGGCGTTGGCATCCCTAAGCGCAGGTGTGGAGTCTCGCTCAGCCTCAGTGACCAGGGAGAGGGAGTGTGCCCTGAAATCAGTCAAGCCAGACCAGGGTAGCAAGGAAAACAGGAAGTAAAACCAGAATAAAACAGGAAGTGGAGGCGTCTCACCACAGTACCCCCTCTCAACGAACGCCTCCTGCTGTTTTGCCGGGTCTGTTGGGGTGAGCGGCGTAGAAGTCGTAGAGGAGTTGACGGTCCAGGATGAGGGAGCGGAGATCCAGGACCGCTCCTCTGGACCGTAACCCTCCCAATCCACAAGGTATTCGAAGCCTCGTCCCCGAGGCCGCACGTCCAGGATTTGTCCCACAGTGAAGGAAGGGTGGTCATCAATCATCCTAGGGGGTTGAGGGGTGATGGAAGGAGGGCTCAGGGTGCACAAGGTGACAGGCTTAATCAGGGAGACATGAAATGTGGGGTGAATTTTGATGATGAAGTGGGGAGATAGCTTGCGGGACTCGGTCTGCAGGGGAAGGTCACGGGAAGATAACCAGACCATCTGACCGGGACGATAGTCTGGTGCAGGAGAGCGGTGAACATCAGCCAGGCGTTTGTTGAGTGATTGAGTGCGGCCCTGGTGGATTTCCACACCCAATCATTTCTTTATGGAAATGCAATCTGACAGATGCAAGGCAGAAGAACTACTGCGTCTGCAGTGCAAAATGATTAATATGGTGGTTATTACTTCAAGGGAATGATAAAGTAATGATCATACATATTCTTCCTTGAGCTGCGTCACCCCACTGTAGTCTGTAACGGACTGGCCCAAGGTCTCACTACAAACAAGCGGCTGCTGGAAGAGAGTAGGTGAGTTGTGTTTAGTCTCTTTGCTAAAGAAATCAGGCAAAGCTAAAAAGATGTTCGGTGGCTAGTACTATGGCTGGGACCCTATATGTCCTGTTGATGAAGTTAGGTGCTGTTCTGAGCATTATTTGGGGCTATAGAATGGCGTTTTGCTTGAGGTTTGTTTATGGCTCCTCAGACCACTGTATATTGCTATCCTGCGGTCGTTACTAAAGTTGGTACAACTAGAGAAGCAAGCGGTTTGCAACATTTATCAACAAGGGGGTGTCTCAGTGTTAGTGTGTGTTTGACCCTGAATTAGTTCTATCCCTTTAAGCCCTGTGGTTTGATGAGTTAGAGGAAGAATTAGTTGAACGGGGACAAAAATCCTTGACAGCGGTTGTTCCTCAGTCACTGTTGTGTTCTTGTTTGTCATGGGGTCTTCCAGTCTGCTGATATTGCTGGGCTGCAGTTTGACGGTTAACTGTCACATAATCTCCATTTACAGATGCTGCACAAAAATATGGAGTTTCTTCTCAGGGGCCTTAGTTTAAGTGTCAGAGTGTCCTGGTCTCTGTCCAGCAGTCAGAGTCTGATGTTTGTTGACAAATCAGGTTAATCTCAAAGGATTTTTGACTGATTTGACCCCAAAAACAAACATTTTAAAAGTTGTTTTCTTCTTGAAGACAGACCTGACAAAGTTTAGATTTGTACTTTTTAATTGTTATTCGCGCAAATTTCCAAATCCAAAAAAGTCAGGGATTTTTTCAGGTTTATGTCACTAAGTAACAAACTACTTACAGTAAGTCAGACTCAGCACTAACAGAAAAATCAGTGCCTCTCTTGAAGGATTTGTTGAACTTGAACATGAAGAAGTTCATTTGTAGACAAACCTGGTGGGGAAATTTTTTTTATCACTTGATGTGACTACAGGGTTTTTCCATACATTGCTTCGTACAGCTTGTTCACATCTTCACACAGACGCGTAGGATGGTGCTGGTTTGTTTTGCCTGCAGCTGCAGTCGTGCTTGTTCCTGCATGTTGTGTGTCTCTCTGCTCCGCCCTCTGCCACAGCCACCGCATTGCTAAAACTCCTTATACTCTGGCTAGCAGATACTGATGTTTGTGTCTTTATGTTGCAGATGAAGTACAGACAGAGGAGACAGCCATGCCACCTTGTCTGTGTGTGCCTTTATTAATGAAACCTGTGGTCTGTTGGCAGGAGCCTCACAGCACTGATGCAAATGAAACAAGCAAGTTCGTCTAAACATTTGAATATACACACAGTGAGCACACTCTGCAGATACATGCACCGCCACACACCTCCACTGGATTATGAATAATTCAAAGCAAACATTTCAATGTGGTTGTACAGCAGCATCTGAATAAGGAAGTATTCTCTTCATTTTGAGTCGTGTGCAGGTTGGAAATCAAAAGTAAGAAAATCATGCTGCTGTCCATTCCTTTCTGCTGTATGATCATCAGATTCAGGTCCTCAGATGATCCAAGATCATCATGTATCTCACCAAACCTGAACACAACCGCTGCTTTTATCATCTTTGTGAAGCTGGCATAAAATGTTAACTCATTTTTGAGCACACAGTGCTTTGGTTTTTTTTATTAGATTATAGAATTACTTTAATTTCTGTCTTTCTCTCTCAGACTGTCTGATTGTAACAACAGAAAACGCTCCTATGAGTGATTGTTGTGTCAGAACTGATTGTTCGAGGTTTACATAAATCTGAAAGCCTCCTCGGTCTGCAGCGCTTAGATTTTTTACCACTGAAAATGTAGTCACCAAAAAGCAGCTCTGTTCAGGTTTTAAAGTGATGAGGTGTCAGTGTATGACAGCGATCTTTTCAAAGAATTTAGAGTCTAATTGGGTTTCTTTACGTTGAAAAAATATCAATGAAGATTTTTTTTCTGCACTCCTGCATGTTTTACAGTGAAACCCATGCAAACAGAATAAATCAGATTTAAGTTTCTGCTTATTTTTTTTCCAGAACTTTTCAAATCATTCAAACAAAAGACTAATTGTCACAGAAATGAAACTGACAAACAAATATTTGACACCCCAGAATGTTGTACAGGCTGTAGATAAAGGGTGGATTTAACCTCCAGAGTTGGGGTGTTAAAGTCTGGTTAAACGAATAAAATCAATCTGGTCCGATTAGAGTCTAAATATTGACCAGACAGTGGTTTCAGGGCTTGAACAGGACCTTTTAACACATGCACCACACAGAGTAAGAGATTGTTTAGCAGCTTTAAATGAGTTATCACACGGCAAATCAAGATAAGAATCTTCAAAGTTTTCTTCAATATCAAGAGAATTTTGAGGCTTCCTGTTTGTTTTGAACCATTTAATGTTTTCATACATTTATACATCATATATACAGCAGATGGTGTTAAACACATTATATTGCAGGATTATCTGTTTGAATTTGCTGACATGACCCTTATACTCCATCACAGACTGATACCAGAGACACAGCAGGTGTGAGATAAGAAGATTTATATAGGAGACTCATAAATATTTGTGGTTTGAGCTCATCAGGGTGACAAAAACATGTAGAGTCAAGTTCAACTGAAGGTACACCTGTAGGTGCAGTCAAGTTTCAATACTGCTCACTGATGTTTAAGATGAACTTGAACCTGTGTGCATCAGCAAATCCTCAAAACACAATCACAGTGATATTTACAAGTATACAGATATTTACAGTCATTTACACACATGGAAAATGATAGAGGTCAAACTTGGTGTAAAGGTGTACTTTTGGACCTTTTCTTGTCATTTTAAAGTCAGGCATAAACACAAAGAGAGAAATCTAGACCTTTAAACTCTGAGGGGTGCTCACAAACAGACTTGGGCCTGTATTGATGGAGCTTATATTACAGATTTTACGGTAGTTTGAGTCGTTAAGTCCAGGGAGTGTTCATATACATAAAAATTTTGTGAAGGTAAATTTTACTGAAGCCCTGACCAGACATGCATCCAAACAATTGATCTACCTTGTTCACCCTGATTAAGATAAATCTTTGAACACCCTGGAGATTATAGGTATGATTAGGGGTCCATAACATCTCAGAAAACGCTGAAACAAACTCAGTTAAACAGATGAAATGTATCGATGCATGTCCGCTCAGGGCTTCCGTACATTTCCTCAGACTACTCAGTGAGTCTCTCCTTCACAATCAACAGGTTTAACTACACTTTACATTTAATATATTGACTGTATTTACAAGAACCTGTACAGGAAGCATAAACATGCACATCAAACTGTTTCTCTGAAGGCTTTTACATCAAAGCTCCGGGGGGACCTACTGGTTTAATGTTGGTTTTTGGCACCTCCTGTGGACAAAGTGGTACATTTGAATCTGCTGATTTTGTCCTGTGCATGTATAAGTAGTGTTTTGAAAAGTCTGACATATTACTGTTTGAGTTATTATTTTTGCAGTTTAAACAAACAGTCTTTTTCAGCAGCTACTTCTCAGAAGAGGTTCATAGATACAGAGGTATGATCAGTCTTATTGATGATGGTCATGTCTGCCTTAAAATGTGCGAAGATGCATAAATATCAGCTTCAGTCTATCTTATCACTTATCACTGGAGCTTTAAAGGGAGGGTACATTTCAGCCATGTGAACCCTGAACTGAGACGGACCGAGACAGTCTGTAGTTTTCTGCTGAGAGACATAAAAAGGCAGAAAACAGAATATTTGAGCTGATTCTAGTAAAAGGAGGCGACAGGTCAGATGTTTTGATCACATCAGCTCTTAAAGTGAGCCTTTTACTCATTCAGTGACTCACAGCTGCAGCTCCCTCTATGGCTCAATCACCTGTTTAATTTTACTTTACGATTGATCTGTAAGCCGATGAGTTCAGTGCCCGTTTCCGCCCTCAGACAGGATCCGGCTTGGCTCGGTGAACTTGGCCGTGGCGATGTAAAAAAGGGCAGGGCCGGGGACCAGGGCCAAGAGCGGCAGGTCCTGCTCCAGCTTGTCCAAGCGAGAGATGGAGATGATGCCATAGGCGTGGAGCAGCCAGTGGCTGAAGAGGACGACCAGACGCTTCTTCTTGGCAAACAGGTGCTTAAAAGACTGCAGAGTGAAGGTGAGCACGCAGACATGAACAGGTGAGACACAAACTAAATATCCCATCATTCTAAAAAGTTTCTAAAACACAGATACCAGAAATGATTTTTTTGACTTTTGGTTCCTCAAAAATATTGAAGGGAATGTTTCTTCTTCTTCTTTTTTTTTTTTTTTAGAAATAAAAGGATTTTTGTTTCAGAGATTATTGATCTGAAAGTTCGAAGTGATTTTTTAATTGATCCTGATCCCTACATATTTGTACTGTGATTTTCTCAGTAGGGACTTAATCTTTAGTGACTATGGTGACATTTTTATGATGTGTCACTTTTGTTCCGGACAACATTACTTTTTGAAGTCATAAACTAGGAGTTATTTTGGTCAAAACTCAGGTACTCATTAGTACCGAGGAAGAAAAAAAGAGTTTCATCATGAACATGATAAAAATGCAGCAGAGCACAGGAGTTTGGTTACCTGAATCTCAGAGGCAGACATGTAGACAGCCAGTGTGACCAGAGACAGGACCAGGATGATGTACGGGAACGCATAATCTGAAATGGAGGAGCGATTACTCCCAGCGGCACAGGTCCATACAAACACTTTAATACTGTATTTAAACTCAAAGGCTGAGAACTCAAACACACCGTAACGCCAAGTTAGACACCCCCTCCAGAGACAAATGTTGCTTCTCTAGTTATACCAACTTTAGTAACAACTGCAGGATAGCAATACACAGCGGTCTGAGGAGCCATAAACAAACCTCAAGTTTAGTTGGGGGGGGGCTTAACTCAGTGTTACGGTGTGTTTGACCCTAAATTAATCTTTAACTATAATAACACCACCTCACTTAAAAGAATCATCTGCATCACTGGAAGTTTAATGTAACATTGTGTCTTCTGAAACTCACAGAGCAGACCTCCCCCGACCGCCTGGAGCACGGTGAGGATGGGAAAGAAGTACAGAGCGGCGTAGATGCTCTTAAAACGATCAGCTTTTCCCAGACCACATGCGATCTTCTTCACCAGCAGAGGGCGCAGCAACATCATCAGCACCAAGCAGAAGGCATAATAGATTAACACGATGGTGTAGCTGAGAGGAGAGAGTCAAAAAAGAATGACTGAGCTGCAATTCCTGCATTCTTTCAGAATCATTAGCCATCTTTAAGTTTAGGATTTTCTCAGTTGGGTTGGTTTCTGTGCTCACAGCGGATATACGGCCTCCTGTGTGCAGTGTAATGTGTTCACATAGTCCGGACTCGGGTTGTATAGCATCGTGTACCAGTCCGACAGCATCTGGACCCGACAGGAGCGAATACTGAGCATGCCCACTGGCTCTGTGACCAGCAGGGTGACCACAGCTGACACACTGCACTCCAACATGGCCGTGATGTGCTGCAGCAGAGCACTGGAGCTGCAGAGTGACACAGAACAATCTGAAGTCAAATACACAAGTACAACAACATCTCAAACACAGGACACACAGAATCAAATTTCAGAGCTGATCAGTGACATAAATGAAGCAGAGCGGTGTACAGTATACTCTGGCTCAGCAGCAGCAATTAAAACCTTCAGTGAGGGAGCTGCCTCACCTCTTCTTCCCAGAGTACCACTCGATGAAGAACCAGTGCAGCACCAGGGGCAGCATGGCCATGAAGCCCAGATACAGCCAGTCATAGAGCTCTGGAGCCTCTGTGCAACGTTCGCACACCTTCTGCAGGTTTGCACGCTCTCCTCGAGGACAGACCTGACCGGACCGAAAACATTAGCGAGATCAGAAACTCTCTCATCCAAACCAGACAAGAATTCTAACTGCTGCAGCAAGAGTAATAACATGTGTTCATTTTTATCTTTTGAAATCACAGAGGTGCTATTAAAGGGGGGCCCGAGCACTACATAATTTATTTCTCCAGCTGCATCACAATGGGTGCACATTGCATTGATACACTATAAAAACAAGTGTCTGGCTTCCTGACATTTAATGACTGGATCATTTAACACTTACTGAGTTACTGATTACAAATGAAGGAGGCATGGTGTGCATTTTACTTTTGTTAATCATGATTACTATCTGTTCTCTTTCCTTTCAGGTTGGAGGAACATTTCCAGTATTCAGTATGGTTCACCTCATTTGTACCTGTTTAGTTCAGAGTGGTGAGTTGAGATGTCTTTTCAAGCATTATTTGGATTAAACTTCATGTCTCAGTCTCACTCATACCCACCAGCAGTCCGACACAGTTTTATCATTCAGTACTCACTCCACACTCCCCCTCCACCGATCCGTTGACCATGATCCTGCCACAGTACAGACCCGGACATCGTGAGCTCATGGCCACAGCTGCAAAGAAAAAGAGGCACCAAATACAGCAGAAAACTTTAATACCTGTTTCTAAAATGAGATTTTTCTGTTTCAAACATGAATATTTTGAGTCTGTCCTGGTTTTGCAGTCATCCTCTGATCCCATCCTCCTAACTACAGCATACAGGACCAAGCACCAAACCTGGGGTGACAGAGTTCTCCATCACTGCCCCCTCCCTCAGGAACTCTGCCCCTAAACCCACCCTGGAGTGTCCTGATATCCCCAGATCAAACCCCATCTTTTCAGGACTGCTTTTAGCTGCTGATTCAGTTTGAACCATGGGTTCAGCTGTTTGAGGGGAAGGAAGAGTATCTTAGCTGTCAATGAGGATTTTCTATGATTGAGTCATGTTAGTCATGAAGGATTAGCACAGTTTCCAGTCTTTACCTTTTATCTAAACTGAGAAGAAATTGAGTAATTCACCCTTTTTTTTACTTTTACACTCGAGCTGCTCATTAATGGTAGAAATCGTAATCCTGACTACTTTGATTGATATCTAAATCTTAATGATCGGAAGTGGTTTCATAGATTTGACATCTGCATCACACTCATGTGAGCTATAAACCCCTGAATCACTCGTGTAATATACACTCACCGGCCACTTTATTAGGTACACCTGTCCAACTGCTCGTTAACACTTAATTTCTAATCAGCCAATCACATGGCGGCAACTTAGTGCATTTAGGCATGTAGACATGGTCAAGACAATCTCCTGCAGTTCAAACCGAGCATCAGTATGGGGAAGAAAGGTGATTTGAGTGACTTTGAACGTGGCATGGTTGTTGGTGCCAGAAGGGCTGGTCTGAGTATTTCAGAAACTGCTGATCTACTGGGATTTTCACGCACAACCATCTCTAGGGTTTACAGAGAATGGTCCGAAAAAGAAAAAATATCCAGTGAGCGGCAGTTCTGTGGGCGGAAATGCCTTGTTGATGCCAGAGGTCAGAGGAGAATAGCCAGACTGGTTTGAGCTGATAGAAAGGCAACAGTGACTCAAATAACCACCCGTTACAACCAAGGTAGGCAGAAGAGCATCTCTGAACGCACAGTTCGAACTTTGAGGCAGATGGGCTACAGCAGCAGAAGACCACGCCGGGTGCCACTCCTTTCAGCTAAGAACAGGAAACTGAGGCTACAATTTGCACAAACTCATTGAAATTGGACAATAGAAGATTGGAAAAACGTTGCCTGGTCTGATGAGTCTCGATTTCTGCTGCGACATTCGGATGGTAGGGTCAGAATTTGGCGTCAACAACATGAAAGCATGGATCCATCCTGCCTTGTATCAACGGTTCAGGCTGGTGGTGGTGGTGTCATGGTGTGGGGAATATTTTCTTGGCACTCTTTGGGCCCCTTGGTACCAATTGAGCATCGTTGCAACGCCACAGCCTACCTGAGTATTGTTGCTGACCATGTCCATCCCTTTATGACCACAATGTACCCAACTTCTGATGGCTACTTTCAGCAGGATAATGCACCATGTCATAAAGCTGGAATCATCTCAGACTGGTTTCTTGAACATGACAATGAGTTCACTGTACTCAAATGGCCTCCACAGTCACCAGATCTCAATCCAATAGAGCATCTTTGGGATGTGGTGGAACGGGAGATTCGCATCATGGATGTGCAGTCGACAAATCTGCGGCAACTGTGTGATGCCATCATGTCAATATGGACCAAGCTCTCTGAGGAATGCTTCCAGCACCTTGTTGAATCTATGCCACAAAGAATTGAGGCAGTTCTGAAGGCAAAAGGGGGTCCAACCCGTTACTAGCATGGTGTACCTAATAAAGTGGCCGGTGAGTGTATATGTACCAAGAGAATGTGAAACCAGTTAAATGTACCTTTGCTTAAACTCTGAACAGTTTTTACTTTCCTCTAAACAGCTGAAACTAAAAACCTTAAAACAGAAAACCCACTTCAGTGAAACCAGCCCAGACCCGAACCTCATCGACTAAAATACCTGCCCAATTAAGTAAAACCTCACCAAAAATGTTCACTGTTCAAAACGCATTAACAGAATCAGAAGTATATCTTTCTACAGAAATGTTTTAACCGAACATTTGAGGGGTTTGTAAGGAAACCCTGATGCGAACTACCTCCAACCTACAAGACTACAGATACGTGTTTCAAACGGCTGTTTAACTATCCCGAAAAGCTAAATGCTTCAAATAAAAGTGGAAAATAGACTTCTGCTTACCCATTATGAGCTAAACATCAATGAAATACTGAATTTTTTGTCCTTGGTGGTGAATTTGCTAGCGGATCAAAATACTGTTACAATGTAGACCGGAAGTCTTTCTTCTTCTTCTACCGTTGACTCAGCTTCCGGTAACGGCCGTCAGGCGCTGTTAAGGCCCATGATCGCTTCTGCCTGGCAGGGAGACCGCATCAGCTGAGCGCAGTGCCGTTATGTGGACTGGAGTACTCTGAGTGAGATGGTCCGGCTTTTGTGAAATGGGACACTAGGGCTGTGTCTCATTTCAGAGACCGCACCGTCAAGCGGCGCATTCATCTTAAGAGAAAATCCCAAAACAGCAGACAGACAGCTCAGGCTGTATGAGCGCATGATCTCTGAACTCACTAAAATCTGTAAATCAAACATTATAGTATTTAGAGACGAACTGATCCGCTCTGCTACTACAATCAAAAACATTAGAAATAAGAAAGCTGACAAAACTACAGCAGAGTATCATTGACACATTGAGTATTTTTTATTATTATTTTTTATAAGACTTAGAGATTAAAGTTGTAAATTTAGGAGAATAAAGTCATAAAGTAAATAAAGTCATAAAGCTGCTTTTGTGGAGGGAGAAATGACTGAAGCTGGTCATCTGCATTCACGGATATTTACGGCTGCATTGACAGATTTATCCTCAGCATATTCATTTCTGCCTCCACAAAAGCAGCGATTTCCTCCAAGTACACCTGTTTTTTTTTCCCCGTGGAAAAGACGTATTTCTCATATATTCTTTTTTAAGTCTTTATACTTGTGACAATGTAATGCTGATGTGCCAAAGGATGAAATATCTCCTTGTTTGTGAAACCTATACTGAAGCACAGTTCCTTCAAATGCTTCATGGCCCACGCTTGAAAAAGGGGCGGGGGCAGTGTGGTTTTGAGACCGAATTTGAAACGCGCTTAACATTTTGTGCCAAATGGGACACCGTTCCTGCCGTGTGATGACCTCACGCACGCTTCAAATGTGTCATTTGACGGTGCGGTCTCAGAAATGGGACACAGGAAGGGTACGTAAGTCCACATAACAGCACATAACGGCAGTGCGCTCAGCTAAGTGCGCTTAAGCGCTCATCCCGATGCGGTCTCTGAAATGAGACACAGCCTAGGGCTGTGTCCGAAATGTCATACTGCCTACTGTCTACTTACCTACTCAATCAGTACATACTGCATACTGAATACTCAAAGATGATTTGAGTATGCCGCGGCTGCCCTAGCGTTTACATACGGATGCATACTAAATACCCCAGAATGCATTTCGTGCCGGCCGGACGCAGCGCCAGGAAAATTTAAATAGTCCTACCACAAGCTACACAATACAACTGCATTCCGGACAAATTATATAAATTCATTCAGTAGCCTAATAATATTTTTTCTAGCGAGAAAGTAAGTGTTTACATCACGATTATGTACCCAGTTGTTTGAAATAGCGGCAGTTTGTAAATTTGTCTCGGCGTTTTCAGAGACCGAAGTGTCCGCTTGGTGGGTGTTTGCATCTACGTACCGTAAACACCGGGCAGCAGCTAACCACTACCACGCTTGAAAAAGGGGCGTGGGTAATGAGACCGAATATTAAGCACGCTTAGCATTTAGTGCCAAATGGGATTCCGTTCGCGCTGTGTGATGACCTCACGCACACTTCAAATGCGCCGTTCGACAGTGTGGTCTCTGAAATGAGACATGGCCTGAGTATTCAGTATATGAATACTAAGTGTTAAACTAAATAGCTTAACACTAAGGTGTCATGGTATGTGTAGTTTTACTTCCTACCACAGGGTGTCAGCAGGGTTCCTTACTAATGAATGGTTTACATGGTAGATAAAAGATTTAGAGTAGACATGACGGAAGACGCATGTAACAATATGCTCCGTGTTAAATAAAATACAACGTTGCTGAACAATGTTCTTTTATTTCAACAAAAAGAATAAACCATGGTACCAGGAGTGAACAGAGTAAACTGAGTGAGGCTACGGCTGGAAAAGCTGACTGCAACGCCAAGAAATCAACGATGATGGAGTTAAAACCACCGGAGCACCTGAAGTTGAATGGGAATGTCGACGGCAATTGGTGCACTTTTCAGCAGTAGTTTCAGCTCTACATCGACGCAATGGGGCTGGACTCGACACTGAATGCCAGAAAGGTAGCTTTACTACTAACTGTAGCTGGGCCACAAGCCATTGAAGTGTACAATACTTTCGTTTATGAGGAGGGAGAAGACCACTCAAAGTTGGACATTGTGTTTGCCAAGTTCGAAGCTCATTGTTCTCCTAAGAAAAACGAGACATACAAGAGAAATGTATTTCGTTCGAGATTGTGTTTGGCGTAGAAGATAAGAAGGTTAGGGAAAGACTGCTAAGAGAAACTGAACTGAAGCTAGAAGTAGCAGTGAAGATTTGCCATGCTAGCGAACTTAGCAAAAAGCACGTGCAGACTTTCCTTGAAGTAGACTTGAAGTAGCAACTAGCCATGTGAATGTGAGGGAAACAGCAGATGTTGGCGCCATTTCCAAGCTGCATGCTCATCAAGGAAAGGCTAGTGGACAGAAATGGGGCAATTCCAGTGCAAACAATGCGGCACACAGCACAAGCCAAAAGAATGTACTGCCTTCGGTAAACAATGCAGCATCCGCCAGGACAAGAACCACTTCGCCAAACAGTGTTTTTCGAAAAGAAAAGAGAAACAGAGGAAAATCGATGAATATCGTAGAAGATCCGGATTCAGATGACACATTATTTGTTGGTGTGGTGAATTGTGAAGAAGAACCAAGAACACAGTGATCACTGTCGAAGCAGACAAATGGATAGCACCACTGCAAATAAATGGGACTATAATCACATTGAAGCTGGACACTGGTGCAAAAGCAAACTTAATCAGCATGTCAGATGTGAAGGCAATGAGAGAAAAAACAAAAATAAAGAAGAAAACACTCACACTGAAAGACTACAATGGACAGAGCATCGAGTGTTTTGGCACATGCTAGCTAAAAGTCACAGTCAAAAATAAAGTGCATCACCTGCTCTTCCCAGTTGTTCCTGTAGCAACCTCAGAAACCAGGATGTCGCTTAGAGGATGAGATACGGGCCTAGTCTAGTTGTCTGACGCGCTTTGTCAATGATCCGCTGAGACGGGAATAACTTAGAAAAAACGTGCTTTAATACGAAAGAAAACAATCAACAAAACGATACCAACTAAAGAAACAGCGATCACTGGACTTAACGTTCGTGCGTGCATGCATGTGTGCATGCATGTGTGTGCGCGTGCGTGCGGTCAACAAAAAATACGGCAACCCACTCAAACCTTTTCCCTCGTGAACACAGGTGAACAGGTGCTTAAATCAACTAAGTGACACCGCCCATATTCCTGTGACCCAGATTCCACAAATCCCTGCCACTAATCACAACAAAATACCAACACAAATCAAGAGCATAACCACAAACCTTTACCTTGCCCTCATGGCTTCTACAGTTCCCGAAGGATTCGATTCACTGCTGGGGGACAAAGCCTGCGAAAACCTGGAGCTCGTGAAAAGGGTGTATCCATAGACTGTATATAGAATGGATGCCGTCTGCCTCCTCGCGGGGTGAAGCCACTCCGAGAACAGCACCCTCTGTTGATGGGCTGCAGTATAGGTCATAAATCCCACCTCCGCCAGCAAAGCTTATGGGGCTGTGGACCAACTTTAGAAATTTATTACACAGAACGTAAATTTTTCTCCCCCCTGCTTGCGATGTTGACATGTAGTTACAGTAAGACTGGTTTGTGCTCAAGTCCTCTTTTTTCTGTAAAGCTCAGTTTTCAAAAGTTATTAGAGGGTTCATGTTTGCTATGATTGACACCTGATACAGCCTATGGGCATTCAGGGATTGAGTAGCTCTCCCAGGGGACACGCTGTTTGAGCCGAGCGTCATCACAGTGACTCTCTGCAACTGCGCGGCCAAATGTGCACAACGCTACTGCACAGCACTGATTTCAGGAAATGAAGAAAAATCCCGGAAATACCGAGAGCTTTTTTGCTTCAAATCCATATACAGGCGGTAGGCGGAACCAGGTTGTCCATAGTATATACAGTCTATGGGTGTATCTGATCAATACCAGCATAACTGACTCACCTGACTCTGCTGACGTGATTGTGCAGAACTTCTCCAACATCTTCAGAGGTTTTGGTGTGCTGCCATTCACATACAAAATTTAGCTGAAAGACAACGCACAGCCAGTTGTACATGTCGCAAGAAGAGTTCCACTGGCCCTCAGAGTTCCACTGGCACTCAGAGACAAGTTTAAAAAAGAACTGGAGCGGATGACAGCGCTTGGTGTGATAAAAAAGATAGAAGAACCGACAGAGTGAGTCAATTCCATGGTCTGTGTGAACAAAAAAAATGGAGAGTTGAGGATATGCATGGCTCTGAAAGACCTCAATGAAAACATCAAGCGTGAACACTATCAAATACCAAAGGTTTTTGGCAACTTAGGCTGGATGAGAGCAGTACCAAGCTGTGTACGTTCAATACACCACTTGGACGATATTGTTTCAGAGGCTGCCCTTTGGAATAATATCCGCCTCTGAGATCTTTCGTAGGGCAATGGAACACGTAATCGAAGGCCTGGATGGAGTAAGAGCCTATATGGAGGATATAATCGTATGGGGGTCCACAATCCAGCAGCACAATCAGAGACTGACCAATGTTCTGGAGTGAATACAGAAAAATGGATTAAAACTCAACAAAAACATATGCCAGTTCGCTGCTCGAGAGATCGTGTTCCTGGGAGACAAGCTCTCAGCTCAGGGCATACAGCCAGATGAGGAAAAGATCAATGCCATACTGAACATGCCAAAACCCACAGACAAAGCAGGTATCCTACGCACCATGGGAATGGTAAACTTCATCAGGAAATTCATATCAAACATCTCAGCAAAGACAACATACCTGCGTGAACTCCTCCACAAAGCCAACAACTTTGACTGGACAGTCAACCATGAGAGTGAGTGGCAAAAGCTCAAAGATGCACTCACTGCCACACCTGTGCTGACATTCTTTGACCCAACCAAGAGAATCAAGGTGTCTACAGATGCTTTGAAAGATGGAATCGGTGCAGTACTACTACAAGCTGAAGGTGAGCACTGGAAACCTGTAACATATGCATCCAGGTCAATGACAGAGACTGAGTGCAGATACGCACAAATTGAGAAAGAGTGTCTCGGATTGGTGTTTGGCCTTGAGAAGTTTCACAGCTACATATATGGCCTACCCACCTTCACTGTAGAGACTGACCATCGTCCACTTGTAGCGATCATGAAAAAAAACTTGAATGAAATGTCACGAAGGATACAGCGAATGATAATAAGGATGCAGAGGTATGACATTGAACTCATCTACACACCTGGCAAACATCTCATTCTTGGTGATGCATTGTCAAGAGCACCTGTGAAGTGTTGATGTCCAGGTGCACGTCAACATGGTGTCTGCAACGCTTCCTGTGTCCGACACCAAGACCAGGCAGATTATCGATGAGACAGTGAGAGATCCAGAATTACAGCACGTGATGGAGAACATGCAAAATGGATGGGCTGCAGGATCCTGTCCACAGTTCTACCACGTCAGGGGTGAGCTGAGTGTAGCTGATGGACTGTTGTTAAAGCAAAACAGAATAGTCATTCCAAGTACGCTCAGACAAGAGCTACTGCAGAGAATACACGAAGGACACCTAAGTGTCGAAAAATGTAAAAGAAGGGCGAGAGAGACAGTTTTCTGACCTGGACTTAACAAAGACATTGACAACATGATAAGCAGATGCGAGACATGCCAGAAATACAGAAACAAACAAGCAAAAGAACCAATGACTGTAACTGATTTACCAACAACACCGTGGCACAAAGTGGGAATGGACTTGTTCCACCTGAAAGAAAAGGACTACTTATTAGTCATTGACTATTTCTCAAATTACCCCGAGATGGCATTACTCTCAAGTACACTGTCCAACTGTGTCATTACACATGCCAAATCCATTTTTGCCAGACATGGCATTCCACACACAGTAATGAGTGATAGTGGACCATGCTTCAGTAGCAAAGAGTGGCAAGACTTTGCAAAAGTCTATGAATTCAAACATGTCACATCTAGCCCTCTGTATGCACAGTCTAATGGCAAAGCTGAGAAAGGTGTTCACATCCTCAAGCAGCTGTTGAAGAAGGCTTCAGATAGTGACTCTGATCCTTACCTGGCTCTACTGAGCTACAGAACATCACCTCTAGAGTGCGGGCTGTCACCTGCTGAGCTGCTGATGAAAAGAAAGCTCAGAACAACACTTCCAACCTGTTCAAAGCAAAAGAAACACCATAAGCTGGAACAATAGGTGAAACATCAAAAAATGAAACAAAAAACTTTCTATGACAGAACAGCAAAGCAGCTTCCACCACTGTCCAGGGATGACGCAGTCAGGATTGAAAATCCTGAAGGATGGATGACAAAAGCCACTGTTCTATGAGGTCGCTTCACAGTCCTACACTGTCAGAACATCAGAAGGACAGATCATCAGACGAAATCGGCACAGTCTCCTGAAGACACCAAAGACACCAGAGACTGTTCCAGACCAAGAACTCAGTCAAGCACAAGCTGAGTCCAACACAGACACACACACTGACAATCTAACCAATGCATTTATTCCAGGTGAAACAGCGACAAGAAGATCCACAAGAACAATCAATAAACCTGAGAGACTTGACCTGTAAAAAAAAGTTAATGAGCTTTGTTATATGTTGTGTGTTATGGTTACAGTAATGCTCAAGTTACCATTGTGATTTATAGTACCTAAGTACTGAGAAATGAGTTATGCAGGATAAATGAAAAGTTAACGTAAATGGTTAAAAAAAAAAGAGTCAGTAGGGTTCCTTAGAAGGTGGAAGAATTGGAAGATTTCCTCATTGACTTCAATGTTAAAATTTTGGCACAAAAAGTAAAAAAAAAAAAAAAAAAAGTATAAAGGGTAGAAAAGTACAAAATACAAGCACACATGTCCTGAAGGAGTGGAACAGTTTAAAGTTTGAATGGTTGAAATAGCACAAAGTTTGAAGGAGTTGAAAAGAAATAGGAGAATAACAATAAGATAATAAAGAAATAGGAGAATAACAATAAGTGGAAATGCTTAATCAGCATTTCCACTTAATTATATAGCTTTCTTTTAAGTGGCAGCACACAAAGAGAGTGATTAATCATTACAGTGAGATACCTGCTCTGTAACATCTCAAATAGTCTAATTTTTATACACGGACGTTAACGATGCAAAAATCGATCGGCAGTTACCATGGCAACTGTGTAAAACGTCACACAAGCTGTGAGCACGTTCATGAGGAGGGCGTGGCTTCAGAAGAGAATGGGGTGGGGGAGTTTGGGGTGGGGGAGTTTGGGGGGGGGGGGGGGGGGTCTGTTGGCAGGTAGAGAGACCCCGAGAGAGAGAGAGAGAGAGAGAGAGAGAGAGAGAGAGAGAGAGAGAGAGAGAGACTCTCACCTGGGTCTTTGTTTAGCAGAGATGCGAAAATGCCCATTTCAGACCCAAAACTCTGATTTTGCAGAGACAGTCCAGTAGAGGAGGAGCCGTCCGTGTCTCCGTCAGAGGAGGTCTGGTTTTCTCCCCCCAGCTGCGGTGAGGGAAACAAATCAGGGACTGTTTTTCTTCTTCTCCCCATACGAAGGATCTGAAAAGCCAAAACCCGGACCGCATATCCACAGATCAGACTTTAACGCCGTGGATTTCTCTCTGGAGGTATACCCGGACTTCTCTGTGTGCAGCCTGCAAAACACCCGGACAGACAAACACGGTGACAGGATCCGCTCGAACCAACGTCTGGGTTTGGATGACAGACGGACAGGGACATGTTGTTTTTCTGTGGAGGACAGAGTCTGATTCACATGATCCAATTTTGACTTCAATTTCAGGGAAAAAGAAGCAGATTCAGCTCACGCAGATTCATAGGATATGTCTCATGCCCTGTTATCGGGAGCTTTACCCAGCTTTAGACTTTTTAACTTTGAGTGCAGTTATTCATCAGAAAACATGTAAGACAGGCCTGCATGTGTTTGACCAAAATACAGTTTTATTATCTTTATAATAGTAATCTTGTCTTTGATTTGACTGAATCTTCGTTGTTTCAATATACAGGAGAAATATAACAATGCTGGGTGTCTATTTTTACCGGTGAGAACAAAAGAAGGAAAGCTAACAGGGCTGCTGGATCAAAGAAACAATCATTATTAGGGTTAAATTGGTTAGTTTCTAACGCAAGATTATTTGGAAGGATTACTCTACATTTATTAAATTTAAACACTTCTTTAAAACTTAAATATTCTGAACAAAATAAAATGAACAGAAATAGATAACAGAAATGTAACCTTTTTACCTTTATTGTGAACCAAAACCTACATGTCTGTCCAACCATATAAGTATTTCTATAAACAAACATATGCAATTATAACTCTCTCCTCCTGCTCCTCTCTCTGTTCTCCTCTCTTTTCCAGCTCCTCTTTCTACTCTCCTCTTTCCACCTGTAGATACTGATAATTTGTACCACTGCACATAGTGTCCCTAACAACATATTTTCCAACATCTTTGAGCTCCTAAACTTTCTGGACAACAACACCTAAGAAATGCATCCACTTTTTAACATCACAATATGACCAGACATATAACAGTGATGTAATTTTGAATAGCTATAAAAGTGAAAGCATTTTGGAAATCATATAATTCTGCAAATTTGTCACCATAAATTTGACTATTTTGAGTTCATGGCATTAAAAATACATTTTCACTTGGATTAATGAGCATAAAAACAAACCAGTGTGTCTGATTAATTGAGGAAAAAAAATATGGGCTAAGTTTGAATTGATATGATGCAGCTGAGTTATCTGAACACATGCATCTTTTATGAAAGGCTCCTGCAGCAGTCACTGACCTCTACATCCTGAGAGCTGAGCGTCAATTGGAAAGGTCAGGGGAGTTTTTATCACACAGGAGGTGCAAAGATAGCAGCAGCTTACTCTATGTAAAGGTTCAGGGTTTATGATATATGTTATATGTGTGTTTCTGATCATAAATCAAGGTTTGGTTATGTCCTCACCGTTGAATGAGTATGGACTTTGTCTCCTCCATTGAAACTGTGAATATTGAGAAAGAAAAGCAGAGATGGATGATGAGGACCTCCAGCAGCAATATCTGAACCCTTTAGACTTGCTCAGACTGACTCTGATCTGAATGGATGTGAGTGAGGGAGCTGCTGGCTTGAGTTTATTTTGTGCTCAGACATTGATGGATCCGTCTGTAAGCACAGCCCTGTGGGGCAGCGGGGGCAACAACTACTCAGCTGACACCCCGGCACTGAGCTTTACTGACCAGCTGAGCACCGCCTCACCTGTCGTACCAAGGTAACCACCCACCTGTCTTTCCCTGTATGCTTTCAGACTGATGTCAATATGTGCATATGTGCAGCAGTAAAAGGTGTGTGCAACCATCCAAAGCGAATGTCATTTTATAACTCAGATGTTGAGATAGCTGGTGGCTTAGTGGTACCAGTTCTAAAGTACGGAAGCCACGAGCGGACATTCATCCAAATAATTGTTGTGCTGTATTTGTAAATTTAGATTCTGTTTTAATTATGTTCATTCTAACTGACACGGCATGATAATTTCCTGGCACTCAGTACTTAAAAAAAGTCAAATGGTTAATGTGGCTTTGATCTCAGTGACTTAAAGCAGGACGGCATGTCTGACTGTCAGTGCACAGGGAGACATGGGCCTGTCAGTCATTTATGTTTAAACAGTGTTTGTTAAGGGAGGGAAAGCAATGCCTTTGTCCCAACATGTCCACCACCCACAACAACAGAGCATCATCTTCTGAAAAAATAGCTCTCACCCTGTGTTGGTGAACAGAACCAGCTTTGATGGGGAGCCCGCTGACCTCTCAAAACCTAGGAACAAAAGATGCAACAAAAACACTTGAAACCTTGTCAAGCACCTCAGTGATGCACATACAGACCCCTCCAAGGAGGGCGAAAGCTGACAAGCTAGCCTATTAGTAGGATATTAATGGCTGTATACTTGAACTATATTTTATACATAATGACAGCATATCACTCTGTCACTCATGACAGAGTGAATGACAGAGTGATATGTCCACATGATGGACAGTGGCCCATCTCATCTAACACGAGCCACTGTCACTCATGTTAGATAAGATGGGTCAAATCTCATTTTAGGTTGGATCTTGCTAATTCATCAAACAATGAGCGTGATCTAGACCTGCTTTTTTTCTTTGGAAAGCATCTTGGGATGATGACTGTTGTGAATTGGCACAATATAAATAGAATTTGATTGATTGATATCAGTAGTGTGTCAATCAATAATCAGGGAACAACAACAGGACAGGTAAAGGTTGTAAACAAAAAAAAATAAACAAAATCTATCTGAATCAGAGTTGTTGTGTTGTGAAAACACTAAACTGCATATTTTATTTTTCCCGTTTTCTTGTTTATCTGCGAGATTCTTTGATTTGTTTTCAGGGTTGTTTCCATAATGACCAGTCTGGTGACAACCACCTCAGAGTCCACTGCAGGGACCAGAGGAAATCTCTCGGCTTTCAGAGACCAGATTGAGAACGAGCTCAGTCGCCTCCACCAGGCGTCTACTCCTTCAGTGCTGAGCGCTGCTGAGAGTAACTCCGTCCTGCGGGGCATCACAGTGGCGGCCCAGGCCCTGGTCCTCCTCTCCATCTTCCTCCTTTCCAGCCTGGGCAACTCAGCTGTGGTCATCGTCATCATTAAACACAGACAACTCAGGACGGTGACAAACGCTTTCATCATGTCGCTGTCGCTGTCAGACTTTCTCACAGCCGTCCTGTGTCTGCCATTCTCCTTCATTATGCTCTTCAGTAAGGACGGCAGCTGGATGTTTGGGGATCGGTTCTGCGTGGCTAACGGCTTCTTCAACACCTGCTTTGGGATTATCTCCACCCTCACTATGACTCTGATCTCCTTCGACAGATACTACGCCATTGTCAGACAGCCGCAGGCAAAAATTGGACGCCAGAAAGCCACTCAGCTGCTGATAGCTGTGTGGCTGACTGCAGTGATTTTCTCTCTGCCTTGGTATCTGCTGGTGCGAACGCCAACAGAGATCCATAAACAAGGGTTTTACCATTGTATGTACGTGTTCCACTCGGGGACGTCACGCATGGGGAAAGCTTACAGCATCTGTCTCATTGTAGTGTGTTACTTACTGCCTTTCTCCCTCATGTGTTTCTGTCATTACAACATCTGTAAGACAGTTCGGCTGACGGAGATCCGGGTCAGACCAGTAACGACATACGCATACCTGCTGCGCTTTTACAGCGAAATGCGAACAGCTACCACAGTCCTGATTATGATTGTTTTTATCATCTTTTGTTGGGGGCCGTATTGTTTGATGGGGTTGATCACAGCGATGGGGAACTTCACCTTCAACCCTGCGATGGACACTGTGGCTATCTGGCTCGCCTGGGCTAATGGAGCTATTAACCCCCTGATTTATGCCCTGAGAAACCCCAATATATCCATGTTACTAGGGCGCAGCAGGGAGGAGGGATACCGGACCAGGAACATTGCGGCTTACCTCTCCAGCCAAACCCACAATCGTGAGATCCGACTGAACCAAGCGGATAGGATCAGGGACCGCTATGTGAGTCGTGTCGGGGTGAATAACAGCCGGCTGTCGAGTTCAAGTCCAGGGAAAGGAGGAGAGGTGGCGATGTGGGCGTGTAAAAACCCTGCTGTATTCTTCTGCAGGGATGCCCAGCCAGACACGGCAACGCTGCCAAATGCCGTCTGCACCCCAAAGATGAAGACAGCCGACACCAGCCTGTGACAGTGTTTACCATCCAAAGACTGGTTTCATCTGATTTGTGTGTGATGTACTGAATCTGAAGTGTGACATTTTTAAAAACTGTGGCAGTATTTACTACAGATTACAGATGCTGAAATCTGTTCATAATGTTTGAATTCATCTCATGGTTATCTGATATTTTCTGGGAATCAAAATGATCATTTGTGTTGGGATGCACAATAATATTTGCAGAAAATCAGCAAAACAGATGACAGCTAAAAAAGTTTATCAGACATACCTGTGGCTGACAGAAGGACAAGTTAATTCTGCACACATAACAAAAGGATATGCATGGCTGCATAAAAGTATTTGAATGTAAATAGACAGAAATAATTATTTTCAAGGCTTTTAAGTGCAGAAACAATCCTTAAACAATTAATCTAAGAACTGTCACTGTAAACATCACTAGGGATTTCTGTGAAAAATGATAGTGTTGCACCTGCAAAAACCAGACTACCTGCAGCATTCTGGATTTTAGTCATTTAACAAAGAGAAGGATTTAAGTGGAGACCACCCAAAGCCAATGCAGCTCAACATGAAAATCACTGAATTCTTGATCTTGATTATCAGCCTTTCAGCGTGGTGGAATATTCTGGTTTCTGCAGCCTAATGTTGATATCAATTCATATTGCGCATCTGCAGAAATCTAATATTGTGCATCCCTAATCTGTGTTGTTGCTGAGGTGTTTGCGCTGTGTGGAAAGACTTAAGTTACAGCTGTAGGACCTTGTTTTAAACCCACACAGCTGTACTACCAATAACTCTTCGAGGACGTAATGGAGTCTTTGGACAACAACAAGCTGAAGGACCTTCTCCATGATGAAGTGTGAGGGTAGTAAACCCTGAAGAGTCTGCCTCACAGGTCTTTTTGTTGGATCTCATTTCATTTGTAAAAGTAGCATGTTGGCGTGGAAACTAAAGAAGCCTACTCTTGTTTTATCCAGAACTTTTCATGATTATGTTCTTTAAATGTCACTTTCAGATGTTCCCACTGACTCATCATTTGTTTAAGGTTTTAAGAGAGCAGTATTCAGGATTTAGAGCATCTGACAAAGAAGTTACAGACCCAGTCAGACTGAAAACCATTCACCCTTATGAAGAAAGTGAGACACTTTTACAGTCCTATCAGAAATGATGGAAGACAACAAATGCTGAGGTCAGACTACGCATTTACTTGTTAGGAGGTTTGGTGATCGCAGACAGATCCATAAATTAGCGCAGTGACTTAACACAGAGACATGACAAACTACATGGTGGTACCAAGTGGAGACCTGTGGTTGAGAAAAAATGAAGCTGGTGCTGATGTGCTAAAAACTGCGTTCCTCGAATTTCCAGTTGAGGCTGTCTGCAGAAATACTGGAAACCACACACACACAAATTCAAAAGTCTATTTTTCGTCTCTGGTCAAGAGATCATGAGGCGTCACAGATGGGACATTGTGAGTCATTCCACTGTGACACACCACATGAGGAAAAACCCTCACTGTTCAGGCTGACGGGTCCTGACACTCCACCTCTGCAGGATCAGGATCCAACTGTGTCTAAAACTTATTGTCTGACCTCAGTATATGGTTTTGGTTCTACTGAGGATATACAGTTTAAACCATATCCACACAGCAGCTGATACCCTGAGATATCATGCTCATAAGAGGAAGCTGAAATGTGATCATGTTAGCTGCTCTGTTTGTGGATGTAAGTCATATATAAATAGAGATTTTATTTTATATTTACTGCTTCCTAGTTGATGAAGTACTACCAAGAATATACATGTGAAAATACAGACATCAGGCCACAATCCAGGTTTAAATAATAGGATCAACAAACAACCATCACAACCAGGCTGTCTCTGTATCAGATTGTCACCTCACAAAAATTATAGGAGTATATGGTTGTGATACTTATGGAAAATATAGAAAAATTATACCATCAGTCATCAGGTGCTGATCATGAGGATTTGATGATCATTTTTGGTCTGTTTGCCTGAATGTCATCTCATCTATTTTGTCAAGAATAAAAGCATCACATTTGTATCTTTAATTCACACTTTCAGGACATTTCTTTGAAGTCAAAGATTGACGACCATAACCAACATCCCAAGATAATAATGCATTATAACACCTAGCAGTAGTAATGAATGGTACAATGATAAATTTACAGCAGGCTGAGTTTAAACTGGATTGTGTGAGCTGTAATACAGGTTGTGTCCTGCAGGGGAAGCTGTCGGCCATTAAACCTTGACTCTTTAAGTATTAATGCTCTCTCTCTATCTCTCTCTCTCTCTCTCTCTCTCTGGGGTGTTTAAATGCTTGAGTAAGGGTAAGGCAGCTGCAGGTGTTGCAACTTTATTTGTTATGTTTCCAGCTCATTAGGCCTAACAGGACATTACCTGCACAGGTGAGCGTGGTTTAAGACAATCTGTTAGTGTGACAGGTTCACTCATTAGGAGTTTCACCTCAGAGCTGACATCAGTTTAGCTCTGCAGACAAAAGAACAAACAGCCTGTGTGTGTGTGTGTGTGTGTGTGTGTGTGTGTGTGTGTGTGTGTGTGTGTGTGTGTGTGTGTGTGTGTGTGTGTGTGTGTGTGTGTGTGTGTGTGTGCGTGAGAGAGAGAGAGAGAGAGAGCTGGAATGTCACCTGGCTTCATAACACACATACACACACACACAGGGAGCAGGTGTGACTCATCAGGTATTCGCAGCACTCATGACGTTGGATGATGATGCAACAAAAGACAAACTGTAAATTACACCCATACCGATCTGACTGTGCCTTTTATTCACACACACACACACACACACACACACACACACACACACACACACACACACACACACACACACACACACACACACACACACACAGTCTGGTTCACAGTACTGCGGGAGCCTCATTTGTCAACAGAACTGTCAATCATACAATACAATACAATATAATACAATACAAGAACTTTGTTGATCCCCAAAGAGAAATTAATTTGTCTAGAATCTCATCTACTATTTGTAGAAGTCTGTCAAGGTCAGGTTTCTATCTGGTTTCCTCTCTGATGGTTCAGTTTAAACCTCATTTGTGGATGTGATGTGAAGTGACTTTGAGCCCATGCAGTGATTTCCATCCAGTTTTGGTTTTAGTCCTTGTCCCTTTAGTACAGAGATTTCTCCAGATTCTCTTAAATTTTAAATGATATTATGTTCTCTTAATGATGAAATCCTCTTATTCTTTCATATTTGACACTCAGGAACATTATTCTGAAACTGTTGAACTATTAACTCACACAGTCTCTCACAGAGTGGTGAACTTCTTTCTCGCCTCTTTTGCCAAAAGACTCAGATATTAAAATAAAAAATCAGCACTTAAAGCTATAGTGTGTCCTGTTATTAAATCTGAATTGAACAGCCCTGCAGGAGCGAAAAAGACTTGTGGTTTCTGCGTATTTCACGTTCTGACTGCATGCTCTCTGGGTCGTTGTTGCAGTCTTAGTCCTGCACCCTGTTATCTCTCTTTATTTCAACAATACCCTGCTGCTCACTGTGTGTGCAGGTTTTCTTGTGCATTATTGTTTCCAGCTGTTGTGGTTTCTATCTGTCACATCAGTCATCAGCTTTTGTGTTTCCTCCACACCTGAGACACTGTGCATCATCAGTAACACCTTTCCTCTCAAAACATGGGACAGTCAAAGATGTTTGTCATTTGTGAGGAAGGCTTGTTAGCTGAAAGGAAATCAACCTGCAGGAAGGAACAAAATGATCAGACAGGAAAACACCTACCACAGGTTCAGCCCAGGATCAGCTCACGGGGATGGCTCACCTCATCTGACATGCTGTGGGCTGTCAAAACCTCTTCATTTTGGAACAGGTCATTTGATTTGAGTCTGATTTCTTTTTAAAGGGATGGTTCAGGATTTTCAAAGTGAGGCAGTTTGAGGTATTGATAGTTTGTAGAAGTTGTAACTCTGCAGACTGAGCAGTAAATAAGTCAATAAGTCACATTTTTGATCAAATGTAAAGTTCCATACCTTACTATGACTGTCTGCAGCCCAATTTGCAGGCAGAAACCTCAAGCAGAACCAGACTCGTATTAGGCAGTCATCTGCTGAGACTGAACTGGGTTTAGAGAGGGGCGAGAAATAGAGATAGACAGAGGAGAGACTGATGCACGTAGTTGAAGCAGCTATGAGCAGACAGGTCCACAGCAGCAAAATGCCTGCAGCAGTGATCCAGAGGAACTTACAGGACGATGGAGCTCAAGGAGTCCCAAAAAAGACTGAGTATCAGTGACTCTAACAGGACATGATGATACAAAGTGAATGACACAGACGGAAAGAGGACTTGTAGGTCATACATATCATGTCTCTCTTTCCAGCTCTCCTTTCCTATAATAGCATGAACATAAGCACAAACATAACTTTATTATATATATATATATATTTTAATCTGGCCCTGTCTGCAGAGTTTGATCACCTTACTATCATGTTGGTTCCTAATTTCTATACAGAAGGACCCAGTTGACCTGGATCCACAATACACTTAATAAAGACAGGTACCTCGCTTAACCACACCTCAGAGAGAAATGAACTTTCTCCTCAACATGATGGAAAACCACATCTCTGCTGCTGCACACAGCCTGAACTCTCTGGCCCTGCCCTCCAGAGGAAAGACAAGAAGTGCACAGCAGAGTTGGTGAACAGCTATGCTCTCAGCCTTAGTGCGAGGAAATGCTGCATTACAGATCAAGCAAATCTGCAGCCCTGGAGTCACATGACATGGACATGGACGTAGATATAAATGAGACTGTAAACAAAGTTGTTGAATCATTCATGCAATTTTAAAATGAGAGCTGGAGCCAACAAACAAAACAGAAAACAAGCCTCCACCAGAGTCAGACATCTCTCTCTCTCTCTCTCTCCCTCTTGCTCGCTCTCTCTCAGTCACACACATACACTCACATGCAATGGGTGAGGTCGGGTGTGACTGCCTCCACCAGGAATGCAGTTGTGTGTGTTCTGCTCTCTCCACATACTGAAAACTCTCACCCAGGCTCATCTGTCAGCTTCTCTGCCTGACACAAACTCACACAGGGACATACAAACACACACACACACACGCTGATCAGCCATATTGATCAGTTCACAAAGCAAAACAGAAAAAGCCAAAAGCAGACGGCAGAGAAACGTGGGCAGGAGAGGCGAGGAAAACAGCAGAGATTTTTATTTTTTGAAAGTTTCTGCAGAAGTTTGAGGCAAACTTTGTCTGAAGCAGTTTTTGGTGACGGTCTCTTGTGGATTATAACCGTGGACTGTTTTTTTTAACTTTCAAAATTTAACTTGAGCTCTTAACGAAGTTACAAAAAGTTTTCCTACTTAGGATTTTATTGATTTTTGTTGTTGTCTTCTCTCTCGGAGAAGCTTAATCTGTGTTCTTGTAGCTCAAGCTTCTTCCTAGTCAAGTTTTCTGACTTTTTTTACACATTATTTTGGCTTGTATGGTAAAAAAAATGTAAAACTAAGTCTTCAGAGCGGATTTGGTGTAAATACCGGTTGTAATAATGCCAGGATGATGTTGGATCTGGAGCCACAGTGACGGCAGAGTGATCTCTGCTGCAGATGTTCATTTGACACCTGACTGCTGATCTCACCATGGCCTCTCACTGCATCACATAAAAAAGGAGCACAAAGGTAAGAAGCACAAACACACAACCACACACACACATTGTGTACCCTTGATCGGGTCTTTCAGTAGTCTCTCTCTTTGACATGTTTTATCTCACCTGTATCAGTTCACCTGTTGTTTGCATGTTCCTTTTCAAAAACATTGACGTCTGTGAGTCAGGACCAAAGAGACGAAACTGTGCTTGGGTCATGTGGTTAGACAGAATTATACAGAGGAGTGTCGTCAGCATAAATATGATAATTGATGTAATTTGATTGATGAGAGGAAATAAAAAAGGCCCTGAGGAACACCATATTTAAAATCATGTGGTAAGAACTGAATCAAGCTAAAGTCAGAGAGGGATCTGTCTCTCAAAAATCATAAATCTTGTTGCTGAAGCATCAGTATGAATTTCAATATGATTCATGAATGTTAAAAAACAGCAGCTTTAAGGTAAAATATATGGAGTCCATCCTAAATGTAGGCCAAGTTTCAGATGGGCCTGTTGGAGGAATCACTGCAGGCGGCTCTGAACAGCTTGTTCAAAAAGTGTCATGAGAATTAGAGATGGACATGAGATTTCCTGAAATCATGACATCACCAAAGGGTGAATTTCCTTCATAGAGCACAGTGAAGCTGATTTAAGATTAACTCAATGACGACAATTATCACAGACTATCATACACCGAAAACAGAGAGACACACTAACATGACTGCAGACTTGACTTGGACTCGACCCTTAGAGACTTGAGGCCAGACTCAGACTCGAGCTTTGGGACTCATAGGCGGTCTCTGTATTTTATATTTGGTAAAGAAACAGCATTAGATAATAAGATAATAATAATGAGAGAAACTTAATTGATCCCTTAAGGTATATTTAATTGTCTGTAGTCTAATGTCTGAAAGACGAAGGGAGACCATGGTGCTGCTGAAGGAGGGGAGCTAAGGGTGACAGGGGTGCATTCAGGGCTTATTTAGGGGTGCCCAAGCCCTAAGCCCTTTTCTACACAAAATCTGATTTGAACTTTCTGCTAGTTTAATGGCCGTAATACACCTCTAACATTATTCTCTATATGCACAAACACTGTGGTAAACTCACAGAGCATTTAAAACTGAAGTTTTCTGCTGACATCTGATGCTGCTACCAGCTAGTGATGGGCACTGCAGTTCTTTTAGATGTACTGAATCACTAGAATCAGTTCACTAAAAAGATTTGTTCCTTTAAACAAATCATTTGTGAAAGACATAACACTACTACCGGCAGCTCTGGATTTTGTGCTTCAGTTTGTTCTCGACGCTTTGACTTCATCACAAAACTGTCTGATAGTTTGATCTCAAAATCTTTCTTAAAGTTTAAAAAAGATTTTCCTCTGTTCATTTTTCATCATGCCTGGCCCCTGCACTCATGATTCCACTTTATCATCAATGTCTGAGGTTTTACCTGCAGAAACACCTCCACCCTTCTATCAGAGGTCCTCAGTCAGAGAGGATCTCCACAGTCTCATGTCTCATCAGGACACAGTGGCTGAGCTCTGCTTTGTATTTAGGCTGTGAGAAAAACAACTCTGGTAAACATTTCCTGCCTGGATCGTCCTTGAGTAAGAGTGATAGTGAATCCCCTCCAGCTGCAGTGGGCTGTTCTGTCACTGACAATGACCTTTGACCTCTGTGTGCAGGGATCGATGCGTATTGATTAAACCCTGCGAACTCTGAGCTCACTGGTTTATTTGACTGTCTGAACAAATAATAAGCCAGCCATCGATCTCCACACACACACACACACACGCACGCACGCACGCACGCACACACACACACGCACACACACACACAGAGCTGATCAGAGTCCTGCAGCATTGACGGGTTGTTAAGTAAAAGGCAAAGGAGTGGGAGAGGCAGTAAACTGTTAAACAGTTGCAAACTTCAGATATTTGAGCTCTTTAAACATTGAATTATACTTTAATTACACTTTAAATTATTTTTATTTTGGATGTTAAAGGAGCTGAAATTCAGTCTCTGATATAAACAGGTCTGTGACTCCATCTGACAACATTTAGGTCTGAGTGTATATGATTCATTAGAAAACAAACCCTGTTGACTTGATGGTTTGTCATGCCTCGATGGCAGCAGTATCCTTATAAACCTACATTCAAGTCAAGTTAACCGTAAACTGAACATTTTCATTGGCCCTTATGGCTGTTTTTCCTTTGGTAATTTTTACAGACTCAGAAAAGCAGAGTGTGAGGTCCTCCTTACTTTTACTTCCCAAGCCAACCATTGCTGAGGCTCACTAATGCATGAAATTCTGTCGCTCTGTATGTTTGAAGTGTTCTACTCATCCACTAGAGGGTTCCATTCAGGCCCCAAATTAACTCCACAAAAAGAAAAAAGGAGCCAAAATAAACATGGTGATGATATGGGAGATATTAATAACTTATTTGTTCAAAAGGAGACAAAATCACGTCTGTGAGATCATGAAATACTTCAAACATCGAGAAGGAGAATTTAGTTTATTAAAGTTAGTTTTTCATGCGATCTGTGGTTCAAACTCTTGGTTTCACCGCTGACATTAGATGTTTAAATCTTAGAAGAAGAGCAGAAATATAGATGAAATGAACACGGAGCACTAAAAGAGGAGCTCTGTCTGTACTCTGTGAGTGTTTTGAGAATTAAGCATAAATGTCTGTTTTCTTCAGTTTGGTTGATGCCTGTGGTTTGGCTCTTTTAGTGTTTTTTGAACATCGTCTTATCTCTGATGAAAACTGGTCAGCTATTAGCCACCAATTGAAAGTTTGGTACATCCAAATCAAAAGAGAGAGGAAATGAATATATCGTACGGAGCTGACATGTGCTGAGCTTATATTGAGGATTGATTTGATATGATTTGTGTGATAAGGAGTTTTCAGCTGTTAAGAATTTATTACTGCTGATACAAAGAAGATATTAAGACTTTCACTGTCTTTATAGCCATTCAGGGTTAATATTAAAGAGACATACAACCATTTGTGCATGACTATTAGCACTTTAGAGTGCCCAGTAAACCCTGATGAGTACCTGTGTACCCAAAGAGAATCCACATGTGCACAAGGTGCCCATCCCACCCCACAGAGAAAGGATTAGATCTGCGCCAACACAGAACCCCGTATTTTTTGTTATAGCTGGTAAAATTCAGATTTCCTGCACAGTTTTGAGCAAAGCAGCTACACCTGTTTAGATATATGTGTATTCAGAGCTCTGAAGTACTGAACAAACCAAACTGGGAATCATCTCCAGGGAGAAACACACCAAAATGAAAAAAGACAGAAAAGCTCTCAAGCCTCAGATTGAGGTATTAATGTCTGCAGCCTGACAGAATATCTGTAAGCATCCTCACAGTGATTATCTTTGAGTCGTTTGATGTTGGCTGGTTGCTGAGGTGGTGGGAGTGTCTCTGCTCTACTCTCTGTGAAGTCTGAATACTTCACATTACAGCCCCGTCACTCCTGAACCGCCTGTCAGTCCAGTCTCACCTCAGCACTCACCTGGTCTCTACTGTCAGAGAGAAAAATCATTCTCCAGTTTTCACCATGTTAACTGGAGGCAGGTGTATTAGCCAACATATACTGTCTGTCTGTGAGAAACCTTTTACCTGTGTTTTCCAGTCATAAACAGGTAAAAGTCCTGAACAGAAACATCTTAATTGGGATATATATTTAACTCAGCACTGTACCCATGAGTCTGTAGAGGAGTGTGTTGTTAATTTATAAGGAATCAAAACCATTTTCATTAACAAGAACATGAATCAGCACATCTGAAACAAATCTAAGATTTGGGAATTTCAGTGAAAATAAAAAAATATTTAAAAAAGCAAAAATACACAGATATAACAGATTTAAAAAGACAGGTCCATTTCTACACATTTGATGTATGTTATTATTTATTAACTTGATCCTTAAAACAAAAGACTGAAAAAGAAAAATCCTGAAAACATGTTGTGCTCCTCTGCTGACTGGCTGCAGTGATATAGTTCCTCAATCCGACCCCCTCCATGTAAGCAGATGGGTTATAACTGAATCATGCAATGAGGGAACCATATTTTACATAACCTCTCTGCTTTGAGTCCACTTAAGATGGTCGAGGCAAAGTGAAACACTGTCTTGTATGACAACTCAAAGTCTGATGATCTTTTTGGAATCATAGACACTGCGTCCTCTTCTCTGAAGAGTAAAGGGTCCATCTGCCTTGTTCTCAGCTCCCAGTTCAAATCCAGCATCCCTGATGGTATGGGGATCATCAAAGTCTATGTCATCGGTATCTTTCACATCTGTAAAGGCTCCATTAATGCTGAACAATATCTACAGCTTTAGGAGCAACATCTGCTGCCATCCAGACAAAGACTTTTTCAGAGAAGACCTTCATATTTCAGCAAGACAATGACAAACCACATTCTGACAACAGGAATTACAACAGCATGGCTCTGGAGGAGAAGAGTCCTGCTGAGAAACTGGACTGTCTGCAGTCCTGACTTGTCCCCCATTGAAACATTTGAATCATCATGACACCAAACAATACAAAATTCCCAGTTTCAACCTTTGATGTGTCCTTGCACCGTTCTCCATCAGTTACAGACTTTCAATTATCTAAAAACCATCTGAATCTGTTTAAATCAGCATGAAGACATATTTGCAGTTGGGTGAGTACAAATAATCTAAAATTAAACCAAAGTCTGTTTAATAAAAGCTACAGTATGGATGAGAGTATGACATAACAGCTTCATCTTTGGAGAACAGACTGTGTTTGTTGAGAGTCTGGCATTGCAACATCAGAACTTCTGACCAAAACCTCTGAGTATGGACTGCAACTATGTCTGAGCTTGACATACCAATGAGCTGTTTGCATAAATCAAAACCTTCCATAAATGATCAGACAGGTCTGCAGCACCCAGAGCCACACCTCATGACTCAGCCAGACGAACAAGACCTGCTCTGTTTTAATCACACCCTGATTAATATGTGTTTGTGAGTGTGTTTGATTATGTTGGTGTTGATGGAAAGGAGACTGGTGTCAGTGTTAATGGCTGTGTTAGCAAATAAAATGTTACGTTCATTTCATGTAAAAAGATTTAGGAGAAAGAAAGTGTTTGACAAGAAACAGCTATTATTGGCTCTCTTTTGATAAATACTGTATTAATGAAATGAACTACCTGATAATCTGGAGGCTCATCATTTATTCATTAGTCCTGTAATCATGGGAGTTTCTGAAACAGGAAGTCATGTTTATTGCAGGTGAATGATATATAATTTTTTTTCCTTCAGTCAACACTTCTGGTGAAGTCCACACTGTAAAAATGGCGAATCGGTTAAAGCAGCCTGAGGGGCAGAGCCTGTCCTCCTTGTTTTCCTGCTGCTTTAACGGAAGTGACCAACCAGAGATCACCCACATCCACCATGTCAACACTTCAGCAGTCCTGGAGTCCATCCTGCCCATGCCGCCCCCTCAGGAGCTGGACTCCATGTTCTCCGAGCTGGTGGTGAGTACCAGACCAGAATCAGAGGACCTATATTGAAATGTGGACTGTGTCAATAATGGATGCTGTCACAGTGATGTCCCCCACTGGTTTGAGTGACTCTAGCAACAGGGAAAGAGGTGAGACAGATGCTAAAATGTATGCCCATTAACTACCAAGACAGATGTGTCATTTGTGAACTTCTCACTGAGTAATCGTTAATCTTTAAAGAAAAAATGAAATATAGAAACAAGACAGTATTTCATTCTAGGCTGTAAACAGGTTTACCTATGCTGTTCAGTGTAACGAGGGACCCAATGAGGACTAACTCACTCCTGGGGCCCCCCTCCAGTGGTCACTCTTGGAACTGCAGTTTTTATGCTTCTATTTCACATGTTATTTTTTCTCACTGACAAGTCTTCACTTTCATTAAATACATCCTTTCGATATCTTATCACCCACCCTCTCTCTCCTCCCTTCTGTTTCAGGATGAACTGGACCTGACGGAGGAGCACAGAGCCGCCATGTTTGCTCTGCCTGCAGAGAAAAAATGGCAGATCTACTGTAGCAAGAAAATGGTGAGAAACTACAGCAACATATCTTCAGGTCCCACAAGTTTTTATTTTCTGGATTACCTATGTCACATTAAAGCACCTAATTCTAATGCTAATTCTTAAGCAAAATTGGCCAGTGTCTTGTCAAGTATAACCATGTTCTGTGTTTTATGTGTTTTCTTCATTGACCCCAGCATGGCTCTATTCCTACACCAAAACTTTATTTCCTGGCAAAAGTAGGCATTACAACTTCCCTGAAGTTCAAAAACAAAGATCAGATCCAGGAGAGTGTTAAAGGCACAGTGTGTACAAGTGGAAATATGTAGTGACATCATGCTGTCAGATTGTAGAGTCAAATGCTCCCTTGCTCACCCCTCCCATTAACAATACTTAGGAATACTGGAATCCATTTCTCCCAGTTCTGTTCAGCAAAAGGCTGCTAAATTCTAGAGATGGCACTTTTAAAGCTGCTGTGAGGAACTTCCTGCTCATTTTTATTTTGGTGCCCCCTGTGGACAAACAGATACCTTGATTATGTATTTGTTGTGTAATCATTTCCTATTATTAGTCCTTTTTTTAAAAAAAGTATTAAATGTCTTGTTTTCCTCTGTTTGTCATAAAAAAGGCATTTCTGTTGATTTCAGTGTGTTTCATAACCATCAAAAATTAATTATAGCAGCTTTAAACTTAAAAATGACATGGATCTTAGATTGAATTGATTTAGCCTTCAGGCTTGTTTGTTTAGTATTTTTATTTGTGTGAGTGTATAACCAAACCCTGACTTGTGTGTGTTTTTGTGTATTTGGTGCATTAAAGGAGGCGGAGGAGAATAAAGGAGCGACCAGGTGGCCAGAGTATTACATAGACCAGCTCAGGACCATGGCTGCCGTGAGTACCTCTTTCTAACATCATCCTGATGTCACTCTTTGTTCACACACAGAAACACAAATATTAAGAAAACTAAAAACTAAACAAGCAAACAAACACGCAAGCTCTCTGGGGCCTATTCTACAAAGCAGGATAACTGCTTAGCGAGGTAACTTCGAGGGTAAGTTCGGGATTTCCTGTTCTACGACGCAGGTTCACTTCTTAGCGAGGCGAGTTTCCATGGCAACGTACGCTGAACGGTTCCAGATTGAACACACTGGGTATAAAAACCCTGCCCACTGACCAATGAGCTCTCTCGAAAAATGGCTTGTCCTAGACCTCGGTGCTCGCATTGTCCAAGGAGCACTTGGGCGCGAGAGTTTTCAGGGACCACACGGACCCACTTACTTTTCCGAATGACCACCTTTAAGAAAGGCTCATATGACCTACATATCACACAAAACATGTAAACACCATAGGAATGAACAAATGAATGAAATTATCTTGGAAATGAATTAGACATGTCTGGTGCATGTTAAAAGCGCATGTTGAACAGTGCTATTTCAGGGTGATAATGGCATCAAAGATTTTTTGCGCACTATACTTATGCATTGAGACTGTCTGCAATTTTCTGCCAGCATTCCTTCCGTGCTTTTGCAGCGGCGACGGTGTTACTTTTGAGGTTTATGATAGATTTGAATTCTTCATACTTTCTCATGATCGTCTCCTGCTCCTTGTTTGTAAAATACGCGGTTCTTCGCTCTCCGGCCTGGTCCATGTTCGCGATTGGTCAGATGTGGCGGGCTCCGCCTTGCATGCGTGCATGTGCTCATAGCAAAGCTGGATCCACTTACGAGTTTGATAACCAGTGTCGTAAGACCGTTTAGTGAGACCGCTGGCTACCGCGCTAAGTTAAGCAAGGTAGCTCCAAGGCTACTTCGCTAAGTCGAACTTCCTTCGTAGAATAGGCCCCTGGTCTGTCTGGAAACTCCAATGAAAGTTTTTGACCCTGATGAAAGGGTTGCTGCTGGTTAAAAATCTGTATATTTCTATTTATGAACAGCTGTATTTCTGTGAGGATCATTCTGATGATGCCTAAAATAGCGACCAAAGCATGACAATTTTCATTAGGCTTCTCTGTGTTATTACTTTTTTTTCGGGGGGGGGGGGGTCTTTAAGTTAAGGCAGCCCCAATAATAAGACATGATGAGGTCATTTCACAAATCCCCGATCAACAGAGATAATTAGGAAAAAGGTCAGTGCATATAAAGTTAAAAAACATATTTTATGGTCTTTCAGCTAACATCAGAACACAGCTAACATTGGCTTTCAGCCACTTTCTAGCAAACTGTTTTAAATCACAGGTATGATGGAAAAGTGAAAACTTAACATAAGCAAAATTATAATTTTATAAATGAATGCATTTGAAACGCTAACATTAATGCTACTACCACTTAAATGAGGTTAGCCAGGCAATGGAAAGACGGTGTTGTAAAATTGGCGACTGTCGGCCTGTTACTATGACATTACACCTGTAGTCATACAGCCATCTTAGGGAATATGATCATTCATAGATATGAATTGTAGATACGCCATGCCCTTTCGAGCTGTGACAAAAAATAAATGTTCTAATCATTATATGATATCCATGACTGCTACAGCCTGCTAGAGTATCAAGTCCTCTTTATACAGTATATCTGTGTGAGCATCATTCTGGTGAGAAGTCTGATTTATGAATCAAGAAACAGGAGAATGCCAACATTCAGAGAAAAGGCTTTAAAGTAGAACAGCGACTAGGTTGATGGAAAAAAAAAACAGACCTTAAACACTGAGTTGTAGCTAAAATGTAAAACAGACCCCAACTTTAATATTATCATACACTAAGTATTCATCCTTTAAATAATCATTTTGTTGGCTCAGACAAACTGTGAGGACAGAAAGTCTTTAGTGTGGGTCACAGTGGAGACTGTACCTCCTGTTGTTCGTCAAATCAATAAGGTTACCTAAAGTGTTGTTGTGTTGTTGTTTAATTGTTGTTTTTAGCCTCTGTGAGGCACTTTGAAATACACCTTTTTGTCTGAAAATTTCCATACAAATGAAGTTGAATTTGAATTTGAAAGCTAGACTTTTTATGAAAAGATTTACTGAATTCTCCTCTCCTACTGTGTAAACAGCCTCATAATGTTCTAATAAGCACCACTTTGTCTCCCTGTTCTCTCAGAGGAGGACACTGCTGACCCTAGAAGATGAAGACGAGCAGGGGAGACATAAGATAGTTGAAGGCTTGAAGACAGCACTGAGGACTCAGCCAATGAGGTCAATTTCCTCTCCAACACATGGTATCTTTGTTAAGGTAGACTAACTCTGACCTGCTGCTCTTGCCTGGTTTCCTGTAGGTTTGTGACACGGTTCATTGAGCTGGACGGTCTCTCTTGCATCCTGAACTTCCTGAGGACAATGGACTATGAGACATCTGAGTCTCAGGTCCACACGTCACTGATTGGCTGCATCAAAGCTCTGATGAACAACTCTCAGGGCAGAGCTCATGTGCTGGGACACTGTGAGAGTATTAACATCATCGCACAGAGTCTGGCCACAGAGAACATCAAGACAAAGGTGCACAAGGAACACTAAAACACCCCTGAACTGTTACATCTGAAGTTTGTTAAAGAGAGGGAGTAAATACACACAAGAACATCAAGGAACGACCCACTCTCTGCCAGCACTGTCAATCAGCTCTTCTGTCTGATTTGAATCCCTGAGACATTTCTCCTACTGATTTCTCCCTCTTCAGATCGCAGTGTTGGAGATCCTCGGTGCTGTGTGTTTGGTTCCTGGAGGTCACAAGAAAGTCCTGGAGGCGATGCTGCACTACCAGAAGTTTGCAGCAGAGAGAACTCGCTTTCAGGTCAGCTCCAGGTTTTTATGTCTGCAAACTTAGAAAGATTAAATAAGATTGAATATAAATAACACAGAAAGTCCATGAATGTCAAAAGCAATAAAATTCAAAAGAAAGCCTGAAAATCTGAGAACATGTTGCATACAACACATAAACAAAACCCACAGTTCAGGTGCTCTTGAAAAAAGTGTCAAAGGCCTGAGGTTTGTCTTTGAGTGCTCTGACTGAAGTCCTGCGAAAGTTCAAAAGTTTTCATTGGTTCAGGGCAGATCCCATAACAATGTTTCATATATAATAATATAAAGGTAAATATTTTCTGTCCATTGTGCAGACTCTGGTGACAGATTTGGACAGATCAACCGGTCGCTACAGAGATGAAGTGAATCTGAAGACGGCAATCATGTCCTTCATCAATGCTGTGCTAAGCAAAGGAGCAGGAGAGGCGAGTCCATCTTTTCTTCTCTGAAGTTTTGGCTTTTACCTGGTTAATTTTAACAGGTTTTATTTCTATATTACAGCTTTTCCTCTATGCTTAACCTGACAGGGTCACGTTTGTGTTTTCAGACCAGTCTAGAGTTCAGGACACATCTGCGTTATGAGTTTCTGATGTTGGGCATTCAGCCGGTGATCGACAAACTACACTCTCATGAAAACGCCACACTGGACCGGTACATTAACAAACATCATTTCCTCATGACAGAAATTTTAAAAAAGGTGACTTGAACTTTTCTGTGTTCAGTTTCTTCATCTAACTTTGTTGTTTGCAGACATCTGGACTTCTTTGAGATGTTGAGGAATGAAGACGAGCTCCTGATGTCCAAAAAGTTTGATGCTGTGAGTCTTTAGACAAATTTTATACCTTAATATTTTTTTACACTTTTTAAATGGGGTAGCTGGTTACACATGGTCGTAGTTTCACATATTCATAGATCATAGAAACTTTTGAGTTTAGTCTGGTAAACTGTTAAAGTTTGCTGCTGAGAAACTGGAACAAAGGCAGGGAAATCCTTGGGACCAAAGTCACAAAAAGTTATTGATCGTGTCCCTTACAGATTACTACCGCCCCAACAGCATGATTTCATCTATTAGTTGAAACCATTGGAGGAAGTGCTGTATGTTCTGGTGTCCCATAAAACAAACAAACAGCAGCTTATTTCTGTAACTTCACATTTTGATGCTAAACAGTGTTAAAAATGTGTGAGACATGACAGATTTGTTTTTGTTTGATTTTTCAGGTCCACGTAGAAACCAAGAGTGCAAGTCAGATGTTTGAGCTGATCCA
This sequence comes from Xyrichtys novacula, assembly GCA_962446985.1. Lineage (NCBI taxonomy): Eukaryota > Metazoa > Chordata > Actinopteri > Labriformes > Labridae > Xyrichtys > Xyrichtys novacula. Next base: position 17,669,424 of record OY660878.1, read on the forward strand.
AAAGAAGCTGAAGCACAGTGAAGCGTACCCTCACCTCCTGTCTGCCCTGCAACACTGTCTCATGATGCCCTGTAAGACTCTGAGCGCACCTCAGAACTGAACCTACCTGGTTTTGACTTTTCTGTGTGCAGGGGTGCACTCAGGATGGTTGAGGGACACCATAGATTATAAGAGCACCTGCTGTATAACGCAGAAAACACATGCATGACAACCACACACATAGTCAAATGGGAACACCTATTTGGCACTTTGTTGATATTTAATCCTCTAAAGAAGAAACCAGGGGGCACCTTGTTTACATCTCATGTACTGCAAGAGCAAACAGAAGGCACTTTCTTTCCGCAAAACTACAGGAAGAGTGACTAGGGGCTACTTTGTTCATATTTGATCCAATAGAAAAGCAACCATTGGTCATCTTATTTACTCTTTACACTCTCAGAGAAGGGTATTAAGAGGGCACTTGTTTACATTTTATATGCTAAATGTATTTAGGGGACATTTCATTTGTTAAAAAAGCAAACACAACAGACAGTTTATCTGCTGGAAGGGTAATCAGAGGACACTTAGTATACATGCAATGCACTGAAAGGGCAGACCGAGGAGCACTTTGTTTACATTTTAGTCACTAAATGAGCAACCAGAGGGCATGTTCTTCACATTTGTATGCAGAAAATGAAGCAGAGGGTACTCTGTTTACATTTTTTTTTAAATGCAACCCTTCTCCTGGGCTCTTCTGACATTTTATCCAACAAAAGCACAGCCAGAGGTCACGTTGTTTGCATTTCATATGTTTAACATACAGTACCTCTGCAAAGTTTTTTTCTTACATGAATTTTGGGTGTGTTTGCAGACAAACAGAGCAGCACCACTCTTCAGTACTGGGTTCTGTTGGACCGGATCATCCAGCAGCTAGTTCTGCAGACAGATAAAGGTGAAAACCCTGATGTGGCCCCGTTGGAGGACTTCAATGTGAAAAATATTGTCCGCATGTGAGTTTCTGAAGTTTCTGACTCTGTGTTGCTTCAATAAAAACTAAATTTAAACTGCAGCACTGTGCTCTGTGGTACAAGAAAGTTCATGATTTAAAGCTCCTGTGAGGAACTTTTAGATGACACTAGACCATAAATATCTGCTGATTTTGAGCCATAAGTATATAAAATGTATGCAAAAAAAAGGTTTATTTCAGTCCAGTAAAATTCACTGCCTTGTGCTGCAGCAGCTTTAACAGTTACAGTAGCAGAGACAGTGGTAGAAATGAAGCAGATCCTAACTGTAAATCTTTTGTCTCTTTTGTCCTCAGGCTGGTGAAAGAGAATGAGGTGAAAAAATGGAAAGAAGAAGCTGATCAAATGAGAAAAGGTAATATATATATATATATATATATATATATATATATATATATATATATATATGTATATATATATATATATATATATTTATTTATATTGATTGGGGGATTTTTCTGCTTAATATAATATTTGGAATTAAAAATCATTGCAGTGAGGAAACCTTTCAGGCCAGAAGGAAACCCAAACTCTGATCCAGATGGTTATTTTGATGGTTTACTTTTCAAAAATAAAACTAAAGAGTTATACAAGGATTATTTTACAGCTAGTTTATCGAACTGGTGTAAATATGCAGCACAAGTATTGTGTGTAAAATATAATGTGTCTATTTGATATAAGGGGTGCACAGAGGAACTAAAACTCTCTTTAAATTAAGCAGGATGCTGTCAAGAGCATGTAGTATTGGGGCAGTATTGCCCCTTGTGGCTGAGGAAAGTATTACAATAACACGTTAAACCAGCTTAGCAAAATTGAGTTAGAACTCATCTATAATTTCTTACATGTGACTCTGAATTTTGAGGTTTCACTTTTTGATTAAGTTATTATTTCTTTCTTGATTTTAAGTCAAAACTTAAGATAATCCAGCCCTTTAGAGAATAAATCCCTTGTTTCCTCCCTCATTTGCTTTGTTTAACCTCCATGCTGCAGGTTATGGCATACGCCAACATGCAGAAAGGAACAAATGTTAATGGTACCCTGCTCTGCTCCGTCACTAACCAGTCATCACTCTGCAGCTAAGCCATTTGTCTTTGTCCCACCATTCCTCCTCTGCAGAGCATCAGAACTTGCAGCAGCGTTTTGAGAAGAAGGAGAGAGAGTGTGAGGCCAAGAACAAGGAGAAAGATGACATGATGGCGATGCTGAGCAAAATGAAGGACAAACTGGAGCGAGAGGGCAAAGACCTCAAGAGCGCAAAGCAACAAGTGACAGAGCTGTCGGCTCGCCTGCAGCAGCAGCTCAGCGCCGTACGTCGAACAGACTCACGTTCATTCATCTGTGTCAGTCAGAGTGATCATAAATATGAATAGTCCTGTTTTTGCTCTTCTTCTCAGAGCTCAGGTGTTCCAGGTGGACCTCCTGTTCCTTCAGGTGGATTAGTGCCATCTGGTTCGATCTCCTCCATCATTTCTCCTCCTCCTCCGCCTCCTCCTCCTCCCCCACCTCCTCCTCCAGGAGGCCCGCCAGCTTTCGGCATGGCTCCATTCGCTCCCCCTCTTCCTCCTGGAGCTCCTCTTGGAAATGTGCAGAGGAAGAATATCCCTCGACCGTCAAATCCTCTGAAGTCCTTCAACTGGAGCAAACTTCCTGATGTATGCTAAGACCTATCAAATTATTTAACTCTTATACAGAACTAACCCCCACTGTGCTGCTCATACTGTAGATCAGTAATTTAAGAGGAAATAAATAAGAGCCACCAATGAAAACAGAGCCCAGTGGAAAAAAAAAAAATAAAAACCTGATGCAAAGTTTGTTTTTTCAGAAAAAAGTCGAGGGAACCATCTGGAGAGACATCGATGACCTGAAGGTGTTCAAGGTTCTGGATCTGGAGGAGCTGCAGAGGATTTTCTCAGCCTACCAGAAACCACAGGTGAAAAATCACAGGTGAAAAATCACACACACTCACACACACACACACACACACACACACACACACACACACACACACACACACCTGTTCCATTTATCTTTGTGTTTAAAGTGTCATTTCACTTTTAAAAAATTTAATTCAAACCAACAGAAGGACACTGAAGATGATCACTCTGTCGCAAAGAAAGTCAAGGAGCTGTCAGTGATCGACGGACGTCGAGCACAGAACTGTAACATCCTGCTCTCACGGTCAGTGTGTGTGTGTGTGTGTGTGTGGCTATGTGACTGTCCTGTGCTTACATCATTCACTTATAACTACTGAGTTGACAAAATTACATCTTTATTCCAGGCTGAAGCTGAGCAACGATGAGATCCGACATGCGATCCTGTCAATGGATGAACAGGAAGATTTACCCAAAGACATGCTGGAGCAGGTGAGAAAATAAAAACTAGGGGTATGATGATACACTCAGCTCAGGAGAAGGGTGGAGATGTTATAAACAAGAATGAGGTGTTTGTTTGGGGAGCTGGAATGATGAAATCCACAACTACAAAAACCTGTCTGTCTGTCAAACTAAAGTCAGAAAAACAAAATAAAGCAAATCCATTTAGATGTGTTTGAACCTGTCACTATCTGGTTTGAATGCCACGTCAAATGAACCTTTAAAACTTTTCCACCTTTCAGCTGTTAGATTTTAAGTTACAATCTGAGAAACGATATGGAAACATTTTTAAACCTCACCTGATTCACATCTCATCTATGTTTCAAACATTCTCCAGATTCCCTGATATGTATGTATTCTAATATTTGATTCATAAACAGAAACATGGGCTGTTTCAATGCACTTATCGTAATGACTGGAATATAGGTGCACTTATTTTTTTCCTGCAGCTGGTTTGACTGACTGTGAATGTGAACACGTGAATATGTGATCATGCACTAATGATATTTGTGTGTTTATGTTTGTGTGTGAAGCTGCTGAAGTTTGTCCCTGAGAAGAGTGACATCGAGCTGTTAGAGGAACACAAACACGAGCTGGACCGGATGGCCAAAGCAGATCGTTTCCTCTATGATATGAGCAGGTGTGCCAAATTCTGACTCTCATGGTTTGTAAAGCACTTTGTCATGATGGTTTGATCAAGTGCATGAAAAATACCCTATATTTTTCTGCATTAACAGAATTATCATTACCTTGTAGCTTCATCAAACAGGGATTTAGGTTTTGTTTACTCTCTGTCTCTCTACCTCTGCAGAGATGTTTTGCACCATCAGTCCTCTCACAGTCTGTCTGTTTTCTGTCCTCCAGTATTAACCACTACCAGCAGCGACTACAGTCCCTCTACTTCAAGAAGAAGTTTGCAGAGCGAGTGGCCGAGGTCAAACCCAAAATTAAAGGTGAGGCTTTATATCCTAAAAAGTTCTAGAGAAACAGAGTTTAACTTCATCTTAACTGATGATCTTTGTGTCTGGGGTCTCAGCTCTGAGTATGGCGTCCAGGGAGGTGCTTCAGAGTCAGACCCTGCGTCAGCTCCTAGAGGTTGTCCTGGCCTTGGGAAACTTCATGAACAAAGGACAGCGTGGAAACGCTTATGGATTTAAAGTGTCCAGTCTCAACAAGATCGCAGACACCAAGTCCAGCACCGACAAGTGAGCACAGATTTCTGCGTGGTTTCAGAGGAGTGTTTGTAGCAGATCTTTGTCTGAGAAGCCAGAGAGAAGAGACAGTTTTAAATTTGTGTGTGTGTGTGTGTGTGTGTGTGTGTGTGTGTGTGTGTGTGTGTGTGTGTGTGTGTGTGTGTGTGTGTGTGTGCGTGTGCGTGTGCGCGCGCGTGTGTGTGTGTTGTGTTTGCAGACACATCACTCTGCTGCACTACATGATCACAGTGCTGGAGAAGAAGTATCCGAGGGTGATGTTATTCAGCCAGGAGCTACAGAACGTGCCAGAAGCTGCTAAAGTCAAGTAAGAGCAGTCACACACTTTTGGTGCAAATAATCCATGTTTGACAGAGGCGACATATACAAGCTGAAGTTTGATTTGTTTCTCTCACCTCTCTAACTGAAAGGATTGTTCTTTGGATTTGAACCAATCTGTCAGAGCTCAGTTGTTGCAGATTCAAATGTCATTATTTGACTATGTAGATGTTCAAAGGAGAATACAAACTAACTTTGAGCTACTGGGGCAGCAGTAGCTCAAGAAGTAGAGTGTTTGTCCAATAACTGGAAGGCTGGCTGTTCGAGTCCCCCCTATCCTTTGCCTACCTTGCTCCCAGTGTGTGTCCTGATTGTGAGTGATGTTTGGTGGTGGTTGGAGAGGCTGTAGGCGCAAACTGGCAGCCATGTTCTGTCAGTCTTCCCCAGGGCAGTTGTGACTACTAAGGCAGTTTACCACCACCAGGGTGTGAGGAAATGAATGATGTATCCAATGTAAAGCGCTTTGAGGGTCCCTGATAAAGCACTATTTGAAATCCGATGCACTGTCATTATTAATATTTGAAAACCGGTTCAAGATGAGCCACTTCTAACAAATACATCATTTCCCTTTTCCTTTTGCAGGGCCCATATTGAAGCCCTGCACTTAGTCTCATCCATAAGATATTGACGTGACACATGCCGAGACTTTGTCAGTGCAAACGACAAAAGAGTCTAGGAGTCCAAACTGCTGTTGTATATTGTTACATGTTTATCATTAAAATCAGTTTGATTGATGTTTATGAAATGTCTTAACTAGATTCTAGCAGGAAATATCTGCTTCAGTCTCAAAACTCAGAAATGGTCACATACAAATGTGAAACTGTAAAGCATTTATTTGGAGGCAGCAAAACCGACAGTTTTACCGTGCTCAGAAAAAGGTTCAATGTTCTACCTGAAAACAAAAAGGGACAGATTATTAAAAAAGATATAAAGTGTATTTGGAGAGGAGATTATAATCCATAAATATCCATAATCCATTTGAATAAAAAAAATTAAATTGTAATCTTGACAGTAATATTACTGGTTGTCTTCCCAGTATGACAGAATTGGAGAAGGACATCGGGAACCTGAGATCTGGTCTGAAGAGTGTGGAGGAGGTAAGCGAGCTCAGTGAAAATTTGATCACTTTGACCTCTGAGGCAAAACGTGTGTCAGATATTTACTTATTTCAAAAAAGCAGCATCTTTAACCATGTGTTTCTGTACGGTCTGCAGGAGCTGAAGTACCAGCAGGCTCAGTCCTCCACTGGGTCAGATAAGTTTGTCCCTGTGGTCAGTCAGTTCATCACCGTGGCGTCTTTTAGCTTCTCGGAGGTCGAGGAGTCACTCAGCGAGGCAAAAGAGGTGGTGAGTGGACAAAAAGTAACTTTGATTTACTTTTATTTCTGTTCTGGTTCAACTCCTTGTCAAAAGGTTAGGAAACTAAGGTGTCTGCAGAGTTGATATGCAGAGTGTGGCTAAGTCTAGCAGAGCGTGCACCACCAGTCTTCAGCTTAACGTCCGCATGCAGCCAGTACAGCCCGTTTCACTGGGTCTACTGCATGTAGACACCATTGATAAGAGAGAATTAACTGACCATTTAAACTCCTAAAACCGCTGTGTCTTCGGTTTCAGTTTGAGAAAACACTAAGACACTTTGGAGAAGTTTCCAACCTGCAGCCGGACGAGTTCTTCGGGATCTTCGACATGTTCCTTGCGGCATTCTCCGAGGCCAAACAGGACAATGAGAACATGGCCCGACGCAAAGAGGAGGAGGAGAGACGGGCGCTCATGGAGGCACAGGTCTTTATCGGCTCGGATAACTTCAGACTGATGTTATAAAAGATATTGAAATTAAAATGCTGACAATAACCCGGGTACTCTTGTTCTGCAGCTGAAGAAAGACCGGGAGCAGAAGGCGAGGAAGGCCAGAGCAAATGAAGAGGAGGGCGGAGAGTTCGATGACCTAGTGTCTGCTCTGCGCTCTGGAGAGGTGTTTGATAAAGATCTGACCACAATGAACCGCAGGAAACAGCGGAAACATAACCTGTTTGACAGCGGCCGGGAGAGACCAGTAACTAAACTTGACCAGTAACAGGACACTGTGAAGCCTCACTGGGACTGTTAGCACTGCTGTATAGATGAATACCTCAATAACGCTGCACTATCTTTCCTGAGATGCCTACTGTTCATTTTCCTCATATAACATCTCATCTGTGTTGTTAACTGGAGAGGACTCACATCAGAAGTTAGCCATGGCAGCAGCTTTACGAACACAAGCAAAACAGCAGAAAGAAAATCTTCATATTTTCAATAGGGAACCAAACATGCACACTACAATCACTGGGCACTCATCCTTTAATCATTCATTTTTAACATGGATGTCAAAACCTTTAACTGCCATTAAACTTTGCATTGCTTCGTTGTTAATGTTTGTCTAGGACAGATCACTGTTGAGGAAATATAACACTCAAACAGTCATTACAGTGGATTTTGCTCTGCCTGCTTTGGCTCTCAGTACTGACTGTTTTTCCTCTACACAAAACTACTGATTTCTGATTGGTGGATCATAGTCTACACCATAGACTGTATATAGAATGGATGCCATCTGCCTCCTTGCTGGGTGAAGCCACCATGAGAACAGCACCCTCTGGTGACAGGATGCAGTATAGATCATAAATCCCACCTCCTCCAGCAACCCCTATTGAGCTGTGGACAAACTTTAGAAATTTATTACACAGAATATAAATTTTTCTCCCCCCTGCTTGCGATGTTGACATGTAGTTACTGTAAGACTGCTATGTGCTCAAGTTCTCTTTTTTCTGTTCAGCTCCATTTTAAAAGTTATTAGGGGGTTAATCTTTTCTATGATTGACACTTGATACAGCCCATGGGCGTACGAAGATTGCGAAGCTCACCCAGGGGATACGCTGTTGAGTGTCATCACAGCGACATTCCCCCCCAAATGCATACAACACTACTGTGCAAGTAGTGGTTTCAGGAAGTGGAGAAAATCCCGGAAATACCAAGAGCAATTCGGCTTCAAATCCGTATAATGACTGAAGGCGGTACCAAGTTATCCATAGTATATACAGTCTATGGTCTACACACAAAAACCAGAGCACTTCCCAGACTAAAACCCAGACCCCTGCCAACATTTAAAAACAAAGCTCAACCACACAGACTTCACTCTGCACATTAACATGACTTTGTGTTTTATTCCACATTTAAAGAGCAGCCAACAGGACACACAGATTTCCTTTGTAAATTTATCTTGCACTACGTACCTGCCTCCTCCCCCTCCACACCTGTCTGTCTGTCTGTGTGTGTGTGTGTGTGTGTGTGTGTGTGTGTGTGTGTGTGTGTGTGTGTGTTTTTCAACGTACGTGTAAAGCATAAAGAGGACTTATTGATGTTTAAACCCGTTCTAACAGGCTGTTTGCACAGAAGAGAAAAACAGAATATTTAAGACTTTGAGTGATTGAAATAGTGGAGAGATTCTGAATGTGTTTGCTGTTTGTCTGAATGGTACGTGTCCTGTTACATAAATGAAGGATGGTAGACATTCGAGCTGTCTGAAAGAGCACATACAACCTTTATCAGTGTAAATGCGTCACCTACACTGTACACATGTAACAACCTTCAACTTTAAAATGTACCCTTTTGTGTAATATAACCACTGAGGCTCCTCATAAATACATTTGGTTTTCCGTGATTCAGTTTGTTTGTTTAGATTTTCATTTTTACTTTTAATACTTTTCTTTAACTTTAGGATGTATCAACTAGTAAGGGATGCTTTAACGACTCATCCAATTACAAAGTTCACAGAGAGTGAACTTTTTATTCACCAACAGAATCATTTTTATTGTTTATCCACTGGTAAGGGCATCCAGAGGGCAGTTTGCATTGTTTTATTCAGTGAAGAGGGTGCTCATGGGAAAACTCTAATATTTATCTGCCAGAAAAGGCATCCAGAGAGCACTTTTCTTTTTTCTTTTTTTTGACCAAAGGGGCATTCAGAAGGAACCATTTTACGTTGACTCTACTTGAAATGGTATCCCGAGGACATTCAATGTTTTATCCACTGAAAAGGCATTAAGAGGTCTCTGTTTTACTTTTTAACCCTGTAAAGTGAATCCAGGGGGTTGTCTGTATTTGATCTTTTGGGAAGGGCATTCAAATAGATAACTTTTAATATTCATCCACTGTCAAGGGCAACCTAAAGGTATTTTTATGTCAAATCAAACAGGAAAGGCATTGAACAGGCACTTTAAAATGTTTTAATCACTAAGAAAGACATCAAGAAGCAGCTTTTTCATAATGGATCTACTGGAAATGGCATCCGGAGGGACTATGTTTTATACACTGAAGAGGCATCAACTCAGCAATCTGTCATGGTTTTATCCTCTACAGTAGGAAGGGAATGCAGAAGGTTCTTTTACTTATAAGCCATGTAAAAGAAATACAGCAGGTACTTTTTGGTTTGATCTATTAGGTAGGGTGATCAGATGGCTCTTTATCGTGTTTTATCCACAAGAAAAAGCTATGGGAGCAACCTCTAATGTCTTTCCAGGAGAGAGCACCAGAGAGGGCATGCTATTTTTCAACTACTTTCATGGGCATTCAAGAGCGTATTTTTGCAGCAGACATGAGGCCATGTTGCACTTCCTTGAGCGCAAATGGGAGGCAGTGAAATAAGAGAAGCACAGACACATCAAGCTGTAACTTTGTGAGAGAATTGTTGCGAGTTCTGAGCACATTTTTGCTGTTTAGTTATGCATTTACCAAGAACAAGAAATTTTGATTCAACTCCAAGCATCTTTTAACCTTAGCTGAATTTAATGATCTTTTTGTGCCAGCATGGAAAGACAGAATCAGGTCTGGTTTTAAAACACTCAGTAATCAAGTTTTACAGACAGGGGGTCTTATTTCTAAATGATATACGGGTTAGGCCTACATCATCTGGATTTAGTTATTTTAATCTTTTGAAAGAAGTATTATGGATCCTGAAGTATTCTTATCGCTCTGTGTGTGTGTGTGTGTGTGTGTGTGTGTGTGTGTGTGTGTGTGTGTGTGTGTGTGTGTGTGTGTGTGTGTGTGTGTGCTCTCACAGACACTATCACACTGCAGGCTGCAGTCAGAGGATTACAGTATTAGTAATGGAAAAATTGTTTGTCGCCCCTTGTGGAGACTCTCATCCGCCTAGAAACAAAACAAAGCTGCATTCAAGAGCGCGAACCAGCGGTGTTCGTGTTTAATAAAGCCACCCATCTCACTATTGCACTTAAAATCCAGTTTCAGAATTGTCATCCACACGTGAATGCAGTTCAGTAGTTTAAAAGACTGAAACGATGGTAAAAACCAGCAAAATGTTCTGCTATGCTGCGTTCCCCGTCCTTGAGCGATGGGACGTTCAGGAACACTCAGGTGTTTCATCGACGCTGCGAAAACTGCTGTTGGTGGCTGTCTACTTCCTGAATTTACCACAACACATAAAATCGACCGACTGACTGGAGCTAAAAACCGACTAAAACCGACATTATTTCACCCACATAACCCAGGGAGGTGCCCCGAGTTTCAGCCCCACCACCAACGGCTTGTCTTGAGGAGGGTCCCCGCCGCCCTGTCGCCGCGATGGTGGAGACTCCAGCCGGCTGTCTGTTTGAAGACATCCAGTATGAGGACATCCAAGTAGAAGCGGTAAACTTACTCACTGTTACAACACAGAGACACGGCTGTGACTAACCCTAGCTGTGAAGGAATGATGGAGAAATGTAAGAGTTTAATTGAAGCTTCGTGTCCTCTGTGTTCGTGAACACATCAGACTGCCTGTCTAACAGCACGGCCAACTGTCCTTCAATGGAAAGCACAGTCTGAGTTTGTTACACTCAAGTATGGATAACGTATCAGATAAACAGCATTTAAAGCACTATATAAGGCGTTTTAACAATCACAGCTAGGCCCCAGATTTTACAGCACATGATTATGAAACTTAAGGTGTAGGTGCTGAAATGTTAAAGTCATAAAAATACACCTTTTAGCCCTGATGGGACTAAGTTTACACATTCAGCCCATTCGCCTGATATTCAGGTCTGTGTTGTGTTTAACGGGGACAGACAAACTTCTGTCTGAAAGTGTTACAGAAAGGATCCTTAGTGAGCTTTTAGATAAAGATAAACCATTTAAACAGGCACCACTTTCCCCATAGCGGCAAAACTGCAGCTGCTTCAACTTTCACATCTGGGTAGCTGCTATTCTTACTGTTTTTTTTTTTTTGGTTTGTTTGTTTTTTTAGGGGGGGCTTTAAAATAAATTGGATCCAACAGAGTTTCTGCTTTCTTGCCCTAAACTACAAAATCAAAGTTATCAACCAGAGCAGAAGTTTACAAGAAACTCCTGTGTCCAGCAGAGTCACATTGAAGCTGCCGTCTGTATATTTTGATAATGGTTTGACGGCTGTTTCTGGGGTCAAAGAATTATCTCCCCCTTTAACAAAGAGGTCTATCTCTGTAGGAAACCTTTCTTTACTGTTAACAGACAATCTGAGCCTGTTAGTGACATGTTAAGTATTTTTTAGTTGTGTCAGATGTTGTCCTGTGCATAAGAGCTGCATAATGAAGCAGTCAGTCAACAGGAGTGAATCAAAAGGTTTGCATGTCTTGAAATATTTGGAAGTGTCTGATCGTTGTCGTTGTCTGTGGAGCTGCAGCAGCTGACTGACTCTTCATGTCGCCTTTGTATTTTTTTACTCATTATCTGACACAACTTTGGATTAAACTGAGACCAAACGAGTGGAGCTTTTCACAGAAGCATCAGCCCTGATCTGAAATCCATAAAACAACCTGATTTGTTTCTCTTTTTTGCTATTCATTAAAAACTCATCAATTATAGGCTAAGATAAACATGTATACTACAATATAATTTGCCTTGAGAAATGTATTTTTACATCACTGTATACATCAGAAAGTCTTGTGAGGATATGTTACTTATCTGAATATTCTGATTTGTTGAAAATTTTCACAAAATCTCACCTCTTTTTAATTAAAACAACAAACAAAACATTTAAATATCAGTGTTAAAATCCACCTGTCTGCTCCCTCAGTCGTCTGTTAAGCGACAGATACTAACTTTTCAACAATTAATGATGATATTGTGAGAGCAGCTCATCTGATGGCTGATGAAGATGCCAATATCACGTTTTTGTTGTTGTTGTTTTTTTTCTTTTAATAAGATTGCAAAAGGATCTAAATTAAACACTGCCCAGTTACTCTTTTAGATTTAAAATGCCTTTAGATGTGAAAAATATGTTTTCATTCATAAAGATGGTTTTAAAATCGGTCTTCATGGTGTGATGCAAATATGATGTTGATTTGGCATTTATCAGCCTGATTAGGGAGTCTGTCTCTAACACAGTCCCTAAGAAAACAAAGTGATCAGATGCATGCTGAATCAATAATTTTAAGAACAAGTTAAACATATTCCCATGAAGTCATGAGGTGGTTTGACTCCCCTCCTTTCTCCTCCCACCTCCTCCTGTCTCTCTCTCCAGCTGTCCCATTAAGTCATCAGAAATGATTTAAGTGTTCCTCCGTGTGTTTACATGTTATGTTTCTTCAGGCTGTGGGCAGAGGGACATTTGGGGTCGTCTTTAAAGCCGTCTGGAAAGGAAAGGACGTCGCCATCAAGACTATTGAGAGTGAGAATGAGAGAAACGCTTTCCTGGTGGAGGTGTGTAAAAAAGCTTTTGTCTGCATGACATGAAACCTGCAGACTGTCAGATACTTTAATCATGTTTAAAAACCAGAAGAAGCGAAGATATCCGGTACTTTTACAGGAGGAAGTCTTAACTTCCTTTAAAGTTTGTAACACGCCTCTAAGACTTCTTCTTTAAAACTGGAAATGAATGAAGTCGATAAAACTAAAACTTGACTTTGGATTGTGATAAAAGTTTAATCCCACTGAAGACAGATTTTTATAAAGGTAATTTGTTTTAGTATCAAACATGTAAAATGTCTTACCGAGGGTAAAATCCTACATCACTTTCAGGTTAAGAAATAAAAATATGTGTTTCTTCATGACATACTTGTGTCATGTTCAGAATTAGGCTCAGGAACTATCAAAGCAAAGAATAAAAGCAAGTGAGATGTTCAATGACATTTCTTAATTCTGTAATTCTCCTCAGATGATATTCAGTTTCTCTCTGATTGTGCAGCAGTGCTGTGGTGTATTCAGGGAACCTCTGACATTAAATTTTTAAAAGAACTTTGAAAATCAAAGTTTTATTAAAGTGAAAAAAAAAAAATATATATATATATATATATATATATATATATATATATATATATTTAATATCAGTGTATTTATTGAAGACATTAGAAAGGCAGATGACTCTTTTTTTTTTTAGGTCATACTGACACGGTCTCTGTAATGATATATAATTAATGCATTAATAATTATCTTTATGTTGAAATGAATGTTTTTGTCTGTGCACAGCTCCGGCAGCTCTCCAGAGTGAACCATCCAAACATAGTGAAGCTGTATGGCTCCTGTGACAACCCAGTATGAATTGAGCTTTTTAACACTCTGACTAATTGTTATTGTTTTTAATCCTAGAATGAGTTTTTCTGTCATTTATATACAACCTCAGTGTGTCTATCACACCACCATCATCATATTCACATCAAGTAGATGCATATTTTTAGCCTTAGACATACATATATTTTGGAATATCCTAATTTGGTATTATAAATTATATTATACTATGTAACATGTCTCTTTTATTCTTAATATTTTCCCTTTTTAAATAAACCACACTTTTATAAATGCAGCGACAGTCAACAACATTTTGAGTCACAAATCTGTGTCAGTCATGTCTGCTCCGTCTGTTATGATGCGTTCAAGAAAAAACAAGCTCCTGAACAAAAAATAACGTGTGTTTTTTTATTCAGGTCTGTCTTGTCATGGAGTATGCAGAATGTGGCTCTTTATATAACCGTAAGTCATGTTGTTCATTTCCACACTTTGCAGTACATTCACATTTCAAAACATGTAAGAAAACCCTCATAAAAATACCAAAAGATGTGGATATAAAGATTAAATACAATAACTGAAATATGCAGGAAAGTATTCATTACAAAGCAACACCAAGCTATTTATTATTATCTCTTGTATTTATGTATTTATTCAATAGAGTCAGAAACTAACACTGTAAGTGGGTGTTCAGATCAAAATACTAGTGAAAAAGAGAAACACCTGCAGAGTAAATGCTGTCAATTTGAGTTCATTACATTCCTGTAGTAGCACCAGTTCATCTGTTTTTTTGAGTCTCAGTTTCACCGTAAATAGTAAGTTGCACAGAGGCTTCACTCTGGCCTACCACAGGAGTGCAAATCTGAAAAAGAAACCAACTCTCCTGATATTTAAACTCAATTTGCTGGGCTGAATTTAGCCTTAATAACATTAGGATGCAGAGTCTCAGTGTCACTGTTAACAATGAGTTACACATCTTTAGTTTGCTGCAATAAAAACATCATGATGCAGATTAGTCTAAAGTCCAGCTTTGTCAGGTCTTGAAAATGTTTGTTGAATGGAAGTCAGGTCCCTAATTTATGATGCATTCAGGGAAGTCAGGAAATCTAAAGTAAATGTTTGATTGTTAGCTGAACTTCATGCTAATATCTGTCTCCTTAGATTGCAATGGAGTGTGTTCTGCCTGTTTTTGCTCTACATACAGACCTGATTGATCAAAACTACTTAGATTTCAAACAGAAACCAGAACAGTATCCAGAATCTATTAACAGAGACCTGTTTGAATGGAAAGTGTACTTCATCACATTTGTGGTCTTATGATCTCTCTGTCTGTATTTCTGTTTTTTTTTTGTACCTCCAGTCCTCCACAGCGCAGACCCGCAGGCTCACTACACAGCAGCTCACGCCATGAGCTGGTGTCTGCAGTGTGCACAGGGAGTGGCATATCTGCATGCCATGAAGCCAAAAGCCTTAATCCACCGAGACCTCAAACCGCCAAAGTAAGAGTCTCTGAAGGGTCATTAAAGTCAAGGTTACCCACAAAAGTAGGATCACTGACTGCAAAAACCCCCAAAACATCCTGGGCTTAAGTAAAGGTCTGACCCCTGTCCTGTGCTGTGCCTCAGTCTGCTCCTGGTGGCTCGTGGGACGGTGCTGAAGATCTGTGACTTTGGGACAGCCTGTGACATTCAGACCTACATGACGAATAACAAAGGCAGTGCCGCCTGGATGGCTCCAGAGGTGTTTGAAGGTAAAAGTCAAACACTGCTTTCACTTTTTACTCAAACGCATGGTCGTGGTCGGGTTCATATTAATCTGCCATGTAAAGTGCCTCAGTGAATACAGCTAAATCCTTCCACTGGAGACAGGGAGGGAGATTCACTTGGAAACAATCTGCTCTAGTGATATTCAAGCTCATGAAACCCCCGAAGTTCTGCAGATCTGTACACTTTGCTCTTGTGTTGTGTCTGGTTTTGGAGATGAGCTGTTAGCATCTCTTCTTTCCAGAGCACAGAGCTCCACTCTCATTGTGGTGGTGATTAAAGAATAAAAAGGCCAACATGAGCAAATGTGACCAGTTTGTTTGTCAGTTTGTGGACAGATATTGGGATTTTGAGGGCTGATACCGACACTGATCAAGTGTAGTGTGCTCTGCAATTTTTCAGGCAGTAACTACAGCGAGAAGTGTGACGTGTTCAGCTGGGGGATCATCCTCTGGGAGGTCATCACACGCAAGAAACCATTTGATGAAATTGGTGGCTCGGCGTTCTGTATCATGTGGGCCGTCCACAGAGGTGAGAGAAAACCTGCACCAAGGACAGTAACAGCTGATTTAGTGGGGTCTCGTTCTAGTGGTATTTAACTGATGCTGACAGCCCCTCAACAAGAGTTTCCTGTTTCACAGGTACACGTCCTCCTCTGATTAAAGACCTACCTGAGCCCATTGAGACTCTGATGACCCGCTGCTGGGACAAAGAACCGAGCCAGAGACCATCCATGGAGGAGGTGAAGAACACCATGAGCCAACTTATGAAGGTAAAACCCCCAAATTAAACCCTCTCGTTTGGTTTTGCGTGTTGTTTGCACAGTTCAAATAGGCCTGACCTGTCAGTCAGCTGTTTTAGTCCAGATTAAAAGCTTCCTTTGAATTGCAGATTTGGGGTTTTATGCATAATTATTGCACATGCACAAACAGGGCGTGAGGGTTAGGGTTAGGGTTTTAAATGCTATACCCCGAGCAAATAAGTGCAATTATTCCTAGAAAAACCTAAAATCGACAAGATCCTTGGAATAAGTCAGACTCACTGAAAACAAACCTGGTTTCACTCGTGATCAGGAGAATGAATCAGTCCCCCAGCAGGTATGAGAGTGAGCTCTCACTCACTAATCCTTGTTTTTGGACCTTCCAGTACTTTCCAGGCTCTGATGAACCTCTCAAGCTCTCTCATCAGTCTTCAGCCAACAGGAGTGGCTCTTCGTCAGCCGCCAGCTCAGGTAGAATAAATGCTATGCAGCTTCAAATGATGCAAAGCGTATTTCAGAAAACTTCAAAACATATGTCTGTTTAATCCAGTTTATTAAGAATGCAGAAAACTTTATTGATCATAAATGAGTTTGTACCTTTTGCAGGCTCGTACGCTGACTTCACCTTCAACAGCAACAGGAGCGACGACAACTCAGAGCACAGAAACTCGACAGGACGAGAAGAGACGCTTAAGAGTTTTGAGGCCAAGTTCCCTCTGCAGTTCAAACCCTCAAAGGTACTTTAGATTAACTTTATCTATAAAACTATATTTAACAAAGTTATGAGGGACTTAACCTGTATCAGTCAGGATTTGAGCAGCTGGACAAACATCCTCATTCATTAGCAGACAGAATGAAAACTGTGAGATGGTTTTCCAGCATTGATACAGTTTTTTGTCACAGTGAAGTTTAAAAACTTCCAGAGGTAAAACCATAAAAAGTGTTCATTCTGTCAGAGCTGATGATTTCTATCCTCTCACCCTCAGACGTCCACTCTACGTACTGGTCTGTCCAGAGTTTCCAGCATAGAAAGCCAACCTGGACTGTCCCAAAGCCCCACCCACAGCACCAGCCCTGTGACCACAACCAGCCAATCAGAGCTCAGAATGACCTTCAGTCCTACAGGTAAGCAGCCCGATGCAAGTCTGCTGAGATGCTGTGGCTGTCAGTTGATCTTAAAGCCAAATTCAAATTCTCAGGGGTGAGGGAAGACAGTCCAGCAGCCAGGTAAACACCTAGAACATACAGTATAAAGGTGTGTGTTCACAGGTAAAAACGCCACTGTAACAGGGTTAGAAGAGGTTCATCCACATGCTCTTTTATTTATTCTATCCGTGGCTCTAAATCAGAAATCAATAGCTGTATCATGTGTGTCAAGAAAGTTAAAGAGCCTCAGAAAATAAAAGATGATTTAAACCAGTGAGATAAAAAATGAATATGTACACCCCCTTTGAACAGCAGAGGGTGCTATCTGCCTTTATCCTCTGTTATTGGACATCCTTTTGTCTTCTCTGCCTGTATCTGAACAAAGGTGTGCAGACACGGTGGTAGAAGGTAAATATTTTGCAGCTGTGGATTCATCATCAGTGTTTCCCACACATTGACGATAGTTGAGCAGTTTAAATTAAGGAGATCTGATTATTATTAGCTAATTTTCTTAAAGTAAGATCGCTACTGCTGGCAGTAAGTGGGTTATCAGTGGAGGGTGGTATTTGTTGCCTAAAAGGGTTAAAAAAAATCATCAACAATAGTGATGAGTTTATTAGTTATCTGTAAAACCTTAAACAGCTGGAAGGGGGAGATGTCGGTCAGATTGATTTCCTGCATGCTAAAGAAAAGTCTATTTCCAAAATTGAGTCGTATATTTTAACGTTAAAATAAAGCAGGGTTAAGACTGTCCTGTTTGAAAACAAGACTTAATCATCAGATTAGAGGCACTCAACATATACTGAAAGTTTATTGCAGGAGCTTTAAGAAACATCATATCCTGATTCCAGAAGCTGGAGGAAGACCTTATCTACCCAGAGGACCATGAAAGAAAGGGGTATTTGAGAGGTTTCATTGGATAAAACGGGGACAAATACAAGCCTCACTAAGAACAGTTTAATTGAGCATCTCTTCTTTAAAACTCAAAACTCATAGTGTGAACCAACATCCTGTATCATAATGTAAACTGAGTTTATTGTTTGTAATACAACAACATGATTGGCTTAAAACATATAAAAATGTGTTAGAGCAAATAAGTTACAGAGAGATCGAGCCTTTGAAAAACCTTTTTATGAAGAGAACAAGCTTCAAAAAAACACTGAAGAACAGCAGAGCTCATATTCAACAAACTCTTCATTACCTGGACCTTCAGAACTAAGAAGCACTTTTATTTTGAAAGGTCTGAGGTTACAGTATGTAACTCTGATTGGATTGAATAATGAGAAAACTATAAGTAAACAGTCCTTCGTTTATTCCTAAAATCATCTGGATAATTCAACTGCACTTCATGATGCATTCTCCTCTCTGAACCATTAGGGGGCAATACAGTGCAGCCTACAAGAGTTAATGTCCGTGCAGGTGTGGGGGCTCTCTAGTGACACAATAACACAGGCAGGTGTGTGTGTTTGTGTGTTTCAGCGACCAATGGTTTGGACAGCTCCATCCCCCTGGCTTACCTGAAACTGGACCATCAGCTCCAGGTGAGACACTTTTTAAAGTCTATAACAATAAAAAAAATGGGTCTGTTATTTTGCACGTTTAATGTGACAGAGAACTTGTTTGCATTCATTGTTTAAAATAGTTAAAGAATGAAATATTCAGCTGAAATATTTGCTTTGTTTGGCTCTGTTTGTATCATTACATCTATATTTTTGCACCGACATGCCGACACAATGACTGTAAGAAGAAAAAACAAAGAATTTGACCCATGAAAAACAGAAGAAACTGCATGAACTGCTTTAAAACTTAATATTTTTTACTTTAATGCCTCTTTTCAAACCCTGGTTTGTAGCTTTGAACTTAGGTCAGAAATAATCAGACTTTGACAAATGATACAATAAATAATATTATACTGCACATGATGTTACAATAATAATGAAATGCATATTCTTCCATGTATTTACCACCATCCAGCCTGTTAATATGGTAGTAAGGAGGTCTGCTTTGTGTTTGTAGCTCCTCCAAGGTGACTCAAATCTTCTCCTGAAGTGACGTAATATCAGGGGGAATTTACAAAGGCATGCGTGCAGAAACACTCTGACTTTACCTTTTGCTACCTTGGCTTTGCACTATCTTGAAATTGAGAGTTTGGTCCTAAATGTTTGTACCATGGCTGAAATAAACAAACATTACTTATGCCGGAGCCCAGAGACTCTGTTTGCTCTTAGTGAATCTGAAGATTTATTTTGGTTTAATGCCACAGGTGAAGCAGGTGCTAAAGATGCAGCTGTTTTTGTGAGTAACTCTCTTAAGGTTTCTCTTTCAGCCTCTGGCTCCATGTCCAAACTCCAAAGAATCGATGGCCGTGTTCGAGCAGCACATCAGGATGGCTCAAGAATTCCTTAAAGTGCAGTCAGAGATCTCTCAGCTTGTTCGAAGGAAGTAAGTCACCTTATACACACGTTTTTAATTTTTCCGAATGTCTGAAGACTCGTGATGTATGAAGCTTAACCACAGTGAAATCCACTCATAAGTCTGCTCACCTTTACACCAGTCATGGATTTTACGGATTTAATTCATGTAGAGTTTTGGTTTTATTTCCACAATATCATAGTTTATCTCAGTCTTTGTAAGGTTTTGCTAACTGTAGTTGTCTTTTGTTGGATCAGTTGGAGTCAGTCAGAGATTGAGTCAAAACTCTCTTGGACAGTTCTATGATTCCTCCTGATTGGCTTAATTTCAGTTGGGGGAGAGAGCCCCTCCCTGTTTTCAGCCACCTTTGTTGAAACTGTGTTTCTTGAGGGCCTAAATATTGCAAGAGTCAACTCAAAAGCCATGAAGAAAAATGCAATGAATCACATTTCAACAGCACAAGTTCCCTCCTGAATACATGTTTTTCCATTAAACTGAACTCATGCTAAAATTTGCAGAAGGACTCAGGGTCTGAATGTGAGTCTGAACAAGATGTATATTTAGCACCTTTGTCTCTGAATCCTTGACCCTTTTCTACTGCAGCAATTTATTAACTCTCATCCAATCATAATCCTCCGTCTGACTTTGTTTGAGTGACTTTTACACTGAAGTGAACAAAGTGCAGATTCAATGCGAGACTGAGGAAATAAACTGCCCTCAGATGAACATAAAGAGGTTAATGTCTGAAGAACAGGTTTGATATATATTTCATGTCCTTTTAAAATATTGTCCCGTATGCCCTTTAAAGCTGCTGTGAGAATGTCTTGGTTTCTGTTGGTTTTTGCACCCCCTGTGGTCAAAGTGATATTTGTTACTTACTGTCCCATACACGTGAAAGTAGTGTCTTAGATAAAAACCTAATCCTGGTGTCTATTAACAGTAAGATGTATCACTCACAGTGAGTGTTTGTCATCTAAAAAGACAAAAAGCCAGCAATCAATCATTTTCTCTTGCCTCCTCTACATCAGGAGGAGGTCAGAGGATTGGTACTCAGGGAGATCAAGAATTGTTACTACACTGACCTTTCTAAATACTGTAAATAATGTCCTTCTGGGTTTGGTCTACCTCCCCCTGACAGAGTTTGTATGTGTTGGTTCAGACAGGAGCTGATGTCAGAGCTGGAGCAGGACCAGAGGGAGCAGCAGACGTCCTCCAGACTCATCCAGGAGCACAGCAAGCTGCTGGAGGACAACAGCAGCTTGTCAGCCCACGTTCAGGGCTTAAAGAGCAAACTGAGCCTGATCAAGAGCCAGAGCCAGCAGCACAGCTAGGACGCCACCACAGGAGACATGGTTATGTGCGCGCTCGCCTTTTAACAAGAGGAGTCCCTCCGTGAACCGAGTTTAAAATAGAGCCCATAATCCTGAAAGAGTTCACTCTCACTTTGAACCAGGGCTGTCCAGATACAGCGGTATTAATGAAAAAAACATGCTTATGGAAACACCCTGTCAATAAGAGGTTCATGGTGGGGGGCGATAGTGGGTCTATACGCTGAATGCTGAAACAAAGGGAAGACAAAAAAGCAGTAGCAGCTCTTCAAAAGACGGTCAGACAGTTTAAAACATTTTTTTTTATTTATTTTGAAATCATAAACAAAAGAGCTTACACCTCTTTGGGGAGACTAAAATATTAAACGTTAATGGCTTCTGACGCTTCTTTTAACTGTTTTTATTCAGTTCTGTCACTGGCAGAAGCACAGACTTATTTCAAAATAAAAGCATGCTTCATAATACAAGAAATAAAGTAACCTAAACTTAAGTCTTTAAAAATGTCAGAACAGAAATGTCACATATAGTCAATCAGTAATATCAGTCTGTGAATTAACATGTCCTTCATTCATGACTAAAATCATGTTTTTCTAAGTTTCTATAAATATGAAAATGTCCAGATATAGATTTTTGGCCTCAATGAGAAAGGTGAAAATAAAACATCATGACTGTAGACAAAAATGAATCAAAACAGATTCCGATGTTTGGGGGAACTTTAATCTTAATCAAATATTTAGTGAAAAACTTTTGAAGGAGTTTTCAAAAAATTTTCAAAGAACAGAAAAGGCTCTCTGGAATAGCGACGATAAGGCAGCTATCAGCTCATAGATCAGAGTCTCAGGAGTGACAATAAAAAGAGATGCTTTAAAAGCTTTTCAAGGAAGATTGTAAGTTGCAGAAAAACAAACATCACATGTCCAAAGCATTCTGCATCCTCTTGAATTTTTAACACAGATGAAGTGCAGCGCTTGTCTCAGAGATGGATGTTTATGCTTCACATGAACTCGTCTGGGTTCAACAACTTCGTTTCAAATACTTCTATTCAGATTCAAAATTCACTGTGAGAAAACCTAACGAGGTTAACAAGATCATTTAGTTTAGAGAGAGCAGCTACTGAATCCATCCAGACTTCATTATTTCTGATCATATAGTCACCCTTAAAGTTTTTATTTGTTTTCATCTTTAACAGGGAGACTAAGAGACTCTAGTGGATTTTGTGAACCCTGAACTGGACTGGTATATTTCACCCAGAGGTTGAGAGACTTGCCAGAGTTTTTGAAATGTATTTACAGGTGTGCTTTACAAATCCTCCCTGTTATTTGTTCAGTTTATTACACACGTGTTATAGTGTTTGATAACAAAGAGAAAAGGGGTAATTTTACAGGGTTTTACTGTGAAACTAAAGCGAACCAAAGGAGCTTGTCTGCTCTAGAGTTGAGGACAGAAATGCTTTTTTTAAAGCTGATTGAAACTTATTAAACTTTAGGGAAAGTTAACTTTGCTGATCTTTTTACTATTTTCTTTAGTCACTTTACTCCCCCAGCTAACAGTCATATAGTTATAATAACATTAAGCACTCTCTCAGTTTAAACAGACCTGCACATCTTTTACTCTCACTGTAATAATTATAAGCTGTAATAATTATAATAAGCGCTGTTTGACTTAAACATGTTTATTCAGATGTTGCCTTCTTGTACAGATCATTTTTATCTCTTTATTGGAGCCTGATGGTTCCTGAAACATTTCTCATGTCATTTTTATAATGTACAGCCTGCAGTTATGTGCTCAAAGAAAGTAAAGAAACTCTTTTATAGTTTGTTGCTTGTTGTCATTATTGAAAGGTTGCCTGTCTCATTTGTAGGAAGATTCTGTCTTACTGTGAAACTTTGAATGATTTGAGTAGTTGGAGTTAATGTTTTTGTCGAACAAAAACTCATAAAATGAATATTTGCTACTATAAAGGGTGATTCCGGGTATTTTTGTTTTTTTAGTCTGGGCCCTGTTTAAAACATCTATGGCTCTCATTGGCTTTAAGACACTTCTCTCTTTCTAATTTTAACATATGCCAGGATTGAGCCTAATTAAAATATATAAATGATTACAGACATCTTTTGATTTTTCGAAGGGGAAAGTATGTGTGTTAAATTAACTTGTCAATGTGAATTTGGTTTGTGTAATCATAAACTTCATGAACATTAAGTGCCCTTATATCAATTGACCAATCAATTGTTTTTTATTGATATAGTGCCAAATCACAACAATCATTAACTCAAGACGCTTTCCAAAGGAGCAGGTCTAGACCATAGACTGTATAAAGAATGGACAGAGTCTGCCTCCTCACTGGGTGAAGCCACTCTGAGAACAGCACCCTCTGTTGATGGGCTGCAGTATAGGTCATAAATCCCGCCTCCGCCAGCAAAGCTTATGGGGCTGTGGACAAACTTTAGAAATTAATGAGACAGAACACAATTTTTTCTACCCTCTGCTTGCGATGTTGACATGTAGTTACATTAAGACTGGTTTGTGCTCAAGTCCTCTTTTTTCTGTGAAGCTCTGTTTTTACAAGGTATTAGGGGGTTCATGTTTTCTTTGATTGACACCTGATACAGCCTATTGGCGTTCTGGGATTGCATAGCTCACCCGGGGGATACGGTGTTTGAGCCAAGTGTCAGTGCAGACTCTCGGCGCCTGTCCCGCCGAATGCGCACAATGCTACTACGCAGCGCTGGTTTCAGGAAATGAAGAAAAATCCCGGAAATACAGAGAGCTTTTTGGCTTCAAATCCATATACAGGCGGGAGGCGGAACCAAGTTGTCCATAGTATATACAGTCTATGGTCTCGACCAAACTGATTGTTTGATGTAGGACAAAGATTCAACTTTTGAGTCCCATCTAAAAAAATGAGACCCATTCTTAACCCATATTGAAGGAGTGAAGCACTTTGTAGTATTTGGCAAGTTATGGTGGCAAGGAAAAACTTCCCTTTAACAGGTAGAAACCTTGAGCAGAACCAGGCTCATGTTGAACAGCTACCTGCCACCAAGTATAGATGATAGCCACTAAAAAAAACAAAACATAACAACCAACTCTGGGTCAATCCACAAACTGAGGTGGACCTACATGGCAAACAGCTACTGTTCTTTTCCATTCAATTGTACTTCATTTTGAGTCTTAGATTCTATTTTATTTAATTCTATGTACTCTGTACTGCTAATTCTTTTCTTTGAAGTTTTATTCTATATATTTTGATCCTGTTCTGTCCCGTATGTTCACTCCTGTTGAATTCTGTACTGCCTGATCTTTTCAATTCTATTCTTTTCCATTAGAATTCTATTCTACATTGTTCTGTTCTATTCTATATTGTTCTGTTCTTTTCTATTCTATTCTATATTTTTCTATTCTATATTGTTCTGTTCTTTTCTGTTTCATTCTATTCTATATTGTTCCATTCTATTATATTTATTCTAGTCCATTCTATTCTGTTCTATTCTATTGTATATTGTATATTGTTCTGTTCTATTCTATTATTCTTTATTGTTTCATTCTATTCTGTTTATTTTACTCTCTTCTGTTTTGTACTATTCTATCCTGATTAATGAAACATTTAAGAGTGGAATGCAAAAATTGAATTAATGAATATCAAAAAAAAAAAAAAAAAAGATTAGATGAATATCAGGAAAAATGTAAAGTGATAAAAAAAGATTACATTAAATAAAAATAATACAGTGTAAAGCCACTGATATTAATTGTTAATAGTAATAATAATTGCAACAGTTATGCAATATCTGAAAATAAACAGTTAAACCTCTGAATAGAATTTAAAATAAACCTGTAAAATGTGTAATTGAGCCATCAAAGATGAAATAACATTTTCTCTGTAATTTCCTGCAAACCCACACCCGCATATTAATATAAACCTACATTATTATTTTCTAATTTCATGCTCAGATTCTCTCGGGTTGTTAAAGGACTCTTTAATCAGACCCTGTTGTTGGAGGATAAACTGGGAGAGTTGCTTTGATTTGTGGGTAAATTGGGAAACAAATGGGGTGAATCATGGTGTCCCTGCAGCAGTTATGGCGGTGAGCGGTCTGAGTACAGAAGGTTCATGATGTTAGCTTTCATCCTGCTGCTGAGGTGGGCTCCTGCTTTAACTGCTCAACCCAATGAGAGGCTACTGTTTCCATAGCAATGCAGAGGTTTTTATAGATCCCACTACTGCCTTCAATAACCGTTTGACATGCTCTGTGGTAATTTGGTGTAACACACACACACACACACACACACACACACACACACACACACACACACACACACACACACACACACACACACACTGACAGGCAGCTGGGTGAAAAGCTGGACTGAATTTGAACTCAACGTCTGTAGCAAGAAAAAAAATCCTGATATTTTCTGGGGTAAAAAACACAGTCAGACATCTTTTTTCTTGGTCTTGCTAATCCTTCACTCCTCTCTTTTAATATCTTGTGTATTTTTCTTCTCTGAAACTTTATATATTTTTTGTTCTCTTTCTGATAAAGTATTCTACACAAATAAACCAACCTGAACCTCTCAGCTGATCTGTTGGGTGCAGAATTTTGGGGAGGTTTTTACTTCATGTTTTTTTTTCTCTGCCTCTGCAGCCCCATGCAAAACTTTATTTGACACTTTTTTCTGTCATGATGGTTTGAATTGATCAGAACTGCATACACATTCAGGTCTCTGCAGATGATCCTCGATGCAGCAGCTCTACTCATCAGAGATCAGAAATCAGTAAATCCTGCTTTGATACGTAACACATCAAACTGGAGACCTGGCCGATCGTAACAAGCTGAAAAGTGTGAAAGTCACCCCCTATGGTAGCAGAGGCAGAGATGCTTCTGTCATTTTGCCGAGTGCCTGGAGTTGGAGGGAGAACAGTTGTATGAAGAGCATGTGGATGCCAGTTTGCAGCCAAAGCTTGCAGGTTTGCATAACCAAGGATTGCTTTCTGCCTCTTTCACCCTAGAAATGCAAGTGGACTTAAGTCCTTGTGCTCCAAACAGACACTTTCAAAAGTCAAACTGATCGTGTAAGCTGAGGTTGAAGCTCTACTGAAAGAAACATGCAGAGCCGATTTTAGCTCGGGGTCCTGTGCAGGTTACTGGGTCACACCTCAGTCAACTGTAAAAAACTGAGTTTAAATATTTAGTTTGAGGCTACAGAGTAAGGAGACAGAAATGGGCAAGAATAGGAAAACTGCAGACATACTCTGAGAGTTTGATCCTGTGTTGTGTTTGTTCTGCAAACCTTTTTCTTTGTGGTGCTTAAATTTTTATGGGGGGCCACAGAGTCAGACTATTATGGGTTCAGAGTCTGCCTCAAGATCACTATAAAGAAAGACAAGGAGGTCAGTGAACCATGAGACCAGCCATGCACCTCATAGACCTCAGTGATAGACACTTAGGACAAAGCAAACTAGTTTTCTCTGTTTTCATCATCAGATTTGCTGACCAATGATGATGTTTACCAAAAAACAAAAAACTGTCCATCAGATATAAAATATATGGAGAGCAGAAAATCCACCATTACTTTCAGCATTTCAATCAAGCATAGGTGTGCACAATGAAAAAGCAGAATAATTTGATCATTCATCAACAGTAAGGGGTTGTTTTACTTTACCATTCAGTACACTAGTTTTAAAAGAAAGCAAGAAGACACATATTTAAACAGACCACAACAGCTGGTTCTCTATAAAGAGCCTTTTTTCGTAGTTGTTGCTGATCAGAAAGCCACATATTGGTACCTAAGAACATCACATCCCCCTCCAAGCTGATCTGAGCTGCTGGAGGAGCTCTACAAATCAGTTCTGGCTATTTTTAACATCTTGACATTGAGAATGTGGGCTGATCTGAATCCAGCCGCTCAGAATGAGGCCCGAGAGGTGTCTGTCTGTGGCAAACTGATAAAATGTGAGAGCTCTGCCAGCTCCTGCAGGATTAAACTGTGTGCTAGGAGCCGTATCGAACCTCCTGTCCTGTTCAAAGAGTCCTGAGGCCAAATCTTTAATCTTGATTCTGCCACATACACTCATGGATGATATACAAACTTTTTAGCAAGAGTGTATAAGAGTGTATAGGGCTTCATGCCAGTCAAAAACAATGAGGGGTTTCCTTTTACACACAGAAACAGCTCAGAGGTATTGTCTTGGGGGCAGTTTAAAAGTTTGATCAGCATAAAAAGTCAAGAGCCATTTTACTTATTTCACATATCTGGTTCAGTGAAACAGTGTGTCACTAAACTATTTTACAGGTTCTACATAAAAATGTTGGACAGCTGGCAGGTTACAGGTCTGTATGGAGAGCAAAAACAGGCAGAGCACAATCCACTGAAATAACATCCTAGCTTCAATGACAGGTAATTTGAACATTTTTATGCTGAACAGTTTGTTCTCACTCAAACATTCCCACTGAGACGCAAATCTGTTCAACAACAGGTCACTAAAGAGAATCAGAGTTAAAGGGGACCTGCCAAAAAAATGTAATTTTTGTTTTTTTTTGTGTCAGATAAGGTCCATATTATGTTCATCTTATGTTGTAAATGTGAAAACAAACCATTACATCGTTTGCATTCTGTAAAGGTTTAAAATAAAGGAACGGGTAAACCAGGCCAATTGAAAAAGCAGATCATTCTGACGTCGCGCTGACCTTGCTCATTATTATTCACAAGCGCGTCCTCGGTGAGCCGCGCCCACTCTCTCGTTCTCGTACTCATTCACAGTCAACATCACTCTCCAGCCAGAGCACGACCCAGCTACCACTGTATCCGCTATGGGTCTCTTCCAAACGACCGGTGTTTCCTTAGGTTCACTGCCGGGAAAATGAACTTAAAGCAGGGCAGAATGAATGAGAAAACATTGCTGGAGATCTCCGGCTTCTTCTTCAACTTCCACCTCCTCTTCGGACTCGGGGTCTAAAATATATGGTTTAATACCTGACATTTTTAGCCTTTAGCATATCGACCAGACATCCCTGATTTCCGGGGACAGTCCCCGTATTGCATGACCTGTCCCCAGCAAAAGCTGTCCCAGAAAATGTCCCCGATTTAAGCGTTTCATGAATGAGAGCAAAAATGTTGCGTGTGGGCTCGAACAACGGTTATTACAGTAGCCGAATAGGTAGGAAGCACAAGTAAGCAGTCCTGAACAACAATTCCTACGGGGGTTATTACAAGGGGCATGCGCTGCTACTAAATAGTACCGAGATTTTGTCTGTGATCACACAGCCCCTGCAGCCCCTGCAGACATCTGGGCACCTTACTTTAGCACACATTAGCAAAATGGATAAACCGAAATCCGAACCTCCACTGCTGAGCCAATCAGAGCACAGCAGGCTTCACAGCAGCGATCCAATCAGAGCAAAGCTCATTACTATAAATATTAATGAGCCAAAATCAGTTGGTTTTCCTGTAAGGTTTTTTAGGCATACTAAAACAAACCATCAAACAACTTTTCAGCTAAAATTATGTTGCAAACATGATCAGAGGACATCAAGGATTATGATAAAATGATAAAAATGGGTATGAAATTTTGATGGCAGGTCCCCTTTAAGATTCCCTGACTTAACCATCCAAACATAGGATCAGAGCTTGTGCTGCTTCAGCTGAACTTTTAACTGTACTTGACTTCAAAATAAAAGCGTAGTTGGACAATGAAGGAGACAAAGCCACCAAATGCATGACAGAAAAATATCAAAATAAAAGCATGGAGGAAGTTTCATTTAGAGAGCAGCTCTACCACCAACCATAATAAAATGAAAAAAATAAAATAAAATACATTTCTTAAAATGGAAATACCCATCTCTGTCGAGAGAGCTAATTCCGCAGAGCCTCATCGACTCTATAGATTTTAAAGTTACTGTCAAAAGTAGGGACTCTGTACATTTATTTTTAGTCTTGTTTCATGCCTGCTTTCATTTACTTATTGTGCTTTATTTGTTTGTTAGTTTTATTCACTTTTGGGTTGCACTGTGTCCTCACAATGCAAGTGGTTCTGTTGTAATAAGTTGTGCTATATTGCATGTAATTTATAGCAAATCTGTACCGAATGATCACTATTCTTAAAAGCAGTAAGAGTGATTGAATTCACCTTATCTATAGAATGCGCACTGGGAGGATACTTCAGTAAACTTAAGCTGTTGATAGATTATGAAAATTCATTACGATGAGGTTAAAAGTGTAGGTTTAATTTCAGTATATTAAGAGTAAGTGAGCATATACAGGCATTTGAAGGCGTTCGTTTGGTTAAATGTTAGCCTAAGATGTCTTTGGAGGTTGTGATGTTTGTATGCAAATGTGTTGAGAATGATAAAACGTGCAGTAATAGTAGAGAGCGTCATCCAGCACTGCAGCGTCAGGCACAAAGGAGGGGGGGACTCCATCATCGTAAGAGCAGGGGGGCTCGGCTGTTGTTGTGAATGAGGGCCAGCATGACGTCAGGAAGCCAATGTCAACAATGCAGCTCCTAGAGGAGAAAAGGCGTTTCATACTGACACTCACTCTCTCTCTCTCTCTCTCTCTCTCTCTCTCTCTCTCACACACACACACACACACACACACACACACACACACCGGAGACCCGTCAGCCACGCACACCGACCGATGCCCGCGGTGCATTAAAAGCGTTTAAAGCTCTGACTGAAGGGGGGTTGCGGACTAAGGATCACAAAATGTGGATTCAGCCTGATTCATCTCTGAGGAACTGAACCAAGACGAGCAGGAGGAACGGGTGAGTCTCTCTCTGCAGTACAGGGACGATAATAATGACCCACCATCGGGCTTTTACTACGTTACGCTTCAATCCACCAGACAACGGGAGCCCCTTGTCAGCCGTGGATTTGCTCTGACTAATCTGTCTGCCCGGGCAGGATCTGCTCTTGTTTGTGTTGTAGTAATTCTGCTGAGGTGTGTTTACGGACAGGAGTAGTTTTAAAACGGTGTCACTCTGCTGGGCTTTTGACACCGTGTTGGTGCTGTTCACTCAGGTTTGCTGGCAGGTTGAAGGTGTAAACGAGTTTCCCACAAAACGTGCTACTCCTAGCGTAAATATTTCGCTGGGGATGAAACGCACAGTCCTACCAGAGGGTTTATTATATGAGGTGTTTTTCACATAAACACAAACTTTCATAAAACTGCGCGAAAACTGATAACACGTCGATTAAAATTCGAGTTTATGAGCCGATTTTAAGTAACCCATGGTAACGGTCTGTCAGTTAACGGCCAGCGCTGTTTGAGATGTCAGGATAGAGCACGTTGCTCCTACAGGGAAGTTCTCGCTCTTTATGTCAGCCTGTTTATCATTTATTAACGAAACCACATCCCATCAGTTCTCTTACTAATTCACAAACACTGAATGTGTTTTCATGACCGAGCGGGGGGCACATGTTTTATACAACAGATACAACCGGAGCTCGCGCTGGGACAAAGGACCCAGCCTCCCGCCCCCTTATTCCCGCCCTCTGCTGCCGAGCGGTGAACACCCACCCCGGGATAATACGGCATAAATTCCTGTGCTGGCCTCGTCTTCGTGGAAATAACAATAACTTGATCACTTATAAAAAGCGGGGTTTGTGTTTTTTCGTTTTTAGTAGTTGCACTTAGCTTTAATGTACATTCGTGACAAAAAGACGCGCTATCACAAGGCGTTTTTGCCGTATTTTCTCACATATTTGTGTTAGTCACTCTTCAGCTCTTAAACCTTTAGAAATAATATACTCCGACATATTTTGAAAACCGTCAAATCTTTGTGGACAGATGAGCTCCTTATATTGTTCTCCCTCCCCGCTGCCATCATCTCGTGGTGGGAAAACACAGCATCATCAGAGTATCTGCAGCACTTGGTAGTAAAGGGAGGGGGCGGGGGGCTGGGGTTTATGTACAGTTCAGCTGAATGAAGCAGATGAGAGTTGATGGAGGCCAGTTACCACCTACAATCTTGCTGCAGACTGTTATATTAAAAAAAAAAAACTATGTTTGTCCTGCTTTGCTGTAAATATTGCATGCACTTGTTAGTGTAGAGTAATGCTGAAACAGAGACCAGTCGTTGGAGCTACAAGAAATTAAAGGGACAGTTCACTGATAAATACAGCTGTGGCTCATCTTGTGAAGTTGTTACACAAACATGAGATTTTTCTGTGGTTCTTTGTCTACCCAGAGAATGTTGTCAAAGTGTACTCAATAGATTAAGATACTCAGTATTTAGTTGATAAGATCATGTCTGAACACGAAAATAGGAAATAGCAGTCAGCTTGTGCCACAGAGCATAGTGGAGAATAACTATTGAAATCAATTCCTTATTTTTGCTGCTGTGACTTAACTCGGTGAACACTGGACAGTCTGTGCTGATATTTAAGGGTGCAGGCACTCATTGTGATGTTTGAGGTCAGGCTTCTGCATGTGTGTGAGAGAGAGTGCGATACAGATTAAGTGTGCATGATGGAGAGTTTGATGTTGGTTTTGTACTTAACTCTGCAGTCTGTGCAGAGCTCGAGCAGGACTCTATCTCAGGTGGAACAGGTGTGTGAGGAGACAGTGGGGAGTGTTTCCTAGTCCACTAACATCACTGGTGGTAGAGTCGCGAAGAGGTGGGAACAAAGATTTCTGTGCACTGATATTTGGGAGTAAAATAGAAGCGCTGTAATGCTAATCTGAGATGCACCATCAACACAGCAAAGACACACTGCACCATGAATTTTGAACTCGAATACCTTTGTTTTAAGACCAACACATTCGTGGGTGCAAGTTCATTTGTTATTTACACAATGTCAGTACTAACAGCACTTGTTGCCGTTTTGCTTTGTGCAGGTTCTAAAGTCGGGCACAATGTTTCTTGACCAAATATCTAAGCTAGTTTCAATGGGAGGTTTGTGATTTGTAAGGAATAATTTGATGTAAATAAGAACACTGACAAGGTGAGCAGGACTCTGATGTGGTCTACTCACATCAGTCAAAGTCAAACTATGCAACACTGACACAAGTCAATCCAAACCATGAAAAACTGATGTAAAGATGATTTTAAATGTTTCAAATGCAAAGACACTCTGGCTGTGGTTGATTGTAGCGTCTCTGTGTGCATAGGTAAGGTCTGAGAATCGATAAGTGGACACACACTGTATTCTGTTGGGGGATTTCTGTGTCTTGTATAGACAAAGCATTTAGTGTCATTTATGTTACTCATGCAGTCTGTGTGGGATATTTTTGAATGAATGGACAGCTGGTGGTTTGTGTCCTGAGAGGAGTGTGAAGTGTGTTTTCTGTGGTCTGTGTGGAGGTGTTCACTCACAGAAATAACTGTTTTCTTATCCACTGTGTTCATGTAACATGTGAGTACATAACCAGCATGAACTCATTTATCAAGTTAGCCATAACACATGCTTATGATTTTATGACGTTCATTGATCAGAGAAGAGGAAGCCGAGAAAATGTTGGAAAAACAGGTTAAAATGAGTTTGAAAACAATTTCTGACAAATTGTGTGCCAGATGCTGTTAACTTTGAAGTACATCATAAAGAATACTCTGCCTCTGTACAAGTTTGCCATGTTAAGATTAAGATAAGTAACACAAGTTAGACTAAGCTCCACATATTTTGTTCCCCCACAAAGCAACTTTGTTTGATTTCCACAACTTTTTCTGCAAGTTTAGCTGCTCATGCAGCCTTTTCATGTCAACATTTACATCACCACATGTTCGTCTGTGATGCTCAAATATTGAAAATTATTTGCTTCACTTGATTCTGAGCAAAAAGACGAGCTGTGTTATGAACTGAGGATGATAAAACTAATCCAAAGACAATGAAGAGACAAGAGGAAGAGCTGAGAGCAGACGAGGAGGAGGGGGAGAAGGAGGAGAAGGAAGAGGAGGAGGAGAAAGAGGAGGGGGGCGCTGCTGCAGACAAAAGATAAGATAAAGGCGATGACAATGATGCTGATGGTGGCAGGGTGAAAAAGAGGTCTGTGAAGAAAGGTGTTGGAGATGCAGAGAAGAAATGTGTGCCAGGTGTCATCTACCTGGGACTCATTTCTCTGATGTTCCGCCCAAAACACCTGAGGAATCTGCTGTCACTGTACGGAGAGATCGGATGCATCTTCCTCCAACCTGAAGATGGTCAGGTGAGGAAAAGGAAGAAAAAGTCAGGTTTCAGGAGGTGTGACTTCACCGAGAGCCGGGTGGAGTTTGTTGACAAAAGAGTTGCCAAATGAGTGGCAACGTCTTTGCACAACATGCCGATAGGAAACAAGAAATGCCAACAATTCTCCTCCGATCTGTGGTCAGTGAAGTACCAGCACAGGTTCCAGTGGACTCACCTGAGTGAACGTCTGGCGTATGAGCAAACATATGCAGCAGAGAGGCTCAGGATTGAGGACTGCAGGCAGTATCAGAAAGAGGATGAGAATCAGATGAAGAAAAAGAAGAACTACATTACCCAGAAGCACCAAGACAATGCCCGCCTCATACAACAAAAGAGCCAATCAGACATCACACTTCTGGCCAAGATTTTTAACACCAACAAATTAGTGTGAGAGGAGAAACACAACAAATTGGCTATTAGGCAATACTGCTGACACAGAAATGCACCAACCAACCTATCACAGCCCAGCCTGGAGAAGGGGGAGAGTTTACTGTATCAATTGCTGTGCTTTCCTACATTTGTTTGTTTGATTTTTTTGCCAACAAGCTTTTAAAGTCTTGATGAGTTCAGTGGACTGACCTATGACATCAGTTAAGTCAGATTTACCTGTGCAGGTGACAGATATCAGAGCAGAGCAGCTTTAAATCTCTGCATAAAAAATCTTTTCAATGTGTAAAAGAAGATTAAGATAAATCAGACAAATTAGACCCATTTGCACTCTTTTTCTTCGACAAAGCAACTCGTTTCATTTTCGCAACTTCTACCTCTTCATGTCGACATTTACATCACCACATGTTCTTTTGTGATGCTCAAATATTGATACCTATTTGCTTCCTTTTATACCTGTATGTTGTATAATTTAACTTGACATAAATAACTAGAAGATACAGTATACTCAGCAATGTGTATGCAATTTTTATTAAAGTCATACGAAATCAGGCCCTTTAGGCTGCACAGAAAAGACCCGAATGATCAGTCACACAAACAGAGATGTACATTTAGCACACAGGTAACTCATAGAGGAGTGTATCTTTGTATAAAGTGATGAGCTGAGTGAAGCCACGATTAAATATTTTGAAAATATGACTACAGTTTTTTGTTTCTCAGATCCTCTGCACAAATGTGAGGACATGTTTACATGTCACTGTTTATACATGACTGATTTTTCGGCATCACACATTTATTATTTGGAGATCCTGCAGATCTGTTTGTGTGTCTTTTGTTGGATCCGCTTTTTATGTCGCTTTTTTCCCATAATATCACAACTTTATTCTTGAGCATTTCCTCGATTTTTGTTACATAACAAACAAATTCTCCTTGTATTGCATCTCTAAAATGAAATATTGACCTTTACTTTAAATATTTTTGGCTCGGTTCTCTTCAAACTATTTTTATTAGCATTAAAAAGTGCTGTTTTTTCTAGTAATATAACAGTCCACATAAATAACTCATGGTACTCTGCTACAATCTTTCCTTATTAAAGCCTGAATTTCTTATTTATTTTATGTATATGTTCTTAGTGCATTCATAAAACTTCAAATTAGGGCTGCATGATGTAAAAAAAAAAAACTAACATTGTTAACAACAACTAGAACTCATTGTACCCTCGCTCTATTTCCATCTACATGCCGTCATGAGAGGACGTCCTCCCTGAGGGGTGTGTGTGTTTGTGTGCCTGTATGTGTGTGTGTGCTCAATCACATGTCTGCACTATGTGTCAGTGTTTGCTTCCTATATAATCCCTGTGTGTGCAGATTTAGTGGCGTTACACACTCTAAATTATTTAGCTGTTTAAAAAAGTGACTCATTGTGGTCTTTGTGGAGTCACAAGTTCATCTAACACGCTATATTGAGTATTCTGTAAGTGAAGTGTAAGCACATGAAAAGCATTTATTAATAAAAGCTCCATATGTTCATTGCTGTACTGACATCAAAAAACTCTGCTCATCTTAAAGAGACAGTTATTTCACATGTTTTTTAGACCAATGCTGGAAATTTGAATTTAAAGATATATACATGGTAAACAACAAAACACCAATCCATAAGAAATTCAAATTAAGTTAAAACATAAATCTGTGTTGAGAGTTTCAAGATGTATGTCCACCAATTAAACCTCATCTTATTGGCACCAGAATCGGCAGCCAGTCAACCATGTTATTGATAATTTGACTATTGACAGACTGAAACATCAGTCATATGCTGTGTCTAAACTGTGTGCTCTGCTGCCATGATGCTAGCACGCTCTGGTACCTGGATGTAAACAAGCACAGATGACAGTTGACATCTCACTGTGCAGCATGCTTTGACAGTATTTTGAGGGAGAAACATGTAAGGAAGCTGTGTCTGGTCAAACTGACATATAACCACTAAAATCTTCCTCAAAGGGAGACTCCAGCGTAAATTTAAGTTACGATTTAGGTTACACGTAACGCCGAGTTAGACACCGCCTCGGAGATGAATGTTGCAGACTGCTTGCCTGCTGATAGACCTGTCTCATCAAAGTCCAGCATTGTTGTATACAGTGTCTCCTTTTGAAGTGTTATTTCTAAACAGATTATCCCTCAGTGTTTTTGGCAAGCCTGTTTTTTTTTTTTTCTCTTTAAATCAAGAAAAAATGATACTTTGGAGAAATGTTGACATCTGTCAGAACATGGATCATTTCAGCATCGTATCAAGACCATCTGTAATCACTGACAATTTTGGGCATGATAAAAAAAAAAATTAAAAAGAGGCTCACAGAGAGGCTGTGACCGTAGACTGTATATACTATGGACAACTTGGTTCCGCCTCCCGCCTGTATACAGATTTGAAGCGAAATAGCTCTCTGTGTTTCCAGGATTTTTCCTCATTTCCTGAAACCAGCACTGCGCAGTAGCGATGCGCGCATTCGGGCGCGCAGTTGCAGAGAGTCGCTGTGATGTCACTCGGCTCAATCAGCGTATCCTCCGGGAGAGCTACGCAATCCCTGAACGCCCATAGGCTGTATCAGGTGTCAATCATAGAAAACATGAACCCCCTAATAACTTCTAAAGCGGGGCCGTACAGAAAAAAGACTTGAGCACAAACCAGTCTTACTGTAACTACATGTCAACATCACAAGCAGGGGGGAGAAAAAATTATGTTCTGTTTAATAAATTTCTTAAGTTTGTCCACAGCCCCATAAGCTTTGCTGGCGGAGGCGGGATTTATGACCTATACTGCAGCCCATCAACAGAGGGCGCTGTTCTCAGAGTGGCTTCACCCAGCAAGGAGGCAGACTCTGTCCATTCTTTATATGCTGTATTGGCTGAATGAGATCGTGTTGGTTCGTTCCACTTAAGTGGTGCAACATAAACTGTGATTCATAAAATAGCTCTATTGATAGTAAGTACTAAAAAAAAATATCTACCTATGTCATCCAGTCGATTTTTAGTAATCAGTGCTTCGGTGTCGAACTATTTCCTTTCTGTGGCGTAGTGATACTTGCACACGCGCAATCGAATATGCAAAGGTGGCACATTGAGGATGGGGAGTTGGCAGTGACATGGATGACTACAAATCCTGCCCCTGATAGTGTGCAGATAGTCCAATGTAGTTGCAAGACAACCATATGTGAGACTGAACGATGTTCTTGTATGTCTGCAAGATTATCTTGTACAGATTTATGTCAGTGCCAAGTATGTGAGAATGCTTCAAAGGAAACAGAGGAAAGAGCTGTATGGGATGATGACTCTGATGAAAGTGACAGTGATGCGTAATATATGCACCATGTCACCATGTACAATTTGTTTTGACTAAAGGATTGCTACACTGAGATTTGAGGTTTTTATTATTTTTATATTTGTTCTACATTTGTCTGCGTTTGTGTTTTGATGTTTATTTTCATATTCTGGAGGGATTGATAAATGTCAGATGTTTTGACACTGTGATACTTTAATAAATATTTTATACCATATTTTGAATTAATTCAGACCTTTTGTGCATTTATTTTTGTCTTGTTACATTTTTTCCATTATTCCAATTTTGGGGGGTGTGGTAGGAATTTGATTGACTTTCAGCCATTTATGGCCAAGATGTGCTGTTTATATTTTATTGATTTTATTACACATTAGGTTGTGTCATTTTTATGTATGAAACACAAGCTTTTAGCTAAATTTACTGTATATATTTCATTGTGCTGAGTGCAAATCATTTGAGTTAAGACGTTTTCTTCAAGAAATTTGCTACATTTCATAATCTGAATTCACTTATGCGTATACTAAGGCACCAAAAACTGTTTCAGATGTTAGGTAGATGTATTAATGACATTTGAGAAAGATTTTGTCTTGCCAGAATCAACATAGCAGTTTCTACAAGCAAAAACAGCAGCACCATATAATTGTTTTTTGGGTTACTCACATATGTACATTTCTGGCTGGTGACAAAAGTCGGATAGATAGTCTGAGTAGATATTTTAATCCAAAGTCCAGAAGGGTATTGTCTTTGCAAAAATGCATTGAACAAGTAGCACCAGCGTAGTGGAACGAAATTCACTTTCTAGGCACTTTTTCCTTTGTCCCAATACAGCCTATTATACAGTCTATGGCTGTGACCCAGGATCAGGGTAATACCTGACATGACCACTAGGGAGCAGATGGAGTAGCACTCACTGCTTGAATGAATGGAGTGATGTAATGGTGTAATGGTGGGGGGTGAGAGCTGCTCTCTGGATCCTCTGAACACTGTATCGCAGCAGAATAAGCACACTGATATAACAACATGTTTCAGGTTTTACTGTCTGAAAAACTGGAAGTTTAAGTCTGGGAGTAATGAGTCTGTTTTTAGAGAAGGGATCCACTCCACAGCTCAGTCATGTGTGTGTGCAGGTGAGTGCACCTGATCAAGGACAGCCTGACTGTGTGTGTGTGTGTGTGTGTGTGTGTGCGTGCGTGCGTGCGTGCGTGCGTGTGTGTGCGTGAAGGTGATGAGTGCAGACTGTCTCTGGAGACATGGCACAGCTCTAGGACAGACATAGGACTCCTCAGATCCTCAGCTCTCTTTCTGTCTCTGTTTTTCATTCTCTTAATCATGTTTATCTTTCCTTCTTTCTTTTTTTCTTTCTTTCTTCCTTCCATCTCTTGGCTCATCATCTATTTTTATCACCTTGGCCTCAGCCCTCTGTGAGGTGGTGTCTGTCTCATCTTATCTTTGTGAGTCTGATTTATTGATCAAGCTGTGAGATGAATGAAGGACTGTTTTGTCTCCATATTTCCCTCTGTCAGGGGTTGGGAACTTTCCACATTTAAAATGCTTTTGCACAGCCACACCAGGATCTTTTTTTCATTCTTAAGGTCCTTGACCACAAAATTTCCCCAAAGTTGTTTGTCAACACATGTCCCTCACAGAGTGAATTTTCCCTCTTGGATGATGAAGATGGTTGGCATGGGTGGGAGATAAGTCTCAGAAGGCAGGACATGACATCAAACTGTAGAAGAGTGAAGCGGTCAGCATCTATAAAGGTCAATTCACACACTTGTGACAAGTGTGTCAATTCACACACTTGTGACATACGACTCATATGACTTCACTTCAAAATTGTTGAACCAACCTTTAAGCTACAGCAGAAATCAA
The DNA here is from genome assembly GCA_962446985.1 of Xyrichtys novacula. Classification (NCBI taxonomy): domain Eukaryota; kingdom Metazoa; phylum Chordata; class Actinopteri; order Labriformes; family Labridae; genus Xyrichtys; species Xyrichtys novacula. Next base: position 17,707,998 of record OY660878.1, read on the forward strand.
CCTGTTTCCAGCCTGGAATAAGAACAGTTTTGGTCTGGATTGCTCATTTCTTTGTGTGGACATACTGTACAGAGGGTGAGCATAGAATTTGCATGATATGGGGCGTGGCTCATGTCATTAGCAGGTAGGAGCTTTGTTGGTGTTTGCCAGTTTATCAATCCAGAGGCACCCTCACTGAGACTACGTCCATAATGTATACAGTCTGTAAGTCAAACCAAGTTGTCCCATTGTTGTCTGAGGTCGTAACAGAGGCTGTTTGGTGCAGACACTTTGCAAACAAGATGTCTGGATTCGCCCACCCACGGCGTCTGCTTCACTTGTTTTGAATTGAGAAGTTTTTCCAATAAAACGTACACTCCAAAGTGTATACTTATATACAAAGTGTATATTATATCTGATGGTGCATTGTTTGCTTTAAATTCATGACTTGATAAAACGAAGAAGAAAAGCTGATAAAACAAAGTGACACCAGAGCCCTGCTTCCACATATCCCACAATGCTTTGTGGAAGAATTCTAGCGCTGCCACAGCCAGCAGTTCCACTTTAGCATTTGTGTTGCCAAAAATGTGTGTATCCATTGAAAACAGCTGCACACACTGTGAATATCAAATCTTAGCTAAAGCTGGAGTTTACTTCACCCTCATGTACGTGTTTGAGTCCACTAATGCATGTTTCTCAATTATCTCAAACCTAAGAAAATCAGCCTACAGTCTTCAATCAAATGCAGACCTCTGTATTGAGTCAAATTACAATCATACAGATTTTGTAACACCAGCAAATATTTGGTTGTTTTTCCCACTACTTAAGTGTGACAATGAAACTTTTGATTGACACCCTGGACACAAACTTGTCATTGTTCAGACCCCGAAATCAGTCTATTTCTGATTTTTTTTTGTTGCTATGGAAAAGGTAAATGTGTCACTTCCTGCAGCTTTATCTCAGATAACCGGTAACTCTTTGGGCTCTATTTTCGTGCGCGCCGGTGAGGCGGCGGAGGGCGGCGAGCCCCGCGCAGTTGTATTTTCGTCTGGCGGAGCCCAGCGTAAGGCCAATTTGGTATTTTCGTGGCATGAGCCGCACGGAGGCGAGCTGAGATCCGCCAAGCTGGGCGTGGTGGTGTGGCAGGGGGAGGTGTCGACAGAATCAGCAGGCGCAGTGACATTTTCGTGCTTGCCAACGGCGTGTAAAGTGCGCTGAAAGCTCGCCGATTCAAACCTGGTCAGCTTTCAGCGCAAGGCGGAACGCAGCTGGTCTAGTAGTATTTTGGTAGACCGGCGGCGTATCGACATACGTCACTGATGCCTCACCGGCAGGTTTCCACAGTGTCAGGCACATTTCAGTGCAATAAATAATCATCATCAACTATTAATCTGAGTCAGCACATACATTTAGATCTATATAGATATATTCTGATCTATATCTGATCTGATGAGCGCGTTTGGCACGCGTTTGGACAAACAACCTGACCGAATCAACGCTGAGTTTGCGGCACGTCTCCGGCGAGGCACCAAAATAGAGCCCGTAGTCTTTCAGTCAGTCCATCGACGAGCAGAAAGACATCTCTGAACGTTTCTGTTGGTATAAGATTGACTCGGCCTACATGCTCTAAAGAAAACACAGCTGCCTCTTTTCTACTGTTGCACATTCAATATTTCATGCATCCATCTGTTCACACCTTGCAACAATGAAAAGTGTCACCCGCAGCAAATTTGTCATGGCAGGGAAACCATCTCCTAATCCCGGTGAGAGCCGTCGGTGCTGACATTAAAGCGCTTCATCGAGCACTAAGCTGCCGCTGCGTGTTTGTGTCTTGGAAGAGATTTAAGCAGCTATTGTTTAGACTTCACAGAGAGACGGTGAGAATTTCTGATGAGGAGACAATCTGTCCTCAGGAAGATGTTTGTATCCTCCCAGAGCGGAGGGCGATACTGTAATCAGATGGAGTTTTAAATCATCAGACAAATCAGAAACCAAATGAGCAGCAGCCAAACTCAGAGCTTCCTCCTTGCCGCTGCTGCTCCAGGCCGTGTTGGCTCTCCTGGTTTATCTGGTGCTCAACCTTTCCACTGATCTGGCAACCCATCTGGCATGGCCGGCAGTGATTGGTGCATTCAGGGGGACAGATGGTGAGATGGTGGTCAGCTGTTTTGGGCTCTGCTTAAATCCACCATATTCTATGTCGGGGCTGCAGAGCTAAAGCTAAAGCTAAATCTGTTGTTGATCTTCCAGAGGGGCTCTGCTCTGCTGGGTTAAAAATACAGAGGGGACAAAATCAGGCACCTGTGCTCTGACTGTTGGCTCTTTCAGGTGTGAGGACTGTGCTCTGCTACATTAAAAAAAAAGTCAGTTATCTGCACTCTTTCATCCGAGACAGATATGACTGAACGTGGTCTTAAAGATTTGGTCATGTCAACTCAAAAATCTTAACAATATAAGACTCTTTAACTTTGATATGATACGAGTAAAAAAAAAAACAACAAAAACATGATGCGAACATATTTGGCACCTATAAATGGGATGTTTTTGTATTTTTCACACTTACCTGCACACATTCACTTGGCATGGCACTGTGGGGAGGATTTTCTCCTATATCAGGGTAAAGACTAGTTTTGCAATAGATTACACTTGGTCTTCTTCTGTCTGTTTAGTCCACCACCCATGGCGGGGCCCTCCTAATCCATAGGATGATGGAAAATTTATCACATATGTACCATGACAAGATGCCTCTAGCTTGAGGAGGTCTTTGTTTGTTTATGAACCCTGGACTGAACATGAAGACAACATGGCTACTGGAACAAATACCTGCATGACCCAAACCACTCTGTGAGGTAGTTCGTCTAAAAATAAGAATAGGCTAATGAGGGGCTGCTAAATTATGGTAAAAATTATTGTGATTATTTTGATTGATATTGATATCATTAAAAATGGTTACCCATGATTTGACTTCTGCATTACATTCATATACTCGAATTAAAGGCTCTTAATTCTTTCAAAAACACACTAAGTCCCACAATCACAAAACCGGATCATTGAGACTGATTTTATTGTATTTCCACCATTATGCGTTAGAGTGTAGACAATGATTTGAGCCTTTTTTTAAAGCTGTGGTACTGTCAGCACACTGTAGATTAAATGGTTATAAACCAGAGTTTTTTAATCCTTAATCAGACCTTGTACTTGATATTAGTTTGTTATTTACAGCAGAAAACAGTTGAACAGAATCAACCATGAAAGATATCGCCCAATCAAATCAACAACCTTCTGGCTGATGTAGTTTTGGTACAAAGGTTTTTCTTGCTGATGGCGAAAAGCAAAGTTTCTGTTTAGCTGATTGTGTATTAAGCAGAGTGTGTCCTGTCCTGTGTGTGTGTGTGTGTGTGTGTGTGTGTGTGTGTGTGTGTGTGTGTGTGTGTGTGTGGGCTGATGTAACTGTGCCAATGAAGCTGTAAAGGCAGTTTAATGTTGTGAAGGTTCCACCTGTCGGGATGGATTAACATGCTCTCACATTGCTCTCATGTCTGCAGCTTGGTGAAGACATGTCTCCACTTTGATGTGATGCAATTAAGGTTGTGAGAGCTACAGGATTACAGCGAGGAAGGTGATAAACAGGAAGTCTATCATGCTCTAAAACCGTGAGGCGAGCTTAAAGATCGCACCCAGACCCAACAGAGTGCTGCATCAAAACCCTACAAGATACAGGAGGACAGACATAATTAATAAAACTGAGTCCGTCTCACGTGTTTGTACAGTAAGACAGCATTAGTTCATTGATTCTTTGTCTTTCAGTCAGGATTTTTTGCTCTGAGATTTTGACTTTGCTATAAAAACCTTTAACAAGTATTGTACCAGGTAACGTTTCTAAAAGTGTACCGTAAGTAAAAAAAAAGGTGAAACTAGAGGGGCTTTCACACTGACGTCATATGGTCTGGACTTTCAGACTTTTCTGTTTGGTCTGAACCAAAATGATACGTGTGAAACCTCTTCTGGACCAAACAGCTGGACCTTGATCCAAGCAATAGAGGTGGTCTATGTCCGAACCAAATGTAACCATGGTCTGGTTCATGCCTGGGTGAAAGCTTTATTTTGAAAGGTTCAGACCTGCGTACCAAAGACAGGAAATGAGGCGAGGAGTACAAGTATCTGTTATTTTGTTGAATGGAGATAGTCCATAACAGGAAGTTTTATAATATTGTAGATAAAGTTATACCTCACTATTGACAGCTTATCTTTTCAAGAGTTTTACAACACATACTTTCTCTCCAGAGTCGGTGTTGCAGCGGCTCGCAGGATTGTATACTTTCTTCTCCTTTCCCGTCAGCCACAATAAAGTTGTCATCTAATGATGAAATTGGTTCGACAAACTCAGACCAGCCTCATGTACAGGTCTTCAAGTTATCGCTGTTGGTCGTAGAAAATCAACAATAATATGATGGTGGGAATGACTGACGGCCAAATGACTAATCAATGTAAACTACAGAGACACACAAAGCACGTAGTTGATGACGATATCATGTAGGTTCGTCATGTAAAGTTGGTTAGTCCGTTTTCAATAATGACATTGTGAAACTTAAACAGACTGAACCAAATGTAGACAATGTAACAAAAACACAGACCTTGATCTGGACCTTGTTCTGGACCTTGGTCCAAACTTTCAGGTGTGAAAACACCTTTAGTTTTACTCCTTGATTTTTAGACTTTTTGGCACTTTGAATGTTGATGTGACCCTGCAGATTTTCCTTAAGGACTTCAACAACTGCTCCTTTGTGATCAGGGTCTTCACTTTTATAATTAATATGATGGTTATTTAAATTCTGTGGTTGTTTTAAATGAAGTTGAGGAAATAGAAAAAACAGATACAGTTACACCATAAAAAACAAACCTGTCTGTGAACTTTTGATGATATTCTCACAAATCAAGAAACATCAACTGCTCTGAGGATTTGAAGGCTCAACATTCCTGCACCTACTGGACAACCAGGGACGGTCTGTATTTCAGTCTATGTGCAGTTTGTTGATCCAAGACCTGTGCTAACACATGCACAAAATGTATAGTGTCAAATCCTTTCATTCGAACTTTCCAGACTTTGTCCTGTCAGCCTCGAGTAAAACTCAAGAAATCAGCTGATGTGAGAGCACAGTGGGAAATGTTCAGGATGTGAGACCATGAAACTGTATTGTTGGACTTGTGCAAACTCAAAAGAGTGACATGCAGCATGAATAAAGCGTCTTGGGCTGAACAAGGACAGTAATGTGCTAATATGAATGTATTATAGCTGTTGGCACCAGATGATCTGGTGCTGTAATGAAGTCAGATCTATTGAACATTTTGAGTAGTTTTATGAATAAATAAAGAGTATAAAACTCTGTGGTTTCAGAGAGGTACAACTTTTTCAGACAGTGTTTAAGTACCTTTAGGTCTTTTATTGTAGAGGACATGAAAATCATCTCTCTTATATTGCCAGTTAGAAAGCAGATTTTTCTGTGATTCTACCTCTTTTGTCAGACAGGGAGGACTTCAAGCTTTGGCAGGTATGAACAAGCAAAACTGGGAACATTAGTGGCTTTTGAAAATTTCTCTGAAAAGTGCTGGAGAAACACATTTTATACTGATATTTTCAATCAGGTTTGAACACGAAGAAAAACAAACAAGGTAAACTCAAATCAATCAGTGAACAAATTGACCCCCTCTACATTGGAGCCCTGAGAAAGTGACAGTCTACTGAAGTTTTATCAGTCTGCTTTAGTTATCCTCCCAGACTCTGACATATTTAGATCCAGTCAGATCTGGCTGTTGGAACAAACTGACACATCTGTGCAGCCCATGTCTCTGCAGCAGTTCTGGCTGAGCTGTGGTTTGCAGCAGAGAGTCTCAGTGAAAGTCTTCAGTGTGATTTTTTTCCTATCTCCTCACTTCTCTTTGACTTGGCTTCTTTCCCAGAGCTCTGGATTTGAAGTGTTCCCATCCTGAGCATGACTCACACAGAGAAACCTTCAGTTTCCCTGAAACCTGACAGGTCTGATCTAATTTACGTTTCCTCTAACCACCCGAGGCAGAGTGATGTCAGCCTGGCCTCTAAGCTGAAAGGAGGACACGGATGTGTAAGGAAACACAGATGACCGAAGAGAGGAAGTCCTCCTCTGATACACCTGTAGACATCAGACAGGTGAAATCAAACCCCGGGAACAAGGATGGGCTCCTCAATGGTTATAGAGGAGAGAGAAGTCATCACAGTGTTCATAAAACGTGTCTGACAATGTTTAGTGGTTTTTCAGATTTGTAGAGTACAACTCCACAGAAACAGAATTAATGCAAGGGGTACTTTTCTAATGCAGACAGAGGCATCAAAACCACCTTTACACACTGTTCTGAGAAAATCAGATGATTTGAAAGACTATAAAACTGAACTGAGTTGAATTAGGATGAAAAATTGTATTCATGTTTGAATAAGGCCATTAACTCAAGACAGCTGCTCCTCTAATTCTGCAAAAGTTGTACTTTTAACATCTTGAAAAGTCATGAAACTTTGTGAGCAGAGAGAGATGATCAATTCACACTATGATTATTTTTGAACCAGGCTGTAAACACATCTATTTTTTTCCTGTAAAGATGTGATATTCAGTATGGGTGTGTATGTGTCTACTTTCAGAGGGAGCCTCTGGTGGACAGTTGAGGAATTGCAGTTAATTGTACCTTCACATTACTTTATTTTTTTGTTTATTTAAAGAAATCTGATAAACTCTAACCCTTTGACATGATATCATGCTGTACTCTGTGAGTTTATGTAATATGTATGCTGAGATTTAAGGGGAATGGCCATAGTCAAATTTAGCAAAAACACAGTTGGCTCCCTGGTAGGAAGACTGTTGCTGATTTCCTTGCAGTGAAGAACCATTTGACATACTGAAAGTAGTCCCTGTTTTCCATAAATGTGAAGTTAATCATTTCAGTTTTTCTATGTGGAGACTCTGTGGGCGTCTGGCGGCCCACATGTGTACTTTATTTTCCTGCCCACGCCGTGTTGCCGTGTGAAGGAGATGAAATAATCCTCGGCATCGCTGCCTTTATGACTCACTTAGCTGCCGAGAGCTTCAGCACCCTCTCAAATTTGATTCATTTGTTGCTCAGTTTTGATGTGACACATTTGGCCTGGCACCAGAAATGAACATATTATTGATATTGTACGTTTACACTCTGCTGTGTTTAAGGTGAAGCATGGAGCTTGTTAAAGGAAACGGAGGGTTTATGGCAGGCAATGTTGACCTACTCGTTCCTCTTTTCTGTAACAGAGCTCACCTCTGTTCCTCTTCTCTACCTGCCAGGTGAAAATCTGCATAAACATCCATGAAGGAAATGTATGATAATGGTTTCAGTATAAAGGATCAGACTCAGTTAGCAGATTATGACTAACTCATCGAGTTCAGCCAGAAACTATTCTCAGCTCAGCGTCTGCAGCTCTGCTCTCCTTTCACACTCACAAATCTGTTTCCACAGACTGCTGACCTTTGGCCTTTTGTTTAGTTCTCTTTAATTTTCTTTTGATTGTGCAGATTTTCTCAGGAGGGTTTGTGGCACAAGTCTTGAAACTTTGATGTTTGAACGATCACCAGATTGCCTTTAGCTGCACTGTTCAGACTTTATCTTCCACTCCAAGTCAGAACTGTTGCATCTGTTCATGCAGTCATGGCAAAATCTGAGGTGTGTTGATAGGTAAATTTGTGTTGGGTTGTTTCTTCACTCTTTGTCTAATTAATTTCATATGGAAGAGAAAATAAAGAGGCATTGGGAGGAGCCAGCTGAGATGGTTCAGGCATTTAATAAGGACGCCTCCCTTTGAAAATGCTTACTGGGAAGTGATCCAGGGTAGACCCCGACACATTGGGATCCCAGGGATGGATGCATGGATGAATGGAAAGGTGGTTTTGATATTGTGGACAGTCTGTTATTGTAAGACACATGGAAGAGTTTGAAGTCTAATTGTTTGAACCATCAGTGTCAGACAGTCTGTAGTAGTGCTGGGCGATAGGACGATAGATATCGTGGGCACGATAGAAAATGTCTATCGTGCCATTTTTATTTTTATCGTTTCGGGCGATAGGCTGTATTTTATCCATAGGGCTCGTGCCATCAGATGATTCATAGTAACAACAACAATAATTGCACATTCAGTAAGTGTATTTGGTGTCAAACGGGAAAGAAAACAATATTTTCTTACAAAGAAAAGGATGCGTTAACATGTAGGCTCGCATTTCTCTTTCGATTTTACAACATGACGCCGCTTTACGTGCCCTCTTCGTGTCAAGCGTCTCCCGCCGTTGCGGGTTACCTGGGTTACACACGTGAGGAAATCATTGTAAGCAGTGCTTAATTTGTGCCGGGGCAAGTCGGAGCGCGCTCCGGGACCTCTTTTGATCGGATCCGGGACCTATTTCAGCCGCTCCGGCACCTGTTACATCTGCTCCGGGACCTTCCCTGTAGAGGATGACGTTTGTCGGGAATTCCCGTGGGTCACGTGATTCCCGCGGGAATCCCACGGGATGGGAGTCGTTTTTTTTATTAATCCCTTGATCGGGACGGGACGGGATAAAAAGCAACGGGAGTGGGCAGGAGCGGGAACAACATTAATAGATGATAATTTTCAGCCGTGTTTAACAACCAGATGAACAGGTGCGTCCATTTTTGTAGTCATGTCTCAGTGAGAGCCAACACTCTTGAGCGCGCTAGCAACACAAAAGAACTACAACAGTGGTTTGACTTCCTGTCAGCTGGGAGCGCGGCTGCGCATTTCTACCCTTCGAGCCAGGGGCGGGGAAACGTAATTTTGTGACATTCTGTAGTTTTTCAATCATTTCTGGAGTCGTGGCGAATCAAATCACCTTACCTGTCTGCCCCTGATAGGCGAATAAAGCGCTCGGATTCATGCTCGGGTCTTGCTACGTGCTTCAAGAGTAAAGTAAACAATGATGGAGGCAGAGAGCAGCTTTGGAGGAGAAACATCCAGCAGTGTGAACAACCTCTTCAAAAGAGCCCCATAGACCTACCTTTTTAATAAAGCCTGTGGTTAGCTTTCCTCTATGCTTAATGCTTTTACTACCTTGCCTCTTACATTGCAACTCTATATTCTTAATTTTTTTTATTCGTTTATGCCTTTTTTATGCCAATCTGTGACTGTCATTCTATTGCTTTTTTTATTGTTGCTGCTCTTTTTTTACTGTGTACTGTAGCACTTTGAGATTTTTTGTAAATGTAAAGTGCATTACAAATTAAATTTATTATTATTATTATTATGGAGTGCTTTGACTCACACTATCGGCGTTTTCTGTGAGTGTTGCATAACTTTGGGTGAGCACAGACATGAATGCACTTCAGCCACGTATTTATTTATTCATTTTTCTAGTTTTAAGCGCTGGTCTTGTACTGGGACTGTACTAGGGCAGCTGTATACGCTTTAATTTTTCATAGAACTGAAAGCATACCATAGCTATATCGTGATATATATCGTTATCGTGATATAAAATGATCCATATCGTGATATACATTTTTTTCCATATCGCCCAGCACTAGTCTGTAGTATAAAATCTGTGGACCATGACAGCTCTCTGTCCCAACAACATTAATGTAGCTAATATCTGCATTAAAGCTACAGTGGTTCTAGGCAGGAACGCTCCCTTGCTCACCCCTTGTATCAGAGGGTTCCTGCTTAATGTTTCCTTAACGTCTAATGCTAATAACCCCATGCAGAATAAATGATATTTGGTCCCATACTGCTGAAAGAAAGAGTTAAAGCAAGCTTGCATAAACCATAAAAGAGGTCCATGCCATCTCTATAATCATGAGTTTTGCAGAACTCTGCATTATCACAGTCCTCGTCACCTCTGGGGTTGAAGCCGTGAAATGCCTGAGTCTGCTTTTCCTGAGCATTGAAGTGGTGAAAGTGCTTTTCTCGGGGTTACAAATGTCCTGATGGAGCTGATTAGAGTCCTGAGAGCACTGCATTAGACCTCAGTGCAGTCTGACACACTCTGATGAGTGTGTGTGTGTGTGTGTGTGTGTGTGTGTGTGTGTGTGTGTGTGTGTGTGTGTGTGTGTGTGTGTGTGCGTGCGTGTTACAGGATAAAAGGTGACGGTATTGATGAGGAGGGAGACTCCATGAGTACCTGGGTCAGCTATTCAGGATCTAGAGGTTGTAACATAATCTCTGCACACACACACACACACACACACACACACACACACACACACACTGCTTATACTATCACATATTAATGTCCCTCATGAATGTCCAGGCCCCACAGTCCATTTACTACCCATAATCCACCTCCCTTACAGTAGACCACTTGCCCTTCACACTCATCTACAGCAGCTCTCTGACACCCGAGCTCTCTGTCAGGTTAGCTTGCTGCTCGCCAGGGGGATGAAGAGGTTTCATTTGCACTAAATCCAATTCCACTTGACACAGACAGGATGAGTTATTCAGGGTCGCGGGAGGCCGAGGGTTTGAGTACACACTGTTGGCAATGACCTCAGAGGTCGTTTATCAGGATCTCAATGACCGCTGTGCAAGTGAGAGCTGCTCCCAACAAAAGCTCATTGTCGGAGGGGAGCTGCTGTCATGTCATGGCGGTATATTTCTGACTCAGGAACTCCCCGGGGAGGACGTCGGTAATGTAGCTGAGGCTGAGAAAACTATCTTTAGCTGTGAAACTTTCTGAGATAGCTTCCTGCTCAGATCAAGTTTCATCTCTTTGTTTGATCCAAAGACTGAATATAAAGATTGACTACAGAGCAGATCCCTGAGAGTGTAGCCAAAAGAGTTAGAGGTACTCCTGCTGATTGGCTGAAGTTAGGGACACAAATGGCCCCCTTCCTATTGACGGACAGGACACAGGTCAATCTGAAGTCCTCTCAATGCAATCTCTCATTGAAACACACAGAGAAACTGATCCATCTATCAACACGGCCACTGTCACAGATACACAGAAAACCTTCAATAACGCAAGATGGATTTTTATTTGTTCACCACCACTGTATTTTTCTGCCATAAACTACTGTATTTTTTCATATTGCGTAGATACTATAGAGACAGTATTTCAATGTTTTCTTTTTTTCAGCAGATCTTGCAGCCCTATTCCCAGTTTGGTTGGAGAGCACAAATGTTGGATTGGAGGTTAATGACTCACAGAAGTGAAAGTAAGAAACAGTGAGACAGGCCTGTCAAAGAAACCATAATCAGTCATTTATTGACATTGATATCAAGATTACCCATGAATTTACTCAATTTAAAACCTTTTTTCAAAACTAAAAACTCAGATATTTTGAAAAAACAGTAAGTGGGAAAAAAATTTAAATGTTTAGCTCGCCCTTTTTTTTTTTTAATAAATCATTTGTCTATGTAACTGGATAATATGAAAAGTCACATGTATGACTACGACAATAATAATAATGCATCACATTTCATAAAGCACTTTATCAGAGATCCTCAAAGTGCTTTACATTGGATACATCATTCATTCATTCACACACCCTGGTGGTGGTAAACTACCTTAGTAGTCAAAGCTGCCCTGGGGCAGACTGACAAAAACATGGCTGCCATTTTGCGCCTATGGCCTCTCCGACCACCACCACACATCACCCACATTCAAACACCAGTGGAGGACACACACACTGGGAACAGGGTGGGTTAAGTGTCTTGCCCAAGGACACAATGGACAGACTCTGAATAGGGGGAGATTAAAGCACCAACCTTGTGGTTATTGGACAACCGCTCTACCTCCTGAGCTACTGCCACCCCATGACTCTCAGTGTTTGGCCTAACAGTGGTTAACTTGTTAGGATTCTGTCCCTTGGCTTTTCAGACACACACACCTGGCCTCCTCCTACTCCTCTCCCTGCTCTTTTCTCTCCTCATTCTGCTCCTCTCCTCTTAAAACAATACAAGATTCAACACAGTTCAGGCTTTGTGTTGTTGGACAGAGAAAGATGCAAACCATCACACACTCCTCTACCTACTGTAACAACTGTTGATGTGTTATTTTTTTACCTTTATTACCTTTTCTCTGAATTGATGTTGGTCGATGTTTGTCAAACATTTACTAAAATGATTCCTGTCAGATGACTTAAAGAAAATAATGTTGTTAAATGTGTAAAAGAACTTCCCATTCTTTAGTCATCAACTGCACACACACACACACACACACACACACACACACACACACACACACACACACACACACACACACACACACACACATCGTATACCCCAAAGACACTATGAGATGAAAATGAGACATAATCAGGGCAGGAGGGGAGAAGGCAGGAAAGGGTGGGGGAAAGTAGGCCATAAGCAGCACAGAGGACACACACGCGCATGCACATGCACTCACACTCACACACAAAGTTGAAATGGTGAGTTATTAGTGTGTTTGTTAATTAATATTTGTGTGTATCTGCAGCTCTGGGGATGATCTCTGCCACTTCTGAGGCTGTGCTGCTGCTGCTGCTGCTGTGATGAATTATTCACTCATAAAAGTGTGTGTGTGTGTGTGTGTGTGTGTGTGTGTGTGTGTGTGTGTGTGTGTGTGTGTGTGTGTGTGTGTCCCTGTGGCCACCTCTGCCTGTCTCAGGGGTGTGAGTAGCCTCAGATGTGTGTGTTTGATTGATGGTTCTGCCCGGTTGAATGTAGGCTAACGGGACAACTGGCGCTGCACGGTCACAGAGAGGTGTATTCTGGGAGTTTCTGGCTGAGTGGCTTAGACAGAGGAAACTCCTGCTGCTGTGCTCTGAGGATCGGCCTGTTGATTGTGATTCAGAGAGCTTTCAGACTCGTTGGTGGAGGAAACTTCTCTGTGTTGAGGAGTTTGTTGCTTTTGTTTTGAAACAGATTTTACAGTAAAGGTCCCTTAAACACTGATAAGGTAAACAAAAGAGACTGTGGGGGTCTTATGGCCTGGTGTGAGTGACAGTGTCTTGAGTGTTCCATTTGAGTTCCACAGAGGAAGATGATAATAATCTGGAAGAGCTGCAGGCTTGCTTTAGTTTGTGCATCAGTTTGTGGCTCTGCAGGTGAATTGAGCTGATTTGAGGAGTGAAGTTGGGCTTCCCTGAGGTTTGATTATAAGCTGATTTTTATTTGATTTAAATTAATTTTACATTTTCTTCTCCTTGTGTTACCAATTTACTTTACTTTCATAAGTTCAGTCCCCCTTTAATCAAAACTCTCCATGGCCAAAGCAGTAAAACATGCAAAACTCTAACTCAAGGACCACCACCTCCACAGTCTTCACCTGGTGTCATTCATACAGTTCTTCTCAGTCGATCACCAGCAAAACACACACAAACAAAACGACTTGCTGTTTGTTGGAATAAGCCTACAGTTTGTTGTTGTTGTTGTTGTTCTCCTTGGAGACTTGGCCCTTCTGCTTATTTGCAGACCTCATCTTTGAAGGCCATCTCTCCCTCCGTCTAAGTCCCACTCCGATCCCGATCACTTTTTTTTTTTTGTTTGTTTACTACTGAAGTGTTCTCAGTGGCCTTTAAACTGTGATTATAAGGTTTTTAGCCAAAATCACATTGCCTGTGTCATTTTCAAGTGCTTTTCTTCTGCAGAGCTCCAGTAGCTCATTAGCAATTCACCTCTGAGTCATGGGCGGAGACAGCGCTGCTCTGCACACTCCTCTTCATGCTAGCTTGTAGCCTAACATTGCTGGTGTAGTAGAAGTAGCAGGTGACATAGGAGCTATTCAGCTCTCAGACACCAATGTCTTTAGGGGACATGATGAAAGTTAATATCATAATTAGCTTTTTTATGAACATTGCAATCCGCTAACGCATACGCTAGTACCGCAATCGTCCTCTCTATTTCTCAGTCTGGCCTGCATAGCGGGGCTTCATCTGACAGCCTCTCATTGGGCACAGCCTCTGTCTTAGCTCTTCATTTAGACTGTATTTGTTTGTTATTGTGGCATCCTCACTAAAACATGCTCAGACCTTCACAGGCTGTTGTATTACTGTGTTAAATCACAGAAACCTGCTACACTCAGTGAAATTAAGCCCAGCTCCTCTCCCTCCTCCTCCTCCTCCTCCTCCTCTTCTTTTTCAGTGGTAATTTTTTACACTTTGGGGATTATGGATATCAGTTAGCAGCCTGTCAGTGCAGCCGGCTGCAGAAACATGCCAACCTCTCCTCACACATATTAAAGCTCAGCCCAGATGAGCTGATGAAACCAGCAGCAACGTCTTGTTTACCAAAGACCCTCAGCTGTCTCTGAATGATTCAGCCGACATGGTGTGGAGAGGGGAGAAAACATGAAAACATGCAGGAATCAAGTTTTTGTTAGAAAAGAGAGTAAGAAAAGAGGGAAATATGTTTGTGCAGTTTCTAAAGTGATGGAATAAACACTGAGAGTGGCAGAGCCACCTCTCCAGTCACCTGCTAACAGGCTGCCCATTAAACAGATGGAGTCTGTAACTACAGCAAAACCCTTTTAAAAACAGAAAACTTATTTTTGTACAAATGGATTCATGTCAATGCCAGACAGCAGATGTAACAGATACATGATAAATGAACAACCATGGGTGCAACAGCAGCACAAAAAAGGCTCCACCAATGCAGTCTGTGTTATAATCCGCAGAGTCCATCTACTCATGCACTCAGGTTTGTGAGTTTTCAGTGAAGACACTCAGATAAGTTCACCTGAACAATGGCTTTTTTCAGATCCAGGTTCAGTAATAGAATGGTTACAAATAAGGTACATTAAAAATAAAACACAGCGTGTGTTAATGGTTTGTTTTGATATGATTGCGCAGCAGTATTCATTTAAAGAGACAATGGTTAGTGTCTATAAACCTTCATTTCTATTGACCCAATAAGGCAGTCACTGAATAAAAAAGCAGCAACATAAAATTCAATTTAATTTGGACTCAGACACTTTCTCTCATAGACTGTTTATAAAATGGACACCAATCTGCCTCGTCGCTGGGTGAAGCCACCGCGAGATCCGCACCGTCTGGTGACAGGCTGCAGTATAGGTCATAAATCCCGCCTTCTCCAGCAATCGCTATGGAGCTGTGGACAAACTTTAGAAATTAATTACACAGAATATCAATTTTTCTCCCCCCTGCTTGTGATGTTGACATGTAGTTATTGTAAAACTGGTTTGTGCTCAAGTCCTCTTTTTTCTGTGAAGCTCTGTTTTTAAAAGTAACTAGGGGGTTCATGTTTTCCATGATTGACACTTGATACAGCCTATGGGCGTACGAAGATTGTGTAGCTCACCCGGGGGATACGCCATTTCAGCTGAGTGTCATCACAGCGACTCTCAGTGACTCTTCCTCCGAATGCGTACAACACTACACTACCGCGCAAGTGGTGGTTCCAGGAAGTGAAGAAAATCCTGGAAATACTGAGAGCAATTCTGTTTCAAATTTGTATAATGATGGAAGGCGGAGCCAAGCTGTCCAAAGTATATACAGTCTATGCTTTCTCTGCTTTGGACATGTTTTCATCAAATATCAAACTGGTGCATGTCACATTAAAGCTGCTGTGAGGAACCTTTGGTTTGGGTTGATTGTGGCCCCATAAGAAGATAAAAAGGCTGTTTCTTCACCCTGCTGTCAATCATCTGGTTTGACTCCTCCCCCTTTCAGCTGTTTCAAGTATTAAACATAACAGCAGAATTGATCAGCCCTGTTGCTGATTTTATTTTTGGTTCAGAGGGTCATAAGGGGGCATTCTTATCAGTTTCAGTCTGTTTCTCAACCAGATCAAAACTCCTTCTAGTGGCCTTATCATTGACCCCCCATCTCCAAATTTTGGGTGCTGTGTTTGCCATGAAACAATCTGAAGAATTAATGACAAACTGTGAGAACTTGTGTTGGCCTTTGGATGCATTGATTGTTTAGTTAATGAAAGAAGCTGATTTTTTTTTTCTGTGTTTTTGTGTGTATCAGTGTGTGATGGTGCTAATAGGGATCCTAATAAAGAAAAGAAAAGAAACGACAGTCGCTAATAAAAACATTGCATATGATAAGCACTGTGCATAAAAAAATACAGCTAAATGTGAAACTGTCTGGATAGATTCTGCACATAATGACTAAAAAAGAGCAGAAATCATATCAGACAGTCTGATCCTGATCCTGTATGAGATAAGGTGTTAAAGTTTCTGAAAATCTGTGAGTCACCAGGACCACAAATCACACATCCTACCAGGACCTTTCAGCTCCACAGAACCAGGAAATAATCGGTGATCAATGTTGGAGTGCAGATGAATACAAGAGAGTCTAAAACCAGCAGGCTGAGAGGAAAGACTCAAAGAGTGATTTTTACGATTTATTTATCTCCTCGATCTTTGTTTTTACTCTCAGTGCAGAATACACTCCAGTGTGTAGAAAGAACAATTTCTAACACACTGTAAAAATCAAAATCAAAACCCTGAGCAGTGAGCAGTGAGAAAGAGAAGAGTCTGAAGAGATCCTGAGGGAGAGCGTGAGACATGCCAAGATGATTGGCCCACGGGCCGTGGGGAAAAAATCACTACAACACGACTTCGGCAAGCCCACAGCGCACAGCCTTGTCTATTCAAAACCCATGAATCAGCAGAACACACACACACACAGAGAGCTAAGGGCTGATGAGACAGACAGACTGCATGCTCAGCTGTCTGTGTCAGGGCTTTACGTTCTGCAGCAGAGAGATGAAACACAAAGGATGGAGCTGCCGACATGAACGTGGACAGCTGCTTCATTTTCCCTGCTTTTTTTTTATTTCCCTTACACATATTTACTCTATTCTTTGCAGATATCCAACTGAAGTATACTTGATAATAACTGGAACCCTCATAAATTCATATGTAACAGAGTCTCAGAGTTGAAAAGAGAGTGACTGCGGTGCACAAGTTTTCATCCCAGATTAATCTCTTCTTTGAATTCAAAGACAGTCTGATAATAATAATGTCATGATTTTTAGCTCAGTAACACCTGAGATGTTGAACAAAGGCAGGTTCACTCAGGAGTTGAGTTTTCAGTTATTGTCAAGCAGAATTTGCAAGGTTTGAAAACTACTGAGGAAAAAATCAGGAGAATTACTCGCATTTGTAACCACTGTTTCAACTGGAAAAAACTGCTGACTACATAGTGTCCGACCTTTAGACAGCTGGAGCATAACCAGACTCAAGCAGACCATCATTTGTCACTACATTGGGTTTAGAGAGGGTCAGATGAGATGGAGAAAAAGAGAGATGGACAGAGGAGAGACACAAGCACATAGATGAAGCAGCTGGACAGCAGACAGATCCACAGCAGCAGGACGTCTGGAGCAGTGATCCAGAGAAACCCACAGGATGATGGAGCTCAAGAACTCCCAGAAAAGACTGAGTATTAGTGACTCCAGCGGGACATGATTCAGAGTTAATGACACAGACAGAAAGGGGATGGAGAAGGAGAGAAAAGTGCTCAATGTCCGCCAGCACTCTAAACCTATAGCAGCATAACTAAGAGCTGGTCCAGGTCTGAAGCAGCTCAAACTGTAAGCTTCATGAAAAAGGAACATTTAAAGCCTAAAGTGTTGACTCTGAAATATCCATGAGCGTTTACCCTCCATATGGCCATGACATTCACTAAAATCCGATAGATTTCCTCCAGTAGAAGAGCTTGAGTCAGCAACTGACTAACATGCTCTCCTCACTTTCTTCTTTCCTCTCTGCAGGGTGCCAGAGGAAGTGATGTTGGCAGGAGAGGAGGAGCGGGATGGTCAGGCAGCGGTGCCTGTGTACGTGTATGAATCAAAGGTCCACTGTGCCAATGTGCTGCTGAGCCTGGAGGAGCAGCGGCGGCAGGGCATCCTGTGCGATGTGACCGTGCTGGTGGAGGGCAGGGAGGTGCGTGCTCACAGGGCTGTCCTCGCTGCAAGCAGCCGTTACTTTCTGCAGGCTCTGCTGGGACACAGCGGGTCAACAAGTGAAGCAGAACCCATCATTAACCTGCCAGACAAGGTAATGGGAACACAGAACACACTGGGGAATGACTACTTTAGAAATAGATCTGGGACGAAACTTTAAACTATGATGTAAGTCCAAATATAAGTCTCTGGCCTGCATTAACACCTGATCATGATACAATACAACAAACACATGGCTGTACATTAACATGTAAGCTGTGGAGACTACAAGAAACTTGGTCTCAGAGTCAGCCCAATAGACAACCACTGAGAGAGCCTGACTGAGGTGGACTATTGTTTGGATGAGAATCAAGTAAAGTGTCCAAATGAGAAACAGCTCCAACTAGTTAGAACCATCCACATTATTCATGTATCTGCTGAATGGTTATCGAGGCCTTTCACTGAGATTTACTTGCTTTGCAAACAGTGATGAGGGGGATTCAGCACAAATGTTGAATAGAAGAGGAAACAGCCACCTTACTGTAAAATCTACTCACTTTGTGGGACCAGCTCCACTCTCCACTGATTAACTTTGTGTTTCTGTTACAGGAGCTTTCTTCCATCACTGTGAAGCTCTGAGTGTTTTCAGGGAGTGTTCAGTTCTAATCAGTTAAAAACAAAAGTCATCTGTGATAACTTGTGTTTAAAGTTTATGCATCATCTCCACATTGCACACCTGTTCCTCACAAAGTTCAAACAAAAGGTGAGTGTGTCCTCTGATTGGAGGAGAGATGTTAGATCTGATTTGGGCAGCCGTGGCTCATTGGTGGAGTTGATCATTTCCCTGGGTTCGATCCCAGGTCCCACTGTGAATGGGGTTGGTTAAAGCTTGTATGGGTTCCACACATAGCAGCCTCTGCCATCAGTGTGTGAAAGTGACATGTGATGTAAACATTGACAGACGACTACAGAAAGAGCTACATAAGCACACACAGTCCATTTATCATCCTCAATGATAGCATCTCACACCAATGCTATGCAGACAATACTCAGCTCTTCGTGTTACTCTCATTATAGACATAGGGCTGCACGATTAATTGATTTTAAATCATAATGGTTTATTTGATTATGACGATGTTGAAAAAATTAAAATCCTCAAATCGATTTTCCTCTCTATCATGTTTTGCACCTCCAGGCCACCATGGGCTCCCCCTTCCTGCGGGAGTGCTCCCCAGTTCCCACACACACCAAACAAGTCAGTCCTGTGGCTTTGGTACAGCTTCGCAGCATGAGATGAAGCGCAAACCACTGCCTGCTGTAAAGTCTGTCTGAAGCAGTGGCGACTGCTGGTCTTTCAAGGAGGGGAAGCTCATTTTTCTGGCCTACATCATAATTGTGTTTGTTTATTAGTATGTTACAGAACAGGGTCACCAAACACAACGGCAGTCGTTTTTAACAAAGACAAAAGTCGCTGAGGATCGGTAAAGTCTCCGGAGCAGTTAAGAACAACGGAATGAATAACTTGGAAAATGCTCTGGTAGATGTTTTATTCTTAAAGATCGCTGATTCGCTTGTTTAGCTGTCAATCAAAAAAGGATTTCGCCTAAGACAGCTCATCCAATCATGGATGCAGAAGCTCAGCGTCCGCCAGAAAGTTGGGACTGCCCTCTCGTCATAGAACTCCGGAGACGCTGAGTGTCCGATGGGCGGGACAAAGCCCAGCATTTATCCAATGAGCGTCTAGTTTCGCTGCTGGAACAACCCACTTTGAGCTTCCACATTGAAGTCAGCAGACGCTGATCGTCCGGTTGTGTGAAGCGCTGAGGCGCTGCGAGGATGAATGAGAACGAAGTTATGCCGGTTACCTGGGATTATCAGCTTCTTATCACAGTGTGATAAGAAGCTGATTCTGAACAAAAGATGAAGGCTTTCTAGCGCGTATTTAGTTAATGAAATGTACACACAGCAGTACGTATTTCACCACTTTTTCTTTTTTTGGGGGGGTGACATTTTAAGGGAAGCTGAGCTTCTCTTGCAGTCTTAAGGTCCTTACACACCAGTGAATTTGCGGAGCGAAGCGAAAAAGCGAGACGAAAATGCGAAAATATTCGCCGGTCCGAAAAATCGCTTTCGCCTATGCACACCGGGCGCGAAGCGAATATACGTATAAATTTCGCAAAGCGAATTAATAAAGTCGCTTTGTGGCACGGAGGAGAGGAGATGCGGGGTGGTCCTGTACCGCATTTACCAGCCTCTCTCCATCGTTGCTCTTGGTGCCAGTGGCGGTGTGTGTCGTGTGAACGGCATTATGAGCGAGGGAGAAAGAGGAGGAAAAGCTGTGAGAGACGCCGCAGCAGCCAGGAGAGGTGAGGGCTGAGCAGTGATCCTTCAAGTTTTCTGGTCATTCTGTTGGCCCTTTAGCTGCAGATCATCGGTATGTCAAACAGCTAAGAGGGAGAATCAGGCATGATGAGGCGGTCACCCTGTGAAGTGTGCATGACATCTGTCTCCTAAGGAAGACAAGAGAGTGTCATCTTGTGAGAAAACTACTTCATTAGTAATTAGAAAGAGTTTTGGATGCACCTCAGCTGCCTTTCTCTGCCTTTTCATAATCTCAAACTTCTCCCTCTCCTCCAGCCGTATGGGTCTGTGACATTATCAACAACATGACTTTTGATTGGCCAGAGGTCTAGCAGGTCCAGATATTCACCTCCGAATATCCTAAAAATTCGACACAAGAGCGAAAAAATAAGAGACGCTTTTCGCCCCGCGGAAAAATCGCCGCTGGTGTGGAAGCCTGCATTGACTTTATGCTGTTTTAAAAAAAGGCAAATAATTCGCTTGGCGAATTCTCGCCTGGTGTGTAAGGACCTTTAGAGCAATCGCCACTGGTCTGAAGGTGGTATCAACCCACCCACACGAAAACAAATTCAGGAGTAGACGCACCTACTGGCTTGGCATAAGCACTACGTTGTCTTTTCAGTGGTTTCATTCTGAGAGATGATGGAAAAACTTTTTATTTTGAAAGTGAGGTTTGGGGAAGTAATCACTGAATAAAAAATTTGAATCAAAAATCGAGTTTTCAGAGAAAAAAATCGGCATTTTATTTTTAGCCCAAATTGTGCAGCCCTAATTAGACAACACATCTGTCTCAGCTGGTCTCCATGCCTAAATGCAGATATCCCTAAACAGGCAAAAGTAAGTTACCTCCAATTAGACTGGGCCCAGTTTCACCTCAGCCAGACCTTTTATACAATCCAAAATTCCACTCAAGCATGGACCAACAAAAGCCTGCTCAAAACCTGCAGCTCCTGGTACAGGCTCTTCTGTAACACAGGCTACATTCCAGAGTGCCATTTAACCCCTTGGCAGTCAGTGATATTGATAGTACAGAATTAATCATGATGGTGTCCATGACGTTTTTGATGTTGTTGATGAAAAAAATCATTCAGTTCGATTCCTCTCCTTCTGCAGCTAGTGAGTCTATGTCACAAACACTACCAACACTCTGGATGAGAGCACCCGCTGCTTAAATTTGTAAACCGGCTGGGTCCTGTTCTTGCAGGGTCACTAACTCTCACCTTCAGTTTACAGGGCTGATAAAAATACCTGATCTGAGAAGGACAGAAGGATAACCTGTGGACAGTCGGCTGAAAAAGAGCAGAAGACATAAAATGTCCTACAGTTCACTTGTTTAGTCTGAAAAAAAAAACCTCAGGGAAAAAAATGACAACCCTAGCTTGCCCTTTGTGAGATAGATAAGGATAAAGAGGGAGATGTAAACCACAGAGCTGACAAAAATGGATCTGTTTGTGGAAACTGGAGGGGTATGAATATTTATGTGGTTACCTGGTTGTTTGTTGCTGCTTCCTTTCACCCTCGGAGCCGATCAGAGAGCAGCTCCTGATCCCAACAGCTGACATTACCATACAACGTCCCAGATGTGTCATATTGATTCATGTGTCTGTGTGGCACCATATCATACAGTAATCACTCCTACAGGCCTCAGCACGCTGGACTCCTTCACCTAATGACTGTGAGCTTTATTTCTGCCATCCTTCCTCCTGTCTCTTCTATCACTGATGTCTAAGGAGCTCAGGGCTCTTCAAAAGCTGGGCAGTTAACAGACACCACTGTTACACTGTCACTCTTAGGACCCAAGACATTATCATCATTGATCCATGACATGTGCACATTTATAAAATGAGGTAAACCTGGTCAAAACATCAAGTGGAGTAAAGAGGTCACACCTGCAAACAGAAACACATCAGAGAGCTGAAAATAAGAGGTCAGTCAGGATCTTGCTTGTGGTCCTTCTGGCCCCTCTTCTGTCTCCACAAAGACATGTTTCTGCACAGGAGGCTGCAGCTGCTGACGCTGCTGAAAATCAGCTTACATGCATGCACACATACAGTTTCATGTACACACACTATATAAGGCTGTGTAAACACATTCAGACACACACAGGCAAACAGACACACTTGGTAGCCATGTTGCCAGGAGAAAGAAAGAGGAAGCAGAAAGAAAGAAGGAAGGAGTGAAACGAAGGAGTGGAGAAAAGCTGAGTAATTCATCAGTGGAGAAATAACTGAGTGTGATCAAAAAGGATTTTTAGTCTGGGTAAATTCAATCAGTTTGTATCACTGACTGATCTTCCCACCGTGTGGAAGGAAATAAACCTCTGGAGTAGGTGAAGGAAGCTGCGGAAGTGCAAAAGAGTGTATCTTCTTGAGTGTCCACTCAAGTAAGTCTCTCAAACTGAAACTGCGGCTTGAACAAAGAGGTTTATTTTTCTGCAAAAGACATGGTAGCACTACCTGACACACATCTGCACACAGGGTTAGTTCTTTGCGAATGTTTTGGGTCGGTTGGTAGATTCTGGTTTTCTGGACTTTTCTACTTTCCTGTCTTTACAATGTCCCATGTTACTAAAAGAAAATGCAAAATAATCTCTGACAAAAGAGTAACACAACCTCCTCAGCCAAACACATTAGTGTTGTACATCAAATGTGCAGAACTTAATGTAGTGTAATAAAAAGGTTCTGGATACTTTTGGTTAAAGGTGGGGTAGGCTGGATCTGAGGAAGTGCCAGTTTTTGGGAGAAATCTTGAATGTCAGCACTACCCCTCCCATCTTCGACCCCATCTTTAAAAAGCACCTCATGTCAAATAACCTGTACCCCAGTCCACCCTGGAGAGCTGATGCCCCACAGTCTTGATAGTAAACTGTTGACTTCTCCTAAACTGACCGAAGCTTCTTCTCTTCTGTCCTCTGCAGGTGACGGCCAAAGGCTTCGCTCCTCTTCTCCAGTTTGCCTACACTGCCAAACTTGTTTTAAGTCGGGAAAACATCCATGAGGTCATCCTGTGCGCGGAGTTCCTGGGTGTCCACAACTTGGAGGACTCCTGTTTCCGCTTCCTCCAAGCCCAGCTACAGGATGACCATGCCAGTAATGGAAAAGTGGCATATGGCGACGACAACACCGCAGAGGATGTTGTTTGCTCTGAGGCGACATCCCAGGATGAGTCATCAGAGACAAGGCAGCAGACCAATCATGTAGCTTCCCTTCCCGCTGACCTTTCTCAGTGTCCGAAATACAGGAAGTATCAGTACCAGACCTGTGAGAATAAGCACAACAGAGAAAAGCATGATGATGAAGTAATTTTGGTCAATCATACCTCAGTCAGCCCTGTGAGCTCCCAGCTCACCAACAGCAATGCTGCCACCGCTTCACAAACTCTCCTGTCCCCATCACATATCAAAGAGGAGCCATTTGTGTTTGAGGAGGAAAAAGAGAGGAGCGGCTGCAACCCTGAGATGTGCACTGAGGAGGTGCTGGAGATGGAGTTGGAGGTGGAGGGAGTTCCAGTAGCACCTGAGCACTCTCCGGGCAGAGGGTCACCCTCCTCCTGCCTGCGCTCATACCTCCAAAGAGGTGGGCTGGACCTGAGCTGTGTGCCAAGCAGCACCATCCAGCAGCTGCTAAGCAACAGACTGTCCCTCAACCACTACAGGGAGCTGGTCAAAGACAAGCAAAGGGACAAGACGGAGGCAGACCTCAAGCTTGGTGTCATGGATGTGAAGAGGATGGAGAGGCCAGTCTCTAAAGCCTCCTCTTCCAAGTATGAAGGTGAACTCGACCGACGCAGCGTCATTTTCTCCTCAGCCGCTGGCGAGCAACAGATGTTGACCCATTCTTACATGGAGGAGAAGTTCAGAGAAAAAGTCTCTACCCTCACGCAGGCAGAAGCACCCTCTTCAGGTCGGTCGTGTCTCAGCACCAGCTGCCCCGTCCCCATCAAGACATTGGCCCAGTCCCCTTCTCCTTCGGAGCCCCGAACTCAGACTTCCAGCTCTCGTTCCTCGTTTTCATACCCAGAGGATGCAGGCAGCGGTAGCTCCCCCTCCAGCCTCCCCCAGTTTGACTTCTCCTCTTCTCCAAACTCAGGCTCCACCTCTGGACTGTCTCACTGCCTGTCGGGGGTGGTGGATCAGAGGACCCCCCATAGCGGAGAGCTGCTCTTCCCCCAGGGCTGCAGCAAGATAAAGAGTGAGCGGGGATTTGGCACTAGTGGGGGGAACTCCAGCGATGAATCAGAGTCTTTCTCAGAGGGAGACAGTGAAAGTGGGAACTCCAGAGTCTCTGGTCCTGAGGTGAGTGTAAGATGTGTACATACACTTTACAACCAAAGTCTATTTTATCAGATAGATCCATATGGACCCTGATTCTGTTTTCCAGCTCACATTTCCCCTTCAGTTTTGGTTTACTTGTTTTTTCACACAAAAAGAATCTATAAAAGAATATGAATAGCTCTTATACTGTATATAAAACCAAAGCCCAAAGACACAGATTTTACAGAACTGAAAAACAGGATTTTTATTCAACTGGAAATTTGAAAACAACAAAGGTTTTTCTGCAACAAAACAGTGACCATTAGTGATCTGAAGGAGCTGCACCAATCACTGATCAATACTCCTTGATACCAAGCTGTGGCCCCTCATGGGTTAGCCTGGATCAGAGCCCTTGATTGGCTCAACTCTGGTACATAAAAGCCTGTTATTTACAGTAAAGAAGGGTGATGTATTTATGGTAACACAGTAGGGTGGAGTGTGACGGTTTGTCATCAAGTTTATGAATGAATATGAAATGAAGTGTGAAGGCAGAGGGATTTCTACCAACAGAGCAAATGTGTGAAGTGATAATCCAAAACAAAAATAATCAAGTATTTAGCCTTGTGTTTAGGTTGGAGGTATTCATCTTAGTAGCCACAGAGAGACGACTGTATAGTTTAGTGGTGACGGATGTGTCTGAGAGACTGGTCAGGACTCAGCTGCTGAAAGCAGAATGGTTTTCTTGACCACCTGTGGTTGGCAGAAAGGGCAAACAGAGGGTGATGCAACCACATGCAACTGTCTTTATGTCTTATTTATCCCTGCAAAGACCATTTCCTCACGAAGGATCTGAATTCCACTAATTTGAGTTCATTTTACAGTTATTTAAGGTTTTACAGCTCGTCTGTTAGCTTAAGGAACTCCTGAGGACCACAGAATAAACAGCCATGAAAAATCTGCTTTTATGGCAGCACAGTAAAACCTCTTAAATCTGATTATATATCTTTGTGTCCATTAAGAGTCAATTTTCACCTTTTGATATAGCCTCTATATATGGCAGATTTTAAAATCCAACATGAAAAAACACCCTCATCCAGCCTCCTGTAGGCCAAAGTTGAACAGCTCATATCTCTGTGAAGTTGCATGTATCATTGATTTTTTTCCCCAGTGTCTATGAGGTCTGTTATTTACGGCGGGGAACTATTCTTGGAAATTCTTTTCCTCTACCGAGAAATGACGCAAACACTTACAACACATACTCCCTGGATTTAAAGGAGCTGTATGGTTGCTGTGGCGACGTCTCAGCACATGCAACATCTGATGGGATGTGAGATGAGTTTCACACGGCTGCTCTCCCTGTAACACACACACACACACACACACACACACACACACACACACACACACACACACACACACACACTCTGTGGATAAGGTTTATTAGATTGGAGAGGTGGTGGCCTCTGGTCAGGGGATGAGTCAGTACAGATGTTGATCTGTTTGAAGCTGCTCGAAGTAAACACACAGGGACTGGCTTTATTGCAGGGTCTCCCCTGTTTCCCACCT
Organism: Xyrichtys novacula; assembly: GCA_962446985.1. Taxonomy (NCBI): domain Eukaryota; kingdom Metazoa; phylum Chordata; class Actinopteri; order Labriformes; family Labridae; genus Xyrichtys; species Xyrichtys novacula. Next base: position 17,734,046 of record OY660878.1, read on the forward strand.
TACAATCATTCATGTGCGTCAGTGCTCTGAATATGTTCTTACAAATATCCCCTCTCCTGTAAATGTCCCTTGAACTTTTCTGTTTTCTGTGCTCAGCAGAGAACCTCGATTTACAGATCTGAAGTGAAAACAAAGAATCTGTACTTGCAAGACCAAAACATTGTGGTTTGTGTTTGTACTTAGAGCAGGACAAACCAATCAGGTGTCAGCAGTTTGTATGGAGAGCAAAAGCAGGCAGAACATCCACCATAATGACATCAAGACTCCGTCAGCAGTACACTCACATATGCTACTGTTGACAACGCCCCCCTTAAAGATGGAATAATTAGACACGTTGACCAAGGTGAAGTGGTCTGACAACACCAGGTCAGCTCTCTGTGCCAAAAATAAGAACTGCTGTTGCTCGTAATGAGTCAGAATTAATCTATTGTGAGAATAACATAAATTACAAGTCAAATTCTGAAAATGAGACATTTTCATATTGTTGGATATTTGACTTATTCTGTTGGCAGATTAATTTAGTCATTACAAGTTATTTAGATCTTATCTTTGGTGTGTCATACCTTGTAGCTCCTTGGTACATCCTCTGTCCAGCTGCCCTCCTCATCACAAAAGATTTACTCAAACTGAATACAAACACAAAGTTTGTGGTTATACGTTGTGTGTTCTGTTATCGTGCTCAAGTTTGTTGAATTTAACACATGTACAAACCTGAATATCACTCATTGACATGTTTCTGTTTGTGTTTAGATAGTGTCCCACTTTTTTGCTCTGACCCAGTTGTAAAACCCTTACAGTGAACAGACACAGACTCACACACACACACACACACACACACACACACACACTTCAGGATGCCCTGTAGGCAGGTGGAAGGTGTCCTGTCCGTGTCCCCTCCACCATCTGCTGCTCCTGATCCCAGATCTGCCCTCTTAAATTAGGCCAGCCCACGAAGAAACACACACACACACACACACACACACACACACACACACACACACACACACACACACACACACACACACACACACACACACACACACACACACTATAAACTCCTTTTCTTTTCTTTCCTCATTTATTGGAAACAATCTTGATTACCCAGGGGGACAGATTTCAAAGGGTTTAAAAGCAGACAGTGTGAAATGTGGTCATTATTTAAAGATAAATATTTCATATTTACCTTAAATATTGATTGAGTTCTACAGTGTTTCTATGAAAGCATTTATAAAAGAAAACACCTACAAGTGACAGAGCGTTTCAAAGGAGCCTCAGCATATAAACATGAAAACAAGAACATAAAAGAGAAAAAAAAGAAAGAAAAAGAGATAAAGAGGGAAGGGTGAGAGGATTTATGACCAAGCGAGGCTCACTTTGTCATTACAACCTTATTATGTGACTGCTGAGAGTCACAGGGCTATATATAGATGTCTATAGAGTAAAAGACAGGCGGCACCTACACACACACACACACACACACACACACACACACACACACAGGCTCGCCTCTCATTTCCTTTTGCTCTGAGCAGTGAATGATGTCATGGTGGTATACTGGCAGAGCTAAGCTGAACACTCTTGGTACGAGGAGAACAGACTGATGAACACTCCTGTAATCACACAAACATGGCCGAAACTTACACTGATGTTTGAGACAGACAGGGAGAACACACTCAGACTCAGAATTAAACACACCAAATGTGAAAATATGTTTCTTCACATGTTAAAAACATGTGTACAGGGAGAGAGAGAGACAATAAAATGCACTATTATACACAAATATACGTAAATGAGTGATGACACAATATGATTTGATACTATACAGTGTGATACCAGTGCATCCGGAAAGTATTCATACCACTTCACTTTTTCCACATTTTGTTATGTTACAGCCTTATTCCAAAATGGATTAAATTCCCTTTTTCCCTCAAAAATTCTACACAAAATATCCCATAATGACAAAGCGAAAAACTTTTTTTAGAACATTCAGCAAATTTATTAAAAATAAGAACACTCAAATGTTGCATATACATAAGTATTCACACCCTTTACTCAATACTTGGTCGAAGCACCTTTGGCAGCGATTACAGCCTCCAGTCTTCTTGTGTATGATGCAACAAGCTTGGCACACCTGGATTTGGGGAGTTTTTCCCATTCTTCCTTGCATATCCTCTCAAGCTCAGTGAGGTTGGATGGGCAGCGTCGGTGCACAGCTACTTTCAGGTCTTTCCAAAGATGTTCAATCGGGTTCAAGTCTGGGCTCTGGCTGGGCCACTCAAGGACATTCAGAGACTTGTCCTGAAGCCACTCCTTTGTCTTCTTGGCCGTGTGCTTAGGGTCATTGTCATGTTGGAAGATGAAGCGTTGCCCCAGTCGAAGGTCTCAAGCGCTCTGGAGCAGGTTTTCATCAAGGATTTCGATGTACCTAGCTGCATTCATTTTTCCCTCGATCCTGACAGGTCTCCCAGTTCCTGCCACTGAAAAACAGCCCCACAGCATGATGCTGCCACCACCATGCTTCACTGCAGGGATGGTATTGGCGAGGTGGTGAGTGGTGCCTGGTTTCCTCCAGACATGACGCTTGGCATTCAGGCCAAACAGTTCGATCTTCGTTTCATCAGACCAGAGACCTTGTTTCTCCTGGTTGGTGAGTCCTTCAGGTGCCTTCTTGCAAAGTCCCAGCAGGCTGTCATGGGCTTTTTACTGAGGAGTGGCTTCTGTCTGGCCACTCTACCATAAATGCCTGACTGGTGGAGTGCTGCAGAGATGTTGGTCCTTCTGTTGGGTTCTCCCATCTCCTCAGAGGAACGCTGGAGCTCTGTCAGAGTGACCATCGGGTTCTTGGTCACCTCCCTGACCAAGGCCCTTCTCCCCCGCTTGCTCATTTTGGCTGGGCGGCCAGCTCTAGGAAGAATTCTGGTGGTTCCAAACGTCTTCCATTTCTTAATGATGGAGACCACTGTGCTTTTTGGGATCTTCAATGCAGCAGATATTTTTCTGTAACCTTCCCCAGATCTGTGCGCCGATTCAACCCTGTTTCGGAGGTCTACAGACAATTCTTTCGACTTCATGACTTGGTTTGTGCTCTCACGTGCTCATGTCCAATCAGCTGAATTTGCCACAGGTGGACTGAAATCAAGTTGGAGGAACAGTTCAAGGCTGATCAGTGGAAACAGGATGCACCTGAGCTCAATTTTGAGTTTTATTGCAAAGGGTGTGAATACTTATGTATATGCAGCATTTGAGTGTCTTATTTTTCATAAATTTGCAAAATGTTCTAAAAAAATTTTTTCACTTTGTCATTATGGGGTATTTTGTGAAGAACTTTTGAGGGAAAAAAGGTATTTAATCCATTTTGGAATAAGGCTGTAACATAACAAAATGGAAAAAGTGAAGTGGCATGAATTCTTTCCGGATGCACCGTATACTACAATACCAAAGCATATAGAAAAAGAAGTAACATCATATTATGGAAACCACATAATTAAAAGTGATAACATACAAATGATCATAAGTACCAGATATGAGAAGTGACAACACAGTACTTTGCCATACAACATACAGTATATAACAACACAATACTACTCTGTTTAAGACTGTATGATATGATACAACAGGAAATGTTACAGTTGTATCACATGTGTATCAGTGTTGAACAGAAATAGTCTAAAAAAAAAACATTACATTACCTTCTAATGGGATGAGATACAACAGTATACTATGTGTTCCTGTGTGATATGATACAATTGGAAATGATATGATATTATGTATTATGTTACAATACCATGACACACCGTATGACAGGATACAATATGATAGCAAACAAAGTACAGTTCAATACTATACAATACCATACAATCAAGCTAATACTGCAAATAAGATGTAATGCAATAATAAACTATCTGATGCAAAATGATAAATAACAAAACAATAAAATATGATACAATACCATCAAAACAATTCGATACAAAACAAGACCATACAACAGAATACGATACAACACGACACAACATGACACAATATGATATTATACGACACAATTAATATGATAGAAAACTACTGTATGATAACATAGAAACTATAGGATACAAAACAATACAACAATACCACAGAGACTATATAATGTAATAATACTAAACACTAGGATTTAATATGAAACAATCTCTCATACTGTACCATAATATTTGACACAATGTGAATTTATAGGATACAAATTACACTTGATAATTCAATATGATATGATACAATATAATTCAAGATGATATGATATGATAGACATAACGTGAAAGATGTCAGATGATACAAATTTTTCTAGTGCAGTAAGGTAACATATGATGCTTTACAACTGAATATGATGATGATACATTACAGTATAATGCAGTGTAATATATGATAAAAGAGCATACATATCAGAAAAATATAGAATAGTACTATATGATATAAGATAACCAGATATACCACAACACACCATACAACAACAACAACAACAACAATAATAATAATAATAATAATAATAATAAAATAAACATTAATTAACAACCCACATGTAAAAGCACATACAACCTTTATTTCTCAAGAACCCTTATCCCATACAAAAATAATTCAGTGTTACACAAAGGGACACTGTAAAGCTTTTACACCACAATAGCTGAAATCAAATGTTAAGAAATCCATTCATATTAGCTATTACAGGCACAATAATTCAGCAACCAACTCAGGATGAACAATTTGCCTCATTTGGAATTAGATAAACGCCAGTGTGTAAAACAAAGAGCTCATCCTGTTTTGTCTTTGTGTTCATGCCACCTGATTCAATAAGCAGCTGAACATTGACCTCTAGTGGATAAAACACTCCAGTGCTCTCTGACAAGGAATTAAACTTGTGATTAAAATTTCTCATGTAACTCAGTGTGTGTTAAGAAAGTTTTTACCATAATAATTGATTTAAAAAAGTTTGATTCAATTCAAAATTCAAATTCAATTTTATTTATATGGCACTTTTCATACAAAAAAATGCCTCACAGAGGCCAAAAACGACAATAATGACAATAAAACCCAACCCTCCCATCCACACACACACCTATGAACCCACACGCACACAAAGACACACACCCACCGTCACTCACCCACACATACATAGACACAACCGCACACAGTTTGAGAATTTAAGATATATTGCTAGAGATACATGGCCTGACACCGAGACATTACACAAGGAAAGAGCCACCTCCAGGAAACACTGGAGATAAAAATAGAGATAAAAATGGTGAAAAGAGTAAAATCTGATGGACTAAAACAAGAAAATAATATTATATGAACAGTTAAGCAAAAAGTAAGAGCTCTTTACCATATAAAAAGGGGGTAAACAAAGTAAAAACCTGTGACGGGAATTAAGAAAAAGACTAAGAACAGAGATAATTAATGGAATGACATTTAGTTCTTAATAAAAATTAAGAACTTTAAATAAACATTTTTGCAATAAGAGAAAAACATAAAATGGCAATTAGTAAAAGGCCTGGTTTAAAAAGTGAGTCTTGAGCCTCTTCCTCAAAACATCAACAGTCTCTGCGGCCCTGAGGCTCTCCGGCAGGCTGTTCCACAACCGGGGACCATAAAAACTGAAAGCCGCCTCCCCGTGTGTTTTTGTTTAAGAGAATGTTCCAAAAGTAGAAACACTTCTGTGTATAAACTTGCTGACAGAGCAGAGGCATCAGCAAAGAAACTATAACATAATTATTATTATTATAATCATAATAATTAATATTATTATTATGAGGGGTTCTCACTGTGCAACAGACTGACTCCTGTCTCAGCTGTATAGTTGTATCTATTATACTGCTAAATAATATTCTGATGTGTTCATGCATGGACAGCGTGGTGTTATCAAAATAAAAAAATCAATCAATTCAATCACTGGACCTTTGGATCAACACTGTAAAAGTCTGGTCTTGGTTAACAAACACTTTCATACTTTCAGGTAAAACTGCCCTTCCCGGTGGACCAGATCACCAACCTGCCACGCAACGACTTCCAGATCCTCATAAAGATGCACAAGCTGACCTCAGAGCAGCTGGAATTTATCCACGACATTCGCCGCCGCAGCAAAAACCGCATTGCTGCACAGCGCTGTCGCAAGAGAAAGCTGGACTGCATCCAGAACCTGGAGTGTGAGATACGCAAACTGGTACGGACGTAAAAAAAAAACACTTGCACCACATACACTTCAGCAAGATTCTGGTTACAGAGAGCAGGAACAGATGAAATATTAAAATAATGAGTGTTAAGGTTCAGGTTTCCAAAGGTAAACACGATAAGTCTGAGAACAAACAAAGGAAATAAAGGTGCGAGTCGGGAATGTTTGGATGCAAAATCAGGTTTAGTGAAAAGCTTGTGTCAGATGCAGAGGCAGTAAAGTTCTGCAGACTTTATGAGAAAACCTGAAATTAAAATTCACAGATGAGTAATGAAAGGGCATCACAATAAAAGTTGTTAAAAAATGCTTAAAAAAGGTTGGGGAACCAATGGAGCTGTGTGACAGAAATAAGTGAGACTAGTTTTAAAACAGGATGGTCAGATTTTAGCTTATCAGTGTCAGCTTTGTTCTCACCAAAGATTGACTGCTTTAAGATGTAAAAATATGATTAAAAATGTGACAACCGACCCCGATCTCCCCTACTCCAGGGGTAGTAACTCCTTTTCTTTGATTGATTTTGGTGTGAGGTGTGTGGTTAGTGACTTTGAATAAATAACCATTGTCAGGAGGGTTTCATCCACCCAAAGGCTAGAAAGCTTCAAATAATCATAAAGGAAAATATTTAAAAATGTTAAAAAGATATAGAAATATAAAATATGTTTGTATAGAAACATATTAAACATAACATATATATATATATATATATATAGTGAGAGAGAGAGAGAGACATACTTTTTGAGACATGACAAGTGAGACTAAAGACAATTGAATTTCCCCTTGGGGACAAAATAAAGTTATTCTTATTCTTATTTTAAAGTTTCAGATCAGTTTCTAGTGTTTTCTCAGCTCCTCTGTCTTTGTCTCTCAGGTCCATGAAAAGGAGAAGCTGCTGAGTGAGCGTAACCAGCTGAAGGTTTGTATGTCTGAGCTGTGGCAGAACCTCTCCTTTCTCTCTCAACAAGTCTGTCGGGAGGTTCAGGGCACTCAGCCGCCTCCCGTCTCCGCCAGCATCGACCTCACATCCAACCCATCATCACCTTCTTCTGACCCCAGCTCGTCTCAGCCCAGGTCTCCTGTGTCCCAACAAAGCCACGCCACTCACCCGTCTGATGTGGGTCCTGGTCAGGAGGACAGACAGCTTGCAGTGGAGGACCCGGAGTGTCCACTGGTGCTTGGATCCACTGAGGAAGTATGTAGCCCCACCGTCACGGTGGATTTCTGTCAGGAAATGACTGAAAAATGCACAACAGAGGAGCAGAACTGTACTTAAAGATGGTGTGGTGCGTCACATGCTGACGCTTGTCTATACCTGAAATATTTGAAGTATTTCTTTTTGTAACAATGACACAAACATTGTGTTATCAGCAATACTGTTGAACAGGTATTTTTGGACTGGTTCGAAAACAAAAGCACTGGCAGCTCTCTCTCCCTCTCTCTCTCTCTCTCTCTCTCTATCTGTGTATCTCTCTTCTTCTTCTTCTTCTTCTTCTTCTTCTTCTTCTTCTTCTTCTTCTTCGTCTTCTTCTTCTTCTCTCTCTGTCTCATCCAGACTCTTTCTTCCTGTCTGCCTCCCTCCCTCTTTGGTGCGTCATTGGAGGTTAAACTCAGGAATTCCTCAGAATGTTTAGTAACGTACCCGTTAATGTGTCCTCACACTTTATTTTACAGTTCTGTTGAATCTTAATGATTACTTCAGAACGTGAAGTCGATGAGTCTGAATATCTGGCACTCTTAAGACTCCATGTTTTGGAGAAATGGGCTGATCGAGCTCATGTCTGTGTGTTTGGAGCTGACCAGGTGAGGTAAGCTGAGCTTTGCATGAAGACTGGCTGAAGGGGGAAACAATGAGCTGGTCTTTGTCCTAATAGAAAAACATGTCAGCATAAACAGCTTCCAGGCCAATTTCACAGTGTGATATTTGAATCTGAAGCATACATGAATAATTCACGAGTGAAAAGTCAGAGATGATATTCTGGTGATACCTGTGAGGAACTTAAAGGACTAAATCCTGATTGCACAGCTTTTGCACCCTTTCTAATCAGCTCACTATCATTCTGGGGACATATTTAAGATCAGTCCTCCTACAGATGAGATGCTGACAGCTTATCTCTACAATCAGCTGCAACACAAGAGCAAACTGCACCAAGCTGGGACACTCTCTGAGTTGTCTGACTTTTGTTTTAGAGGAGTTATCTTTGTGAATTGAACCTTTAGATAAGGCAGAACCATTATGAGCAATCCTTGTTGCTGTTAGCAGCAGCAGCAGTCTGTTTTTTTTTTTGTTTGTTTGTTTGTTTGTTTTTCTATTTGTTATTAAAACACAAGAACACCTTGGCCAAGGTTACACACATGCACAAACCAGACTCTGCTTTCATGCTTTAAGGGGACTTCACAGAGGTTGCACAGGAACAGGTGCCTGAAACAGTCAGAGGTGTGTGGTCTTGCTCTTTTGTTCCATTTCTGCAAATTCATGTTTGCATTTAATAGAGCTCAGCCAAAAATAACTCACACACATCTCATTTTCTCAGGTCTGAAATTTTCGACAGCTTGTGCCGAGAAAGTAATAACATCACAGGCACCTGCACAGATAAGCTCTAGAAACCAGGATGCAGGTATTTATCATGCAAACAGGGACATGAATAACCAGGTTTCTCTGTGTGCATGTGAACAATTTATCCTTTATATGATTCTAACAGGAAAGAGGCTCATAACCTGTACCCTCAAGTCCATGAAAACAGTAAACTTTCTATTGTGGAGCACTTTCCAATTTACTGACAGAGGTTGACATGAGCTGAGATACACTGAGAGTAAAAGTCTACCTCAAATTCAGTGGCTGACGTCCTTTTTGTCAAAGTTATGGCACCAAGCAGCTCTTTCAATGGTACATGTGAAATCTTGCTGGGGTACTAATAGGTGCAGTTTCACAAAGTTCCTGCCCAGCTGCTCTTAAGGTGTTGGTAGCTGTTTGTAATTGTCAGTCCGGCCGTTTCCCCCTCCACTCTTTATGCTAAGAAAGCAGACGTGACTTTGATTTCCATCTTGAGTGTCTTTTTTTCCAGTCACTGGACTTACTACCTTTTAAAACCTAGAACAGCTGACTTTTTGCTGTTCTGCGTGACTCTTTTAGTGAAGCAGTAATCGTTGAGAGACACAGGGCTCTAAAGTAAACTGTCACCAAAGGTTTGTAAAGTGTTGCATTGGATAAATCAGTCAGATGAACTCTCATTATGCAAAGTCGCTTCTGTCGAGCTTCACTTTTACTTTGTTTGTACTCGGACTGATGTTTCTACATGTTTCATATCAAAGAGACAGAGCCACACAGCACTGCCAAACAAACACAGTATGTCCACAGCACTTCGATGGAGTATGAAGCAATTTAACTTGATGACCAGAAAGATTCAAAGACCACACAGGTGTCAGTTTAATGTCACTGATGTCTATTCAGCTCCTCTTCACCCTCGCTCGGGTTCTTGAGGGGAGATGGGAGTTTGCCCAACCAGTCCACATTTGTTTTGTGGACCTGGAGAAGGCCTATGACCGGGTCCCTAGGGGAATCCTGTTGGGGGGGGCTCCGGGAGTACGAGGTGGAGGGTTCCTTATTAAGGGCTGTCCAATCCCTTTACCAAAGGAGCACGAGCTTGGTCCGTGTAGCCGGCTGTAAGTCGGACTCGTTTCCAGTAAGGGGTGGCAGTCCTGCCTCAGGTGGAGGAGTTCAAGTATCTCGTGATCTTGTTCACGAGTGAGGGTAGGATGGAACGGGAGATCGACAGGCAGATCGGAGCGGCGTCAGCAGTGATGCAGACGCTTAACCGATCAGTCGTGGTGAAGAAAGAGCTGAGCCGTAAGGCGAGACTCTCAGTTTACCAGTCAATCTATGTGCCGACTCTCACCTATGGCCATGAACTGTGGGTAATGACCGAAAGAACAAGATCGCGGATACAAGCGGCCGAAATGGGTTTCCTTCGCAGGGTGGCCGGGCTCAGCCTTAGAGATAGGGTAAGGAGCTCGGACACTCGGGAGGCACTCAGAGTAGAACTGCTGCTCCTTCACGTCGAGAGGAGCCAGCTGAGGTGGCTCGGGCATCTGGTTAGGATGCCTTCTGGACGCCTCCCATTAGAGGTGTTCCAGACATGTCCCACCGGGAGGAGACCTCGTGGCCGGCCCAGGACCAGGTGGAGGGATTATATCTCTCGCCTGGCCTGGGAGCGCCTGGGAATCCCCCCGGAGGAGCTGGTGGAAGTGGCCGGGGTGAGGGCCGTCTCGGCTTCCCTCCTGAAGCTGCTGCCCCGCGACCCGGACCCGGATGAAGCGGAAGAAAATAACGACGACGACGTCCATTCTCCAAAGAAAGCTGCAGCTTTTCTCTGATGGGTTCATTCATTTCTGCTCAACATGAGAATTCAAAACAAAGTAAAAAGATGAAAGTATTTAACATTTGGATGTTAAAGAAGTGCAGATCCTGTAAAAGCCTTTAATAGAGGATTACAAGATTTGATTCTTTCAGATGAACAGCTTTAGTTTCTGTCCTCAGAGGTCACAGAGACCCTCTTACTGTGGATAATGGAAATATGGAGACCAAAAGTGTTGAATTTATTTGTTTTATATTCTCAGAAAAATAAAGGTTTCATATTTGATACAACAATGTTTCCCACACTGTCCCAGGCTGCTTTCCTTTAATTTTAATAATATGATTGAAGTTCGTGAAAACAATGTCTCATTCTTTGGAAAATGTCTGGAGGTATTTAAACAGTAAATAAAACACTTGTGTGGTCTTTTAATCATCAGTTTAATCCAATCAAAAGTGCTCTTTATGATGCATTTATTTATGGTCTTATGAGTAGTACAGTTTTAGTGTTGTATTTATAGTAATCATGTGTTTAGCTGCACTCTTCTTGTTTTGTAAATATCCCTCTGAAAGTTGTTGGCTAGAATACGTCGGTGTGAGACACACAGATTTTTATTTCTCTCTGCAAGACTGATGATTTTCTGCTCATAAATCAGTTTCTGTGGTGATGAATGGGCTGCAACTCCAAACAAACACAGAGCAGTGTTATTGATCCAGGGTGATGCCAAATTCATCTGCCGCTGATCAATCGGCACGTGTCTGGGGTGAGTGCAGCGGCCGGCTGTTACTGTGGCTGTGCCGAACTCTGCAGCTGGTTCACAGTGCTGCACAGTGTTTACAAGCTGGTTCAAAATGCTGTACAGTGTTTACAGGCTGACTCACAGTGCACCACTCTGTGTACAGGCTGCAATTGTTTTTGCTGCTTCTGTTCTGCACAATCAGAGTGAAGTCCCTTTTTTAAGGAAGTCAAAAAAATAAATGGAAATAAATAAATACATAAATAAATGTACTTAAATGTACAGAAGCCCTGAACAGTTACGTGTCTATGCTTTGCTCTAATTTTTATTTTTTACTATCATGCTTTAATTGATTCCTGATTGCCTGTCTTAAGACATGAATATTTTTATCTTCAGTTTTTAGAATATAAACCTAGATTCTCATCAAGTCACATAGTTGTTGTTTTTTTTTCTTTTTCTTAAATAGTTTTTCCATTTCATTTTCGTTTCTTCTTACCATCTGATTATGGGGCTGGTTTTCTCAACAGAACTGACTTTTATCTGGAAACAGTCCTAATCTCAGTTTAATTATCTCATCTTCTTAAGAAAACAAAGTTTGATTTCCAGTTATCGTGGTCTCTATGACAGTTATATAAATTGGTTTTCCATTAATTAATTTCATTATCTCAGGATACCAGAGCTTATTTAAATAATGATGAGTTAATTTTCAGCTGTTTACAGAAGATCTTGCCTCATTAATCTTGTTGAGTACAGACACCACTTTCCCTTTCTAACAAACTGCCCTATCTCTTTATCCCGACAGAGCAGGTCTTAAGTGGTTGACGCTTGATTTTTAATGTCCAGTCATGTGGACGCACTAGAGCTTATCTTGTTCTTGTTTCGGATGAATCCATGTCACTATCCTGAGATAATAACGCCTCTTTTGAATTTATACATTTTAATTATCTTGTTATCTCAAGATAAAAAAAAAAGGTTCTCCATGAAAACATATTAATGCTATTATTTTATAGGATCTCAATTTATTAATTTCACAATATCAACATGATATACAAGATAATTCGAGCTCTGTTTTGATTGGATCTCAAATTTTTTTATATTTATTTTTTTCTTTATATTTCATTTTAGTTGTGATAAGATATTTTGGTTTGTTGTAAAATCTTTGTTAATTAAGAACCCAATCCCTTTTCCCAACAAAATCAACATATAATATGTTTTTCTCTCGAATAGCCCTGTTTTGCTTCAATTGGAATTAGGGATTATTAGGTTTTGCAATCATGAGATAACCTCCCATCATCACTGATCCATTAATCTTTTTATTTTGAGATATCAAAGCATGTTCTGTCATGATATTCATGTCTTGGAGATAAGTATAACTGGAGCTCTTGAACAAATAACATTTTTGGATTCATGGTCACTCAGGGCTTCTGTACATTTGCAAACTTACATTTAAAGGGTGAAAATGGAAGAGCTGTTGTGTTCTGTATGTCTCAGTCACTGTTGGAGCTCTGCAGAAACTGAAACATGTGAGTGGTTGTTGTTAAGGCAGACTCATAAAAACCCCACAGGACTCAGATGATCATCTTGAATATTCACTGCTCAGCTGGTTTCATGGATTTTATTCCTTGATGTGAACTTGTTTATTTATTTATTTGGACTCTTGTTGTCGGAGGTTGTTGGTTTGGCGTAGAGGAAATGGTGGAGATGTAAAAAGTAGGTCGCTCTCCATTCTTAGTACTGATTTGTTCTTTTTTTTTTTTTTTATTGAGAGGTTTTTTTTTATTAGTGAGCTGTAATATTTTAACTTAAAGGGTGTGAGTATGTTTACAACTTTGTGAATAACCTGCTGTTTTTGTTCTGTAAAGATATTATCAAACCCAGGGGGTTTGTTTGATAGAAATCTGATTTTGCTCTTTTTTATTGAATAAGTTAAAACTTTGGTAAATTTGTGAGAACAATAGGAATCTGACGAGTGCAGCTACAATTTCTTGCCTTAAAGAGGTTACAGTGGCCAAACTGTCCTGAGAGGAAAGAGGATTTTATCCAACTACTCTTACAAACTGTGCTGCTGCAATGACATAAAAAGTCGATGTGGCCCCTCCTGACCCTGACTTTATTTGTTTTGGCTGACGCCTCAAGGGGAGAAACAGCAACAGTAGGACTTTATTTCAGATTGTTTTTTCAATCACTGTTCATGAAAGCGTGTTTTACGAAAACTATAAGCCAAGTACATCTGCCTGTGGACATACAGAGACCCACAGCCATCAATATGAAATAGTCACATCAGAAACACTAAAAAGGATCTTTTGAGAGGCTAATGTTAGCCTCCACGTCTCTATGTTGTTTTATAGGTGCATATTGTCCTTATTATTATAAGTTTACTTGAATTAAGACTGATTGCGGTGGGTCTCCGGTGTCACTAACCAGGAAAAAATTGTAACTGTTCAAACGATAAAAACTTACTTGAAGATTTGATACGTAACTTTTCTGGGACCAAAGGTCGAGAAAACTGGAGACACAAAGATTTAAGAGAACATGAAGTTTTTCTGTAGCACCATACTGTGCAAAAAAGTCCAGACTGCCTAAAAATATGATGTCTTCACAGGCTTTACTTCTTGTTTGTTCACTAGTTAACATCTGTTTTAACCTTTTATGTATGCAGTCATTTCTCATCCAAACATGCGAACAGAGACAGGCTGCAGAAAAAAAAAGTTTCTTAAATTCACCTGTTTGTTTTAGGTTTAGTTTGAGTCTTTGTGACCCTCAAAATATAGCAGGATTTAAACTTTAAAAACCCTGATAATAAGTCTAATCCACAAGAACAGCTCAGTGGTTCTGTGATTTTGATAGAAGCCCCATTTCGTACGTTATAGCCCTGATTATAATGTTGCTGCAACATGAAATCATCAGGGTCCAGATTTCAACGTCCTTCCTTGGTTCAGAGGTTTGGTTCAGACCATTCATTCAGGAGAGGAAACAGAAATTTCTGCTAATTTTCGGGGTTTAATTTGAGCTGAAAGAGACTGATTAATGCTGTAACATTTTTTCAGTATAAATGTTGATGCGCCTTGCCTGCTCTGTTTCGACTGTTTCGGAAGTCAGTTTTCATCAAAAATCGTTTTGCAAATGGTAAAAAGAAAAAGTTTCCTGGACGCAGGGCTGATGGAACAAAAATCTGCCAGTGGAGACTTAAAACAGTCTTTCAATACTGCAAAAAGTATGCACTTCATAATTAAGAGATCCATCTGCTCTATATACTGTAAAACTGCCACAAATACAGAAAAGAAGGCAGTCCAAGTTATAAAACAGAACTGAGAAACAATCATCAGCAGTTTGGTGAATACTTTGTATTGATTCTGGATAAATGAGGATTCATGGTGTGCTGTCATTTCCTACAGCGATGCTCCATAATAGATCTACGCAGAGATTTTAAACTCATTTTGGCTGATACTGATAAAAACACAGTTTCCCCTGTAAAAAAACCCACCTGTTACTCTTACTATGACTGTCTGTTGAACTCTGTTTTCTTTTCCACATACAGACATCCTGTAACACATCTGTCTGTTTCTGACACTTCAAAATACAGGCAACATTAAATTAATGCATCACCTTTCTGGGGAATGATTGGATCTGCAGAAATGTTCATATCATGCTGATAGTCGTGTGTATTTCCAATTTCTGACGCCGAAATATTGTGGGGCCTAAATCAGGACTTTATCAGCTGTTTCATGGCACTGTTATTCTCCACCCTCTCACCTGAACATCCTCCAGTTTGAACCTGGATCAGGGTCCATCAGGGAGATGGTTCTAGTCACAGAAAAAAAAAAAAAACTGGGTCCAGTCTGTACAACGTCAGCTTTTCCGGGGCCACTCAACTCTTCAAAGATGTTTTTTTTTTTTTTAGTTGAACAGACTTTAAGCACTTATCTACCTGGATGATTCAGCATACCTCTCCTCATGGGTAAGGACTGTACAATAGACCTGTAGACAGATTTCTGTGGCGTTGTTTCTAACTTTTTACGGTGGTTTCTTCATTGTATTTGTAGATTTTGGTGAGCCATTTTTTTACTTGTCTTTTTTTTCAGTACCTGCAGCACGACTGTCGACTGCAGAATAGATTTCCTTTTTTATCTCTGAATATTTGATGAGCTGTGTTTTCTTTAGATTTTTGTAAATATTGTGCCACATGTCACATTCTGTTTATTTGATATGAAGAAGGTTTTAAAGAAAAAAAAGCAGCCTTTTGTTAAGGCTTTTTGTTGAGAAATAAAATCAGAAAGCATGAGAGCCCTCTCTGTGTGTGCTGTTTTGTTAAGAAGTATTTAATCTGATTATAATGTAAAGTATCATAATATGTCATGAAATGTCTGCTTAAAAATGACTTTACACATTTACACAGATTCTCATCAAGTCTTGGACTTTAAAAAAAAAAAGGGTGGGGGGTTAAGTTGAAAAAGTCCAGGTTACAGAAGCAGACAGATCCTCTGAACTTTGTTATTCATCTGTTGGACCCACAGGAAGACATTAAGGTGCTTCAAATCCAAACCACGCTGGGCTTTGGCACTAAGTCTGCCGCCTCATCAACACTTATCAGTGGTGGCCTCCGTGTGACTTGATGGGTCAGTGTTGATGGCTGGATCATTGATACAGTTTCTCCCCAAACCGGGCTTTGGGCCGAGCCTCCCACAGCCGTAATGTTAGCCTCTTCACTTCTTCATGATAGAGGAGATATCCAGAAACATGCTCTGAAACAGACACCAACAACCATCTCAGTCAGATTCAGCTGCTGCTGGACAAAAACACACACAGATGCTTTAAGAGTTAGCGGGATGCCTTTAAAGGGTGGGGCTTAGCTGGAGGCAAAACTAGCATAATGGAGAAGTCTAATATTTCTTTTAACTCTGCCAAAGTTTCTCTTTAGATAATCCTGAACAAACACAATTTTATCCGTCCACACAACATGTGCTTTATGAAGAGTGCATTATTAACAATTGCCTGTCCCTTTAAGCAGCTGACTATAAAGGATAACATGGATGTAGTCTCAGTGACCTCACCCACAGTCGTAGTCGCCATATCATCCTAACTTTCTCTCCACCTACCAAGAAAAAACAAGGTGAAGTTGAGGTTTCTCTGGTTTTTAGAAACAGATCAGATGCTGAAGTGCTAACACCTGCAGTTCTTTGAGTGTCCACCAGAGCCTATCAGCAGAGGGACCAAAACCACATAGACACTGATTCAAAACAGCCCATTTTAGAGCAAAAATAAACATGTAGATCAGCCAAAGTTCGGCTGAGACAGAATTTCTGACACGGTTGATGTCATCAACACTACACCCTGGTATTATAAAGTGTAAGGGCCTTCAGCCTCCAGCATAGCGCCCCCTGTTAGTCAAGTCCGGTGTGCCTCTGATTCTCCAAACTCAAAACCTTAAAAGCCTCAAACTGAATGTGATTTAAAGAAATCGCTCTTTGTACAATCTGTGCAGCAAGAGGTATGAGCCACTCAGATCAAAATTTGTTTTCAAACCCAGCTGCAAACGGGTTTGTTTTTGCCCTAAAGCTGGTCTTTTGAATGAGTGTGTGGCCGTGTCTCATTTCAGAGACCGCACTGTCGAACGGCGCATTTGAAGTGTGCGTGAGGTCATCACGTGGCGCGAACGGTGTCCCATTTGGTACGAAATGCTAAGCACGCTTCAAATTCGGTCTCAAAACCACACTACCCCCACCACTTTTTCAAGCATGCATTTATGCATGCTTTCGTGCCGTTGGTATCCCAGAATTCTTTGCGTGCTGCTGCACAGCTGCACATTTCGGGAGAGAGGCCGGACTCGCTTGGAGACACAGCGCGCCTTCAAAGAAAATAAAGGAAATCCAAAAACAGCAGACAGTCAGCTCAGGCTGCATGAGCGCATGATCTCTGAACTCACTAAAATCTGCAAACCAAACATTATAGATTTAGAGATGAACTGATCTGTTCTGCTACCACAATCAAAAACATTAGAAATAAGAAAGCTGACAAAACTACAGCAGAGTATCAGGACCACATTGAGTTTTTTTTGTTAAGACTTAGAGATTAAAGTTGTAAACTTAGGAGAATAAAGTCATAAAGTAAATAAAGTCATAAAGCTGCTTTTGTGGAGGAGGATATGGCAGAAGCTGGTCATCTGCAGGGTTATCTGTGGATGTATCAGCGGGTCATTCAGAGAGTTTTTGTGGTTTCTGAAGAAACAATCCAACTGATGATCAACATTTGTGATCCAGAGGGAGTCAACATCCGACAAGCACCATGTCTCTGACACCGGTGGTAACCTACACCTGCAGAGACACCAACGCCTTATTATGGCATATGGATTCATATAATAAACTAAAGCTCAATGTCATTCACGACTATTTACGGCTGCATTGACAGATTTATCCTCAGCATATTCATTTCTGCCTCCACAAAAGCAGCGATTTCCTCCAAGTCCACCAGTTTTTTTTTCCCTGTGCAAAAGACGCATTTCTCATATATTCTTTTTTGAGTCTTTATACTTGTAATGTTAATACAATGTAATGCTGATGTGCCAAAAAATGAAGTATCTCCTTGTTTGTGAGACCTATACTGAAGCACAGTTCCTTCAAATGCTTGATGGCCCTAATTCTAACAACTCTCCTTTGAAATAACAGGTAACCTTACGACTTTATTCTCGTAAATTCAAGTCTTTAAAAAAATTCTCAATATGGCCCTCATACTCCTTCATATAAAACAATCATTGGATGAATTTTGTGGAAATAATCTGTGCTTGTATTTATCTATTGTTTTGTGTCTGTGAAAGGTCGCACAATTAAAAAATAACTGCTGCCCTCTGCGGCTTTTCTTCAAGTCAGACGTGACACGAGCCTGAGGGCGGGGACATTTGGCGACTCAACCAGGAAGTCCTCCGAAGGGTAGTGTGTCCCATTTCACAAAAACCGGACCATCTCACTCAGGGTACTCCAGTCCACATAACGGCAGTGCGCTCAGCTAAGCGCGCTTAAGCATGCTTATCCTGATGCGGTCTCTAAAATGAGACCCAGCCTGTATGTGGTTCTGCTCCGTCTGCCACCAGTCTCTTGTGGATTCTCAGGGAACTGCATCAGCTTCATTCCAGCAGCCTGGAGGTTGTCGCTTGGTTTAATCACTCCTTATTTGTTTTTGGTTATGTTAAAGTTTCAGTTTTGAGACTTTTCTGTTCCTTCTTCTATTCTGGCTCCAACAACACAAAAGACCACATTTTAAGACTCCTGGTTCACC
Organism: Xyrichtys novacula; assembly: GCA_962446985.1. Lineage (NCBI taxonomy): Eukaryota > Metazoa > Chordata > Actinopteri > Labriformes > Labridae > Xyrichtys > Xyrichtys novacula. The sequence continues at coordinate 17,752,590 of OY660878.1, forward strand.
CCCTGCCCTGTGCTGGCAGTGACTGTTTGCCCCCAGTTTTGCTGCATTTTGCCTTCTGCTAATACCATGACGTCAGCCCTGCAAGCATCTACTCTACGCCAAATGACACCAACTCTCAGCACGTCAGGAATCCCCTCCTCCTGTGAGGAACTTTAAGTTGTGTTGAATTTGGCACCCCCTGTGGCTAACATAGACTTTGGTAATCTTGTTCTTAACAAGCAAAAAAAGCATTTTTTTAAAATAAATGTCCCACCTATCATAAATCAAAGCAAAACAAAGTCTTTTTTTGTTAGTATGTTATTCCCTTCCTGCTGCAGAGGTTTCAGACATTAAAAATAACCACTTAGAAATAATCAATTTTGTGCTGTTGGTTTGCTTTTGTAGATTACTAATAGACATCCTTATCTATTTCATTCACAGCAGCTTTAAAAGATTCTAAATGTGCACTAACACCTGTGTGTAAATCTGCAGGTAACTTAAAAGTGATCATTTTTATGCATTTATGACAATGACCAGTATTTCACAATAAAACTGACAGACTGCAAACATGAAGCAGCAGAAGTAGAAGAGATGTCTCAGGCACTAGCTAGCAAGTCTTAAGCCCAGTGCGTGACTTCTACTTCAGCGCATATTATTTTGGAGAAGATGACACATGAAGTCTACCAACAGCAAACAAACTTTCTCAGCAGTTTGGGACTTTTCTGGGTTTCATAAAAAGATGGGTTTTGTGTTTGACAAGTAACGCTGAAGAAGACAGTGAGTTTTTTGTTTTATTGATGTTTTTGTCATGAAGCTGCTGCTGTGGAAAAACGACTTTACATTTCATTAGAAACGAATGATGTATAGTAACCTTCCCATAATGTGTCTCATTTTGTTTTTCCCCTTAATCTATTCCATAAATCTCATGATGATATTGTTGTTGTAATTATTTTGTCCATGATGACTGTGAGGTAAAAAAACAGTGAACACGGCAGCCTCAAAGTAGTTATGGATAGGGTATTACTCTTTAAAAATAACGATCCAGATTTGAAAATGTAGGAATAAGATATCTTATCTTAAAGGTAACACAGTAATTATGGCAACCAACAGGTGTTATAAAAGATGACTTTAGATATTTGATTGTTTTCCTTTGAAACTGTGTTATAATATTAACAGGTTTATACAACGCTTTAACCACAATGTTTTTATCTTTGTCTTTTGGACGATCTAAAATAGAAGAATAGAAATCCAAAAGTCTCTTATGGTGATGTTTTACTGAGCCAAATAGTTTATCTATTTATTTATTTAATTGGCACTTTTTCCCACAAACATTCAATCAAACAAACAAACAAACAAACAAATAAACAAACAAACAAACAAACAAACTCAACAACAGTATCATATCAGCCAATCTGCTGTCTCATTGTTAGTATCAGTATCAGTATTGGCCTTGAAATTACTGTCATGGTCCACCACTAATTACAATATTATTTATGTCAGTTAATTAAAACTGCATAAGTTGTTAATTGATGGAAACATCATTGGACTGACTGATTTAAAGATGGTTATTTAAAACCTTGACAATGAACTGATGAGTCTTTTTGATTGGAGGTGAAAATCTTCAGTAAGTCCAGCTGGATTTTAGGTCAAACTTTGAACCCTTTGGGAGACCAGCTGTGCTAAGACTGTCGGCTGAACTCTTTCTTTCTACTCTAAGGACTGTTAGCTGGTGTTAAATGAGATCCAGACCCATATGCAGATCCATCTCTGTGATACATACCATTGACATTCTCCGTCCTCCAGCTGGAGGCATCATTGGCATGTCCCCCTGCAGGGAGCCCAGTTCATCGGACTCCTCAGAGGTATGTAGAGACGGGCTAGTGGAGCCAGTCATGGAGGACAAGCTCTCAGATGGTGGTCTGATCATAACGCTGGTCTTCCGGGGGTTAGGGATCATGACCTCGCTTGCTGCTGAGTCCCTTCTCTCATCCTCGTACTCTCTAATAGTGCTGGGCCTGATGTTGCTGCTGGCCAGCAGAGCCTCAATATGGCACGGCTGGAGCAGGTATGACTGGGGGTGTTCGCTCTCGTGAGGTTCGTCATTGTGGACTGTTGTGAGCCTGTCCTCATTTGACACTGCGGACGACCTGCCAAAGTCGTCCACAATGGCTGTGTGGACTTCCGGAACCTCATGGGTTTGTGGGGCCTGCATAGCACAGTTCTGGCCTGTTGTCAGCGGCATCATGGGCTGGGGGCAGACAAAGTTGGACTGTATCAGTTGAGTCAGGCCATACTGTCTCTGTGTATCATGGCTGGCTTTGAGCCCCGAGTTAAAATAAGGAGACTTGATGTTGGCCTCCGGGATAACCTTGAAGGTCTGAGTCAAAGGTCCATTATGAGGTGATACATTACTCATTACACAGAGCTGTGGTAAAGATGTCTTTCTCCTGTTCTTGTAAATCAAACTGTCGTCCTCCTTGTATCTCTCTCCATAAAGAGTCCGTTTGATTTTTCTGATGCCCAGGTGAGATATTTCTAGAACATTCAGGAATAGTGACACACCAGCGATGGCGATCATGAAGACCATGAAGATGGTCTTCTCTGTGGGCCTGGAGATGTAACAGTCCACACTGTTGGGGCAGGGCAACCTCTCACACTTATAGAGGGGCTTCAGTTGAACTCCATAGAGAACATACTGGCCCAGAATGAAGGAGACCTCCACCACAGAGCGTGTAAGGATATGGATGATGTAGGTTCTCAGCAGAGAGCCTCTTAGAGGAGCCTTCTTCACCTTCCTCTGCTCATCTAGCCTCCTCAGCTCCCTCTCCATGCGCTTATGTTCCTCCGCCGCCAGCTCAGCGTCATCCATCTCGTCTTTTAGCTGGGCTCGTTTCCGGTGTCGCTCTTTGTCCAGTGTTCGAATGCAGTAGAGGGCATGGCCCATGTATACCAGCGAGGGGGCGGACACAAAGATGACCTGCAGGACCCAGAATCGGATGAGGGAGATGGGGAAGGCACGATCATAGCAGACCGCCTTGCAGCCCGGCTGGTCAGTGTTGCAGACAAACTCAGACTGCTCATCGTCCCATACGTCCTCGGCGGCAGCACCCAGGATCAGCATGCGGAAGATGAAGAGTATGGTGAGCCAGATCTTTCCCACAATAGTGGAGTGAATGTGGACCTCTTCCAGGATGCTGCCCAGCAGGTTCCAGTCACCCATGGTCAGCTTCTCTCCTCTTCAGTGCCACATGTCCTCAAACTGTGGAGACAGCATGGACACACACATATTACCCTCACAAAGATGGTCAACAGGATGAGAATAGTTTGATATGAAATTGAGCAGGTGAAAGATTAAAACCTGGATTTTAAGCTCTGCCGATCATGTCCTCAAACCCAAAGAATAAGCCCAATGATAGTCTAATCTGGCATGTGTAGGGTGACAGGACTTGTTGGCTATGAGAATGAACAACAATGAAGGGCACATCTGTACCTACCTCAGAACCTACTGACAAAAAGTCTAGCATGTTTGCCCCCAGCAATGTGGCCTGTGATGTCAGTGGCATTGACCAATGAGAGCACAGAGAGCTCTAAATGTGAAGAATAAAACAACTGTAAACAGACACTGAAAGAGGAACCATGGTTGGTGCTGTGAGATGGAGAAATGAACTGGAGGAATCGAACTTTGCCTATATGTCTTGTTGTCGGGGTGGCCATGACTGAGTGATAAAAAGAGAAATGTTAAAAACATAATTCAGCACCTGGCTGACAAACTGCTGTTAGCTGTAGGTAGACTGACTATAGATCCTTGTTGATTATGGGGACATTTTTTGCATTGGTCAATGCATATTGGTTCCAAATATCAGTTATCAGTCTGAAGATCTTCTTATCATTAGAATTAAAGCAGTATCAGTCGATCCCTACTGTCAACATTCCCAGGTGTTTAGCCCCGCCCTCTTCCTTCCACTGTCCTCTAGCCAGTCTTTGTGACTGGTTTTGTACCATCTTATAGTCAATAAATTCATGGCTCTGTGGTCACCAAATCTGACTCGATGACCATTTTAACATAAAAAGGGATTATGTAGTCTAATCTCAGTACCAAGATGACCTTCTGCTGGTATTCTTTGTGTTGAAAATCCCATAAAATCACCCAAACCAACCGCATGCTGTCCCATCACTTCAAGATCTAGGCCCACAGGTTTCTGCTGTAAACATTAAACAGCTCAAAAGGTCGCAGCTCAAAAATATGCAGTTTTGCTCATTTTTCTTCCCCAATCAGCTGACCTCTATACTCTAGGGGGAGGGGGTTCGGTCGGGATGATTTCAGCGGTGGTTGGATCATCCAGCTGCAGGTCAGTTTTGTGGAAATGGGTCAAATAAAGAACACTGTGTTCTTTGGATGATGCAGGAACATATCAACCAACAGAACAGTTTTGGGACAACAATGGGGCGAGGCAAACATCCCAATATCACAGATGAGATGAGATGAGTGTCAAGCTGAGGTGATACTCCAAATTACATGTTAACCGGCATATTCTGGATAAACTAGTAACATATACTAGGAAGCTACAATGTTATAACATCAAAATATACTCAATATATCATGCTGTGTCCTGAAGCCCCTAACTGTGTAGTTACTTAGCTTTCAAGATTATGATATCCTGAATGACGAAACTTTGGAGCCACCGAATAGGAAAGAAATGGGATCATTTTTATGTCATGTTCTACATCATAGTGATTAAATTATGGTGTTTAACTGCATTAACCTCAAATCTATCATAATTTGAAACAGTAGGTTGGTGTCATCTTTACCTCAGATCTGCACACTTTGAATCAAGATTTTCATCATTTCTGACCAACAAACTAAACATACAGATAAGTTAGATAATATTTCACTGAGGAGCATTTACTAAACAATGTGTTGACACCACTCAGTATTCTGCTTAATTCATGGGTTTCAGTTATGTGACTTCTCTGTTGTGGCCACCATCTTGAGGATGGTAATGCCATCAGCCAGTTGACAAAGCTGGTTTGCTTTTCTGACAGAAACCAACACCAACCAAACACTAACCAAATTTAAGGTATCGGAGTTCACTCATTTAATCCCAAATGGATTGTGGGCTCCTAAAAGGCTGCAGCCACCCGTAATGCTAAAGCACTATGAGGCTGCTTGATACTTCACCTCAGAAAGGACTGCAGAGAAACCTCTCTTGATTCTTTCTTTAAGATGGTCCACATTCTTTATGCTAGCGTCCTCCTCAAAATAATCCTTCAGACCAACCACAAAGTAAACCTACTTTCTGCGCCTTAATTTTAACCATTTGCTGCTGTAATTTTGTGGGGTTTATTCCTTTTTTTCTGATTAAGTGGCTCTAATACTCTGTCAGTCACAGCATAGCAGAAAGCTTTGTAAACGTCTGGTCACTGGTTGGTCCTAATGATGGTGCCATAAATGCTGAGTGTGAAATCCATAAATACAGATGGCCGGGGTTGTGTTTAGTTTTAATGAAGATCAGAATAACTCATGAAATGGTAATTCTACCTTTATTCCAGGTAAGCCAGGTCTGCAGCGTCATGCCTTCATGCAGAATAACTTAATGTTGAAGTCAGCACTGAGAAACTTGTTTACATGGTTCATGGACCTTTGGCATCCTGATGAGCAGTGTGGTCATCTATCAGTTGCTGCAGGGTTCATGTTGGCGTCGGACTGATGGAGACAACCGTCAACCATGTGATGTACGTCCAACATGAAGTCAAGGAAGTGAGCTGTTATCCTTCTATGTTACGGTATAATGGACTCTGTTCCCTTTCACATTCATACACAGCTGCAGACAGTTGAGGATTCAGTGTCTTTCCCACAGACACACTGGAGTCAAACCACCAACCCTCCAGATGACCGGCCATGAGCCACAGCTGCCTGTAATGCTCAGTGTCACTTTTTAAGGCCTTACAGCTTCAGCATGTGATCACAGTTTCTTCCTAAGTCCCATCATCACAGGAGCTTAGTTGTCCTTAACTTTGGCCTGCACCACTTTATTGGAGTCCGTCCATACTTTAACAACTAAAATTACACTGCATAACAGCAGAAATAGCACACAGGCTCTGTTTTATGGAGGATTTTTCCCTCTGTGAGGGTGCAAATGAAATGCATTGAGTGTTTGTCATGGTTATAATATTGGTAGAAACCAAGATTTCCAAAAATCAAGAAAAGACATCTTAAATCAAGAAGTCAGCAGTTTCAGGCCATCTGAGAAAAGACTTCTTGGAAGAAGAACTTTCAGCTTTTTTTAAGGACATGAAATCACAGAGACTGAAGAAACCATCTGGAGCAGCACTTACATATCAGTGGTATGGGTTCCCGCTTTCCTTCTTGATGCACTTCATCTTGTTTAAAGCATCCCAGGAATCAGCTGAGTCTGTGTGACTACCCCATGGAGGTGTTTGGTGGTCTTCTTGTGTCGGTCCCCGATCTCCAGCCCACATCCCTCGGCTCTCCTCGGTCTTTGTCTCTCCAGGTTTCTGTGGGTGTTGTTTGGCTGGCTGTGTGTTGGAGTGCTCTCCCGTGTTACATGCAGGGTTCACAGGATGTGACAATCGATCCCCTCCCGACGGGACAATGCCCCCCAACCCCTCCCCTCTCCCACGCCAACAGTGCCAACACCAACCAGTACCGTCAATATCTGCCTCTCTGACAGTGAGAGGTGATATTTGTTTACGGTGGCTCTTTCACATACAGCCTCTTTCTGGTGCCTGCAACATAAAGATGTAACTGAGCCAACAGAGAGTCATCATCCCATCTCGTCTGATGATGAAAATGTGGTTTAATAGGCACACATACCATCCTCTGTGCAGCTCTTTATTTGGGATTTGCAACAGACACGTACATGCATGCATGACTGGCTGGCATCCCTGCTGTGATTATTCAATTCAGCAAAGTCTGTGCAGACACATTGTTCTGTGAAAGCCTCCATGTGAAAAATTACTCAATAATAGAAAAAGAGACTTTAACATGAAAAACATACGACAGGGGCTGTAGCTATAACAGCTGTCCAAACAAAACTAAAATTATATCAATTAAAAAAAAGTGGGGTTTTTTTTGTTGTTATTTGTTTTGTTTTGTTTTTTTATGAAAACTTATTTTTCTGGTTTTGTGGTTTTTGACTCATGGAGGTCAGACTGTATTTATCTGTGACTTATTTGTGTCAGTTTTGACCTCTATCAGTCCTGATGCAGAGAGCCCCTGAGGTCCGACCAGTTGATGATTTTATGTAGTCCACTCAGGTGAATGACCTGGTCAACTGTTGCATTGTTTGATAGGTGAAAAAAGTTTTCTTTTCTGCTGAGTAATGGATGAGTTTTTGTAAATCTGTAGTAAAAATGTTTTTTTCATGAGTAAAAAATGTCTGAGTGTTTGATAAAACTTTGAAAAAACAAAACAAAAAAACATTGGAAATGTTTTTTGATTTGCTTTCACATTGTTTAGTTAAATGTGTTTTCTTAGGCTGCAGAGTATTGGGCTCTCAGGGCCACCATACTTGACCCGGGTCAAGTAATGTATAATAATCCTGCAGACTTCTCTGCAGCACATGCATTAGTTCAGTTGTCTATTGTGTACTGTAATGCAGTTTCGACCAGAAGGCACAGCTGTTTGTCAGAATACTATTAAACCTCTTGCATGCCACAGGCTTGGGTTTTAAACCTATCGAATGGTAGCAGTAGCAGACCTCCTCCCTCAGCGCTCAGAGTATAAGCAATAGTACATATTACCAGCTTGATTTAGAGGCCTGGTGCTTGGCTGCATAAAATGGCCAGCTGTGCCTGCAGGGCCTTTAATTAGGTTTCCATCGCGCTCTGACAGAGTCAATGGAGCATTGATTTGATTTTCCCTTCAGAAGCTGTGGTCGCTGAGGCCAAAAGCCAGATGTCACACCAGGATCATTGGGTTACACAACTAGAAGCTGCTTCACCAGGAGCTCCACCCCTGACGGTCTGATGGACGGCTGAGCGGCTTTGGGGGGGGGGGGGGGGCTTTGTATGCCCTGTTTGTTTGATGACACCAGATCTGAGCTCATCAACACGTTTTCATGTTTGGAGCTAAAATCAATTTCCTTATAGTCCTATAAACAACAATTTAATGTGACAGTAACTGCAGCTCCACACCTTGAATTTAGAGAATATCACACTTATGTGTCTCAGTGAATTGGTCAGAGTTTATCATTTAAACATTAATAACATGATGCTGATCATTTTCAGTCCAGTTAGTTAACTGCAATGATTGAATGTGGTGGACTAATATGCACCTGTCACTCTATCTTTGTGTTCATTCGAGGGCCCCCTGTGATGCAGAGTCAGATCTCTCACCCCTTTGCAGGTCTTGTCCTGTTGATGTGTGCAGTAGTGTACTCGGGGGAGGAGGGGGGATGAGGTTGATGGTCCTCTGGCACTCTTATGTCTGCAGAAAAAAATCACTGCAGAAGTGCTCTTGGATGCTCCTTGGGTAAATATAACATGAAGTTCCTGCCATGGTCTCTTCATAGAAGAAGCTTCTCCTGTAAAGAATAAAGCATGAAAATGTGCCCTCTCACACCCTTCCAGCAGAGGAAATGAAAATAAGTGTGCTGTCAGGCTCTCTCCACAGAAGAACATGTAAAGTTTCCTTTTGATGCCCGACCAGAATCTAAAATATAAAAAACTTTCCTGTGGATTTTATTCAAGTTATTTCAACATAAAAAAATACCCTTTGGATGTCTTTAATGGTAATGTAATGAGAGAACAAACTCAGTGGGAGCCCTTACAGTGTATAAAAACATACTGTGTACTACCAAAAACAAATAAAAAGTGCCATTGGGATGTATTTTCGATGGATAAATGTTGAGTTCCTCCATATTGTGTCTCTAGGATATATACCATTTAATAAAAAAGTCATTTATGGAGCTCTTCAAGCATATAAAACACAAAACTCTGCTATCTAGGTTCCCTCTTAGTAAATAAACCTGGAGGAAGCGCCCACCTATTGTACTTAGTATAAATCATTAAAAAAACATTTCTGGTTGTTTATGTGGAGTAAAAATGTGCCATAAAGATGCTTTTTCAGTTAAATTAAAGAGAAAGGTGTTCTCTTTCCCCCAAATTTTCTTTAAAATAAAAGTGTGAGTTTTACAAAGCAAGAAGAAAATCCAAATAAGTATCCAATATAGATATAGGAGGTGATATGTATATATACATATATATATATATATATGTGTGTGTGTGTGTGTGTGTGTGTGTGTGTGTGTGTGTGTGTGTGTGTGTGCGCGCGCGTGTGTGTGTGTGTGTGTGTGTGTGTGTGTGTGTGTGTGTGTGTGTGTGTGTGTTCTCCGTGGGTTGCCACCTTGTCGTGGTGGAGAACCTTGCGTGTTCCAATGAACCTGAGAGCAATGCCGCCTGGAGCTCTGGGTAACAGAGACACTGGCAGCCCCATTGGAACCCGGTGGATGTGGCCAAGATTGTGGGAGGATGGAATTGCACGTCCCACCCCTCACATTAAATCCATTCGTAGCGCAGGCTTCAGCTTCCACCGCAAAAGTCCTCTGGCGATGGGATAAAGTGACAGGGGCAGGTCAAGGATGTGACTGGAAGCCCTTAGCTTGAGTCCTGCACAGAGGCGGCATGGGTATGATTGTCGCTGTGAAGATGGGACCAGGAACAACATCCTCCTTTGGCAGTAGCCCATGCGATTGAGCACCCCTGTTTAGGGTCCGCAGTGCTCACCCCTCATAGGGGAAGGATCTGGAAAAGGTGATCCAAAAATTGCTTGTTCCTCTCATACCTGGGTGGCCTACTGCAGCCACCAAGGCATCTCTTTTTGCGGTCGCAAAAACAATAAAGATAAAACAATGACCCTGAATCTGGCTACCTGGAATGTCCGCACCCTCCTTGACGCCCATGCTGAGACAGAGAGACCTCGAAGACGGACTGCCCTCATTGCACACGAGCTTAAGAGGTACAACATTGATATTGCAGCACTTAGTGAGACCCGGGTCTTTGGAGAGGACTCACTCACAGAGGTTGGTGAAGGGTAAACCTTCTTCTGGAAGGGTCTCCCGGAGAATGAACAAAGACTCCATGGTGTGGGCTTTGCTGTAAAAAGCAAACCACTCAATAACATCCCCGAGTCCCCCCAAGGCATTAGTGAGTGCCTCATGACCTGGCGTATCCCACTGGTAAAAGGCTGATTCGCTACACTACTGAGTGCCTATTCCCCCACCCTGGATGCCGATAACAACATTAAAGATGCCTTCTATGAGTCCCTTGATGCTGCTCTATCCAAAATCCCTGATTCTGATAAGCTGATTCTGATGGGTGATTTCAATGCCGGAGTAGGCACTGATGCCAAGATTTGGAAACCAGTGATCGAAAATCATGGAATAGGCAAAATAAACTGCAACGGCCTCAGACTCCTCACTCTGTGCTCTGAACATCAGCTCCTCATAACCAACACCATCTTTCAGATGAAAAAGAAGTATATAACATCATGAATGCACCCCAGGTCCAAACACTGGCACTTATTGGACTACATTATCACCCACCAACAAGATACAAGTGACGTCTGCACAACCCGGGCTATGCATGGAGCGGAATGCTGGACTGACCACCGGCTGATTAGATCTAAATTCAAGCTGCGGATCCGACCTCCACACAAGAAACAACAACCTAGCAAGCGACTCAACTGCAAGGCCCTGGCATCTCCACATTGCATATCCCATCTATGCAACACACTGGCTAAGCAACTCACCAACCTGAAGGACGACAACAATGTCCCTAACATGGAGAATGAGTGGGCAAAACTGAGGTCAATTATATACGATGCTGCCTCCGAGACCGTTGGCTTCACTCAAAAACGCCACCAGGACTGGTTTGACAATAGCTCTCCTGCAATACAAGAGCTTCTGGAAACCAAGCGCAAAGCCCATGCTGCTGTGCTTTCCAACCCTCACTCTCCACCGCTCCGCGCTCGCTACAAAGCCATCCGAGGTGAGACCCAAAAACAACTCAGGACCATGGAGAATGAATGGTGGCTCAAAAAAGCCGAAGAGATACAGAGGCACGCAGATGACAACTCTACGAGGCCGTGAAATCCTTGTATGGCCCGTAGAAGCGTAACATCACCCTTGTAAGATCTGCAGACGGCTCTGTACTATTCAAGGACAAAGAACAGATTCTTGAGTGTTGGGCCGAACACTTTGACGCCCTGCTTAACACAACAAACCCCTCTGATCCTTCTGTCCTTGATGCTCTCCCAGACCTACCACCAGTCCCTTCCCTTGATGAACCCCCAGAGTTCACTGAGGTCCTCTCCGCAATCAGGAGTCTCAAAAACAACAAGAGCCCTGGCCCTGATGGACTCCCGACTGAGATCTTCAAGAAGGGGGGATACCTGTGTATACACCAGCTTTTCCGCTTCATCTGCAACTCCTGGCAAAATGAGACCTTGCCTCAAGAGTGGAAAGACAGTAACATTGTCACTATATACAAGAGGAAAGGAGATAAGTCATGCTGTGGGAACAGTCGCGGAATCTCTCTCCTCTCGGTTGCTGGCAAGGTGCTTGCAAAAATAATGCTGTTTTGACTAACAACTCGTCACAGAGAACATCCTTCCAGAGACACAGTGCGGCTTCAGAAAGAGCCGAAGCACTCATGATTTTTGCTGCACACCAAATCCAGGAAAGTGCAGGGAGCAAAACAAGGACCTCTACCTCACTTTCATTGACCTAACTAAGGCCTTTGACACTGTTGATCGGTAAATCCTCTGGACTATACTCAAGAAATTTGGCATCCCCACCAAATTCCTCAACATCCTTAGACAATTCCACAACGGCATGCAGGCACGTGTACTTGTCAGAGGGCAGCAATCCCCCTCATTCCTTGTTAAAGTTGGTGTGAAGCAGGGATGCTTGCTGGCCCCTGTGATCTTTAATCTTTACCTTACGGCAGCTACTCTCCTATTCCACTAGACCATCAAGGAAGAAGGAGGTGTTCAAATCCAGTTCCGTTTGGACAGGATTTTGTTCAACATAAGGTGCCTACAGGCGAAGACAAAGACCCTGGTCACTAAAATTCAAGAGCTGCAATATGCAGACAACTGTGCACTAATGGCTCATAGCCCAGCCGCCATGCAGCGTGCCCTGGACACCATGTCCTCTATCTACAGCTCACTAGGACTCGTGATCAAAAAACTGAGGTCATGATACAGGAGAGGTGTCCATCCTCTGTCCATCCAGTGTTCAGCATCAACGGTACACTCCTCCAGACTGTCCAGCAGTTTTGTTACCTTGGCAGTATATTAACACCTGCCTGCCACATTGACCACGACATCGAGGCCCGCATCAATCTGGCCTCAGCTGCCTTTGGTAGACTGCGCTCTTGTGTCTTTGAGAACCGCCACCTAAGAATTTCAACGAGAGCTGCAATCTACAGAGCAGTGTGTGTATCCACGCTGCTCTATGGGGCAGAAGCCTGGACTGCCTACATCTTGATGCACATCAGATGCCTCCAGCGCATACTCAGCATCACCTGGCAAGACCGTGTTCCCCACAGTGACATCCTCCAGCGCACTGATTCCACCAGCATAGAGGCAACCCTAGTGCAGCAGCAACTCCGGTGGGCTGGACATGTTATCCGGATGCCTGGCTGCCGCTTGCCCCATCAAGTGCTATATGGACAGCTACTGTCAGCCAACAGGAAGCCAGGCGGTCCAAAACTGCGCTACAAGGATCAGCTGAAAAGCAATCTGAAGAGGTGCAACATCAACCCCAATCACCTGGAGTCAGCTGCGGCTAATCGGCCTCTCTGGCGCTCTCTGTGCCATGACGGGTCGCACACCTTGAGGAGAAGCACACTCAACAAAGAACTGTGCGGCGTCAGCAAAGACACTCCCATGCTGCCTTAGTACAATCTCAGCCTCCTGATCCAGACCTCACGTCCTGACTGTGGAAGGATATGCTGTTCCAGAATAGGACTTCACAGTCATCTACAGTGGCATCAGCGACAGCGAAGATGGCCACTGACCAACTCATCACAGCAGAAGGAAGCTACGTCACCATCGACATCGATGGACTGCTAATGATGGTATGTGTATGTGTGTGTGTGTGTGTGTTTGTAGTTTTATAAAATATACATTTTTATGTCAAGGCCAGGGGCCAGATCTGCTAGATCTACAGGGCCAGATCTGCTCCACAAATGGGCAAGTCAGATCATAAACTTAAGAAGGCCAAGGGGGACTTCAGCAGGAAGATTGACAACCACCTGGGTAATAACAACAACAGGAAGGCGTGGTTGGCTGTCCAACACCTCACCAACTACAAAACCCTGCATCAGTGCTGCTGAGGGTGACGCAGCGCTGGCAGAGAAACTCAACCTCTTCTTTGCCCGCTTCGAGACCAAACCATCAGGACCAGCCACACCATCACTGATGGCTGGCAGCAGCCCCACCCTCATGCTGGGGGAGCACGAGGTGAAGCACACACTGAGAGCTGTCAACACACGCAAGCAGCAGGCCCAGATGGTGTCTCCGGACGGGTGCTGAAAGTGTGTGCAAACCAGCTGGCAGGGATCCTCACCAGGATCTTCAACCTGTCCTTGACACAGTCTAGAGTTCCATCCTGACCTCCACTGTTTTGCCCCTGCCCAAGAAATCCCCTGTAACCAGCCTCAATGACTACTGGCCGGTTGCACTCACACCTGTGGTGCTGAAGTCCTTCAAGAAACTGGTTGGAAGTCACATCACAACCTTCCTACCACCCAGCCTGGACCTGTACCAATTTGCCCATAAGGCAAACAGGACAACCGAGGATGCTGTGAACACGATGCTAAATAAAGCGCTTACCCACGTGGAGAAGCAGGGGAACTACGCTCACTTTCTCTTTGTGGATTACAGCTCAGCTTTCAATACCATCCTACCCCACGGTCTTGTGAGAAAACTGCTCAACCTTGGACTACCTCACTCCACATGTTTTTGGATTAAGGACTTCCTGTCAAACCGCCCACAAAGGGTTGGGACTGACCCGCACACCTCCTCAGTTCTCACACTCAGCACACTGCACCCCCATTCATGCCAGCAACACCGTCATCAAGTACACGGATGACACCACAGTAGTAGGCTGCATCCCCGGATGGGATGAATCTGCCTATCGCAAGAAGGTGCAACAGCTGACAGTGTGGTGCAGAGACAATAATCTGCTTCTGAACACATCAAAAACAAACTGGGCAAACTGACTTGCAGCCCCTTCTCATTGATGGGACCTGTATGGAAAGAGTCCATGACTTTCGCTTCCTTGGGGTCCACATAGAGGAGAAACTGACCTGGGACAAGAACACCACACAGGTGGTAAAAAAAAAAAAAAAGCTCAGCAGAGACTCCACCTGTTTGAGCCACTGCCATCAGGCAGACGGTACAGGGCCATCCACGCCAGGACAAAAAGACTGCAAAAAAGATCCCCCCCCCCCCCCAAACACTGTCCGGTTCCATCAACGCCGAAAGCCAGATGATATGTTGCCCATGTATTTATGGGCGTAGTTTTCATTCTTTTGTTAGTTTTAACTCTGCACTGGTTTTATTGTTTTGCTGTCTAATGTTTTATTGTCCCCTTTTTCAATGCACTGCCTGTAAAGGCACTTTTTAATTTCGTTGTGCTTGTCACAATGAAAATAAAATTCTATCTATCTATCTATCTGATAATGTTACAAAGATCAAAGTAAAAAAATAGAACTCTAACAAACAATCATTTTACTAGAGTCCCCTATAATCACAAATAAATCATAAATAGACATAGACATAGGTAATGATGCAATTTCCAGCAAGGCATGAGTAAATCATCTGTCTATATTTTTGACATTCAAATTGAGTAAATAACAGATAATTGAAGACTTTATATTGTGTCATTGTAAGACAGCTGACATTAACTTAAATCTCAGGTTTGGTTTAAAGGTACTTCATCCACACTGAGGAAAAGAAGAATTTCACCCCACAACATTTATTTAAGTGTTCAAACTTTCTGACACTTTGTTCAGTAATTCAAATAAATTTTTAACAGTATGTAGATCAATTATGTTTGTTGATGATTTTATTTTCCAGTCATAAGATATTTGGAGTAAAAATGTCTTCTGCTCAGGTTTCAGTCACTGTCAGGTTGCTTCAGTGATTCTGTGCTCTCATTGGTCCTCAGCCTCCGAAGCTCCTCCTCCAGCGCATTGATTCGCTGCAGCAGCTCGTCCCTGTCCTGCTGGGATCGGAGCGCCGTCTGCCGCTCCACCTCCACGACCTTCCTCTCGTACCATCGCTCCAGCTGGATGGACACTGTCTCAAAGAAACGCTGAGTCACCTGGAAGGAATGGCACACCTGTGAGGGCGCTCAGATCCATATATTACTGAAGCTGTTTCACACTTTAAACACTGGTGTTTCATTTTAGACATCAGATTTAGAAGTTACCCACTTTCTTCAACATTCAGGAGTCCAGTCAGAGCTTTAGAAATCAAAATGTTTACCATATTTATATAACACTGTGTTAGCTGCTGTTGAAGAGGAAGGCTGAACTGAAATAAACCCTACACACATCACTGTCTGCAGGCTGCCCTGAGGCAGTTCAGTGCTAAACAACATGCCAAACGGATCAAAATTCACTGTAGACAGGTGACTCATTCACTACAGACCCAGCAGGAGCATGTGCGCAAAAACAGATGGTCTTTCTGGTGGCAAAATAAAGTGCTGATTAAGTTCCCATTCCCTTTGATTCTGTTTTATAAACAGGCTTTTTTAATAAGAACTTTTATGGAGATGACTTCTTGTGGCCAGCAGAGGAACTGTAGCTTTTTGCACTTCTACATCATCTTCATTTCTGAACCCTGGAGGTCTCTGCCTCTTTAAAGTTTGTTTCTTCATGAACTTGCAGTAATGAAAACCTGTTGTTGATCTCACCTCCTTGGCGTGCAGGTTGTTCCTCTCCTGGACAAAGGTGGGCTCTGCAGGATGATCAGTGAAGAACTCCAGCGTCCTGGTTCCCTCAGCATGGAGCCCAGCTTGCCTGTGGGTGTTTGTCAGGTTTCTACTAAAGCTTTTGTCCTGATGCTGAGTCAATCTGGGGGCCTGATCGCTAATGCTGGTCCAGCTTGTGCTGCTGGTGTAGAAACCCTCTCCACACAGGGCTGGGGCAGTGGGACTATCCTGCACTCTGGGAGGCTGCCAGAGGGGGTCAACAGAGCCCAGCAGGAGGCCGGAGGTGCTCTGGGCAGGCAGAGGAAACAGGGCTGTGTTCTGATAATCATCTGATGGTGGACAGTGTGAGAGGGTCAGAGAGTTATTAGTATGAAATGATCACAGAGAAGACACAGGATCTCTCCAGTAAGCTTAAACTTCAACACAAAACTCCCAAAAGTTAACAAGTTCATTTTGATTAAGGCAGTTCTGCAGGATTTACACTAAAACATGACTTTTTCTCAGTACATAGACTCAGTCAGGCTGTGCTGAGATGAACTAGTGACACACTGACAGATATAGGAAACAAAAACAGTTTTAGTCTGATTTAACAAAACCAGGGTCACTAAGTATCCTTCTTCACTCTCTCCACTCTTTGTTCCCTTGCATCTCTGCATGCATTTCTGTTGATCTCTTTTTTCTGACATACCTGGTGACCTGTCCACCTTCATCTCAAAGTACGTCTTGCCCCCATTCAACTCCGGCTCCAGGACCTCCGGGCTGTGGGAGGACCTGGATGGCAGGATGTTGACGTAGGTAGCCAGTGAAGTGCTGCTGTCTCCAGATCTGACGGACAGCAGGGGGAAGGACTCCAGCTCAGCATCCCCCGCACACTGCTCCACCGACGGTGAGGGGAGGAGTTTGTAGTATTTGGTTTTGGTGGGAGCTTGGACCTCTTTGAGCTGGGACAGACACCATCTCTTTAGCTCATGACTGACCGCTGCCTGGATGAGATAAGACACAAAGCGGCTGAGACATCAAACTAACAAGAGCAGGAACCATTCTGAGCCTGAGCACAGTCCTCATACTTCCACGTAGTGCTGGGCGATAGGACGATAGATATCGTGGGCACGATAGAAAATGTCTATCGTGCCATTTTTATTTTTATCGTTTCGGGCGACAGGCTGTATTTTATCCATAGGGCTTGTGCCATCAGATGATTCATAGTAACAACAACAATAATTGCACATTCAGTAAGTGTATTTGGTGTCAAACGGAAAAGAAAACAATGTTTTCTTACAAAGAAAAGGATGCGTTGACATGCAGGCTCGCATTTCTCTTTCGATTTTGCGACATGACGCCGCTTTACGTGCCCTCTTCGTGTCCAGCGTCTTCCGCCGTTGCGGGTTACCTGAGTTACACACTTAAGGGATCATTGCACGCAGTGCTTAATTTGTGCCGGAGCAAGTCGGAGTGCGCTCCGGGACCTCTTTTGATCGGACCCGGGACCTATTTCAGCCGCTCCGGCACCTGTTTCATCTGCTCCGGGACCTTCCCTGTAGAGGATGACATTTTTCGGGAATTCCCGTGGGTCACGTGATTCCCGCGGGAATCCCACGGGATGGGAGTCATTTTTAAATAACCCCTTAATCGGGACGGGACGGGGAAAAAAAGCAACGGGAGTGGGCAGGAGCGGGAACAACATTAATAGATGATCATTTTCAGCCGTGTTAAACAACCAGATGAACAGGTGCGTCCATTTTTGTAGTCATCTCTCAGTGAGAGCCAACACTCTTGACCGCGCTAGCAACACAAAAGAACTACAACAGTGGTTTGACTTCCTGTCAGCTGGGAGCGCGGCTGCGCATTTCTAACCTTCAAGTCAGGAGCGAGGAAACGTGATTTTGTGACATTCTGTAGTTTTTCAATCATTTCTGGAGTCGTGGCGAATCAAATCACCTTACCTGTCTGCCCCTGATAGGCGAATAAAGCGCTCGGATTCATGCTCGGGTCTTGCTACGTGCTTCAAGAGTAAAGTAAACAATGATGGGGGCAGAGAGCAGCTTTGGAGGAGAAACATCCAGCAGTGTGAACAACCTCTTCAAAAGAGCCCTAAAGACCTACCTTTTTAATAAAGCCTTTGGTTAGCTTTCCTCTATGCTTTTACCACCTTGCCTCTTACATTGCAACTCTATATTCTTTATTTTTTTGCGTTTTTTATGCCAATCTGTGACTGTCATTCTATTGCTTTTTTATTGTTGCTGCTCTTTTTTTACTGTGTACTGTAGCACTTTGAGATTTTTTGTAAATGTAAAGTGCATTACAAATTAAATTAATTATTATTATTATTATTATTATGGAGTGCTTTGGCTCACACTATCGGCGTTTTTTGTGAGTGTTGCATAACTTCGGGTGAGCACAGACATGAACACACTTCAGCCACATATTTATTTATTCACTTTTCTAGTTTTAAGTGCTGGTCTTGTACTGGCACTGTACTAGGGCAGCTGTATACACTTTAATTTTTCATAGAACTGAAAGCATACCATAACTATATCGTGATATATATCGTTATCGTGATATAAAATGATCCATATCTTGATATACATTTTTTTCCATATCGCCCAGCACTACTTCCACGTGTCCTCTGAATGTTGGGATGGATGTTAAGCACGGTAACCACCAGAGGGCGCCACTCAAGTCAAAAGTCACCCATAAAGGAAGAGGGTAGAGGCCAAATCAGAGACAGTGGCCCTGTTTACATGGGTAGTTTTCCTCAATCTGATTGAAATCAATCGGATTAAGTGAATCTGATTCAATCTGTGTACATGAACTTTAAGTAAAGAGATCCACGTTCAGTCTGCGTTTTCATGGCCCCAGCTGAATCCAATTGTACTGTATTGTATCAATGGGAATTGTTCATAGGAACCATTGTTTTAGTTCCGTTTTAGAATTGCACACGGACGTGTTTGTGTGTGACACCGCCGGAGTTACCAGACTGAGCAGAGTAAGGAACCCTATGTGTTGAAGCTTAATAAAAGTATAATCCAGCCGGGTTACACAGCAAGAAGTGTACGCTTCGTCAGTAGCACGAAACAACACACTTTAACACTCCACCGTCCAGTTTTTCTGTTTGTTCGCCATGTTTGTTTTTGTTTGGGCGCGCTCTGCATACGTCACTACGTGCCTCTTCCGTACTACCGAGCGCCTGCGCAGACCGAACAAGCCTCTCTGTAAACCCAATCCGCTCCACTCAGTAGTGGTGGGCAAAACCGGTCATTTCAGTGAACCGGATCATTCCGGGTCATTCAGTAAAAAGACCCGTTCATTTCGGTCAATCGGTCATTAGTCAGACGCTGTGACCGCTGCACTCCACTTCCCACCCCCAGTCCAACGCTGCGATCGCACTGCACTACTTGTAATATAAAATTATAGTAGGAGTAACAAAATATATAAGGTTTTTAATGGTTTTTTATTATTTTGAGGTGCATTAAAAACAATAATAAAAAGTACAAAATGTCAACAGACAGTGCAAATGCGTATCAATAGTTGTCTCTCTGCCTCTGGCTGCTGCAGCAGCAGCTGTGTGCCTTTGCGTGTGTGTGACTGTCCCGCTCGCTCCGGCTCGGCTGTCGGGCCTCGTGCGGCGGCCAGTCAACTCGGTCTTTCAGTCAACTCGTTCATCTGTCTGGATCTTTCGTTCACTCGGTCTTTCAGTCAACTCGTTCACCGTCTGGATCTTTCGTTCACTCGGTCTCTCGTTCAACTCATTCATCGGTCTGGGTCTTTCGTTCACTCGGTCTTTCGTTCAACTCGTTCATCCGTCTGGATCTTTCGTTCACTCGGTCTTTCGTTCAACTCGTTCATCGGTCTGGGTCTTTCGTTCACTCGGTCTTTCGTTCAACTCGTTCATCCGTCAGGATCTTTCGTTCACTCGGTCTTTCGTTCAACTCGTTCATCGGTCTGGGTCTTTCGTTCAACTCGGTCTTTCGTTCATTTGACCCGTTCTTTCAGTCAACTAGGTCTTTCGTTCATTTGACCCGTTCTTTCAGTCAACTAGGTCTTTCGTTCATTTGACCCGTTCTTTCAGTCAACTAGGTCTTTCGTTCATTTGACCCGTTCTTTCAGTCAACTCGGTCATTCCGGTCTTTCAGTCAGCTCAGTAGTACTGCTGCTGCTTCTCTAAGCCCCACCCACACACAGAACGAGGCGCGACGATAGGATAAGACAGGCAAGCAGTCCCTCTTCAGCCAATCAAAAGAACTGAACGGATTGAACGGGTCATTTAGGGGGGGAGAACTAGTTCATTTCGTTCATCAAAAAGAACTAGTTCTTTTGATCCGTTCGTTCAAGACCGACACACCACTACCACTCAGCCGGATATCCATGGAGCATGGAGCGGATTATCAACCGGTGTGGACTACCTTTTACAATCCGACAATGAGACATTTTGAATCTGATTGACCTTTCAATTTGATTATAAATAGGATTTTTGGACCCATGTAAACGGGGCCACTGTTGCAGATGTTGGTGGTCTGTGAGGTCTTTGCAACATTTGGATGAAAGATCAAATCTTTCAAAGAATGAGTTTGTGTGTTGGCTCCACTGACTTCACTGCCATGGGATTTTCTGTGGGGTTCAGTCTGTATTTGCATACTTGCAAAAAATGTGCAGACATACAGTACATACACAGAGCGCAGACTGCAGACGCCAACAATGTCTGTATGTATATCCAATACAGAGCATAACAGAGCCTTAAAAGCATGTTTTTACCTTCAGAGGGAATTTCACAATGACTTCTAACTTGAAGCATCAAATCACAAAGACCAGCTCTCTTAAAACCAGAATACAGGTATATCCAACTCCTTTCAGCTGTTAGGAAGTTTCACATTCAAACCCTGTACCTGTGTCATCAGTGTTTCCTCTCTCCCCTGGGCAACTCTCTGCTCCATCCTGTAAATCATGTTTCTCCTCTCAGCTGCAGCTCTCTCTTGATTCAGTATGTCCAACACTTTGATCTGGAGAAAGAGAAAAAGTAAACCAGCGTTACTAAACCTACATCAAGTTATTCTGTCATAAAAACCACTGCACCTGTTTTAACAATTAAAACCTGAATTCAGTTTTTCTCAGGAACCTAAAATAATCTTTGTTTTTTCTTTGCATTTGACACAAAAAGTTTGCAGTCAGGCTGATTTGACAGATCCTTTTTTTCTGCAGCACAGTTTGAAGTGCTTTTTGCACTGACATGTGTCATTCTCACATTGAGCTTGTTTTCTGCAGATTTAGGAGCCACAGAAGCTGCCAGTGTTTCTATGTGAGTTTTATCTCCTGATAGTAAAGGTAAAATGAGAAAGAAGGAGCACCTGGTGTCGGTTCCTGCGGTCCATCTGTCCCAGCCTGCAACTGACCTGCTCCTGGATGTTGAGGATGTGCAGCCTCATCTCCTCCTGCGTGGCTTTCAGCTGGACCTCCAGCTTCTGTAGCAGTGGCTGACAGTGGCATCCATCAACAGGAGCCTGAAAAGAGCCACACAGAGCATGCTCAGTAGGAAGAAAGCCAAACAGTAAGACAAAGATTTCCTTATAACCTTCTCAGTGTCTGCTGCAGGATCATAAATGACGGCTTTGTGTCTGCAGTTAATTAAAAACAACCCAAACCTGTCTGATGTTTCCATCCTTGTCCCGATACAGAGTGTACAGCTGGTACGTTTTTCCATTCAGAGCAGGACTGTCTTCATTGTCGTCATCCTCACAGAGCTGGTCTCTCTTACTGTGGAGGTTTTTCTGTCTTTTTCTCTGATCATCGTCTCTGTTTACAGCCTACAGAGGATTTAGAGGACTAAAGGATCATGGCTGCTCAGATAACCT
The DNA here is from genome assembly GCA_962446985.1 of Xyrichtys novacula. Lineage (NCBI taxonomy): Eukaryota > Metazoa > Chordata > Actinopteri > Labriformes > Labridae > Xyrichtys > Xyrichtys novacula. The sequence goes on from OY660878.1 coordinate 17,774,383, forward strand.
CAGGAAAAAATGTAGTCCTTTTCATTTTATTCAACATGTTTTTTCTCTTTTAACTGCTTTTACCAGTTCTGTGTTTCATGTCAGTTTTGTAAGAATATCATGAGAGTCGAGACAGACTGTGTTTTGTTATGTCCTCCATGTCTTTATTGATATTTACTGTTGCGAATTTACTCTCAAAATAATGTCATAAAAACATGATTTCACAGCTTTATCATATCACTTTCTACTTCTTTAATGCATATTACTTCTCCAAGGTTTCCTATATTTAAAAAAAAAGTTAATGATGTGATTTTTTGACTTGTTTGAAGATGTAACACTGAAAAAATGATCCCTTTATGAGTGTATCATTTATGTATAAAAAGGTTCAGAAAGCTCTAATGTTTGGATGCTGAAGGGAGTCGCTGTATTTATGTGGCACATCAAGCATAAACCATCACTATAAAGAAGCAGTTGCATTGTCTATGGTTTTGGTCTCAGACTCACCTGAACTTGGACCCTCCTCCTCTGACGGGGGCTGCAGGGGATGCTGACGGCAGCTGGGGTCTTGTGGTTACGCTGCTTCTGTTTTTTCAGTTTGTAAGGACTCACCTGGATGGCGTTTCGTTCACTGCTGTGGGTTTCCTCCACACCTGAACTGTCATCCTACTCACAACACATAGACCGGAGTGAGGCATGAATTCAAATACAGGATATAAAATTTAAAAAAAAGACCAACTTTACACTTTGAAAAATTAAGTCCCTACACAAGTCTTGAGAGATTTTGTCAGGTATTTCTCTACTTTGTTTGGTGGTTTGTCCTCTCTGGGGTCAGACTGGGTCCTCCTCTCAGCTCTTCTTTTTTTAATTGTTTTTCTCATGAAGCGATGCACCTAAAACAGTAAGAAAATCTGCTAAATAAGAGAGAGCAGAGCATTTTAAACAAAAAAAAAGTTTTAAACTTTGAATCAGAAACAAAAACAAGTGTGGATATGTGTTTTTTGTTTGTTTGTTTTGTTTTATACACAGGATCTAGACAATTTTTTCCTATATATATATATATATATATATATATATATATATATATATATATATATATATATATACACAGTATATATTGGAAATAATTGTCTATACATATATATATATATATATATATATATATATATTGGAAATAATTGTCTATATATATATATATATATATATATATATATACACACACACACACATATGAACACCGACCTGAGGTGCTCTTGCCAGGAGAAGTGCGACGTCTTTGTGGCTGTGATCTCTGGCTGAGTCGAGAGCTGTTTTACCGGCCTGTGAGTGAATACATTTGACAACAAAGAGAACACACTGACTGTTCACTTAATCTTTAAAACACCTCCTCAAATATTGAAGCTTTATGTTTAAGGGACTTTAATCTTATTTAATAAGCTTTTACAGAAGAATCTGTTATTGATATTTTTTTTTACTTTCATAAGCCACGAGCCAAACATACAGAGAGAGTTATACAAACTTAATGCTGCAGCTGTAATTTATTTGATTCAACAATACAATACACTGCTCATTACCTCACATGTGCGGACAGATTTGAGTTTTGTGAGGATCAGAGTGTGCTGTGTAGTGCTGTGCAGCAGTGTGGGGATGCTTATGGTTACATTGGACTCAAAACTGCAGCAAACTGCAGAGTGGCAAATTTCACAGGCCTGTTTGTGCTTTCATATCATTAGTGCAATGTGCAGCTCTTCGTGCCATTAGCAGCTGTAATCCAATCTTTATGAATTTCCTAATTTTTTGAAAAGGGGATATCAGACTGTTTCTTCATGATCTCAAGAGAAGAAAAACTTGTGACAAGGATGCTCAACATGATGCTCTTTGTATGTTTTCATGCATATTCACGTTGTTCCTAATTTTCCCATCAGTCCCTGCCTCCAGCAAGAGCTCCACTGTCCTCTTGTGGTTCAGAGCTGCAGCCACATGCAAAGCCGTGTCTCCTGACTGCAGGACAACAAACACACAAGGACAAGACATGTTACAGGACATGTTACATTACTAAGAAGTTAATCTGAGAGAGAGGCTCCTTTTTTCTTAGATTGTAGATTTGGTATCATCTTAATAAAAGCCTATCAATGAATAAAAACAATACAAATTATGTACTTGGAGCTGCTATTGCAGGTGGAGTCAGGTGTATTTAGGCAAAACAACAATAGCTAGACATGTGTTATGACCTGTATGACACCCTGATATTCTGTGACACTGTACCTGGTTCCTCTGGGTCACAGAGCACAGAGAGCTGAGCAGGATTTTCACCAGAGTCAGGTTATCATATCGAGCAGCAACATGCAAACATGTATCTCCCACCTGGAACCAAAGCAGAGTTTTCATGTTCTAAAGAAAAGCTGTGACCATGGAACTATCACACATTTTAGCATCATCTTGAAGTCAGAGCAGGGAATCTACAGCTTGCATGAGCTAGCTCAGTGCATTGTGGGATGCAGCAGGACTCACAATGTTCTTTGTGTCTGGTTTGGATCCTTCCAGCAGCAGAAGGCGAGCAGTCTGAGCGTGTGCATTCTGGCACGCCAGGTGGAGAGCTGTGTTACCTGCCTGAATCCAAATCATCCTGTCACCATAGAGTAAATATACAAAAGCCCCACAGAGAGATCATATATCAGCAGTGAATGGTTGAAAATCCTTATCCTGACAATTCGAAATGCTTCAGAAAACAATACCACCCCAACTTTAGGAGACATGTGCACTTTCAAACATGCAGTTTTAGTCAGTTACAGTCCAGACCAGACAGGTTTTGATATCTTTGAAATAAAGACAAAGGTTTTTGTCAAAGAAACCGTGATTTGGGGATCCACATCCATCTAAAAAGACTTTCAACTAAGCACATACGTATGTGTGGATCCTCCTACCTTGTTCCTGATGTGGATGTCAGCTCCAGCCTTGGTCAGCAGTTTGACACAGTGAGAGAAGCCATGCCACGAGACCTCATGCAGCGCTGTGTTTCCATCCTGACACAAAATGAACTTCCTGTCAAACTAAACTGCTACAATCATTAATCAGCCACACAAACAGGTGTGCTGTAGGTCTCTCCAGGTGTGTCAGCACTCACTCCGTCCTGCAGGTCCACAGCACAGCCCCCCTGAATCAAAGCAGCCATGGTGTCGCTGTTTCCCACTGAGGCAGCTCGGTGCAGGGCTGTCAGGTGACCCCTACCTGGGCAAAAGGTGGTGGGTACATGGACCAGCGCCTGCTCACACATCACTGCTCTCTCTCACACACACACACACACACACACACACACACACACACACACACACACACACACACACACACGCACAGACATGTACATGTACCTACAGAGTCTGTGTAATACATGAATACAAACAGTTAAACAGCAAAGACTGTTTCACTTCAATCTGATCATATTTTTAGTCTCCTACCTACTCTCAGATAAATGATTTCAGCTCTGCAGCTCCTGGACTTCAAACATGTAGAACCCAATTCGCTGCAAAATAAAATGTCCAAGCTTTAAAGTCCTACAGACGAATAAAATGATCCAGTCTGTGGTGATCTGGTAGACAGACCAGGATGAGGGTGCAAAACCTTTGAAAGCACTTCTGTCAAAGACAGAGTGAGTCTGAGTAATGACATTTGGCAAAGTCGAGTAATCTCTCTCTGTAAATATTCAATATGAATATAGATTCAAAGTGAATCTGCAGTGCTGAGACTGAACTGAAGCCATAAACATATCAGAGTAAGGGAGGTCTTGTTATCTGAGGAAAAACTGCACAGTCAACAGATCATGATAAGAGTGTTATTTTATATTGAGTGACGTGTTGGATTATCTATGAAACACTGTCTGGATTAAATATTCTGTTCTATTCAAACCTCACTAACATGTCTGTCTGCCTCTCTGAAACCTTTGACCTGAATCCTCTCTGTCTGTCCTGTTTCTCACTGCTCATCCTCAGACCGTTAAACAATCTCATGTTAACGCTGCAGGCAGATTACTCTCCGAGCCGGGGTCATCCTTTAATCTTTGTAGTTGATTAGAGTAAGTCTTGAACCCATATATTTATAAATATATATATCTATATAGATAGATAGATAGATAGATAGATAGATAGATAGATAGATAGATAGATAGATAGATAGATAGATAGATAGATAGATAGATAGATAGATAGATAGATAGATAGACGTCTCAAAGGGAACAGCAATGAGCTACAGTGTGCATTTCTCTCATCTGACTGACTGTTCCACTCTTGATCATGTGACCCTTGTTCATCTGTCAGGTAACATTAAACAATGTTCAGCATCGGGATCTGGTTATTGTTGCTTATATTTCCTATCTAAACATGTAAAGTGGGTTTTATAAATCATTTGCATATTTACAGATTTCTCACACCTCCATGACCAGTATCTCTTTCCCCCCTGAGCCCCCTTCCCTTTAGAACTTTTTTCAAAGTTTGCATTGTTATCCTTTTAAACTGTTACAGTTGTCACTGTGCAAATAAGACAAACAAGCTGTGGAGTTCTTGCTCTTTCAGAGGTGCAATGCTGCCACCAACTGGACTGGAGTGGAACAAGGGGAGCAGACTGAGGACAGAGGGTGAACTACGGGATCTTTATGTCTGCATGAATCACGATCTATATCTAACACCTATGACTATTTCTGTTTTTATACTGATAACTTTACCTCCTGTATTTATACCTCTACGTCTGTATCTTTCTATGCATTTCTATATCTTTATCTACAATATTACAGTACCATATTTGTGGGATATTGTTTGCCTGCACAGATAGCAGGCGGGATGTTGCTCCACTTTTCTCCATTAGACAGTTGGGGCTCAGTGGCTCTTTAGACTGCTCTCATACCTGTGTTCACTGACTGTCATTGTAAACCCCCTCTAAGACCAAACAAACACCAACATTTTACCCCAGGCAGAGGAAGAAAACAAGCCAGCTGGTGCAGATTTGCTCAGTATGATGTGTGTGATCAGGTTGCACCTATAGCTCAGCTTCTACTGCTGAGAACTGATCATCACCTTTATAGGTTTTCAACCAATCTGAATCATGTGTTTAACACAGCTGGGTAATAAGTGAGAAGAGATTTGGTTTGACCTCTAAACCTTCACCATCACGTTAGTTCACCACAGTTAGCCTGACACAGCCAGGGTTAATAAAGACATTTGCCATCTCCTCAGTGTGAGGACCATAAAGAATAGACAACACACACAGGAAGAACAAATGCAGAGAAAAACCTGTTTTCTTTTCAAGCAGACAATTAAATGATGCTCAAAGACACATTTAAGAAACTATGAAGCTAATCCAGGAAAAATTTGAACCTCCAGCCTTGTAGAAATGTAACACATAGTTTTTCCCATTGAAACATGATTTCTGAGTGGATAACTGGAAGATTTTTTGTGCATTCATCCTAAAATGAGTCTTTCTAGTTTTGCAATGTTTGTTTGCACACAATAAAAAACCATGTTGTCCAGTCATTTTTACCTTTTTCTTCGTACAGCCTGCAGAATTTTGATTCTCCCTGAGCAGGAAAAAAGGAGCATCCATGTAGAGTCCAAACAAGCCTTTCAAAGAGCTGCGATGTGTTTGTGGTGTGTATGAGGATGATAACAACAGGCTAAATACTCAGTTAGTCAGGAGCCAGCTGTTACAGTGCATTAGAGCTCAGAGAGAGAAAGAGGGAGAGATACCACTTAAACAGACCTTTAACCCCCATCTGCATGCTCAGTGACATGCAAAAAGTTTTAATCACAGCTTCGATCCGTTTTCTGCGGTCTCAGGGTCCAGACTGTCTTGAGAATGGCGTGCTGTGAGTCTCCCTCTCAGACTCACACATTCACTAAAGAACACACTGAATGAATTTTTCTGCTTGGATTAGGATCAGGACCATCACATTAAATCTCCAGCTGACCCTGCTTTAATGGCAGAAATCTCTCTTTTAATCTAATCTTTTGTTGCACACGACAACAAATGCATGATTATAACTCTGCTGTATGAACAAATTGGAGAGCAATATAGGCACATACACAGCACAGTGTTCAAATTTTAGGCTTAAACACTTCACCTTTTAACTCCCAAATAGTTAGTTTAATGTTTCATGATTTAAATGACATTTAGTATGTTGACAGTGTTAGTCTAAACTCCACCCAGGTGTCCTGGGGGGTTCACGATGTCAGCGTTATTTTCTCTTCTCATGCACTTCTACAGGATGGCTCCAAAAAAAAAAAAAAAAAAAAAAAAAGGCCTTGATAGCTGAACTTACAATAAATTGATGCTGTGAACTGATGTTTGAACAAAAATACATCTGTGCTTTTTAGGTGCATGTTTGTTTTCAGGACTTCGCAATAGATGTGTTGTGGTGTTTAGCTAACTCTCCTAGGGCTGCATTTATCTTAGTAGTCAGTCTGTGATTCAAATAAATCCAAACAATAGAAAAAAAGAGATTTTGATTTCATAATGCCTCCAAGTTTTTATTCATACTCAATATATTAAGTTTGAAAAGTTAAAGGTTATTTCTTTTTAATTTTGTCCTAAGCCTTCAACAAAGAAATAGCATCTCTTGTATATCTGATACAGCTCCTTTCACCAGCTGAGAGGCATGCAGTCTTTCTAATATGCAATAATTTTTCACATCACCATTTCTATGATTTGACTTCGGTCTTTGTCTTTGAGCTGAAAAGTAAAGGAAGTTTAAATGAACTCAGCAGTGAGATTAAGAGGTACACAGGAGCTCTGTCTGTCTGTCAGTATATGTTTTGCCTTCTTATCTGGGAATACTTGGAGGACAAACTTGTTTCTCTTCATTCTTATGTATGAAGCCATCATTAAGTGTTTCTGTCTGACCTCTCAGACTGTTTTCAGAGCATAATATGAATGTTTGTTCAGAGGAAGGGGAGGACAGAGCAGAGTCTCCTGGACCCAGCTGTATGTCTGTGAAGAGTGACCGGTCCAAAGATGACCCTCTCAACTTCACTCATGATCCGGACACTCAGGCTTGAGGTTAGACAACCAATTAATATTCATTCATTTCAATATCCTTGAAAAACTGTATTTTTTCAATTGTATTTCTTTTTGGATAAGTATACCAAAAGTGATTGTAAAACTTCAACAGAAAAAAAAGTCTGGCCATCTTTTTTTAAAAGGGTCTGCAGCGCCTGAAATGAGGCTTATTCAAAGCCATTGTTCTCATAAAAATAGTCAATGAGGATTTGATATAATTAAAATTGTTGCATGGTGCGCCACAGTCATTTACATGTAGTGTAAACCCTGCTAGCATTGTCCAAAGTGCATTTGTTAAAAATTTAGGAATATGCTGTAAATAAACACATATATGGTGTTTTTTTTCAGATTTCAGTCCCACAGAGATCAGAGTCGCCTGTACCCAGCTGTCTGTCTGTAAAGAGTGACCAGTCCAAAGATGACCCTCTGAACTTCAGAAAAGAACCTGGACCCCCAAAATTAGAGTAAGACAACATAGTCACAGGATGGGTTGGTCTACGATGTTGGGGACTTGTCTATAGCAGGATGTTTTAGCGTGATCCTCATTTGAAGAATGGCTACGTATTTACCAGTAAAAAAGGACAGAGAAATTTGTAGTTCCATCATCCAATTAAGGTTATTTTCTTTAAACAATAAAACTGTGATCACATTTTAGAAGGTCACATACATAATGATTCTGTGTAAAAGAAGAAGCTGTGTTCTTACTGCATATGGACAGCTGACAGCTACCTACAAAAGTTGTGATCCAATATTACAAACTTTAAAACCTCAGTCATGTGCAGTAGGGTTAAGTCTTATTAACTAGTCAGGGTTTCCTCTAGTAATTTTTCCAAAACTGTGCAAGAGCCCTCTTTTCACTCGTCCGCAACACCACTCAACCTTCAAACTCACTAATACCACAGATGTACTCTACTGCCTCCTGCAATACTATTCTATCCTCTTTCACTGATAAAATACACAACATCCACCATCAACTTGCTCCGAGCTCCGCTCACTGTTCATTTCCTTTATTTCCCTCTGTGTCCCCTGTAACGGGTATTAGGCCTTGAGCTAGGACTCCAAATATGGGGTCATCGGTATCAACTGGGGGGAATAATTCTCATAGTGATTTTTGGGTAGGTATACACCTCTAGTACTAGAAAAAATGTGATAGCATTGCATCTGTGGTAGCTTTCTGTGTGTTATCACTCAATTTATGACCACATGCCAAAACAGTTTTCAAAATCCAAATTAACCATTCTCAAACTGATGGTTCTCTCTTATTAATTGACCCTATCTCTGTGAAAAAAATGTCACAATAAAGCCCAGGCTATATATTGTTCAGTAGAGTTGTTGGAATCAGCATCTCTAGATGTTTTTTTTTCTCTTATAAGCAGTGACAACATAGTGACAATATATGTCTTCCGTTTTCATGAAAGATGTAACTCAAAGGTTTAATTTGTACACAACCTAAACATGTTAATACATAAAACATGCTAAGTAATGCATAGGCTAGATATTTCTACTTTATTCTTGCTGTGATTTAAGTTGTCACACTCACACCTGGCCTGAGTCAGTCTAAATGGATGGAGCTGGGTGTGCACAACACACACATGCTGTGCATTGAGTTAATTGAGGCACACAGTATAAATAGGCCAGTCAGTGGTGGTGGAGTAGTCCTGTACAACACAATTCAGAGAACAGCAGAGGGTTTTTTTTATGTCAAGAAGCTGAATCAGAGTGTTTTCAAGTCAAGGAGCTGAATCACTTTCCCTTATGATGGAGGGTCCTAAGCAGATCCACTGGCCTGTAACTGTCCAAAGAAATGTTCACTCCCAAAATGTGTCTGTATTGCCAATGGCCTCAAGTGTACTGACATGCGTAGACTGGCAGACTGTGAGAACCAAGCATCCACCTCAGTGTGGAAAGTTCAGATGAAGAAGACATGGAAGAAGTTGATGAAAATGATTTTGATTATTAGGTTGTGAACGTATAGAAGTGAAAAGTATGATCTGTATAATTGAGAATTGGAGAGATTCAGGCCTACACTATTCCTGAACGGCAAACGTGGGGATATACACCAAAACCACCTTTCTTGGTTTAACTCTGTCCCAGAACAAAACAAGCCAGGAACCGACATGTAGGGAATGTGGCGAGGATCCAGGCAAAAATAAACATACAAAAAAAAAAAAAAGAAAAGAAAAAAAAAAAAAACACCCTCCCCTATTGTTGCTACCTTGTCGTAGTGGGGAGGCTTGTGTGCCTCAGTGACCCTGAAGACTATACCGGCCGGGGTTATACCCCTGGTAAGTACAACCAAGCCGGGCAGTTTTTAGGCTGTATTGGGACAGAGGAAAAAGTGCTTAGAAAGTGAATCTCGTTCCACTTCAGTGGGGCAACATAAACTGTGATTCATAAAACAGCTCTATTGATAGTAAGTACTAAAAAAAAATATCTTCTCATCCAGTCGATTTTTAGTAATCAGTGTTTCGGTGTCGAACTATTTCCTTTCTGCGGCGTAGTGATACTTGCACACGCGCAATCGAATATGCAGAGGGGTGAAGCGATTTTTGTCACGTGGACCAATAGGAGCCGAGTCTCGTTGCAATAGTATCAGAAATACACAAACATGGCGACGAGCGCATCTAGCAGCGAGACAAGCGAAGAGGAAGAAAAGAAAAGGAAAAAAAGAAATCAGCCTCCAAAAGTGTATAAAAAAGGAACGAAACGATGATATATGCATCTACCATCTGTCCAGAGTGAAGACGTTCATGACTTTAAAAGGACACGTTGGGAAACTTACAGAACTAGTATTAGAAAGTGGCTTTCTCTACAGGGTGAGACAAAGGACCTTGCAGAAACTTATAAACATTGCGTTGATATCGACTTTGACAATGTTCCTGATGACGCTGGGTTTCACATGACATGCTACCAGCGATTTATTTGCAAAAGGCGTTTGAGAAACAAGAATGTGATGCAGCCGCGGGTCAGTCAAACCCTTCAGGCAGCATCGCCGATGCATCCACGTCCACGGCATCTGAAACTCCGCGAAAGAAACTGCGCTCAAGGTCATTGGCTGTATTGGGACAAAGGAAAAAGTGACTAAAAAGTGAATTTTGTTCAACTACACTAGTGCTACTTGTTCAATGCATTTTTGCAAAGACAATACCCTTCTGGACTTTGGGTTAAGATATCTACTCAGACTATCTGTCCGACTTTTGTCACCAGCCAGAAATGTACATATGTGAGTAACCCAAAAAACAATTATATGGTGCTGCTGTTTTTGCTTGTAGAAACTGCTATGTTGATTCTGGCAAGACAAAATCTTTCTCAAATGTCATAAATACATCTACCTAACATCTGAAACAGTTATTGGTGCCTTAGTATACGCATAAGTGAATTCAGATTATGAAATATAGCAAATTTCTTGAAGAAAACGTCTCAACTCAAGTGATTTGCACTCAGCAGAATGAAATATATACAGTAAATTAAGCTAAAAGCTTGTGTTTCATACATAAAAATGACACAACCTACTGTGTAATAAAAGCAATAAAATATAAACAGCACAAATGGCTTCATAAATTCAGCATAAATGGCTGAAAGTCAATCAAATTGCTACCGCGCCCCCCAAAATTGGAATAATGGAAAAAATGTAACAAGACAAAAATAAATGCACAAAAGGTCTGAATTAATTCAAAATATGGTACAAAACATTTATTCAAGTTTCACAGTGTCTAAACATCTGACATTTATCAATCCCTCCAGAATATGAAAATAAAGATCAAAAAACAAACGCAGACAAATGTAGAACAAATATAAAAATAATAAAAATCTCAAATCTCGGTGTAGCAATCCTTTACACAAAACAAATTGTACATGGTGACATGGTGCGTATATTACACATCACTATCACTTTCATCAGAGTCATCATCCCATATAGCTCTTTCTTCTGTTTCCTTTGAAGCATTCTCACATGCTTGGCACCGACATAAATCTGTACAAGATAGTCTTGCAGACATACAAGAACATCCATACATTCACAGGTTGTGACTCGACCAGTGCCTTTCATGGCAAGGACAAAAGAAAAACATTTTCTGTTGCTTGTCAGAAAGAAGAATACCTGACTGGGTTTGCAAATCTGGGCAACAGTTTTAACCTTGACCAATCCACCTTCATCACGCTGAGTAATTATGTGTGCCACCTGTATGGCCAGTCATCTGCCAAAAATGTAAATGATGCAGATACAAATCTTTCTGCATGGCCTCGTCAGCTTTGCCAGAACTGTCCATTCCCCCAACAAGTGACGCCCTGTACCAACACTGCATGAGAGCAAACTACCAAACAGCGGTGATGAAACATTCTCTGACTGGTAAAACGTGTGCCCCTTCACACTTTCTTCACAAATCCTGCCTGATGACAGAGTTAAACCAAGAGAGGTGGTTTTGGTGGATATCCCCACGTTTGCCGTTCAGGAATAGTGTAGGCCTGAATCTCTCCAATTCTCAATTATACAGATCATACTTTTCACTTCTATACGTTCACAACCTAATAATCAAAATCATTTTCATCAACTGCTTCTTGCATCCTAAAGATTCTGGGGTCAGTTCAATTACTCTTTAATGCCATTTGTATCATATTTGATACATACTTTTATGATACTTCTTTAAATCAGTATATTCAACAAATTACTAAAAAAACAACAACAACAGCACCTGAATACAGTGAATAAAACATCCCCCTGTGGTTAATCAGTTTCTAAAAACATCTAATGTATCAAACAAGATCAATAAATATATTTGTTAAATTTTAAGGACATTTTGATTTTTTTGGTTTTCAGTATAAGTGAAATAAACATTTCAGCTCCAAAAAACTCGCCATGATTTGTGGTTTCAGGCATTAAAGGGTTAGTTATTACTGTTGGGCTGGCATGTAAAAATTTTGGTTTATTTCTTTTTATGTACCTTACTTTTATCAAGTTGAACACTGTTCACTTCTCCAGGCAGATGATCATCTGAGCCCATATCTGATTCAAAATCATTGTGTCACTTTTTAGAAGTACAACATTTCTGTTACTGTGTTTTACAATGAAAAACATCTGATCAGTTAACATGTTCCATGACATCAGTAGCGTGTTATTAAATGTGTGTTGATATGAAAGGGCGTATTCATATTGCGGTGATGATGTCTGTGGTAGACTGTCATAATAATTATTTCAGCAGAGCAAAGACAAAATCACTGTGTTTATTTAGATCATTGATAAGGGCACTTTCATGTCGAGCTGAACATATTAAGATGAGTTCATTTTATTCAAACAACTTATCTTTCATTCTTTCTTTTCAGATTAAGTGACTGCTTTCTATCAGAGGTCAGCTGTGCTTCTCTGGTCTCCGCTCTGAAGTTCAACCCCTCCCATCTGAGAGAGCTGGACCTGAGCTTTAACAAGCTGCAGGATTCAGGAGCGGAATTTCTGTGTGGCTTTCTGAGGAGTCCACGTTGCAAACTGGAGACTCTGAGGTCAGAGTATCTGTCAATAATACTGTTGGTTTTATACTGGTATGTAAACAATGATATTTTATCATGTTCATGCATGACAAATATGCATGGGATATCCTTTCTTAACCATTGCTTTATTCCAATTGTTGTGTTTCTTGTACTTGATGTAGTCCACAGTTACAAAATCGGTGTCCTAAAGTAACTGTTTCAACCTTATTTTTCTCTATTCCAATGAAATCAGTGTTAATCCTTTTTCTTGAGGGCGCATCTATATTCAGGAGAGCTTCTGACTTAAATCATGTTAAAGTGATTAGAGCTATGTTGTGTTTTTAATGTCTGTTGAAACAGGCAGGTGTGTGAATTGAAGAGAAAATGATTAATCATTTGGCTGATTGATTTGGCAGATGATTAGAATACAAAACTCTGGGCACAATGTCGCTATCAACCATTACAGGATTAATGTCATCATCATCAAAATTAGCTCACATTTCTCTTATCCTCAGTGGCTACAGATCAAATCTTAAGCAGTCCCTTGTTAGTGTTATATAAATTCTCTTACAGTGTTCAGCATAATGTAGCTTACTATTGTCTCTGACAGAAATATCAACCATATTCTGAAATCTACAGCCTAACCCAATGTGAGGTTTTTTCATGAATATTCAAAAAAAAAAAAAAAAGACAACCTTTTACCAGCTGTCTGTCATGCTGTGGGCTTGGCTGCAGCAATGTAACCTTCTTCATGCATGAGAGACAGTGACAGGAGTTACAAATTCTCTATCAATTAAGGCAGAGACCTGACAGCATAACTGGCCTGCAGAGAAACTGAATCTGGTTTAGGTGAGCCAGTATATCCTTACTTATGGATGGTTTCACATGAAGCTGTCAGGCAGATTAAGATGTCGTCTACCAAAGTGTGTAGCACAAAAATGAAAAATAAATTATCAATATAGTGGTCTGAAAATACGACATTTGTTAGGTGGGATCAGATCAAATAAGAAGTCTTCACTATTTCATGCCAGCATATGTTGACAGCAGAGCAGCAGAGTGTCTGAGGGGTTCCTGTTGGAGGTCAGGCTGTAAAGTTTGCGCACCAAAATAGCAGGAAAACATGTCTCTCACTAGATAAGTAAACTCAAACGTCTGTACAAAGAGGGTGATAAAGAAACTCACTTTCTGACTGATTAATGATCAACCAAAGCCTTATATGTGTGAGTAAATCAGAACGTGGCATTGGCTGAATTTAGGATAAGATTTTTGATAAGGGTGTTTGAAACAAATGAAAATTTTCATCCTCTTTTTTTCAGATGGAGGAGATGCGTTTTGTCAGCCGTCTGCTGTGTTTCTCAGTACTGTGCTCTGGAGCTCAACCCCTCCCATCTGAGAAAGCTGGAGCTGAGTGGAAACAACCTGCAGGATTCAGGAGAGAAGCTGCTTTCTGAACTTGTTGATAATCCTCTCTTCAGACTGGAGACTCTGAGTCAGTATGGTGATGTGGTCAGTTCATGCTGGCTCCAGCAGTGGTGTAGCACACCTGTGATATCACTGCAAAGACTGTTAATTTTCTGTTAACTGCCAAACTTCTCAGCTGACAAATAAACAGTCTATGGTCTATGTCTATATAATATAGTCTATGGTATAAACACTGGCCTTACCTCTGATGTCTGTCTTCCGTCCTCAGTTTGACGTGGTGACCTGTCAAAGTCATGATGATCCTGTGATGAGGCAGCAGCAGACTGTGTGGTAATGTTCTGACTGGACCATGTTACTAAGTGGAAGGAGAAGAGGAAGAGGAGAGCTTCATCCAGCAGTGGCTGACAGAGGAATCACAGCAGGTGGAGGTGACTGTCAGAGCTGCAGTCTAAACCTCTCTGAGATCAGCTCCACTTTCAGACACAGTGTCAGTTTCAGTATCGTCCCCCTTGTGTGAGTTCCTTCTAATGTGATTGAGAGCCATCAGTGCGTGGGGACTGTTCTGTTCTTGTACACACTCTCCGCAGGCTGCAAACTGGAGTGGCGTGAAGGTACAGTATAAATGGAACTGCTGCAGTGTGGCGTGGCCAAACAGATTCAGGGGGTCCAGTGATGGGCCAGATAAAAGCTGATTCTAACAGACACTCTTTGCTCACATGAAGGTCCTTAAAGTCAGCAGACCCCACACAAATCAGCCACTACACTTGTAGATTCTTTAGATGTTAATGTGGATGTTTCCCTTTGCTAGCTCTTTGAATACTGACCTCAGACAATCACCTTCTTTTTTATTCCTTAAATAGTCCCTAGACCAGAGGCCAAAATTTTACTCTTTGGTACCACTCAATGTGGCAAGATTAGGTAATGATTTTTGAAAAAGTCGACTTGAAGTGAGAGACAATGTGAAAAAGGTTTGAGCAGGGATCATTCTTCTCTTTTATGGCTTACACAAGGCTGTCACGGCCCCCGTTTTCTTCTGCCCGCTTCCTCTCCCCCCTGGAGCACTCCAACAACCCCTCCCCCTTCCTCCTCACACACAAGCACTGACCCCCGTAATGAAACAGCAGCGGGAGCAAGTGTTGTGCCAAGAACACTTGCCCACTGACAATTGCATGTGTAATGTCGTTAGAATTAATATTTAGTGATTTCACTTGCCATGCCTTGCATTAGGTTCTTTTTAAGGATGTTCAGATTCCCTGCAGCCCTCAAATGCAACCCCCCCGGGGATTTGGGAAGTGAACCCCAGGCTAGCACCACAGTTGTGCTGAGCTACTCGCTGGTTAAGTCCACATGTCGGATCTCCGGGATTATTTGTTTTAATTATCTTTTAATTTCCTTATTTAAGAGGGTACTTATGTTGTTATTTTATACTTGCAGTGAGAGAGAGACTGCATGTCTGATGTGAGACCTGACCATGATAATATTCTGCCAGGTACAGAGTTTGAATATATATTGTTATACCACTTATATTGTTTGCACAGTTGTGCTGAGCTGCTCGCTGGTGAGAGAGAGACTGCATGTCTGATGTTAGACCTGACCATGATAATATTCTGCCAGGTACTGAATAAACGTCGATGCTAACACAGAAGTATGGTTTCTCTACGGAATTAATCACACAACGCAAGTACGACCGCTACACATGCAGTTCGTGGAAACACGCACCGCTTATAGTAGAGTGGTTCATGGAAATGTATACCTTAAAACCCACACAATTCTTATTTGTGGAGCTTAACAGTAATGAGTAACGATCTAAAAGTAATGTTTATATCTTTTTGTGTTATTGATTAGACCCTGAGATTAGATTTTTTATCAACCCAAATGTTTCACTGGTGGGATTTTATTTCAATGCGGAAAACACAAATCTTTGATGATCGATTAAATTTAACTGTGTTACTAAGGTGTTCTGTCGCAATCAAGCCAACTGTATCATTTAGCATCTATCATCACTTGTTTCAGCTTATATTCATGTCATGGCAGATGTTGCACCTTGTGGTTTTTCTGTTTATCAGTTCGCCTGGTTACCTTTTAGCTAGCTGTTGAGTGTAATTGTCTAAGGAGGTACTGAGACAACATAAAAACAGTAACTCTACAACTGCATACAAAAAGTGCAGATATTTTAAGTGTAATTCGTTTGCCAAAAAAATGAGAAAACAACATAAATAAAGTAAAAGACAAATTTAAATGATTGTCCCATTATCATTTCAATTTTTGTTGATATCGTGATATTATTGTGACATTTTTTGCCCACAATAATCGTCAAGTGTAAATCTGATATCGTGACAGCCCTAGGCTCCCAACAATGTCTCTGTGGCATGTGGTGTATTTTGTGGACCCAGAAGCAGACTCAGAGGCAGATAGCAAGTTAAAAGATTTATTTTTAATGTCCAAAGCACAGGGTAAAAGACACAAGGAAAGTCCGGTTGGCTGGCTGACTGTTGTGTGCCTGGAGACACTGTGGACAAGCAGAAGAGAAGGTGGTTAGAAGTCAAACAAGGAATCACAGGGAGCAAAAGTCACGAGCACTTAGCCGAGGAGAAGGGCAGGAGAGACGTCTGTACCTCTCAGGAGCGACGACAATACTCAGGCGCTGAGACTGAGGGCTGCTGGCTTCTTAAAAGGGCCTTGATTGCAGATGCAGCGCAGGTGTGGAGTCTCGCTCAGCCTCAGCGACCGGGGAGAGGGAGCGTGCTCTGAAAGCAGTGAAGCGAGACCAGGGTAGCAAGGAAAACAACAGGTAGTTAAACCAGAATAAAGCAGGAAGCGGAGGCGTCTCACCACAGTCTCACAATGAAATATTATGGGCATATCAGTAGGGTTGGGAATCGAGAATCGATGGGAATCGGGACTAAAACTTCGATTCTTCCGGTATCGTTCAAATATTAAAATTTCGATTCCAAGTTTCGATGCCAGAGTCCGCCGACCGGAAGAAATAGCCGCCGAAAATCAACGAAGAAGAAGCCGCTTAACACCAATGAGGACGGAGCGTATGAGACAAAGCCACACAGAGAGAGGAGAGAGACAGAGAGAGAAAGTACATTGCAACCCACAGCAATGCAGCCGCTGTGGGTTACAATGTAATCTCTCTCTGTCTCTCTCCTCTCTCTGTGTGGCTTCGTCTCATACGCTCCGTCCTCGTTGGTGTTCGGCAGCTTCTTCTTCGTTGGTCCAAAGTTTGGCTAACTTTAGCAGGAAGAATGAGCTCTTATCTCAATGCAACATTAGCAATACAGTTATATCATGCAAAGGAGGGTAAACGACCAACGTGATTAAACACCTCAGGATTCATGGAGGAGAAATACCCGAGTGCTCGTCTTTGACGCGCTTCGCCGGTGTTGTGCCAGAGAATGCACCCCTGCTGTTGAATGCACCCCTGACGGGAGCGCGGTTGAAAGTACACAACAAGGCGAAACAATCCAAGTTTTTCTTACCGTTGGACGGAATCTAAAGCGTGTGCCTTTAATGATTTCATTCAGGCTATTCAGATATGCCGAAAACAATAGCCCTCTGATTCAGAATATTTACTGTCCTGAAAATATAATGTTCTCTACATTAACAGCTTACTCTACAGTTTATATACCCAAGTACACCTTTATGTTTGCATTTTTGAGACACATACAAACAAAACGAAAGTTTACTGCTCCATTTGACACGTTTTCATGATCTAATACCCGTGTTTTATTAAATATGAGATCATATTTCTTCCACTAAGAAGCTAATCAGTGAAGGGGAGGCATTCTACGGCAGGGGTGCATTCTACAGCACAACACCTGTCTTCCGCTAACCAGTCAGGATCAGATAAGTGAAACAATAAATGACTTCTGTCCTCTGCTAACTTTGAAACGGTAAAGAAATTGAACTGTGTACGGTGAGTAAACTTAAATATCCATCTAACGTTAGCCCTTGTGCTTTTTCATAGACAAACGACCTGAAAACAAAAATTGATATTTATATACTGGTTGAAAATAGCTCTGTGAGAAATCCATAGTAAAGTTCTTAAAAAGTTAATAGGATTTAAAAATTCATGGAGAAGTTCAGAAATTTCATCCAAAAAGAAGAGCCCCGGTTAGCACCCTCATTCAAACCATGCTTTTTTTTTCTTTTTTCTTTTTGATATCCTGCCTTTTAAAAGAATCGAATTAGAGAATCGATAGGAATCGGAATCGAAATGAGGAATCGAAATTGGAATCGGAATCGTTCAAAATCAAACGATACCCAACCCTACATATCATACATTTCCTGAAAACGTAGAGTCTTCCAAGTATTTCCGTATCTGGGTTTTTGTCCCTGAGGTTCCTAGATGTTACAAAACTAAAAGAAAAACTATAATCAAGGCAAAAAATGTATGTCACTGACTGCTTGAAGAACCAAAGCTACGGCTGTGTTTGTCCAAGTGATTCACGCAGAAAAATAAAATGGTCCTCTTTAAAATGACATCAAATAAAGTGCTTCAAAACTCTGGAAACTATCCAGAGTAGAGCCAAAACCAGGATCAACACCAGGGTCCGATCAGCAGTCTTCACCGGAGGGTAGTTTAGTCCATGAGCTGATAATTATGACACAGCCTGTGGCTCAGGAAACCTTGTGATTTGAAACTTTGCATACACATTATGTGAACACTAAATTTGTAACTGCAGTTTTTGTTGTTGATGTGGAAAAGCATAATTCCCCCTTTAAGATATTTAGGATCATTTCTGCTGTTCCTTTTCTAAAAATAACATTTCTTACCTGCACGCCTACAGGTTTCTTGCTGAGGAGGATGCCATTGTAGTCCATGATACTGTGCTGCTTTAACTGTTGTATGTGGAAACGGAAAACATCTTTTCTTTAAGTATGGGTGTTAAAGTTAACATCGGCTGTATTTTACAGTTTTTATATATTGATAATTGCAAAGAGTTGTCCAAAACAGCTTGTAAAAATTAACTGTGTCCTCAGCATAACTGTATTTACTGCTATCAGGTGAATACGGTGTATAGAAAGTGTTTAGTCATATCTTTCAAAGTACCCACTTTTCCTGAAGGCAACATAATCAGACTAGGGCCCCGTTGGGGCACTGGCGGGCCCGAGCCGTGTCGCGCCGCCCCCCCCAACGCGCTGCCTCCCCGTCCCATTCGCGTCCTCTGGCCATCGCCCTCTCTGGTAACGCCCATCACTGCAAAGACCCTTTTCCTTCATCTGCGTTTGCTGTTCTTCCTGCCAGTGTGTGTTGCTTTCACTTACACTTGCCACAGCCAGCCTCGTGAGTGCCTAGCCTATTGGATATCACTGTCACCTACACAGGACAGTCATTACCTTTCTATTAATACTTTGTTTTTTAATTTCACATTAATTTCCATATTGTATAAACGACTGGAAAAAACTTGAGCCCCTGCCCCTGTATAATCATGTGCACGTCTCTGTTCTAGCTCCAAAGTGAATCTTCACTGCTCATGTTCTCCTCAGAAGCAGTCACCTCACTCCCCTCAGGGTACTGTACACATGCACCAACTGCCTGCTTCAGGTTTGGATGGAGCTTCATGGTTGTCCGTGGGGTGCAGCGTCATGATTTGTACAACTTTGAATGGCCATGGGGTGTAGATTGGCCTGAGCAAATTTGGTGTCAGTGGGACAAAAGGCCAGTCAGGACAAAAATAAAAAATTATAAGACTTCAAAAAATGTGGATATTTGGGTCATCTTTGGCGCCCCCTAGAACGTAAACCGTGGGGTGCAGCGTCATGATTTGAATAACTTTTAATGGCCATGGGGTGTAGATTGGCCTGAGCAAATGTGTTGCCGGTGGAACGAAAGCCTTAGGAGGAGTTAGCCACATTCCAATGTGTGCGGATCAGCAAAAAATGCGAAATAACCCTTTAACCGTACATTTGACAGATACGCGCGCATAGACTTTTTCGTAGATCTTATTGAGATACATGTGTGTGTCAATTTTTGTGTCATTTTGCCAAAGCGTACAGGCGTGACACTCAACAATGTGTATTTTCACCTTAGGGGACAAGAAAAAATGGACTTTTTTCTCCTGCCATGGGGGGGCGCTCTTTTGGGGAGTAAAAATTCCTTCACAAATGTGTTGATGGCTGGACATTGCATCATCCTAGAAAACTTGGAGGCCAGTGAGGACAAAAATAAAAAGTTATAAGACTTTTAAATATGTGGATTTTAGGGTTATTTTGGCGCCCCCTAGAACCTAAACCGTGGGGTGCAGCATCATGATTTGAATAAATTTTAATGGCCATGGGGTGTAGATTGGCCTGAGCAAATGTGGTGCCGGTGGAACGAAAGCCTTCGGAGGAGTTAGCCACATTCCAATGTGTGCGGATCGGCAAAAAATGCGAAATAACCCTTTAACCGTACATTTGACAAATACGCCCGCACTGACTTTTTTGTAGATCTTATTGAGATACATATGTGTGTCAATTTTTGTGTCAATATGACAAAGCGTACAGGCGTGACAGTCAATAGTGTGAATTTACACCTTAGGGGACAAGAAAAAATGGACTTTTTTCTCCTGCCATAGGGGGGGCGCTCTTTTGGGGAGTAAAAATTCCTTCACAAATGTGTTGATGGCTGGACATTGCATCATCCTAGAAAACTTGGAGGCCAGTGAGGACAAAAATAAAAAGTTATAAGACTTTTAAATATGTGGATTTTAGGGTTATTTTTGGCGCCCCCTAGAACGTAAACCGTGGGGTGCAGCGTCATGATTTGAATAACTTTTAATGGCCATGGGGTGTAGATTGGCCTGAGCAAATGTGGTGCCGGTGGAACGAAAGCCTTCGGAGGAGTTAGCGAAATTCCAATGTGTGCGGATCGGCAAAAAATGCGAAATAACCCTTTAACCGTACATTTGACAAATACGCCCGCACTGACTTTTTTGTAGATCTTATTGAGATACATGTGTGTGTCAATTTTTGTGTCAATATGACAAAGCGTACAGGCGTGACAGTCAATAGTGTGAATTTACACCTTAGGGGACAAGAAAAAATGGACTTTTTTCTCCTGCCATGGGGGGGCGCTCTTTTAGGGAGTAAAAATTCCTCACAAATGTGTTGATGGCTGGACATTGCATCATCCTAGAAAACTTGGAGGCCAGTGAGGACAAAAATAAAAAGTTATAAGACTTTTAAATATGTGGATTTTAGGGTTATTTTGGCGCCCCCTAGAACCTAAACCGTGGGGTGCAGCATCATGATTTGAATAAATTTTAATGGCCATGGGGTGTAGATTGGCCTGAGCAAATGTGGTGCCGGTGGAACGAAAGCCTTCGGAGGAGTTAGCGAAATTCCAATGTGTGCGGATCGGCAAAAAATGCGAAATAACCCTTTAACCGTACATTTGACAAATACGCCCGCACTGACTTTTTTGTAGATCTTATTGAGATACATATGTGTGTCAATTTTTGTGTCAATATGACAAAGCGTACAGGCGTGACAGTCAATAGTGTGAATTTACACCTTAGGGGACAAGACAAAATTGACTTTTTTCTCCTGCCATGGGGGGGCGCTCGTTTGGCGAGTAAAAATTCCTTCACAAATGTGTTGATGGCTGGACATTGCATCATCCTAGAAAACTTGGAGGCCAGTGAGGACAAAAATGAAAAGTTATAAGACTTTTAAAAATGTGGATTTTTGGGTTATTTTTGGCGCCCCCTAGAACCTAAACCGTGGGGTGCAGCGTCATGAATAGAATAACTTTTAATGGCCATGGGGTGTAGATTGGCCTGAGCAAATGTGGTGCCGGTGGAACGAAAGCCTTCGGAGGAGTTAGCGAAATTCCAATGTGTGCGGATCGGCAAAAAATGCGAAATAACCCTTTAACCGTAAATTTTACAGATACGTGGCCATTGACTTTTTCGTAGATCTTATTGAGATACACGTGATTGTCAAATTTTGTGTCAATATGACAAAGCGTACAGGCGTGACACTCAACATTGTGTATTTTCGCCTTAGGGGACAA
Organism: Xyrichtys novacula; assembly: GCA_962446985.1. Classification (NCBI taxonomy): domain Eukaryota; kingdom Metazoa; phylum Chordata; class Actinopteri; order Labriformes; family Labridae; genus Xyrichtys; species Xyrichtys novacula. The sequence continues at coordinate 17,796,287 of OY660878.1, forward strand.
GAAAAAATTGACTTTTTTCTCCTGCCATGTGGGGGCGCTCTTTTGGGGAGTAAAAATTCCTTCACAAATGTGTTGATGGCTGGACATTGCATCATCCTAGAAAACTTGGAGGACAGTGAGGGCAAAAATAAAAAGTTATAAGACTTTTAAATATGTGGATTTTAGGGTTATCTTTGGCGCCCCCTAGAACCTAAACCGTGGGGTGCAGCGTCATGATTTGAATAACTTTTAATGGCCATGGGGTGTAGATTGGCCTGAGCAAATGTGGTGCCGGTGGAACGAAAGTCTTCGGAGGAGTTAGCGAAATTCCAATGTGTGCGGATCGGCAAAAAATGCGGAATAACCCTTTAACCGTACATTTGACAGATACGCCTGCACTGACTTTTTTGTAGATCTTATTGAGATACATGTGTGTGTCAATTTTTTTGTCATTTTGACAAAGCGTACAGGCGTGACAGTCAATAGTGTGAATTTTCACCTTAGGGGGCGCTATGGAGCCATTTTGCATTTTCTTTTTTGGGCGACTTCGGAATATCAAATTTTTCACCAGGCCCGGTCGTCCTGCCAAATTTCATGAGTTTTCGCCAGTGGGAAGTGGGCCATTTTCCAGTTCAAAGGGGAGGAAAAAGAACTTGGACCCCGTTGGGGCACTGGCGGGCCCGAGCTGTGTCGCGTCCCCCCCCCAACGCGCTGCCTCCCCGTCCCATTTGTGTCCTCTGGCCATCGCCCTCTCTGGTAACGCCCATCACTGCAAAGACCCTTTTCCTTCATCGGCGTTTGCTGTTCTTCCTGCCAGTGCGTGTTGCTTTCACTTACACTTGCCACAGCCAGCCTCTTGAGTGCCTAGCCTATTGGATATCACTGTCACCTACTCAGGACAGTCATTACCTTTCTATTAATACTTTGTTTTTTAATTTCACATTAATTTCCATATTGTATAAACAACTGGAAAAAACTTGAGCCCCTGCCCCTGTATAATCATGTGCACGTCTCTGTTCTAGCTCTAAGGTGAATCTTCACTGCTCATGTTCTCCTCAGAAGCACTCACCTCACTCCCCTCAGGTTACTGTACACATGCACCAACTGCCTGCTTCAGGTTTGGATGGAGCTTCATGGTTGTCTTTTGGAGAAATGACCAGTCAAGTTGTGTTTGAAATTAGATTTTTTTCAGGGGCAAAAGGAGCCTCTGCATTCTTGTCAAATATGTAAATAGCATGTTTTTGCAGGTGCTAAAAACCAGACTCTGAGTGAGTGTGTGTGTGTGTGTGCGTGTGTGTGTGTGTGTGTGTGTGTGCGCGTTCAAGTCACATGACATATTTAACCGGATGTAGCTGCAAGACGGAGCCTCGTTGACTCCGTTTCAACTTATCTCAAAAGTGAGGACCTCAACCTATATACCAGTTTTTAAATTGTGTTGATAGGCCAAATAAAACCAGAGTTATGATAAATTATGTCCGCGATACTTGTTTTCTGCTTATTTTGATCACGTTCGGCGCTCTATCGCGCTGTATGAGACAGGAAAACATAGCATGCAGACATTAGCGACAGGTCTTACAGGCGGAAAAGGCTTGCCAAAGGAAAAAAAAAACACACCACAACATCTCTCCTATTGGTGGAAAACTTCACCACAACAACCAATCCAAAATTATATGGTGACTGATTGACAAGGGGCGGGCGCTTACGTTCTTCCTGCAATATGAGAAGGGAGGGAGGGACTCTCAGCAGGGATGCAGTCTGGGACACGTAGTTGCAAACCTAGCGACTTTGTTGTTAGATTCAATGACTTTTCAGACCCCCTAACGACTTTTTTTTTAGAAAGAAAGTGACTTTTATCGACTTCTTCTGGAGTTTAGAGACTCTGACATGAAGCAGGCTTTCCTTACTGAGGAGTTAGCAACGCTGCTAAGGGTGCAGAGCCACACATGCGCTCCGAGCTCTGCATGGGAGACTGAAGCTGACAGAGCTGCAGCAGTTAGCAGGTTTCACCCTCAGAGACCACCAGGGGTTCATGTTGAGGCATTTTCAGTTTTTTTTTTTTTTTTTGCCATAGACACTGTCAGCACAATCTGCAGTTACACTAACAAAAATGCTGCAAAAAACAAAGAATTATGGAAAAATTACACATGGACTGACATAGAGGAGGATCTACACAAGTTTTTTACATCATGTTTTACATCATGCATCATTTACATCATGTTTTTTTGTAGTGGCATAAATAAAAAGTGACATTTGTGAGACTATACAGTGTTTTGTAAATAATTTTACAAAGAACACCTGGGCCATTGCCTGCATTTTGATGTAAATAGAGGTAAATTACTATGTTCTTTGTTAAAAATTTGCATATGTTTTGAAGTTTACAATTTTTATTTGAAGATTAAGTTTTAAAAACAGTTCATCACACATATTTGTGGTTTTCACAGTAAAAACGTTACTTTTTTCCAGTCGGATTTTATGTTTTGTGTGTGAATTTGGGTCCAATGTGTAAATATAGTATGTCAAAATGATAAAATAACTGTAAATTGACACAGGTGAGGTTGTGCTGAAAAAAATGATACCAGGCAAGGCAAGGTAAAAATTTTGTAAGAGGAAATATAAAGGTAAAATCTAAAGTAGTCAAAAACGGCCAATAGTGACTCACAGACTCCACAGACAAGTCCCTTTGGCGCCACTCAGTGGGCAAAACTACTTTGTCTACTGTAATGTATATTTGGGTCATCTTTGGCGCCCCCTAAAACGTAAACCGTGGGGTGCAGCGTCATGATTTTTACAACTTTGAATGGCCATGGAGTGTAGATTGGCCTGAGCAAATTTGGTGTCAGTGGGACGAAAGCCTTAGGAGGAGTTAGCGAAATTCCAATGTGTGCGAATCGGCAAAAAATGCAAAATAGCCCTTTTACCGTACATTATACAGATACGCGCTCTTTGACTTTTTCGTAGATCTAATTGAGATACACATGATTGTCAATTTTTGTGTCATTTTGCCAAAGCGTACAGGCGTGACAGTCAACAATGTGTATTTTCACCTTAGGGGACAAGAAAAAATGGACTTTTTTCTCCTGCCATGGGGGGGGCGCTCTTTTAGGGAGTAAAAATTCCTTCACAAATGTGTTGATGGCTGGACATTGCATCATCCTAGAAAACTTGGAGGCCAGTGAGGACAAAAATAAAAAGTTATAAGACTTTTAAATATGTGGATTTTAGTGTTATCTTTGGCGCCCCCTAGAACCTAAACCTTGGGGTGCAGCGTCATGATTTTGATAACTTTTAATGGCCACGGGGTGTAGATTAGCCTGAGCAAATGTGGTGCCGGTGGAACGAAAGCCTTCGGAGGAGTTAGCGAAATTCCAATGTGTGCGGATCGGCAAAAAATGCGAAATAACCCTTTAACCGTACATTTGACAGATACGCCCGCACTGACTTTTTTGTAGATCTTATTGAAATACATGTGTGTGTCAATTTTTGTGTCATTTTGACAAAGCGTACAGGCGTGAGAGTCAATAGTGTGAATTTTCACCTTAGGGGGCGCTATGGAGCCATTTTGCATTTTCTTGTTTGGGCGACTTCGGAATATCAAATTTTTCACCAGGCCCGGTCGTCCTGCCAAATTTCATGAGTTTTCGCCAGTGGGAAGTGGGCCATTTTCCAGTTCAAAGGGGAGGAAAAAGAAGAAACTAGGGCCCCGGTGGGGCACTGTCGGGCCCGAGCCGCGTCGCGCCGCCCCCAGTGCGACCGCCTCCCCGTCCCGATCGAGTCACACTCAAGAACCAAAGATGGTGTGCGCACTTGTCTGTGGTCATTTCCCATTATAATGAATGGGAGGCGCAGTTTCTACCAAAACACTCGCTGCAGACAAACTTCATGTCCTATTTGAAAAAAGTCTGGACCATGAGTGAGGGCACAAACACAGCTATGATATATCGAAATGCCAGGTTGCTCCTCCTTACGGTGTTGCCTGGAGAGCGATGCGATTGAGCCATTGAGCGATGGGCAGGAAAAACTTGACTTTTTCTCCTGCCATAGGGGGGGGGATGTGGATTCTTTTAAATATGTGGATTTTAGGGTTATCTTTGGCGCCCCCTAGAACCTAAACCGTGGGGTGCAGCGTCATGATTTTTACAACTTTGAATGGCCATGGGGTGTAGATTGGCCTGAGCAAATGTGGTGCCGGTGGAACGAAAGCCTTCGGAGGAGTTAGCGAAATTCCAATGTGTGCGGATCGGCAAAAAATGCGGAATAACCCTTTAACCGTACATTTGACAGATACGCGCGCATTGACTTTTTCGTAGATCTTATTGAGATACATGTGTGTGTCAATTTTTGTGTCATTTTGCCAAAGCGTACAGGTGTTACACTCAACAATGTGTATTTTCACCTTAGGGGACAAGAAAAAATGGACTTTTTTCTCCTGCCATGGGGGGGCGCTCTTTTGGGGAGTAAAAATTCCTTCACAAATGTGTTGATGGCTGGACATTGCATCATCCTAGAAAACTTGGAGGCCAGTGAGGGCAAAAATAAAAAGTTATAAGACTTTTAAATATGTGGATCTTAGGGTTATCTTTGGCGCCCCCTAGAACCTAAACCTTGGGGTGCAGCGTCATGATTTGAATAACTTTTAATGGCCATGGGGTGTAGATTGGCCTGAGCAAATGTGGTGCCGGTGGAACGAAAGCCTTCGGAGGAGTTAGCGAAATTCCAATGTGTGCGGATCGGCAAAAAATGCGAAATAACCCTTTAACCGTACATTTGACAGATACGCCCGCACTGACTTTTTTGTAGATCTTACTGAGATACATGTGTGTGTCAATTTTTGTGTCATTTTGACAAAGCGTACAGGCGTGACAGTCAACAATGTGTATTTTCACCTTAGGGGACAAGAAAAAATGGACTTTTTTCTCCTGCCATGGGGGGGCGCTCTTTTGGGGAGTAAAAATTCCTTCACAAATGTGTTGATGGCTGGACATTGCATCATCCTAGAAAACTTGGAGGCCAGTGAGGACAAAAATAAAAAGTTATAAGACTTTTAAATATGTGGATTTTAGTGTTATCTTTGGCGCCCCCTAGAACCTAAACCTTTGGGTGCAGCGTCATGATTTTGATAACTTTTAATGGCCACGGGGTGTAGATTGGCCTGAGCAAATGTGGTGCCGGTGGAACGAAAGCCTTCGGAGGAGTTAGCGAAATTCCAATGTGTGCGGATCGGCAAAAAATGCGAAATAACCCTTTAACCGTAATTTTGACAGATACGGCCGCACTGACTTTTTTGTAGATCTTATTGAGATACATATGTGTGTCAATTTTTGTGTCAATATGACAAAGCGTACAGGCGTGACAGTCAATAGTGTGAATTTCCACCTTAGGGGGCGCTATGGAGCCATTTTGCATTTTATTGTTTGGGCGACTTCAGAATATCGAATTTTTCACCAGGCCCGGTCGTCCTGCCAAATTTCATGAGTTTTCGCCAGTGGGAAGTGGGCCATTTTCCAGTTCAAAGGGGAGGAAAAAGAAGAAAGAAAGAAAGAAAGAAAGAAACAAAGAAAAACCACTTGGGGAATAATAGGGCCTACGCCCGGCTGCTCTGCAGCTGGCTCGGGCCCTAACTAGGACCCCGTTGGGGCACTGGCGGGCCCGAGCCGTGTCGCGTCCCCCCCCCCAACGTGCTGCCTCCCCGTCCCATTTGTGTCCTCTGGCCATCGCCCTCTCTGGTAACGCCCATCACTGCAAAGACCCTTTTCCTTCATCGGCGTTTGCTGTTCTTCCTGCCAGTGCGTGTTGCTTTCACTTACACTTGCCACAGCCAGCCTCGTGAGTGCCTAGCCTATTGGATATCACTGTCACCTACACAGGACAGTCATTACCTTTCTATTAATACTTTGTGTTTTAATTTCACATTAATTTCCATATTGTATAAACGACTGGAAAAAACTTGAGCCCCTGCCCCTGTATAATCATGTGCATGTCTCTGTTCTAGCTCCAAGGTGAATCTTCACTGCTCATGTTCTCCTCAGAAGCACTCACCTCACTCCCCTCAGGTTACTGTACACATGCACCAACTGCCTGCTTCAGGTTTGGATGGAGCTTCATGGTTGTCTTTTGGAGAAATGACCAGTCAAATTGTGTTTGAAATTTGATTTTTTTCAGGGGCAAAAGGAGCCTCTGCATTCTTGTCAAATATGTAAATAGCATGTTTTTGCAGGTGCTAAAAACCAGACTCTGAGTGTGTGTGTGTGTGTGTGTGTGTGTGTGTGTGTGTGTGTGTCTGTGTGTGCGTTCAAGTCACATGACATATTTAACCGAATGTAGCTGCAAGACGGAGCCTCGTTGACTCTCCGTTTCAACTTATCTCAAAAGTGAGGACCTCAACCTATATACCAGTTTTTAAATTGTGTTGATAGGCCAAATAAAACCAGAGTTATGATAAATTATGTCCGCGATACTTTTTTTCTGCTTATTTTGATCACGTTCGGCGCTCGATCGCGCTGTATGAGACAGGAAAACATAGCATGCAGACATTAGCGACAGGTCTTACAGGCGGAAAAGGCTTGCCAAAAGAAAAAAAAAACACACCACAACATCTCTCCTATTGGTGGAAAACTTCACCACAACAACCAATCCAAAATTATATGGTGACTGATTGACAAGGGGCGGGCGCTTACGTTCTTCCTGCAACATGAGAAGGGAGGGAGGGACTCTCAGCAGGGATGCAGTCTGGGACACGTAGTTGCAAACCTAGCGACTTTGTTGTTAGATTCAATGACTTTTCAGACCCCCTAACGACTTTTTAGAAAGAAAGGGACTTTTATCGACTTCTTCTGGAGTTTAGAGACTCTGACATGAAGCAGGCTTTCCTTACTGAGGAGTTAGCAACGCTGCTAAGGGTGCAGAGCCACACATGCGCTCAGAGCTCTGCATGGGAGACTGAAGCTGACAGAGCTGCAGCAGTTAGCAGGTTTCACCCTCAGAGACCACCAGGGGTTCACGTTGAGGCATTTTAAATTTTTTTTTTTTTTTTGTGCCATAGACACTGTCAGCACAATCTGCAGTTACACTAACAGAAATGCTGCAAAAAACAAAGAATTATGGAAAAATTACACATGGACTGACATAGAGGAGGATCTACACAAGTTTTTTACATCATGTTTTACATCATGCATCATTTACATCATGTTTTTTTGTAGTGGCATAAATAAAAAGTGACATTTGTGAGACTATACAGTGTTTTGTAAATAATTTTACAAAGAACGCCTGGGCCATTGCCTGCATTTTGATGTAAATAGAGGTAAATCACTATGTTCTTTGTTAAAAATTTGCATATGTTTTGAAGTTTACAATCTTTATTTGAAGTTTAAGTTTTAAAAACAGTTCATCACACATATTTTTGTTTTTCACAGTAAAAATGTTACTTTTTTCCACTCGGATTTTATGTTTTGTGTGTGAATTTGGGTCCATTGTGTAAATTCAGTATGTCAACATGATAAAATAACTGTAAATTCGCACAGGTGAGGTTGTGCTGAAAAAAATGATACCAGGCAAGGCACGTGATTGTCAGATTTTGTGTCAATATGACAAAGCGTATAGGCGTGAATCTCAACAATATGTATTTTCACCTTAGGGGACAAGAAAAAATGGACTTTTTTCTCCTGCCATGGGGGGGCGCTCTTTTGGGGAGTAAAAATTCCTTCACAAATGTGTTGATGGCTGGACATTGCATCATCCTAGAAAACTTGGAGGCCAGTGAGGACAAAAATAAAAAGTTATAAGACTTTTAAATATGTGGATTTTAGGGTTATCTTTGGCGCCCCCTAGAACCTAAACCGTGGGGTGCAGCGTCATGATTTGAATAACTTTTAATGGCCATGGGGTGTAGATTGGCCTGAGCAAATGTGGTGCCGGTGGAACGAAAGCCTTAGGAAGAGTTAGCCACATTCCAATGTGTGCGGATCGGCAAAAAATGCGGAATAACCCTTTAACCGTACATTTGACAGATACGCGCGCATTGACTTTTTCGTAGATCTTATTGAGTTACATGTGTGTGTCAATTTTTGTGTCATTTTGACAAAGCGTATAGGCGTGACACTCAACAATGTGTATTTTCACCTTAGGGGACAAGAAAAAATTGACTTTTTTCTCCTGCCATGGGGGGGCGCTCTTTTGGGGAGTAAAAATTCCTTCACAAATGTGTTGATGGCTGGACATTGCATCATCCTAGAAAACTTGGAGGCCAGTGAGGACAAAAATAAAAAGTTATAAGACTTTTAAATATGTGGATTTTAGTGTTATATTTGGCGCCCCCTAGAACCTAAACCTTGGGGTGCAGCGTCATGATTTTGATAACTTTTAATGGCCACGGGGTGTAGATTGGCCTGAGCAAATGTGGTGCCGGTGGAACGAAAGCCTTCGGAGGAGTTAGCGAAATTCCAATGTGTGCGGATCGGCAAAAAATGCGAAATAACCCTTTAACCGTAATTTTGACAGATACGGCCGCACTGACTTTTTTGTAGATCTTATTCAGATACATATGTGTGTCAATTTTTGTGTCAATATGACAAAGCGTACAGGCGTGACAGTCAATAGTGTGAATTTCCACCTTAGGGGGCGCTATGGAGCCATTTTGCATTTTATTGTTTGGACGACTTCAGAATATCGAATTTTTCACCAGGCCCGGTCGTCCTGCCAAATTTCATGAGTTTTCGCCAGTGGGAAGTGGGCCATTTTCCAGTTCAAAGGGGAGGAAAAAGAGGAAAGAAAGAAAGAACTAGGGCCCCGGTGGGGCACTGTCGGGCCCGAGCCGCGTTGTGCCGCCCCCAGCGCGACCGCCTCCCCCTCCCGATCGCGTCACACTCAAGGTCCAAAGATGGTGTGCCCACTTGTCTGTGGTCATTTCCCATTAAAATGAATGGGAGGCGCAGTTTCTACCAAAACACTCGCTGCAGACAAACTACATGTCCTATTTGAAAAAAGTCTGGACCATAAGTGAGGGCACAGACACAGCTAGGATATATCCAAATGGCAAGTTGCTCCTCATTACGGTGTTGCCGGGAGAGCGATGCGATTGAGCCATTGAGTGATGGGCAGGAAAAACTTGACTGTTTCTTGTGCCATGGGGGATGGGGGATGGGGGATGGGGGGGGGGGGGGGATGTGGATTCTTTTAAGAATGTGGATATTTGGGTCCTCTTTGGCGCCCCCTAGAACGTAAACCGTGGGGTGCAGCGTCATGATTTTTACAACTTTGAATGGCCATGGGGTGCAGATTGGCCTGAGCAAATTTGGTATCAGTGGAACGAAAGCCTTAGGAGGAGTTAGCCACATTCCAATGTGTGCTAATCGGCAAAAAATGCAAAATAGCCCTTTAACCGTACATTTTACAGATACGCGCGCATGGACTTTTTCTTAGATCTTATTGAGATACATGTGTGTGTCAAAATTTTGTGTCAATATGACAAAGCGTACAGGTATGACAGTCAACAATGTGTATTTTCACCTCATGGGACAAGAAAAAATGGACTTTTTTCTCCTGCCATGGGGGGGCGCTCTTTTGGGGAGTAAAAATTCCTTCACAAATGTGTTGATGGCTGGACATTGCATCATCCTAGAAAACTTGGAGGCCAGTGAGGACAAAAGTAAAAAGTTATAAGACTTTTAAGAATGTGGATTTTTGGGTTATCTTTGGCGCCCCCTAGAACGTAAACCGTGGGGTGCAGCGTCATGATTTGTACAACTTTTAATGGCCATGGGGGGTAGATTGGCCTGCGCAAATGTGGTGCCGGTCGAACGAAAGCCTTCGGAGGAGTTAGCGAAATTCCAATGTGTGCAGATCTGCAAAAAATGCAAAATAACCCATTAACCGTACATTTGACAGATACGCCCGCACTGACTTTTTTGTAGATGTTATTGAGATACATGTGTGTGTCAATTTTTGTGTCAATATGACAAAGCGTACAGCCGTCATGTGAATTTTCACCTTAGGGGGCGCTATGGAGCCATTTTGCATTTTATTGTTTGGGCGACTTCAGAATATCGAATTTTTCACCAGGCCCGGACGTCCTGCCAAATTTCCTGAGTTTTCGCCAGTGGGAAGTGGGCCATTTTCCAGTTTGAAGCGGAGGAAAAATAATAACGAAAGAAGGAAACATGCAGGAACAAGAGGGCTCTCGCAGCTGCTTAGCAGCTACGCTCGGGCCCTAACTAGGGCCCCGTTGGGGCACTGGCGGGCCCGAGCCGTGTCACGCCGCCCCCAGCGCGACCGCCTCCCCCACCCGATCGCGTCACACTCAAGGTTCAAAGATGGTGTGCGCACTTGTTTGTGGTCATTTACCATTATAATGAACGGGAGGCGCAGTTTCTACCAAAACGCTCGCTGCAGAAAAACTCCATGTCCTATTTGAAAAAAGTCTGGACCATGAGTGAGGTCACAAACACAGCTAAGATATATCCAAATGGCAAGTTGCTCCTCCTTTCGCTTTTGCCGAGAGAGCAGTGCGTTTGAGCCATTGAATGATGAACAGGAAAAACTTGACTTTATTCTCCTGCCATGGGGGGGCGCTCTTTTAACGAGAAAAAACTCCTTCACAAATGTGTTGATGGCTGGACATTGCATCATCCTAGAAAACATGGAGGCCAGTGAGGACAAAAATAAAAAGTTATAAGACTTTTAAATATGTGGATTTTAGGGTTATCTTTGGCGCCCCCTAGAACCTAAACCGTGGGGTGCAGCGTCATGATTTGAATAACTTTTAATGGCCATGGGGTGTAGATTGGCCTGAGCAAATGTGGTGCCGGTGGAACGAAAGCCTTCGGAGGAGTTAGCGAAATTCCAATGTGTGCGGATCGGCAAAAAATGCGGAATAACCCTTTAACCGTACATTTGACAGATACGTGGCCATTGACTTTTTCGAAGATCTTATTGAGATACATGTGTGTGTCAATTTTGGTGTCATTTTGCCAAAGCGTACAGGTGTTACACTCAACAATGTGTATTTTCACCTTAGGGGACAAGAAAAAATGGACTTTTTTCTCCTGCCATGGTGGGGCGCTCTTTTGGGGAGTAAAAATTCCTTCACAAATGTGTTGATGGCTGGACATTGCATCATCCTAGAAAACTTGGAGGCCAGTGGGGACAAAAATAAAAAGTTATAAGAATTTTAAATATGTGGATCTTAGGGTTATCTTTGGCGCCCCCTAGAACCTAAACCGTCGGGTGCAGCGTCATGATTTGAATAACTTTTAATGGCCATGGGGTGTAGATTGGCCTGAGCAAATGTGGTGCCGGTGGAACGAAAGCCTTCGGAGGAGTTAGCGAAATTCCAATGTGTGCGGATCGGCAAAAAATGCGAAATAACCCTTTAACCGTACATTTGACAGATACGCCCGCACTGACTTTTTTGTAGATCTTATTGAGATACATGTGTGTGTCAATTTTTGTGTCATTTTGACAAAGCGTACAGGCGTGACAGTCAATAGTGTGAATTTTCACCTTAGGGGGCGCTATGGAGCCATTTTGCATTTTCTTGTTTGGGCGACTTCGGAATATCAAATTTTTCACCAGGCCCGGTCGTCCTGCCAAATTTCATGAGTTTTCGCCAGTGGGAAGTGGGCCATTTTCCAGTTCAAAGGGGAGGAAAAATAATAACTAGGACCCCGTTGGGGCACTGGCGGGCCCGAGCCGTGTCGCGTCCCCCCCCCCCCCCAACGTGCTGCCTCCCCGGCCCATTTGTGTCCTCTGGCCATCGCCCGCTCTGGTAACGCCCATCACTGCAAAGACCCTTTTGCTTCATCGGCGTTTGCTGTTCTTCCTGCCAGTGCGTGTTGCTTTCACTTACACTTGCCACAGCCAGCCTCGTGAGTGCCTAGCCTATTGGATATCACTGTCACCTACACAGGACAGTCATTACCTTTCTATTAATACTTTGTGTTTTAATTTCACATTAATTTCCATATTGTATAAACGACTGGAAAAAACTTGAGCCCCTGCCCCTGTATAATCATGTGCATGTCTCTGTTCTAGCTCCAAGGTGAATCTTCACTGCTCATGTTCTCCTCAGAAATAGTCACCTCACTCCCCTCAGGTTACTGTACACATGCACCAACTATCTGCTTCAGGTTTGAAATGGAGCTTCATGGTTGTCTTTTGGAGAAATGAACAGTCAAGTTGTGTTTGAAATTTGATTTTTTTCAGGGGCAAAAGGAAGCCTCTGCATTCTTGTCAAATATGTAAACAGCATGTTTTTGCAGGTGCTAAAAAACAGACTCTGAGTGTGTGTGTGTGTCTGTGTGTGTGTGTGTCTGTGTGTGTGTGTGTGTGTATGTTGGCGTGTGTGTATATGTGTGTGTATCCTGCAGTACTCTGTACTCCTGCAGTGGCCAAAAAGACTTTTAAGAATGTGGATTTTTGGGTCATCTTTGGCGCCCCCTAGAACTGCAGTACTCTGTACTCCTGCAGTGGCCAAAATGACTTTTAAGAATGTGGATTTTTGGGTCATCTTTGGCGCCCCCTAGAACGTAAACCGTGGGGTGCAGCGTCATGATTTTTACAACTTTGAATGGGCATGGGGTGTAGATTGCCCTGAGCAAATTTGGTATCGGTGGGACGAAAGCCTTAGGAGGAGATAGCCACATTCCAATGTGTGCGAATCGGCAAAAAATGCAAAATAGCCCTTTAACCGTACATTATACAGATACGCGCTCTTTGACTTTTTCGTAGATCTAATTGAGATACACATGATTGTCAATTTTTGTGTCAATATGACAAAGCGTTCAGGCGTGACACTCAACAATGTGTATTTTTATGTAAGGGGACAAGAAAAAATTGACTTTTTTCTCCTACCATGGGGGGGCGCTCTTTTGGGGAGTAAAAATTCCTTCACAAATGTGTTGATGGCTGGACATTGCATCATCCTAGAAAACTTGGAGGCCAGTGAGGACAAAAATAAAAAGTTATAAAACATTTAAGAATGTGGATTTTTGGGTTATTTTTGGCGCCCCCTAGAACCTAAACCATGGGGTGCAGCATCATGATTTGAATAACTTTTAATGGCCATGGGGTGTAGATTGGCCTGAGCAAATGTGGTGCCGGTGGAACGAAAGCCTTCGGAGGAGTTAGCGAAATTCCAATGTGTGCGTATCGGCAAAAAATGCGGAATAACCCTTTAACTGTACATTTGACAGATACGCGCGCATGGACTTTTTTGTAGATCTTATTGAGTTACATGTGTGTGTCAATTTTTGTGTCATTTTGACAAAGCGTATAGGCGTGACACTCAACAATGTGTATTTTCACCTTAGGGGACAAGAAAAAATGGACTTTTTTCTCCTGCCATGGGGGGGCGCTCTTTTGGGGAGTAAAAATTCCTTCACAAATGTGTTGATGGCTGGACATTGCATCATCCTAGAAAACTTGGAGGCCAGTGAGGACAAAAATAAAAAGTTATAAGACTTTTAAATATGTGGATTTTAGTGTTATCTTTGGCGCCCCCTAGAACCTAAACCTTGCGGTGCAGCGTCATGATTTTGATAACTTTTAATGGCCACGGGGTGTAGATTGGCCTGAGCAAATGTGGTGCCGGTGGAACGAAAGCCTTCGGAGGAGTTAGCGAAATTCCAATGTGTGCGGATCGGCAAAAAATGCGAAATAACCCTTTAACCGTAATTTTGACAGATACGGCCGCACTGACTTTTTTGTAGATCTTATTGAGATACATATGTGTGTCAATTTTTGTGTCAATATGACAAAGCGTACAGGCGTGACAGTCAATAGTGTGAATTTCCACCTTAGGGGGCGCTATGGAGCCATTTTGCATTTTATTGTTTGGGCGACTTCAGAATATCGAATTTTTCACCAGGCCCGGTCGTCCTGCCAAATTTCATGAGTTTTCGCCAGTGGGAAGTGGGCCATTTTCCAGTTCAAAGGGGAGGAAAAAGAAGAAAGAAAGAAAGAACTAGGGCCCCGTTGGGGCACTGGCGGGCCCGAGCCGTGTCGCGCCGCCCCCAGCGCGACCGCCTCCCCCACCCGATCGCGTCACACTCAAGGTCCAAAGATGGTGTGCGCACTTGTCTGTGGTCATTTCCCATTATAATGAATGGGAGGCGCAGTTTCTACCAAAACACTCGCTGCAGACAAACTTCATGTCCTATTTGAAAAAAGTCTGGACCATGAGTGAGGGCACAAACACAGCTATGATATATCGAAATGGCAGGTTGCGCCTCCTTACAGTGTTGCCTGGAGAGCGATGCGATTGAGCCATTGAGCGATGGGCAGGGTTAACTTGACTTTTTCTCCTGCCTTGTGGGGGGGGGGGGGGATGTGGATTCCTTTAAGAATGTGGATTTTTGGGTCATCTTTGGCGCCCCCTAGAACGTAAACCGTGGGGTGCAGCGTCATGATTTTTACAAATTTGAATGGCCATGGGGTGTAGATTGGCCTGAGCAAATTTGGTGTCAGTGGGACGAAAGCCTTAGGAGGAGTTAGCCACATTCCAATGTGTGCGAATCGGCAAAAAATGCAAAATAGCCCTTTAACCGTACATTTGACAGATACGCGCGCATTGACTTTTTTGTAGATCTTATTGAGATACATATGTGTGTCAATTTTTGTGTCAATATGATAAAGCGTACAGGCGTGACAGTCAATAGTGTGAATTTCCACCTTAGGGGACAAGAAAAAATTGACTTTTTTCTCCTGCCATGGGGGGGCGCTCTTTTGGGGAGTAAAAATTCCTTCACAAATGTGTTGATGGCTGGACATTGCATCATCCTAGAAAACTTGGAGGCCAGTGAGGACAAAAATAAAAAGTTATAAGACTTTTAAATATGTGGATTTTAGGGTTATCTTTGGCGCCCCCTAGAACCTAAACCGTGGGGTGCAGCGTCATGATTTGAATAACTTTTAATGGCCATGGGGTGTAGATTGGCCTGAGCAAATGTGGTGCCGGTGGAACGAAAGCCTTCGGAGGAGTTAGCGAAATTCCAATGTGTGCGGATCGGCAAAAAATGCGGAATAACCCTTTAACCGTACATTTGAAAGATACGCGCGCATTGACTTTTTCGTAGATCTTATTGAGATACATGTGTGTGTCAATTTTTGTGTCATTTTGACAAAGCGTACACGCGTGACAGTCAATAGTGTGAATTTTCACCTTAGGGGGCGCTATGGAGCCATTTTGCATTTTCTTGTTTGGGCGACTTCGGAATATCAAATTTTTCACGAGGCCCGGTCGTCCTGCCAAATTTCATGAGTTTTCGCCAGTGGGAAGTGGGCCATTTTCCAGTTCAAAGGGGAGGAAAAATAATAACTAGGACCCCGTTGGGGCACTGGCGGGCCCGAGCCGTGTCGCGCCCCCCCCCCCCCCCCAACGTGCTGCCTCCCCGTCCCATTTGTGTCCTCTGGCCATCGCCCTCTCTGTTAACGCCCATCACTGCAAAGACCCTTTTCCTTCATCGGCGTTTGCTGTTCTTCCTGCCAGTGCGTGTTGCTTTCACTTACACTTGCCACAGCCAGCCTTGTGAGTGCCTAGCCTATTGGATATCACTGTCACCTACACAGGACAGTCATTACCTTTCTATTAATACTTTGTGTTTTAATTTCACATTAATTTCCATATTGTATAAACGACTGGAAAAAACTTGAGCCCCTGCCCCTGTATAATCATGTGCATGTCTCTGTTCTAGCTCCAAGGTGAATCTTCACTGCTCATGTTCTCCTCAGAAGCACTCACCTCACTCCCCTCAGGTTACTGTACACATGCACCAACTGCCTGCTTCAGGTTTGGATGGAGCTTCATGGTTGTCTTTTGGAGAAATGACCAGTCAAGTTGTGTTTGAAATTTGATTTTTTTCAGGGGCAAAAGGAGCCTCTGCATTCTTGTCAAATATGTAAATAGCATGTTTTTGCAGGTGCTAAAAACCAGACTCTGAGTGTGTGTGTGTGTGTGTGTGTGTGTGTGTGCGTGTGTGTGTGTCTGTGTGTGCGTTCAAGTCACATGACATATTTAACCGGATGTAGCTGCAAGACGGAGCCTCGTTGACTCTCCGTTTCAACTTATCGCAAAAGTGAGGACCTCAACCTATATACCAGTTTTTAAATTGTGTTGATAGGCCAAATAAAACCAGAGTTATGATAAATTATGTCCGCGATACTTTTTTTCTGCTTATTTTGATCACGTTCGGCGCTCGATCGCGCTGTATGAGACAGGAAAACATAGCATGCAGACATTAGCGACAGGTCTTACAGGCGGAAAAGGCTTGCCAAAAGAAAAAAAAAACACACCACAACATCTCTCCTATTGGTGGAAAACTTCACCACAACAACCAATCCAAAATTATATGGTGACTGATTGACAAGGGGCGGGCGCTTACGTTCTTCCTGCAACATGAGAAGGGAGGGAGGGACTCTCAGCAGGGATGCAGTCTGGGACACGTAGTTGCAAACCTAGCGACTTTGTTGTTAGATTCAATGACTTTTCAGACCCCCTAACGACTTTTTTTTAGAAAGAAAGGGACTTTTATCGACTTCTTCTGGAGTTTAGAGACTCTGACATGAAGCAGGCTTTCCATACTGAGGAGTTAGCAACGCTGCTAAGGGTGCAGAGCCACACATGCGCTCAGAGCTCTGCATGGGAGACTGAAGCTGACAGAGCTGCAGCAGTTAGCAGGTTTCACCCTCAGAGACCACCAGGGGTTCATGTTGAGGCATTTTAATTTTTTTTTTTTTTTGTGCCATAGACACTGTCAGCACAATCTGCAGTTACACTAACAAAAATGCTGCAAAAAACAAAGAATTATGGAAAAATTACACATGGACTGACATAGAGGAGGATCTACACAAGTTTTTTACATCATGTTTTACATCATGCATCATTTACATCATGTTTTTTTGTAGTGGCATAAATAAAAAGTGACATTTGTGAGACTATACAGTGTTTTGTAAATAATTTTACAAAGAATGCCTGGGCCATTGCCTGCATTTTGATGTAAATAGAGGTAAATTACTATGTTCTTTGTTAAAAATTTGCATATGTTTTGAAGTTTACAATTTTTATTTGAAGTTTAAGTTTTAAAAACAGTTCATCACACATATTTGTGGTTTAATTTCACATTAATTTCCATATTGTATAAATGACTGGAAAAAACTTGAGCCCCTGCCCCTGTATAATCATGTGCACGTCCCTGTTCTAGCTCCAAGGTGAATCTTCACTGCTCATGTTCTCCTCAGAAATAGTCACCTCACTCCCCTCAGGTTACTGTACACATGCACCAACTATCTGCTTCAGGTTTGAAATGGAGCTTCATGGTTGTCTTTTGGAGAAATGACCAGTCAAGTTGTGTTTGAAATTTGATTTTTTTCAGGGGCAAAAGGAAGCCTCTGCATTCTTGTCAAATATGTAAACAGCATGTTTTTGCAGGTGCTAAAAAACAGACTCTGAGTGTGTGTGTGTGTCTGTGTGTGTGTGTGTGTGTGTGTGTGTGTGTGTGTGTGTATGTTGGCGTGTGTGTATATGTGTGTGTATCCTGCAGTACTCTGTACTCCTGCAGTGGCCAAAAAGACTTTTAAGAATGTGGATTTTTGGGTCATCTTTGGCGCCCCCTAGAACTGCAGTACTCTGTACTCCTGCAGTGGCCAAAATGACTTTTAAGAATGTGGATTTTTGGGTCATCTTTGGCGCCCCCTAGAACGTAAACCGTGGGGTGCAGCGTCATGATTTTTACAACTTTGAATGGGCATGGGGTGTAGATAGCCCTGAGCAAATTTGGTATCGGTGGGACGAAAGCCTTAGGAGGAGATAGCCACATTCCAATGTGTGCGAATCGGCAAAAAATGCAAAATAGCCCTTTAACCGTACATTATACAGATACGCGCTCTTTGACTTTTTCGTAGATCTAATTGAGATACACATGATTGTCAAATTTTGTGTCAATATGACAAAGCGTTCAGGCGTGACACTCAACAATGTGTATTTTTATGTAAGGGGACAAGAAAAAATTGCCTTTTTTCTCCTACCATGGGGGGGCGCTCTTTTGGGGAGTAAAAATTCCTTCACAAATGTGTTGATGGCTGGACATTGCATCATCCTAGAAAACTTGGAGGCCAGTGAGGACAGAAATAAAAAGTTATAAAACATTTAAGAATGTGGATTTTTGGGTTATCTTTGGCGCCCCCTAGAACCTAAACCATGGGGTGCAGCATCATGATTTGAATAACTTTTAATGGCCATGGGGTGTAGATTGGCCTGAGCAAATGTGGTGTTGGTGGAACGAAAGCCTTTGGAGGAGTTAGCGAAATTCCAATGTGTGCGTATCGGCAAAAAATGCGGAATAACCCTTTAACTGTACATTTGACAGATACGCGCGCACTGACTTTTTTGTAGATCTTATTGAGTTACATGTGTGTGTCAATTTTTGTGTCATTTTGACAAAGCGTATAGGCGTGACACTCAACAATGTGTATTTTCACCTTAGGGGACAAGAAAAAATGGACTTTTTTCTCCTGCCATGGGGGGGCGCTCTTTTGGGGAGTAAAAATTCCTTCACAAATGTGTTGATGGCTGGACATTGCATCATCCTAGAAAACTTGGAGGCCAGTGAGGACAAAAATAAAAAGTTATAAGACTTTTAAATATGTGGATTTTAGTGTTATCTTTGGCGCCCCCTAGAACCTAAACCTTGGGGTGCAGCGTCATGATTTTGATAACTTTTAATGGCCACGGGGTGTAGATTGGCCTGAGCAAATGTGGTGCCGGTGGAACGAAAGCCTTCGGAGGAGTTAGCGAAATTCCAATGTGTGCGGATCGGCAAAAAATGCGAAATAACCCTTTAACCGTAATTTTGACAGATACGGCCGCACTGACTTTTTTGTAGATCTTATTGAGATACATATGTGTGTCAATTTTTGTGTCAATATGACAAAGCGTACAGGCGTGACAGTCAATAGTGTGAATTTCCACCTTAGGGGGCGCTATGGAGCCATTTTGCATTTTATTGTTTGGGCGACTTCAGAATATCGAATTTTTCACCAGGCCCGGTCGTCCTGCCAAATTTCATGAGTTTTCGCCAGTGGGAAGTGGGCCATTTTCCAGTTCAAAGGGGAGGAAAAAGAAGAAAGAAAGAAAGAAAGAAAGAAACAAAGAAAAACCACTTGGGGAATAATAGGGCCTACGCCCGGCTGCTCTGCAGCTGGCTCGGGCCCTAACTAGGACCCCGTTGGGGCACTGGCGGGCCCGAGCTGTGTCGCGTCCCCCCCCCAACGCGCTGCCTCCCCGTCCCATTTGTGTCCTCTGGCCATCGCCCTCTCTGGTAACGCCCATCACTGCAAAGACCCTTTTCCTTCATCGGCGTTTGCTGTTCTTCCTGCCAGTGCGTGTTGCTTTCACTTACACTTGCCACAGCCAGCCTCTTGAGCCTATTGGATATCAGCCTATTGGATATCACTGTCACCTACTCAGGACAGTCATTACCTTTCTAGTCATTCAGTCATTACCTTTCTATTAATACTTTGTTTTTTAATTTCACATTAATTTCCATATTGTATAAACAACTGGAAAAAACTTGAGCCCCTGCCCCTGTATAATCATGTGCACGTCTCTGTTCTAGCTCTAAGGTGAATCTTCACTGCTCATGTTCTCCTCAGAAGCAGTCACCTCACTCCCCTCAGGTTACTGTACACATGCACCAACTGCCTGCTTCAGGTTTGGATGGAGCTTCATGGTTGTCTTTTGGAGAAATGACCAGTCAAGTTGTGTTTGAAATTTGATTTTTTTCAGGGGCAAAAGGAGCCTCTGCATTCTTGTCAAATATGTAAATAGCATGTTTTTGCAGGTGCTAAAAACCAGACTCTGAGTGTGTGTGTGTGTGTGTGTGTCTGTGTGTGTGTGTGTGTGTGTGTGTGTGCGTGTGTGTGTGTGTGCGTTGAAGTCACATGACATATTTAACCGGATGTAGCTGCAAGACGGAGCCTCGTTGACTCTCCGTTTCAACTTATCTCAAAAGTGAGGACCTCAACCTATATACCAGTTTTTAAATTGTGTTGATAGGCCAAATAAAACCAGAATTATGATAAATTATGTCCGCGATACTTTTTTTCTGCTTATTTTGATCACGTTCGGCGCTCGATCGCGCTGTATGAGACAGGAAAACATAGCATGCAGACATTAGCGACAGGTCTTACAGGCGGAAAAGGCTTGCCAAAAGAAAAAAAAAACACACCACAACATCTCTCCTATTGGTGGAAAACTTCACCACAACAACCAATCCAAAATTATATGGTGACTGATTGACAAGGGGCGGGTGCTTACGTTCTTCCTGCAACATGAGAAGGGAGGGAGGGACTCTCAGCAGGGATGCAGTCTGGGACACGTAGTTGCAAACCTAGCGACTTTGTTGTTAGATTCAATGACTTTTCAGACCCCCTAACGACTTTTTTTTTAGAAAGAAAGGGACTTTTATCGACTTCTTCTGGAGTTTAGAGACTCTGACATGAAGCAGGCTTTCCTTACTGAGGAGTTAGCAACGCTGCTAAGGGTGCAGAGCCACACATGCGCTCCGAGCTCTGCATGGGAGACTGAAGCTGACAGAGCTGCAGCAGTTAGCAGGTTTCACCCTCAGAGACCACCAGGGGTTCATGTTGAGGCATTTTCAGTTTTTTTTTTTTTTTTTTGCCATAGACACTGTCAGCACAATCTGCAGTTACACTAACAAAAATGCTGCAAAAAACAAAGAATTATGGAAAAATTACACATGGACTAACATAGAGGAGGATCTACACAAGTTTTTTACATCATGTTTTACATCATGCATCATTTATATCATGTTTTTTTGTAGTGGCATAAATAAAAAGTGACATTTGTGAGACTATACAGTGTTTTGTAAATAATTTTACAAAGAACACCTGGGCCATTGCCTGCATTTTGATGAAAATAGAGGTAAATCACTATGTTCTTTGTTAAAAATTTGCATATGTTTTGAAGTTTACAATTTTTATTTGAAGTTTAAGTTTTAAAAACAGTTCATCACACATATTTGTGGTTTTCACAGTAAAAACGTTACTTTTTTCCACTCGGATTTTATGTTTTGTGTGTGAATTTGGGTCCAATGTATAAATATAGTATGTCAAAATGATAAAATAACTGTAAATTGACACAGGTGAGGTTGTGCTGAAAAAAATGATACCAGGCAAGGCAAGGTAAAAATTTTGTAAGAGGAAATATAAAGGTAAAATCTAAAGTAGTCAAAAACGGCCAATAGTGACTCACAGACTCCACAGACAAGTCCCTTTGGCGCCACTCAGTGGGCAAAACTACTTTGTCTACTGTAATGTATATTTGGGTCATCTTTGGCGCCCCCTAAAACGTAAACCGTGGGGTGCAGCGTCATGATTTTTACAACTTTGAATGGCCATGGAGTGTAGATTGGCCTGAGCAAATTTGGTGTCAGTGGGACGAAAGCCTTAGGAGGAGTTAGCGAAATTCCAATGTGTGCGAATCGGCAAAAAATGCAAAATAGCCCTTTTACCGTACATTATACAGATACGCGCTCTTTGACTTTTTCGTAGATCTAATTGAGATACACATGATTGTCAATTTTTGTGTCATTTTGCCAAAGCGTACAGGCGTGACAGTCAACAATGTGTATTTTCACCTTAGGGGACAAGAAAAAATGGACTTTTTTCTCCTGCCATGGGGGGGCGCTCTTTTAGGGAGTAAAAATTCCTTCACAAATGTGTTGATGGCTGGACATTGCATCGTCCTAGAAAACTTGGAGGCCAGTGAGGACAAAAATAAAAAGTTATAAGACTTTTAAAAATGTGGATTTTTGGGTTATCTTTGGCGCCCCCTAGAACGTAAACCGTGGGGTGCAGCGTCATGATTTGAATAACTTTTAATGGCCATGGGGTGTAGATTGGCCTGAGCAAATGTGGTGCCGGTGGAACGAAAGCCTTCGGAGGAGTTAGCGAAATTCCAATGTGTGCGAATCGGCAAAAAATGCGGAATAACCCTTTAACCGTACATTTGACAGATACGCGCGCTTTGACTTTTTTGTAGATCTTATTGAGATACATGTGTGTGTCAATTTTTGTGTCATTTTGACAAAGCGTACAGGCGTGACACTCAACAATGTGTATTTTCACCTTAGGGGACAAGAAAAAATGGACTTTTTTCTCCTGCCATGGGGGGGCGCTCTTTTGGGGAGTAAAAATTCCTTCACAAATGTGTTGATGGCTGGACATTGCATCATCCTAGAAAACTTGGAGGCCAGTGAGGGCAAAAATAAAAAGTTATAAGACTTTTAAATATGTGGATTTTAGGGTTATCTTTGGCGCCCCCTAGAACCTAAACCGTGGGGTGCAGCGTCATGATTTGAATAACTTTTAATGGCCATGGGGTGTAGATTGGCCTGAGCAAATGTGGTGCCGGTGGAACGAAAGCCTTCGGAGGAGTTAGCGAAATTCCAATGTGTGCGGATCGGCAAAAAATGCGAAATAACCCTTTAACCGTACATTTGACAGATATGCCCGCACTGACTTTTTTGTAGATCTTATTGAGATACATGTGTGTGTCAAATTTTGTGTCATTTTGACAAAGCGTACAGGCGTGACACTCAATAGTGTGAATTTTCACCTTAGGGGGCGCTATGGAGCCATTTTGCATTTTCTTGTTTGGGCGACTTCGGAATATCAAATTTTTCACCAGGCCCGGTCGTCCTGCCAAATTTCATGAGTTTTCGCCAGTGGGAAGTGGGCCATTTTCCAGTTCAAAGGGGAGGAAAAAGAAAAAAGAAACAAAGAAAAACCCCTTGGGGAATAATAGGGCTCTCGCAGCTGCTTAGCAGCTACGCTCGGGCCCTAAAGAAAGAAAGAAAGAAACAAAGAAAAACCACTTGGGGAATAATAGGGCCTACGCCCGGCTGCTCTGCAGCTGGCTCGGGCCCTAAAAATGCTGCAAAAAACAAAGAATTATGGAAAAATTACACATGGACTGACATAGAGGAGGATCTACACAAGTTTTTTACATCATGTTTTACATCATGCATCATTTACATCATGTTTTTTTGTAGTGGCATAAATAAAAAGTGACATTTGTGAGACTATACAGTGATTTGTAAATAATTTTACAAAGAACGCCTGGGCCATTGCCTGCATTTTGATGTAAATAGAGGTAAATTACTATGTTCTTTGTTAAAAATTTGCATATGTTTTGAAGTTTACAATTTTTATTTGAAGTTTAAGTTTTAAAAACAGTTCATCACACATATTTGTGGTTTAATTTCACATTAATTTCCATATTGTATAAATGACTGGAAAAAACTTGAGCCCCTGCCCCTGTATAATCATGTGCACGTCCCTGTTCTAGCTCCAAGGTGAATCTTCACTGCTCATGTTCTCCTCAGAAATAGTCACCTCACTCCCCTCAGGTTACTGTACACATGCACCAACTATCTGCTTCAGGTTTGAAATGGAGCTTCATGGTTGTCTTTTGGAGAAATGACCAGTCAAGTTGTGTTTGAAATTTGATTTTTTTCAGGGGCAAAAGGAAGCCTCTGCATTCTTGTCAAATATGTAAACAGCATGTTTTTGCAGGTGCTAAAAAACAGACTCTGAGTGTGTGTGTGTGTCTGTGTGTGTGTGTGTGTGTGTGTGTGTGTGTATGTTGGCGTGTGTGTATATGTGTGTGTATCCTGCAGTACTCTGTACTCCTGCAGTGGCCAAAATGACTTTTAAGAATGTGGATTTTTGGGTCATCTTTGGCGCCCCCTAGAACTGCAGTACTCTGTACTCCTGCAGTGGCCAAAATGACTTTTAAGAATGTGGATTTTTGGGTCATCTTTGGCGCCCCCTAGAACGTAAACCGTGGGGTGCAGCGTCATGATTTTTACAACTTTGAATGGGCATGGGGTGTAGATTGCCCTGAGCAAATTTGGTATCGGTGGGACGAAAGCCTTAGGAGGAGATAGCCACATTCCAATGTGTGCGAATCGGCAAAAAATGCAAAATAGCCCTTTAACCGTACATTATACAGATACGCGCTCTTTGACTTTTTCGTAGATCTAATTGAGATACACATGATTGTCAATTTTTGTGTCAATATGACAAAGCGTTCAGGCGTGACACTCAACAATGTGTATTTTTATGTAAGGGGACAAGAAAAAATCGACTTTTTTCCTCTACCATGGGGGGGCGCTCTTTTGGGGAGTAAAAATTCCTTCACAAATGTGTTGATGGCTGGACATTGCATCATCCTAGAAAACTTGGAGGCCAGTGAGGACAAAAATAAAAAGTTATAAAACATTTAAGAATGTGGATTTTTGGGTTATTTTTGGCGCCCCCTAGAACCTAAACCATGGGGTGCAGCATCATGATTTGAATAACTTTTAATGGCCATGGGGTGTAGATTGGCCTGAGCAAATGTGGTGCCGGTGGAACGAAAGCCTTCGGAGGAGTTAGCGAAATTCCAATGTGTGCGTATCGGCAAAAAATGCGGAATAACCCTTTAACTGTACATTTGACAGATACGCGCGCATGGACTTTTTTGTAGATCTTATTGAGTTACATGTGTGTGTCAATTTTTGTGTCATTTTGACAAAGCGTATAGGCGTGACACTCAACAATGTGTATTTTCACCTTAGGGGACAAGAAAAAATGGACTTTTTTCTCCTGCCATGGGGGGGCGCTCTTTTGGGGAGTAAAAATTCCTTCACAAATGTGTTGATGGCTGGACATTGCATCATCCTAGAAAACTTGGAGGCCAGTGAGGACAAAAATAAAAAGTTATAAGACTTTTAAATATGTGGATTTTAGTGTTATCTTTGGCGCCCCCTAGAACCTAAACCTTGGGGTGCAGCGTCATGATTTTGATAACTTTTAATGGCCACGGGGTGTAGATTGGCCTGAGCAAATGTGGTGCCGGTGGAACGAAAGCCTTCGGAGGAGTTAGCGAAATTCCAATGTGTGCGGATCGGCAAAAAATGCGAAATAACCCTTTAACCGTAATTTTGACAGATACGGCCGCACTGACTTTTTTGTAGATCTTATTGAGATACATATGTGTGTCAATTTTTGTGTCAATATGACAAAGCGTACAGGCGTGACAGTCAATAGTGTGAATTTCCACCTTAGGGGGCGCTATGGAGCCATTTTGCATTTTATTGTTTGGGCGACTTCAGAATATCGAATTTTTCACCAGGCCCGGTCGTCCTGCCAAATTTCATGAGTTTTCGCCAGTGGGAAGTGGGCCATTTTCCAGTTCAAAGGGGAGGAAAAAGAAGAAAGAAAGAAAGAACTAGGACCCCGTTGGGGCACTGGCGGGCCCGAGCCGTGTCGCGTCCCCCCCCCCAACGCGCTGCCTCCCCGTCCCATTTGTGTCCTCTGGCCATCGCCCTCTCTGGTAACGCCCATCACTGCAAAGACCCTTTTCCTTCATCGGCGTTTGCTGTTCTTCCTGCCAGTGCGTGTTGCTTTCACTTACACTTGCCACAGCCAGCCTCGTGAGTGCCTAGCCTATTGGATATCACTGTCACCTACACAGGACAGTCATTACCTTTCTATTAATACTTTGTTTTTTAATTTCACATTAATTTCCATATTGTATAAACAACTGGAAAAAACTTGAGCCCCTGCCCCTGTATAATCATGTGCACGTCTCTGTTCTAGCTCTAAGGTGAATCTTCACTGCTCATGTTCTCCTCAGAAGCAGTCAACTCACTCCCCTCAGGTTACTGTACACATGCACCAACTGCCTGCTTCAGGTTTGGATGGAGCTTCATGGTTGTCTTTTGGAGAAATGACCAGTCAAGTTGTGTTTGAAATTTGATTTTTTTCAGGGGCAAAAGGAGCCTCTGCATTCTTGTCAAATATGTAAATAGCATGTTTTTGCAGGTGCTAAAAACCAGACTCTGAGTGTGTGTGTGTGCGTGTGTGTGTGTGACTGTGTGTGTGTGTGTGTGTGTGTGTGTGTGTGTGTGTGTGCGTTCAAGTCACATGACATATTTAACCGGATGTAGCTGCAAGACGGAGCCTCGTTGACTCTCCGTTTCAACTTATCTCAAAAGTGAGGACCTCAACCTATATACCAGTTTTTAAATTGTGTTGATAGGCCAAATAAAACCAGAGTTATGATAAATTATGTCCGCGATACTTGTTTTCTGCTTATTTTGATCACGTTCGGCGCTCGATCGCGCTGTATGAGACAGGAAAACATAGCATGCAGACATTAGCGACAGGTCTTACAGGCGGAAAAGGCTTGCCAAAGGAAAAAAAAAACACACCACAACATCTCTCCTATTGGTGGAAAACTTCACCACAACAACCAATCCAAAATTATATGGTGACTGATTGACAAGGGGCGGGCGCTTACGTTCTTCCTGCAATATGAGAAGGGAGGGAGGGACTCTCAGCAGGGATGCAGTCTGGGACACGTAGTTGCAAACCTAGCGACTTTGTTGTTAGATTCAATGACTTTTCAGACCCCCTAACGACGTTTTTTTAGAAAGAAAGTGACTTTTATCGACTTCTTCTGGAGTTTAGAGACTCTGACATGAAGCAGGCTTTCCTTACTGAGGAGTTAGCAACGCTGCTAAGGGTGCAGAGCCACACATGCGCTCCGAGCTCTGCATGGGAGACTGAAGCTGACAGAGCTGCAGCAGTTAGCAGGTTTCACCCTCAGAGACCACCAGGGGTTCATGTTGAGGCATTTTCAGTTTTTTTTTTTTTTTTTGCCATAGACACTGTCAGCACAATCTGCAGTTACACTAACAAAAATGCTGCAAAAAACAAAGAATTATGGAAAAATTACACATGGACTGACATAGAGGAGGATCTACACAAGTTTTTTACATCATGTTTTACATCATGCATCATTTACATCATGTTTTTTTGTAGTGGCATAAATAAAAAGTGACATTTGTGAGACTATACAGTGTTTTGTAAATAATTTTACAAAGAACACCTGGGCCATTGCCTGCATTTTGATGTAAATAGAGGTAAATTACTATGTTCTTTGTTAAAAATTTGCATATGTTTTGAAGTTTACAATTTTTATTTGAAGTTTAAGTTTTAAAAACAGTTCATCACACATATTTGTGGTTTTCACAGTAAAAACGTTACTTTTTTCCACTCGGATTTTATGTTTTGTGTGTGAATTTGGGTCCAATGTGTAAATATAGTATGTCAAAATGATAAAATAACTGTAAATTGACACAGGTGAGGTTGTGCTGAAAAAAATGATACCAGGCAAGGCAAGGTAAAAATTTTGTAAGAGGAAATATAAAGGTAAAATCTAAAGTAGTCAAAAACGGCCAATAGTGACTCACAGACTCCACAGACAAGTCCCTTTGGCGCCACTCAGTGGGCAAAACTACTTTGTCTACTGTAATGTATATTTGGGTCATCTTTGGCGCCCCCTAAAACGTAAACCGTGGGGTGCCGCGTCATGATTTTTACAACTTTGAATGGCCATGGAGTGTAGATTGGCCTGAGCAAATTTGGTGTCAGTGGGACGAAAGCCTTAGGAGGAGTTAGCGAAATTCCAATATGTGCGAATCGGCAAAAAATGCAAAATAGCCCTTTTACCGTACATTATACAGATACGCGCTCTTGACTTTTTCGTAGATCTAATTGAGATACACATGATTGTCAATTTTTGTGTCATTTTGCCAAAGCGTACAGGCGTGACAGTCAACAATGTGTATTTTCACCTTAGGGGACAAGAAAAAATGGACTTTTTTCTCCTGCCATGGGGGGGCGCTCTTTTAGGGAGTAAAAATTCCTTCACAAATGTGTTGATGGCTGGACAT
This sequence comes from Xyrichtys novacula, assembly GCA_962446985.1. Taxonomy (NCBI): domain Eukaryota; kingdom Metazoa; phylum Chordata; class Actinopteri; order Labriformes; family Labridae; genus Xyrichtys; species Xyrichtys novacula. The sequence continues at coordinate 17,824,060 of OY660878.1, forward strand.
TGCATCATCCTAGAAAACTTGGAGGCCAGTGAGGACAAAAATAAAAAGTTATAAGACTTTTAAAAATTTGGATTTTTGGGTTATCTTTGGCGCCCCCTAGAACGTAAACCGTGGGGTGCAGCGTCATGATTTGAATAACTTTTAATGGCCATGGGGTGTAATTTGGCCTGAGCAAATGTGGTGCCGGTGGAACGAAAGCCTTCGGAGGAGTTAGCGAAATTCCAATGTGTGCGAATCGGCAAAAAATGCGGAATAACCCTTTAACCGTACATTTGACAGATACGCGCCCATTGACTTTTTTGTAGATCTTATTGAGATACATGTGTGTGTCAATTTTTGTGTCATTTTGACAAAGCGTACAGGCGTGACACTCTACAATGTGAATTTTCACCTTAGGGGACAAGAAAAAATGGACTTTTTTCTCCTGCCATGGGGGGGCGCTCTTTTGGGGAGTAAAAATTCCTTCACAAATGTGTTGATGGCTGGACATTGCATCATCCTAGAAAACTTGGAGGCCAGTGAGGACAAAAATAAAAAGTTATAAGACTTTGAAATATGTGGATTTTAGGGTTATCTTTGGCGCCCCCTAGAACCTAAACCGTGGGGTGCAGCGTCATGATTTGAATAACTTTTAATGGCCATGGGGTGTAGATTGGCCTGAGCAAATGTGGTGCCGGTGGAACGAAAGCCTTCGGAGGAGTTAGCGAAATTCCAATGTGTGCGGATCGGCAAAAAATGCGCAATAACCCTTTAACCGTACATTTGACAGATACGCCCGCACTGACTTTTTTGTAGATCTTATTGAGATACATGTGTGTGTCAATTTTTGTGTCATTTTGACAAAGCGTACAGGCGTCAGGTGAATTTTTCACCTTAGGGGGCGCTATGGAGCCATTTTGCATTTTCTTGTTTGGGCGACTTCGGAATATCAAATTTTTCACCAGGCCCGGTCGTCCTGCCAAATTTCATGAGTTTTCGCCAGTGGGAAGTGGGCCATTTTCCAGTTCAAAGGGGAGGAAAAATAATAACTAGGACCCCGTTGGGGCACTGGCGGGCCCGAGCCGTGTCGCGTCCCCCCCCCCAACGTGCTGCCTCCCCGTCCCATTTGTGTCCTCTGGCCATCGCCCTCTCTGGTAACGCCCATCACTGCAAAGACCCTTTTCCTTCATCGGCGTTTGCTGTTCTTCCTGCCAGTGCGTGTTGCTTTCACTTACACTTGCCACAGCCAGCCTCGTGAGTGCCTAGCCTATTGGATATCACTGTCACCTACACAGGACAGTCATTACCTTTCTATTAATACTTTGTGTTTTAATTTCACATTAATTTCCATATTGTATAAACGACTGGAAAAAACTTGAGCCCCTGCCCCTGTATAATCATGTGCATGTCTCTGTTCTAGCTCCAAGGTGAATCTTCACTGCTCATGTTCTCCTCAGAAGCACTCACCTCACTCCCCTCAGGTTACTGTACACATGCACCAACTGCCTGCTTCAGGTTTGGATGGAGCTTCATGGTTGTCTTTTGGAGAAATGACCAGTCAAGTTGTGTTTGAAATTTGATTTTTTTCAGGGGCAAAAGGAGCCTCTGCATTCTTGTCAAATATGTAAATAGCATGTTTTTGCAGGTGCTAAAAACCAGACTCTGAGTGTGTGTGTGTGTGTGTGTGTGTGTGTGTGTGTGTGTGTGTGTGTGTGCGTGTGTGTGTGTCTATGTGTGCGTTCAAGTCACATGACATATTTAACCTGATGTAGCTGCAAGACGGAGCCTCGTTGACTCTCCGTTTCAACTTATCTCAAAAGTGAGGACCTCAACCTATATACCAGTTTTTAAATTGTGTTGATAGGCCAAATAAAACCAGAGTTATGATAAATTATGTCCGCGATACTTTTTTTCTGCTTATTTTGATCACGTTCGGCGCTGGATCGCGCTGTATGAGACAGGAAAACATAGCATGCAGACATTAGCGACAGGTCTTACAGGCGGAAAAGGCTTGCCAAAAGAAAAAAAAAACACACCACAACATCTCTCCTATTGGTGGAAAACTTCACCACAACAACCAATCCAAAATTATATGGTGACTGATTGACAAGGGGCGGGCGCTTACGTTCTTCCTGCAACATGAGAAGGGAGGGAGGGACTCTCAGCAGGGATGCAGTCTGGGACACGTAGTTGCAAACCTAGTGACTTTGTTGTTAGATTCAATGACTTTTCAGACACCCTAACGACTTTTTTTTAGAAAGAAAGGGACTTTTATCGACTTCTTCTGGAGTTTAGAGACTCTGACATGAAGCAGGCTTTCCTTACTGAGGAGTTAGCAACGCTGCTAAGGGTGCAGAGCCACACATGCGCTCAGAGCTCTGCATGGGAGACTGAAGCTGACAGAGCTGCAGCAGTTAGCAGGTTTCACCCTCAGAGACCACCAGGGGTTCATGTTGAGGCATTTTAATTTTTTTTTTTTTTGTGCCATAGACACTGTCAGCAAAATCTGCAGTTACACTAACAAAAATGCTGCAAAAAACAAAGAATTATGGAAAAATTACACATGGACTGACATAGAGGAGGATCTACACAAGTTTTTTACATCATGTTTTACATCATGCATCATTTACATCATGTTTTTTTGTAGTGGCATAAATAAAAAGTGACATTTGTGAGACTATACAGTGTTTTGTAAATAATTTTACAAAGAACGCCTGGGCCATTGCCTGCATTTTGATGTAAATAGAGGTAAATTACTATGTTCTTTGTTAAAAATTTGCATATGTTTTGAAGTTTACAATTTTTATTTGAAGTTTAAGTTTTAAAAACAGTTCATCACACATATTTGTGGTTTAATTTCACATTAATTTCCATATTGTATAAATGACTGGAAAAAACTTGAGCCCCTGCCCCTGTATAATCATGTGCACGTCCCTGTTCTAGCTCCAAGGTGAATCTTCACTGCTCATGTTCTCCTCAGAAATAGTCACCTCACTCCCCTCAGGTTACTGTACACATGCACCAACTATCTGCTTCAGGTTTGAAATGGAGCTTCATGGTTGTCTTTTGGAGAAATGAACAGTCAAGTTGTGTTTGAAATTTGATTTTTTTCAGGGGCAAAAGGAAGCCTCTGCATTCTTGTCAAATATGTAAACAGCATGTTTTTGCAGGTGCTAAAAAACAGACTCTGAGTGTGTGTGTGTGTCTGTGTGTGTGTGTGTGTGTGTGTGTGTGTATGTTGGCGTGTGTGTATATGTGTGTGTATCCTGCAGTACTCTGTACTCCTGCAGTGGCCAAAAAGACTTTTAAGAATGTGGATTTTTGGGTCATCTTTGGCGCCCCCTAGAACTGCAGTACTCTGTACTCCTGCAGTGGCCAAAATGACTTTTAAGAATGTGGATTTTTGGGTCATCTTTGGCGCCCCCTAGAACGTAAACCGTGGGGTGCAGCGTCATGATTTTTACAACTTTGAATGGGCATGGGGTGTAGATTGCCCTGAGCAAATTTGGTATCGGTGGGACGAAAGCCTCAGGAGGAGATAGCCACATTCCAATGTGTGCGAATCGGCAAAAAATGCAAAATAGCCCTTTAACCGTACATTATACAGATACGCGCTCTTTGACTTTTTCGTAGATCTAATTGAGATACACATGATTGTCAATTTTTGTGTCAATATGACAAAGCGTTCAGGCGTGACACTCAACAATGTGTATTTTTATGTAAGGGGACAAGAAAAAATTGACTTTTTTCTCCTACCATGGGGGGCGCTCTTTTGGGGAGTAAAAATTCCTTCACAAATGTGTTGATGGCTGGACATTGCATCATCCTAGAAAACTTGGAGGCCAGTGAGGACAAAAATAAAAAGTTATAAAACATTTAAGAATGTGGATTTTTGGGTTATTTTTGGCGCCCCCTAGAACCTAAACCATGGGGTGCAGCATCATGATTTGAATAACTTTTAATGGCCATGGGGTGTAGATTGGCCTGAGCAAATGTGGTGCCGGTGGAACGAAAGCCTTCGGAGGAGTTAGCGAAATTCCAATGTGTGCGTATCGGCAAAAAATGCGGAATAACCCTTTAACTGTACATTTGACAGATACGCGCGCATGGACTTTTTTGTAGATCTTATTGAGTTACATGTGTGTGTCAATTTTTGTGTCATTTTGACAAAGCGTATAGGCGTGACACTCAACAATGTGTATTTTCACCTTAGGGGACAAGAAAAAATGGACTTTTTTCTCCTGCCATGGGGGGCGCTCTTTTGGGGAGTAAAAATTCCTTCACAAATGTGTTGATGGCTGGACATTGCATCATCCTAGAAAACTTGGAGGCCAGTGAGGACAAAAATAAAAAGTTATAAGACTTTTAAATATGTGGATTTTAGTGTTATCTTTGGCGCCCCCTAGAACCTAAACCTTGGGGTGCAGCGTCATGATTTTGATAACTTTTAATGGCCACGGGGTGTAGATTGGCCTGAGCAAATGCGGTGCCGGTGGAACGAAAGCCTTCGGAGGAGTTAGCGAAATTCCAATGTGTGCGGATCGGCAAAAAATGCGAAATAACCCTTTAACCGTAATTTTGACAGATACGGCCGCACTGACTTTTTTGTAGATCTTATTGAGATACATATGTGTGTCAATTTTTGTGTCAATATGACAAAGCGTACAGGCGTGACAGTCAATAGTGTGAATTTCCACCTTAGGGGGCGCTATGGAGCCATTTTGCATTTTATTGTTTGGGCGACTTCAGAATATCGAATTTTTCACCAGGCCCGGTCGTCCTGCCAAATTTCATGAGTTTTCGCCAGTGGGAAGTGGGCCATTTTCCAGTTTAAAGGGGAGGAAAAAGAAGAAAGAAAGAAACAACTAGGGCCCCGTTGGGGCACTGGCGGGCCCGAGCCGCGTTGCGCCGCCCCCAGTGCGACCGCCTCCCCCTCCCGATCGCGTCACACTCAAGGTCCAAAGATGGTGTGCGCACTTGTCTGTGGTCATTTCCCATTATAATGAATGGGAGGCGCAGTTTCTACCAAAACACTCGCTGCAGACAAACTACATGTCCTATTTGAAAAAAGTCTGGACCATGAGTGAGGGCACAAACACAGCTAGGATATATCCAAACGGCAAGTTGCTCCTCGTTACGGTGTTGCCGGGAGAGCGATGCGATTGAGCCATTGAGTGATGGGCAGGAAAAACTTGACTGTTTCTCCTGCCATGGGGGATGGGGGATGGGAGGGGGGGAAAGGGATGTGGATTCTTTTAAGAATGTGGATATTTGGGTCATCTTTGGCGCCCCCTAGAACGTAAACCGTGGGGTGCAGCGTCATGATTTTTAAAACTTTGAATGGCCATGGGGTGTAGATTGGCCTGAGCAAATTTGGTGTCAGTGGGACGAAAGCCTTAGGAGGAGTTAGCCACATTCCAATGTGTGCTAATCAGCAAAAAATGCAAAATAGCCCTTTAACCGTACATTTTACAGATACGCGCGCATTGACTTTTTCGTAGATCTTATTGAGATACATGTGTGTGTCAAATTTTGTGTCAATATGACAAAGCATACAGGTATGACAGTCAACAATGTGTATTTTCACCTTATGGGACAAGAAAAAATGGACTTTTTTCTCCTGCCATGGGGGGGCGCTCTTTTAGGGAGTAAAAATTCCTTCACAAATGTGTTGATGGCTGGACATTGCATCATCCTAGAAAACTTGGAGGCCAGAGAGGACAAAAATAAAAAGTTATAAGACTTTTAAATATGTGGATTTTAGGGTTATCTTTGGCGCCCCCTAGAACCTAAACCGTGGGGTGCAGCGTCATGATTTGAATAACTTTTAATGGCCATGGGGTGTAGATTGGCCTGAGCAAATGTGGTGCCGGTGGAACGAAAGCCTTCGGAGGAGTTAGCGAAATTCCAATGTGTGCGGATCGGCAAAAAATGCGCAATAACCCTTTAACCGTACATTTGACAGATACGCCCGCACTGACTTTTTTGTAGATCTTATTGAGATACATGTGTGTGTCAATTTTTGTGTAATTTTGACAAAGCGTACAGGCGTGACAGTCAATAGTGTGAATTTTCACCTTATGGAACAAGAAAAAATGGACTTTTTTCTCCTGCCATGGGGGGGCGCTCTTTTGGGGAGTAAAAATTCCTTCACAAATGTGTTGATGGCTGGACATTGCATCATCCTAGAAAACTTGGAGGCCAGTGAGGACAAAAATAAAAAGTTATAAGACTTTGAAATATGTGGATTTTAGGGTTATCTTTGGCGCCCCCTAGAACATAAACCGTGGGGTGCAGCGTCATGATTTGAATAACTTTTAATGGCCATGGGGTGTAGATTGGCCTGAGCAAATGTGGTGCCGGTGGAACGAAAGCCTTCGGAGGAGTTAGCGAAATTCCAATGTGTGCGGATCGGCAAAAAATGCGAAATAACCCTTTAACCGTACATTTGACAGATACGCCCGCACTGACTTTTTTGTAGATCTTATTGAGATACATGTGTGTGTCAATTTTTGTGTCATTTTGACAAAGCGTACAGGCGTCAGGTGAATTTTTCACCTTAGGGGGCGCTATGGAGCCATTTTGCATTGTATTGTTTGGGCGACTTCAGAATATCAAATTTTTCACCAGGCCCGGTCGTCCTGCCAAATTTCATGAGTTTTCGCCAGTGGGAAGTGGGCCATTTTCCAGTTCAAAGGGGAGGAAAAATAATAACTAGGACCCCGTTGGGGCACTGGCGGGCCCGAGCCGTGTCGCGTATCCCCCCCCCCAACATGCTGCCTCCCCGTCCCATTTGTGTCCTCTGGCCATCGCCCTCTCTGTTAACGCCCATCACTGCAAAGACCCTTTTCCTTCATCGGCGTTTGCTGTTCTTCCTGCCAGTGCGTGTTGCTTTCACTTACACTTGCCACAGCCAGCCTCGTGAGTGCCTAGCCTATTGGATATCACTGTCACCTACACAGGACAGTCATTACCTTTCTATTAATACTTTGTGTTTTAATTTCACATCAATTTCCATATTGTATAAACGACTGGAAAAAACTTGAGCCCCTGCCCCTGTATAATCATGTGCATGTCTCTGTTCTAGCTCCAAGGTGAATCTTCACTGCTCATGTTCTCCTCAGAAGCACTCACCTCACTCCCCTCAGGTTACTGTACACATGCACCAACTGCCTGCTTCAGGTTTGGATGGAGCTTCATGGTTGTCTTTTGGAGAAATTACCAGTCAAGTTGTGTTTGAAATTTGATTTTTTTCAGGGGCAAAAGGAGCCTCTGCATTCTTGTCAGATATGTAAATAGCATGTTTTTGCAGGTGCTAAAAACCAGACTCTGAGTGTGTGTGTGTGTGTGTGTGTGTGTGTGCGTGTGTGTGTCTGCGTGTGCGTTCAAGTCACATGACATATTTAACCGGATGTAGCTGCAAGACGGAGCCTCGTTGACTCTCCGTTTCAACTTATCTCAAAAGTGAGGACCTCAACCTATATACCAGTTTTTAAATTGTGTTGATAGGCCAAATAAAACCAGAGTTATGATAAATTATGTCCGCGATACTTTTTTTCTGCTTATTTTGATCACGTTCGGCGCTCGATCGCGCTGTATGAGACAGGAAAACATAGCATGCAGACATTAGCGACAGGTCTTACAGGCGGAAAAGGCTTGCCAAAAGAAAAAAAAAACACACCACAACATCTCTCCTATTGGTGGAAAACTTCACCACAACAACCAATCCAAAATTATATGGTGACTGATTGACAAGGGGCGGGAGCTTACGTTCTTCCTGCAACATGAGAAGGGAGGGAGGGACTCTCAGCAGGGATGCAGTCTGGGACACGTAGTTGCAAACCTAGCGACTTTGTTGTTAGATTCAATGACTTTTCAGACCCCCTAACGACTTTTTGTTAGAAAGAAAGGGACTTTTATCGACTTCTTCTGGAGTTTAGAGACTCTGACATGAAGCAGGCTTTCCTTACTGAGGAGTTAGCAACGCTGCTAAGGGTGCAGAGCCACACATGCGCTCAGAGCTCTGCATGGGAGACTGAAGCTGACAGAGCTGCAGCAGTTAGCAGGTTTCACCCTCAGAGACCACCAGGGGTTCATGTTGAGGCATTTTAATTTTTTTTTTTTTTTGTGCCATAGACACTGTCAGCACAATCTGCAGTTACACTAACAAAAATGCTGCAAAAAACAAAGAATTATGGAAAAATTACACATGGACTGACATAGAGGAGGATCTACACAAGTTTTTTACATCATGTTTTACATCATGCATCATTTACATCATGTTTTTTTGTAGTGGCATAAATAAAAAGTGAGATTTGTGAGACTATACAGTGTTTTGTAAATAATTTTACAAAGAACGCCTGGGCCATTGCCTGCATTTTGATGTAAATAGAGGTAAATTACTATGTTCTTTGTTAAAAATTTGCATATGTTTTGAAGTTTACAATTTTTATTTGAAGTTTAAGTTTTAAAAACAGTTCATCACACATATTTGTGGTTTAATTTCACATTAATTTCCATATTGTATAAATGACTGGAAAAAACTTGAGCCCCTGCCCCTGTATAATCATGTGCACGTCCCTGTTCTAGCTCCAAGGTGAATCTTCACTGCTCATGTTCTCCTCAGAAATAGTCACCTCACTCCCCTCAGGTTACTGTACACATGCACCAACTATCTGCTTCAGGTTTGAAATGGAGCTTCATGGTTGTCTTTTGGAGAAATTACCAGTCAAGTTGTGTTTGAAATTTGATTTTTTTCAGGGGCAAAAGGAGCCTCTGCATTCTTGTCAAATATGTAAATAGCATGTTTTTGCAGGTGCTAAAAACCAGACTCTGAGTGTGTGTGTGTGTGTGTGTGTGTGTGTGCGTGTGTGTGTCTGCGTGTGCGTTCAAGTCACATGACATATTTAACCGGATGTAGCTGCAAGACGGAGCCTCGTTGACTCTCCGTTTCAACTTATCTCAAAAGTGAGGACCTCAACCTATATACCAGTTTTTAAATTGTGTTGATAGGCCAAATAAAACCAGAGTTATGATAAATTATGTCCGCGATACTTTTTTTCTGCTTATTTTGATCACGTTCGGCGCTCGATCGCGCTGTATGAGACAGGAAAACATAGCATGCAGACATTAGCGACAGGTCTTACAGGCGGAAAAGGCTTGCCAAAAGAAAAAAAAAACACACCACAACATCTCTCCTATTGGTGGAAAACTTCACCACAACAACCAATCCAAAATTATATGGTGACTGATTGACAAGGGGCGGGCGCTTACGTTCTTCCTGCAACATGAGAAGCGAGGGAGGGACTCTCAGCAGGGATGCAGTCTGGGACACGTAGTTGCAAACCTAGCGACTTTGTTGTTAGATTCAATGACTTTTCAGACCCCCTAACGACTTTTTGTTAGAAAGAAAGGGACTTTTATCGACTTCTTCTGGAGTTTAGAGACTCTGACATGAAGCAGGCTTTCCTTACTGAGGAGTTAGCAACGCTGCTAAGGGTGCAGAGCCACACATGCGCTCAGAGCTCTGCATGGGAGACTGAAGCTGACAGAGCTGCAGCAGTTAGCAGGTTTCACCCTCAGAGACCACCAGGGGTTCATGTTGAGGCATTTTAATTTTTTTTTTTTTTGTGCCATAGACACTGTCAGCACAATCTGCAGTTACACTAACAAAAATGCTGCAAAAAACAAAGAATTATGGAAAAATTACACATGGACTGACATAGAGGAGGATCTACACAAGTTTTTTACATCATGTTTTACATCATGCATCATTTACATCATGTTTTTTTGTAGTGGCATAAATAAAAAGTGACATTTGTGAGACTATACAGTGTTTTGTAAATAATTTTACAAAGAACGCCTGGGCCATTGCCTGCATTTTGATGTAAATAGAGGTAAATTACTATGTTCTTTGTTAAAAATTTGCATATGTTTTGAAGTTTACAATTTTTATTTGAAGTTTAAGTTTTAAAAACAGTTCATCACACATATTTGTGGTTTAATTTCACATTAATTTCCATATTGTATAAATGACTGGAAAAAACTTGAGCCCCTGCCCCTGTATAATCATGTGCACGTCCCTGTTCTAGCTCCAAGGTGAATCTTCACTGCTCATGTTCTCCTCAGAAATAGTCACCTCACTCCCCTCAGGTTACTGTACACATGCACCAACTATCTGCTTCAGGTTTGAAATGGAGCTTCATGGTTGTCTTTTGGAGAAATGAACAGTCAAGTTGTGTTTGAAATTTGATTTTTTTCAGGGGCAAAAGGAAGCCTCTGCATTCTTGTCAAATATGTAAACAGCATGTTTTTGCAGGTGCTAAAAAACAGACTCTGAGTGTGTGTGTGTGTGTCTGTGTGTGTGTGTGTGTGTGTGTGTGTGTGTGTGTGTGTATGTTGGCGTGTGTGTATATGTGTGTGTATCCTGCAGTACTCTGTACTCCTGCAGTGGCCAAAAAGACTTTTAAGAATGTGGATTTTTGGGTCATCTTTGGCGCCCCCTAGAACTGCAGTACTCTGTACTCCTGCAGTGGCCAAAATGACTTTTAAGAATGTGGATTTTTGGGTCATCTTTGGCGCCCCCTAGAACCTAAACCGTGGGGTGCAGCGTCATGATTTTTACAACTTTGAATGGCCATGGGGTGTAGATTGCCCTGAGCAAATTTGGTATCGGTGGGACGAAAGCCTTAGGAGGAGATAGCCACATTCCAATGTGTGCGAATCGGCAAAAAATGCAAAATAGCCCTTTAACCGTACATTATACAGATACGCGCTCTTTGACTTTTTCGTAGATCTAATTGAGATACACATGATTGTTAATTTTTGTGTCAATATGACAAAGCGTTCAGGCGTGACACTCAACAATGTGTATTTTTATGTAAGGGGACAAGAAAAAATTGACTTTTTTCTCCTACCATGGGGGGGCGCTCTTTTGGGGAGTAAAAATTCCTTCACAAATGTGTTGATGGCTGGACATTGCATCATCCTAGAAAACTTGGAGGCCAGTGAGGACAAAAATAAAAAGTTATAAAACATTTAAGAATGTGGATTTTTGGGTTATTTTTGGCGCCCCCTAGAACCTAAACCATGGGGTGCAGCATCATGATTTGAATAACTTTTAATGGCCATGGGGTGTAGATTGGCCTGAGCAAATGTGGTGCCGGTGGAACGAAAGCCTTCGGAGGAGTTAGCGAAATTCCAATGTGTGCGTATCGGCAAAAAATGCGGAATAACCCTTTAACTGTACATTTGACAGATACGCGCGCATGGACTTTTTTGTAGATCTTATTGAGTTACATGTGTGTGTCAATTTTTGTGTCATTTTGACAAAGCGTATAGGCGTGACACTCAATAATGTGTATTTTCACCTTAGGGGACAAGAAAAAATGGACTTTTTTCTCCTGCCATGGGGGGCGCTCTTTTGGGGAGTAAAAATTCCTTCACAAATGTGTTGATGGCTGGACATTGCATCATCCTAGAAAACTTGGAGGCCAGTGAGGACAAAAATAAAAAGTTATAAGACTTTTAAATATGTGGATTTTAGTGTTATCTTTGGCGCCCCCTAGAACCTAAACCGTGGGGTGCAGCGTCATGATTTGAATAACTTTTAATGGCCACGGGGTGTAGATTGGCCTGAGCAAATGTGGTGCCGGTGGAACGAAAGCCTTCGGAGGAGTTAGCGAAATTCCAATGTGTGCGGATCGGCAAAAAATGCGAAATAACCCTTTAACCGTAATTTTGACAGATACGGCCGCACTGACTTTTTCGTAGATCTTATTGAGATACATATGTGTGTCAATTTTTGTGTCAATATGACAAAGCGTACAGGCGTGACAGTCAATAGTGTGAATTTCCACCTTAGGGGGCGCTATGGAGCCATTTTGCATTTTATTGTTTGGGCGACTTCAGAATATCGAATTTTTCACCAGGCCCGGTCGTCCTGCCAAATTTCATGAGTTTTCGCCAGTGGGAAGTGGGCCATTTTCCAGTTCAAAGGGGAGGAAAAAGAAGAAAGAAAGAAAGAAAGAAAGAAAGAAAGAAAGAAACAAAGAAAAACCACTTGGGGAATAATAGGGCCTACGCCCGGCTGCTCTGCAGCTGGCTCGGGCCCTAATAATAACACTAGGGCCCCGTTGGGGCACTGGCGGGCCCGAGCCGTGTCACGCCGCCCCCAGCGCAAGCGCCTCCCCCACCCGATCGCGTCACACTCAAGGTCCAAAGATGGTGTGCGCACTTGTTTGTGGTCATTTACCATTATAATGAACGGGAGGCGCAGTTTCTACCAAAACGCTCGCTGCAGAAAAACTCCATGTCCTATTTGAAAAAAGTCTGGACCATGAGTGAGGGCACAAACACAGCTAAGATATATCCAAATGGCAAGTTGCTCCTCCTTTCGCTTTTGCCGAGAGAGCAGTGCGTTTGAGCCATTGAATGATGAACAGGAAAAACTTGACTTTATTCTCCTGCCATGGGGGGGCGCTCTTTTAACGAGAAAAAACTCCTTCACAAATGTGTTGATGGCTGGACATTGCATCATCCTAGAAAACATGGAGGCCAGTGAGGACAAAAATAAAAAGTTATAAGACTTTTAAATATGTGGATTTTACGGTTATCTTTGGCGCCCCCTAGAACCTAAACCGTGGGGTGCAGCGTCATGATTTGAATAACTTTTAATGGCCATGGGGTGTAGATTGGCCTGAGCAAATGTGGTGCCGGTGGAACGAAAGCCTTCGGAGGAGTTAGCGAAATTCCAATGTGTGCGAATCTGCAAAAAATGCGAAATAACCCTTTAACCGTACATTTGACAGATACGTGGCCATTGACTTTTTCGAAGATCTTATTGAAATACACGTGTGTGTAAAATTTTGTGTCAATACGACAAAACATACAGGCGTAGCACTCAACAATGTGTATTTTCACCTTAGTGGACAAGAAAAAATGGACTTTTTTCTCCTGCCATGGGGGGGCGCTCTTTTGGCGAGTAAAAATTCCTTCACAAATGTGTTGATGGCTGGACATTGCATCATCCTAGAAAACTTGGAGGCCAGTGGGGACAAAAATAAAAAGTTATAAGACTTTTAAATATGTGGATTTTACGGTTATCTTTGGCGCCCCCTAGAACCTAAACCGTGGGGTGCAGCGTCATGATTTGAATAACTTTTAATGGCCATGGGGTGTAGATTGGCCTGAGAAAATGTGGTGCCGGTGGAACGAAAGCCTTCGGAGGAGTTAGCGAAATTCCAATGTGTGCGGATCGGCAAAAAATGCGGAATAACCCTTTAACTGTACATTTGACAGATACGCGCGCATTGACTTTTTCGTAGATCTTATTGAGATACATGTGTGTGTCAATTTTTGTGTCATTTTGCCAAAGCGTACAGGTGTTACACTCAACAATGTGTATTTTCACCTTAGGGGACAAGAAAAAATGGACTTTTTTCTCCTGCCATGGGGGGCGCTCTTTTGGGGAGTAAAAATTTCTTCACAAATGTGTTGATGGCTGGACATTGCATCATCCTAGAAAACTTGGAGGCCAGTGAGGGCAAAAATAAAAAGTTATAAGACTTTTAAATATGTGGATCTTAGGGTTATCTTTGGCGCCCCCTAGAACCTAAACCGTGGGGTGCAGCGTCATGATTTGAATAACTTTTAATGGCCATGGGGTGTAGATTGGCCTGAGCAAATGTGGTGCCGGTGGAACGAAAGCCTTCGGAGGAGTTAGCGAAATTCCAATGTGTGCGGATCGGCAAAAAATGCGAAATAACCCTTTAACCGTACATTTGACAGATACGCCCGCACTGACTTTTTTGTAGATCTTATTGAGATACATGTGTGTGTCAATTTTTGTGTCATTTTGACAAAGCGTACAGGCGTGACAGTCAATAGTGTGAATTTTCACCTTAGGGGGCGCTATGGAGCCATTTTGCATTTTCTTGTTTGGGCGACTTCGGAATATCAAATTTTTCACCAGGCCCGGTCGTCCTGCCAAATTTCATGAGTTTTCGCCAGTGGGAA